>BSBM01000870.1:2400000-3035000 GCA_027924585.1 Larix kaempferi
ATATCCAGAAACAATGGATGCTCAGGTTGACATTCAGGAACCTCCTATTGACCCTCCATCTCAGGATGACCAACCAGAGATATCTCTCCATGCTTTAGCTAGAATCACCACCCCCCAAACAATGCGGGTCAGGGGTTACTTCAAGAAGCTTCCTCTTACAATACTCATTGATTATGGTAGCACTCATAATTTCATTGACCCTCGGATCGCCAAACAAGCTGATTGTTTTATCCATCCTTTCTCCAACTTTGAAGTCATGGTTGCCAATGGGGGCACCTTACCTTGCAAAGGGAAGTGTCAAAATGTGCGTATCTCTATGGGAGATTATACCTTGTGCTCTGACATGTTTTCCTTGCCCTTAGGCGGATGTGATGTGGTTTTGGGCTCTCAATGGCTACGTACACTTGGCCCTATCTTATGGGATTTTGCTGAACTTTGGATGCAGTTTTCCCTCAATGGACAAAAACATACATTGACAGGATTACAACCAGGGTCTCTCAGCATCATCAGTTCACATCGCATGGAAAAAATCCTTAAGAAGAATTCACATGGTGTCATCGCTCAGATCCATTCCATTCAGATGCATTCATCAGCAGTCTCCACTACTCCTTTGGATCTACAACAAATTCTAGATCGATATATAGGTGTCTTTGCTGAACCAGTGGGATTGCCACCTTCAAGGCTAGAAGACCATCGTATTCAGCTCCTACTTGGCAGTGTTCCTCCCAACATCAGGCCCTATCGCTACCCATTTCACCAAAAAATGGAGATTGAAATGCTCGTTCGGGACTTATTGAAGCAAGGTATTATTCTCCCAAGCACTAGTTCCTTTTCTTCTCTAGTTCTTCTTTTCCGCAAAAAATATGGGTCATGGCGCCTCTGCATTGACTTCCGAGCACTTAATCACCTCACCATCAAGGATAAGTTTCCAATTCCTGTTGTTGATGAGCTTCTTGATGAGCTTCATGGGGCTCAATTTTTCTCCAAGTTGGATCTTCGTTCTCGGTATCATCAAATTCGGGTTCATGAGGATGATATCCCTAAAATAGCTTTCCGCACACATGATGGCCATTATGAGTTTTTGGTCATGCCCTTTGGCTTCACTAATGCTCCTTCCACATTCAGGCCTTAACGAATAAAATATTTCGTCCCTACTTGTGGAAATTCATTCTGGTATTCTTTGATGATATCCTCATCTACAGTAAAACATGGGATGAACATCTCCATCACATGGATCTTGTCATGCAAATTTTCTCTGACCATCATCTCCACGCCAAGCAGTCTAAATGTGTTTTTGGACAGAAGGAAGTTGAGTATCTCAGGCACATTATCTCAGCACAAGGGGTTCGCGTGGATCCTTCCAAAATCGATGCCATGAACAATTGGTCGCATCCTCAGACAATCAAGAGCCTTCGTGGTTTTTTGGGGTTGACTGGCTACTACCACAAGTTTGTCAAGGATTATGGGAAGATTGCAGCTCCATTAACTGCTCTATTGAAAAAGGATGCTTTTACATGGACACATGCTGCTCAGTGTGCATTTGAAAAACTAAAACAAGCTATGTGTTCTACACCTGTTCTAGCTATGCCCGATTTTTCCAAGCCCTTCACTATTGAGAGTGATGCTTGCGGCCATGGACTTGGTGCTGTTCTCCTTCAAGATGAACACCCCATTGCGTTCACCAGAAAATCCATTTCAGGTAAGAATTTAGCTGCCTCTACATATGAGAAAGAAATGATGGCTATTTTGCATGTAGTACAGAAGTGGCGACCATACCTATTAGGGAATCATTTCTGCATCAAGACTGATCACCAGAGTCTGAAATATTTCTTGGAACAACGTGTCTCCTCCCCAGAACAAGAGAAATGGGTTAGGAAACTCATGGGTTATGACTATGAGATCACTTACAATAAGGGTAAAGACAATATTGTGGCAGATGCTCTTTCTCGCACATTTGATGCCCAAGGTTCTCTTTCAACTATTTCTATGCCTGTTCCAAATTGGTTGCAATTTGTTCAACAGGGTTATGTCAATGACTCTTCCTTATCTCAAATCATCCACCGCTTAACCAACAACCCTTCTGCTGTACCACATTACTCTTGGGATGGTGCTTCTCTGAGATACAAGGGTCATTTGGTGCTTCCCCAGAGCATAGATCTTCAACAGGATGTCTTCTATGAACTCCATGCTTCTCCATCGACAGGGCACTTTGGGTTCCTCAAAACGTATGAATGGGCACGGCATAAATTCTTTTGGCAGGGCATGAAAAGGACAATTCAATAGATGGTGGCTGAATGTGATACCTGCCAACGTAATAAGGGTGAACCAACACTCCTTCCAGGATTGCTCGAACCCTTGCCCATACCTACACGGATTTGGACAGATATTTCTATGGATTTCATTGAAGGGCTCCCTAAATCTGGCCGGAAGACAGTGATTCTCGTTGTGGTTGATCGCCTCTCCAAATATAGTCATTTTTGTGCTCTTAGACATCCCTATACAGCCTCCTCAGTCGCTCAAATTTTCCTAGACTAGATCTTTCATCTTCATGGCATCCCTTCTTCCATTGTCTCGGATCGTGATGCGACTTTCACCAGTCATTTTTGGACAGAACTATTTTTCCACACTGGCACCAAACTGAAGATGAGTTCAGGGTATCACCCACAAACAGATGGTCATACTGAAATTATCAATAAATGTTTGGAAACTTATCTTCGTTGCTTCACCTCTGAACAACAACATCAGTGGGAAAAGTGGCTCCCTCTCGCTGAATGGTGGTACAATACCTCTTACCACACTGCCTCTAAAATGACCCCATATGAAGCAGTCTATGGTTAGGAACCTCCCGTTCTTCTTCCATACACCCCCAACAGTTCACTAGTTCAGGAAGTTGACATGGTCCTTCGAAACCGCGATCAGATTCTTCGCATTTTGCGGGACAATCTTCACATGGCAAGAAATCGCATGAAGCAACAAGCTGATCAGCACCGTTATGAGCGCACTTTTCAAGCAGGCGATATGGTTTTTCTTCGTCTCCATCCGTACAAGAAATCTTCCCTGAAACTCAAAGGGCGTCATAAGCTCGCTCCAAAGTTCTATGGGCCACATCGGATTCTTTAGAAGATTGGGTCCGTTGCTTATAAATTGGAACTTCCTTCTTCTTCCCGCATTCATCCAATATTTCATGTCTCTTGTCTGAAGAAAGTTCTTGGCACCAACATCAGTGGAAAAACTATTTTACCTGAACTGGATAATGAAGGATCCATACTTTTGGAGCCAGAGGCCATCCTCAATTGGCGCACTCGTCAGCTTCGCTCTCGCTCTATCACAGAGGTCTTAATTCAGTGGCATGACATGCAACCAGAGGATGCTACATGGGAACCACTCCTTCAGATTCAACAACAATTTCCACATCTAAATCTTTGAGGACAAAGCTTTTTTTAAGGGGGAGGGG
The DNA here is from genome assembly GCA_027924585.1 of Larix kaempferi. Classification (NCBI taxonomy): domain Eukaryota; kingdom Viridiplantae; phylum Streptophyta; class Pinopsida; order Pinales; family Pinaceae; genus Larix; species Larix kaempferi. The sequence goes on from BSBM01000870.1 coordinate 2,403,455, forward strand.
ATGTTAGGAACCCATGTCTTTATTTTGTTAGTATATTGTTGTTGGACGCATATGCTTTGTAAGTCATCCCGTAGTATTTGTTGATCAATAGTTTATGTTATTGTTGTTGGGGCATATGCTTTGTAAGTTGCCCGTAATATTGTTGATCCATAGTTTGTAGTGGCCCATGGTTTTGACCCATAGTATTGGCGCCTAGACTTAGTATATAAGTGTGTGTTGAGACCTATGAAGGTACCGTGAAGTTATTTGTATTGACCTTTCTCAAAGGAGGTTTCCCCCTCGAAGTGGCCTGCGATCAATATAAAAGTGATTCTGAGTTTTGTCATTTCTGCTATTTCTCATATTCTTATTAATTAATTGTTGCAGGTTCTTCACATATTGCTTAACCATACTAGCATATTTGCACATAAATCACCCATAAATTTGAACATTAAACACCATATGATGAAAATATATATAAGTATTTATTATGAATGTATGGAGAAATTAAATATACTTATTACAACAATATATGGCCATTACAAAATATATAAATCCAAGAAATATAGAGATAGAAAAGTAGTGGTGCGACCCTCCACCAGAAGAGATGCCAGATAAAGTAGATTTAGTAAAATGACGATATCTCGAGCATACATAAACATTTTTGAGTGAAAAAGAAGTGTTTACAACTGTAAATGATTCTCTGAATTCAATGGAATATGTATCACATCCCATAAATTCTCATAAGTATCGAAACAAGAACCACAATTTCGGTTCACCAACACTGGTCCAAGCTTTAAATCAATAGAAAGAAAATCCAAATGATAGGAATTATTCCACACTATTATAGATGAAAATATAAATTGCGATAAATCTATGAATATAAATCTGAAAGTGATTTCTCCTCTCAATAATCAGCTTCAATGAAGTTCAATGAAGATATCTGGATGATCTCCTCCTCTCTACTAGCTAGGGTGGAATCTCTCACCACCGAAACTAGTTAAAAAATGTAAGGGACACATCTCCCATTATTGATAATCTCAATGGATCTCCAATACCAAAATACAAAATGACAAAAATCCCTTTCACCTGTGTCTCCATCCCTTTAATCTTCATGGAGCATTTCCCCCTCATTCAAGAATTCTCACACAAATATTCAATAAAATATTAATAAATGTTATTTTTATTAGAGAATGACACATTAATGTTGGAATATTTAAACCCATCTATGTCATTTAATACCTTAGGATAGCATTATTGATAATTTTTACTTAATTCCTAGGTGTGAGACAAGGTAGTTGGCTAAATTATACATTGTGTGGACCACAAGTCATCATTGTGTGGACACCAAGCTTCCTAGAGTCACTTGGGCACATTTATGAATATTTTGGATAAGATCTAATTTGATTATGGTTTATTTTATCTAATCCTGGAATAGAAAAACGCCTTACTGCTTTTTATTGCCTTTTACCACTTTTTGGTGAAAGGTAAAAAGCTAGTTGACTAGTCTTACTGTTTTTTGGCCAAATAATACTCCATGATGTTTCTTCTTTCAAAATTCTGGATTTAGCATGATTTTCCATCGTACATCACCATCTGATCACTCATTTAGAAATTTGTGAGCCTTTTAGGTGACTTGGAAAGAACACTTTCCACCTAGGGGGGTTTTGCATATTTTTAGTAAGCCTTCTTTTGCAAGGATTCGAGTGAAATCCTTATGCATTCGAATATATGATGTAATGGTATATATTTGAAGCCTATTATTTTCCCAGGGTTGGCTGATGTATTATTATTCAGTGTTCTTGACTAGTTGTGTGAGAGTGTAATTTATTGATCAGATATTGGTGTGAAATAAATTTCACATGGTATTAGAGCTATCAAGATATTCTTTTATCCTTCTATTATCTTGCAGGAGCCAACCAGTCTCAAGGAGGGTGTAGTCAATCATCTACAGGGAGCAACTGAGCATTTAGGGGTGCACCCAAACCACTCTAAAATATATTTCAGAGCTGCCATGGATTAGTCACATCAGATTATCCTCACTCCATTCAATTATTTTAACTGGAAAGAGTAGATGGAGATCATGTTGAGGAGGAAATGCCTCTACAGGGTGACCATGGCAACTGAAACTGAGCCAACCTCAACAATTGAGAAGGAAAAGTGGCACAATCGAAGAGATGAAGCCTATGGTCTCTTGTATATCACCACATCCAGGGATATTTTATTCCATCTAGATGGTAATACCACTCCAAATGAAGTCTGGGGGAAGCTCCAAGATTTGTTTGGCAAGACAGATGAATTAAGAGGCCACCAACTGGATAATGAACTTGTTTCACCAAGTCCACATAATTTCGAGAACCTTCAAGACTTCTTCTCAAAGTTCAAGTCACTTGTTATACAATTGAAGCAATGTGGAATTGATAAAAAGGATGAGCAATTGATCTTGGCTATTCTCTCCAAGCTTGGCCCAGATTATTCAGTCTTTGTTTCGACCTTCCATGCCATAAGGAAGGTAGTTCGAAACTGGAAGAGTCCTACTGTGTCAGAATTCATGGAATCTCTCACACAAGAACAAGACAAATTAGTATTGATAAAATCCATCAAAATTTCATTTTTTGACTGCTGGAGATTCAAAGAGTTCGAAAGGCAAGAAGAAGGGAAATTCCAAGAAACCCACTGATAAGAAGAAAGACAAACAGAAATTTCATGAAGACTTCTCCAACTTCAAGAGGAATCCAAATAAGAAGCAAGATAAGGCTAAGTGCACCTATTGAAATAGGGGCTTTCATCCCGAGAGCTCCTGCATGAAGAAGACCATTGATCAAATGGATCAACTCCTACAGAAAGCAAATGTTCCTCTTCCCGAGAGCGCAAGAAGGAAGGATGGAGGACATAATTTTGAAGACAAGGAGCAAGTGCATGCTTGATGGCAAGCACATCCAAGCCTACCTATTTCACCATAGATTTTGGAGATTCAAGGAAAATGGTGTCTACAAGGGAGATATTTTCCTCTCTTGATTCTTCCAGTGGTCCAACCATTGTGTTGGGTGATGATTCTTAAACTTCAAGCAAAGGTAAAGACAGTATTTATCTAGATTTTGGTTCATTCAATAATGTGTTGTATGTTCCAGGACTTGTTGCTAACCTTTTGTTAGTATACCAGATGAATCAGACAGGATCACCAAAAATGTTATCTTCACACCTAATGATGTTGAAATCTGTGAAATGTCAACAGGCCGAATTGTTACCTTAGGTTCTGTTGACCCTATCTCAAAAATATATAGATTCTCTCATTTTGTACCTTTCCCATCACCTTCTGCTCTAATTACCCATGCCAATGAGTCAAGTAAATTATGGCATGAAATATTTGGTCACCTAAACTAAAAATATATTTCCCAACTCCAAGAGAAATAAATGGTCATAGGACTTCCCAATATCAAGTTTTCTAAAGGTATTTGTCAAAGCCGCATCCTTGGAAATCACCTTGAGCATAAGTTTGAAAGAGCCAAAACTGAGCGAACCTCAACACCTTTGGAGCTTATTCACAGTGAAATATCAGGTCCATTCCCCCATGAGTCTTTGAACCATGACAAATACATCCTCACCTTCATATATGACTTTTTTCAGATATTGTTGGATTTATTTCCTCAAGTTAAAGTCAGAAGTGTTCAGTTTATTCAAGCTTTTCAAAGCCTCAGTTGAGAACTAGTCTGGTAGACATATCAAGATTCACAGATATGATAATGGTGGGGAATACATTAAATCTGAGTTTCATCAATTTTGTGCCTCTTCTGGAATACAGATTCAACACACTGTTCCCTACACACCTCAGCAGAATGGTGTTGCTGAGAGGAAGAAGATATCTCTTAAAGAGATGGCCACATGCATGCTTGAGGCCAAGTCTTTGTATCCAAGAATTTGGACAGAGGCAATAAATTATGCATCATACATACATAATAGAGTGCCTCACAAAGACTTAAAATGAATCACTCCTTTTGAAGCTTGGACTGGGCACAAACTTGACGTTTCTCATTTCAAGAGTTTTGGCTCCAAGGCTTGGGCTAGAATTCCACTTGAGAAGATGAGGGCTATGCAGCCCCAAAGCAAACCATGTATTTTTTTTGTCTATTTAGAAGAATCCAAGGGATACAATTTTCTGAGCATGTCCTCTCAAATGCCTTCATTGAGAGGAGTGTTCAATTTGAAGAAGAGCTCTCATAGAGTGTTGAAATTGGAGAACCCTCTACACCACCACCTGAGAATGTAAGTGATGCTCCTTTTGAATTTTCTGATTCTGATATTTCTGATGATGAAGACCATTTTATTACAGATCGTAATTCACCAACAAGGCCTAAGTGGTATTCTAAGACTCTTCAAGCAGCTGGTGAACTAGTGGGAAATACTCAGGATACTAGGAGGACTAGATCACAATTTGAGAATGCTCTCAATGTGAATGATCCTTACCTATCTGAGAGATGTTATTTGATGGTGTATTATGATCCTCAGACATATGATGAAGCCTCACATGACCCAATATTGAAATATTCCATGGATGAGGAGTTTCATTCACTACAAAAGAATGAGACATGGGAGCTAGTCAAGCTCCCCCCCAGGCACAAAATTGGTAAGGTGTAAGTGGATATTCAAAACTAAATTTGAAGCTGATGGTGTAGAAGTGAAATATAATGCTATGCTAGTGGAAAATCGCTTCTCCCAAGTCCATGGAATTTACTACAATGAGACTTTTGCTCCAGTTGCATAGAAGGATTCGATAAGACTAGTTTTGGAAATTTCTGCATCCAAGCGCTGGGAAGTGCATCACATGGATATCAAAAGTGCCTTCCTCCATGGATACATTGAGGAAGAGATATATATGAAACATCCATAAGGCTATACATTTGATCCTAACTATGTGTTCAAGTTGAAAAAGTCCTTATATGGGCTTGGTATGCCAAAATGGACAACTTTCTATTGTCACAATATTTTGCTAGATGAAAATCTGATCCAAATGTTTACATGAAGCTGATTGATGGCTCAATTCTGATTATTGTGTTATATGTTGATGACCTACTAATCATAGGTATCTCTACTAATCAAATAGCTTCATGAAAGACTCCCTTGCATCAAGATTTTTCCATGACTGACTTGGGAATTCTTAAGCAATTTTTGGGGCTTGAGATTTCTCAAACTGAGAATGGAAATAAGGTATCTCAATCCAAATATGAATCTAACTTGCTAAAGAAGTTCAATATGGATGATTTCAATCCTTCAAATACTCCCTTCCTTTCATGAGTCAGACTTGAAGAAGCAGATTCTACACCATTGGTGGACAACACCTTGTATAGGTAGCTAGTTGGCAGCTTGTTGTACTTGACTCATAGTCGATTTGATATTGCATATGCAGTGAGTGTGGATTCAATATACAAGGAGCAGACACATGCGATTCATTGTAGGGATGCAAAAATAATCTTGCATTATGTGCAAGGCACCAAGTCTAATGGGATTCACTATGTTGCAGATTCTAGCCTATATCTTCTTGGCTTTACTGACTCATATTGGGATGGTGATAGCCTTGATAGGAAATCCACTTCTGGATTTGTTTTCATGCTTGGTGGTGGACCTGTTTTCTGTTCTAGTAATAAACAAAGTGCAAATGCACTATCTTCAGCAGAGGCCGAGTACAGAGGAGCAGTGAATGCTGCTACTCAGTGTGTGTGGTTGCAGGGTATTCTTTCAGAGTTTGAGATTTCCTTTCTCACTCCCACAGTCATATTTTGTGACAATCAGAGTGCTATAAGAGTCTCAAGTGATCCAGTATAGAGGCAGAGGACCAATAATATAGATATTCGTATGCACTACATCAGGATCATAATGCATGATCACATCATTGATTTGTAGTATTTCCCAACAACTGAGCAAACTGCAGACATCTTCACCAAATCTTTTAGTGAGAAGACTTTCAACTATTTGAGATCACTGCTTGGGATGGTTGAACATGTGGTGGAGTGAATGATTGATAAAAAACTTTCAATTTTTATTATGTCCATTTTTTAGGGGAGGTTTTTCCCATGAGGTTTTCCTTCTTTCCTTGTTTTTTGGAGAAGGCAATATGTTAAAGGGTGACCATGTCTTGTTAGTGGGCCCTATTTTATTTTTTATTTTTAGCACATAAATTCAAGATTAAGGGGGGGAGGTGTTGGAATATTTAAACCCATCCATGTCATTTAATACCTCAAGATAGCATTATTGATCATTTTTGATTAATTCCTAGGTGTTAGACTAGGTAGTTGGCTAAATTATACATTGTGTGGACCACAAGTCATCATTATGTGGACCAAAAGATTCCTAGATTTACTTGGGAGAATTTATGAAGATTCTGGATAAGATCTGATTTGATTTTGGTTGATTTTATCTAATCCTGGAATATAAAGGTGCCTTACTATTTTTTACCACTTTTTGGTGAAAGGTGAAAAGCTAGTTGACTAGTCTTACTGTTTTTTGGCCAACTCATCCTCCATAATTTTTATTATTTCCAAATTATGGATTTAGAATTATTTTCCATCCTACATCACCATATGATCACTCATTCAAAAATTCGTGAGCCTTTGAGATGACTTGGAAAGAACACTTTCCACCTAGGGGGTTTTGCATATTTTTAGTAAGCCTACTTTTGTGAGGAATCGAATGGCATCCTTATGCATTCAAATATATGATTTAATGTTATATATTTTTAGCCTATTATTTTCCCAAGGTTTTATGATGTATTATTATTCATGAGAGTAATTATGTTTGCATCATACTTGACTGTTTTTAAGTGTTCTTGACTAGTTGTGTGAGATAACTTGTGAGAGAGTGTAATTTCTTGATCAGATCTTGGTGTGAACTAAATTTCACAATTGGGACTCATTAAATTCCTCTCTAATTTTATTTTTCCAAATATTAACTCCATCTACCTTGTAAATTCGAATTTGTGAGGCTTAGCTTGATTTTGGGGAAGTTACATTAGCATGTGGGCCCACCCTTCTCTTCTAGTGCCCTCCTTGGATAAATTTAGGACCTGCAACATGTAAAAAGTTTTCATAATCTGCCGTAGGAACTGATTCTTGTCATAAGTTTTCATAGGTTGTCATAGATTTGCTATTTTTAGCCCGGAGAGTTACAACCCATGAGATTCCTCCATGATAGGATTCCTTCCACCTTGGATGAGAGTTACACCACACATTTAGAATCATTCCACCACTAATACGCCCTTCTTGTCCAAATTATCTCAAAATATTAATAAAATTGATTTTTAGGAGACAATGATTCCTTGCTCCATAAATTTTCTCTTGTGACCTTGGTTTGCCATAGTGCCTCATGACCCCAATTCACTACTTTAATATTCTTCTTTAATTTGTCCAAGTGACTTTATACCATTGAATTCCCTAGTAATGGAGTGGTACATAGTAAAAAATTTGGGGACAATACAGTCCTCTCCACCCAAGATTGTTTCTCCTCAAGCAATTTAAACCTGGGAGTGGTAATACTTCTTCTTCCCCAACTTATGCTCATTCATTTTTCTACCTCCTTCCTTAGTGATAAATTTTCATAAGGCTGCAATTTCAAGTGTACCAAGTCATCAACTCTACATCCCACAATCTGAACTGTACTAAGGTTGAAAATGATTTCATGGTTCCATCCCAATCGAAAGGAGATGAAGTACACTCTACTCATTGTATGGTCCTGCAAGGTATTGACATATGAAAACTACCAACCAATGCCAATAAGAAGAGTGAATCTATACTACAACCACTCAATCAAATCCCAACAGTTGGTCTACTAAGAATCTCATCATATGAAATCCAAAATTGACTCTCAAATCTAGGTCTATTGCTAAAAAAATTCCCTGCACTGTAACTCTAAGATCCCCAACTAATATCCAAAAGGAAACCACCATGCTACTGCTGCGCAACTATGATAATAATCATCCCCTCTAGAAATAGCTCCATCTCCCCATTTGTTCTGCCAACAACCCAACTGAAACAACTGAGTCCCAAAATAATACCAAGGTCCCAAATGAACCGGAGAAATGTAGAGTGTCTAAGACACCTGAACCCAACAATACCAATATCCCACTGTCTATGTTGCATTACTACAAACATCATCACTGTCACTTGTAGCAGTCTGTCACTCCAAGAAATGCTAGGATCCCATAGATGGTGCATTCCTTCAATATATAGCAATACATCAATGTGAAGGATTCCAGGATCCCATGATCTAATGTGTATCATCCCATACATCAGAAATACATAGAAGGTACGGTCATCATGAAACATAATACAATCATACAATGATATACCGAAGAGATTCTGCAACAAAGAATCCACCAAGTGTTTGTACATCCAAGCAAAGATATCATCATGTGCCCCATACACACAAGCATCAAGTATCATATCAAATATACTCCAATGACATAGGTGATGATCCCATGTCCTATAATGATGCTCCAAAAGAATGTAAGATGTGTAAAATAATCAAGCATGTGTTCCTTCATCCAAGAAGTGAATGAAGAACCTCCACCAAAATCTGAACCAAGTAAGGAGCAAAGAAAACAAGGAGACTTCAATGGCTCAAAGAAGTCTCATAAATACATCCATGGATGTGAGAGTCATCAAATGAGAGCAATGGATCCTGCTCCAAGGAGGTGTGGGAGGTGTCAAGTAATTCTTCCATGTGCTCTTTCACCCAAACAATGGATGAAGGAAATCTCCCATCAAGAAAGGAGCAAAGATAACAATGAGCCTTCAAGGGGATCAAAGGAGTACCATTATATGTGCATCCATGAAGATGTGTATCATCATAAGGTAACAAAGAATACTGCTGCAAATGTAAAGAATAATGTGCTTTAGTCATGTCATGATCAAAAGGAGAGATAGGAGTTTCATACTCCTCTTGTGGCACCATCAGAAAGAAACCTTTCACCCATACTTCATTAGGATGAATGCTCCAAAATGTGGAAGTGTAGGATGTAGGAGAATGAAACAACTCACCTAAATGATCAGAAATTGAAAAAAATTTATCATGTGAAGGCTCCATAGGGGTAGGATCATGCACCTCCCTCAAAAGTGCGAAACTTTCCTCATAGGTTGGTTCCAAGGTAGTGAAATCATGCACTTATTCAAAAAGTGCATAACCATCATCAAGAGGCAACTCAAGTTCCTTTTCCACCACAAAAAGTGCTTGGATCTCATCAAGATCATCTTCAAACACATTAAACTCATGCAAATCACCATGTTTCTCATGATCCATCATGTCATGAGAATCCTCCAAGCAATCTACCATATGACAATTTGAAACATAGGAGGAAGAACAAGTATCTTGCAACCTATCAAGAAGTTGCTCATTTTGAATTTTGAGCTTATGAATATCCTCATGTAACCATTTATTAAGCTCAACGAAATTGTTTCTATAAAAAAGCAAAGACATGAAATTACATTCGATTCTGCACATTGCTCTTTGAATCTTCTCCATGTCTTCAAGCAAGGATGGCTCCTTGAATGAAGAAAATCTCCAACAAGAATTTGACACCAATTTTTGAGTGTCATGGAGTATTCTAAGGGACTCATAGATAATCCTTTCACTCATATTCAAATACCCTTCAATGAAGGACGGTTCATGAGAGTGAACCTTCTCTAGTTCTTATTTTTCCTTAGATCAACTTCACATGGAAGCTCAAGTGGTGACTTGAAAGATGATCTTGGTTCATATTTTTCTGCTATAAGTTCTTCTTCTTCATGCTCCATGGACTTGGGACTTGCATCAAACTCATCAAGGATGATATCTATGTCAGCAATATAGAGATGCGAGAATCCATCAGTAGATGCTCTTACAAATCTTGGGAACTCATCAATAATTACCTCATCATGAAACCCATCAGTAAGTGTATTTGGATGATCTTCTTCAATGATTGAGGGTGGATTTGAGATTCTCATCCTTGTCCTCCTTTCTTCTCTTTTGCTATGATCAGTAATTTTTTTGTGCTCCTTAAATCAAGCTTATGTATCTTGCCCCTTAGTTTCCTTAGTATCAAGATATTTGGAGACCCTTTTTTGAAGAAGATCAAAAAATTCTTATCAAGTAGGAAACACATGCATCCATGAAGCTTCAGATATTTTGCTGCTCTTTTCACAAGTAGGATGATCTTTGACTATGGAACATGCATCTTCTCCATACATATGGCTATATTAATAACCATCATTTCTCCTTCAAAATGTGATATTATGGGAGATACTTGTATAAGGTACCTCTTCGACATTTTCTTCCTCATACTGTATGCAATACTCTTCATATTTCTCATCATAGTCATCATCATACTGCACATCATCCTCATACAACTCATAGAAATCATCATCAGAGTAGGACATGGCTACAATTTTCTTCTTCAATGGATGATCCAACGCACAGGTGCAAGGACCATGATCCGATACCACTGTAATGTTCCCAATCAGAAATTAGGAATATTATCTCCAAGGTTCCAACTTTACTTATGTTGATTTTCAACTTTTTCCCGAACAATGGCTTATGAAGGCTTATGAGATGTTCTTGTTAAAAAAAAGTGGAGTGTATGTGTATTTATGATGTCCATTAAAGGTTTTCAGCTCATAAATGTGTTTAAAGTACACTTATATGTGTCCCAAATCATATCTTATATAAAATTGGAAGCTAGTAAAGAAACTAGGAACACTAGTTCAATTTTGGCCACACTGAATGTTGGCAGGCAGTTTGATGAGCCAGCATCGCAGCACCGTGAGTGCTGCGATAACGCGAAAGAAGGAAAGCAACGCGCAAGGTGACAAGTAATTTTAGTAGTCTTGGGTCATTTGGACCGTGTCATGTATATTTTGGGTCATTTAGATCTCACTATGGGGGTTTTGGGTCATTTGATCGCATTTTGTGGGATGTTGGGTTAGTTGTTGTAGAAGTTTGTTAAGAAGTAGTTAGGAGGTTTCCTAAGTGGACCACAAATGTAAAGGCATAATCCTATAAATAGATGTAGGTTTGTAAGAATTGGGACATCTATCTTTTGGAGAGCATGATTGTTGAATCTCAACATCTAAGAGATCTTGATTCGATGCGGAAGGGTGAGTATTTTGTATCTAGGTTTTTGTGGAATTAATATGATGTGATAGAGCTGTTGAGCAGAATCCCTGTGTTTTTCCTGTTTATCTGTGGTAATGCATTTTGCGATATGAATATATGAATGATGCGATGTTTCCTTGCTACGATTAATGCTTTATTGCTATATCTGTTGTAATGATGAATTTTTCTGTTAAATGATGCCATGAATATGATTGATGTCCAAGTTAAATTCTTAGATATATTTCTGAATGTTGCAATAAGTTAAGTAATTGATCCATAACATCCTCCTTCATTTAGCAGAAACATGGTTCCGTCAACTCTCCCTTGAACATCTCGAGTGAGACCTCATCTTCTCTGTAGGTGTTGCTGGATGGGTAAAACCTGTCTAGGCCGGTGCTCAGGGAGATTGCGGTGGTTTGGGTGTCGACAGTGTTGGGAACCCCTATCGATTGGGTTTGTGTAAACAAATGGTTCTGAGTCCAATCGACTGTTACTGGTACCATAGCGCGAAGTGACAAAAGGATATGTTGTGGCATCCGATGAAACCAAAAATACAAGACTCGTTTGATTAGAAGTTGTAAGAGTTTGTTGAAAAAGAAAACCGAAACCCTCAGCTGGCGATAGATTAGTGGTTGGAGAGGTACATTCATGACGGTCCACACGAATATTTTTTCTGCGAATTCCTAGTCGACAACAAAGCATTGCGGGCTGTCGAATTTTGGCTTGACAACATATTGGAGGGGTATATCACTGAATTTGCGGTTGATACGAACAAGTCCTATAGTGAAGCTGAAAGATATTTATTTTGTGGACCCAGGGGTAGGTTTCTGTTGTCGCTACAGTTGTCCATTAAAATGCTCATTTGCAAGAAGGGCATATTGAAGATGCATCTGGATCAGTAAAAAACTTGGTGGGAAGAGGCCATGGGTACCACGATAGTAGGCGGGAGGTACATGGAATGATAAGGGGTAGATGGGTGTAGGTCACGATGAGACTGTGAGGTAAGCCGAGGAAGAGAGTGGTCTTACAAGGGGAGGAGCAAGGTTTCGAATGATAAGGGGTAGATGGGAGGAGTAGGCGGGAGGTACATGGAATGATAAGGGGTAGATGGGTGTAGGTCACGATGAGACTGTGAGGTAAGCCGAGGAAGAGAGTGGTCTTACAAGGGGAGGAGCAAGGTTTCGACAGGAAAAGAGGCAGAGGACAGTAGAAGGTCCTGTTGCGATTGAAATGCAAGGCTGCGAAGGAAGACCACATGGCATGAAGTGACCTCATAGTCCTGACAAGGAAAACTAGGCTATGCCCAGGATAGAGGCAGGACCAAACCCCAACAGCAACATGCCCACACCTCTGCTCACCATCTCTCAACCAGTAAGAAATACAACTTCGACACCACCGTGTTCATTAGGTCCACAGAATTGATTACTAATAGCTCAGCGATTGGAAGAAGGAAGCCCAGGATGGCGAGCGAGGATACAAAGTTACCGTTGTTCCACAGAAATGGAACAGATAATCCTAAGCAGTATTGGTTTTTATGTGAAGCAGCATGGACTGTAAAGAAAATTACCGATGATAATGCTAAGAAAGGACAACTGGCGACAACCCTTCGGGGTCGCACATTAGACTGGTTCATGAAGTTTGTGTAGGTTCCTGTCAGCACTCCAGACAAGACACTGGATGAAGTTCGAGTTGGATTGGTTGCGGAGTTAAAAAAACCCAAATCTGAAGCGCAGTATATTACAGAATTGAAAGAGATTAAGCAATATCCCAATGAAACTGTGTCGGATTTTGACTAGCGATTCAAAACATTGATGGAAAGGGTCAGCTTCGACATGAGCACTGTCCAACACAAAGAATGGTTTGTCGCAGCATTACTCCTGCACATTCGATTACCGTTGATGCAATAGAACATTACAACACAGAGTGAAGCTATGGAGATTGCAATGCGGTTAGAAGCTTCGCCAATTAGTGAGAACGCAACTGGCATGTCGCAGATTCAGACGCAGCTGGCCAACTTGACCATACAACTGCAAGATCTTAAGAAGGGCAAGGAACATCATGAAGAAGTATGGTGTACGTGATGTCGAGGAGAGGGGCATACTAAGGACAATTTCCCTAACTTTCGCAATTATCTAGTTTCAAGAGCACCAAATCGATTGAATGGAGGTGGTATGCTGTGGTGTTGCATTTGTCAGGTATATGGGCATTGCCATGAGGAATGCCAATACATGCAGAAGATGGACACAAAACCGATGAATCTGTACTGTACATTCTGCAAATCTGTGGGACATAAAGATAAATATTTTCGTGCATATGGGTTGATTTAGGAGAGAATGTATGATGCATTCTATGTGAAGGATGACCAACGTGTCATACCACAACCATAACCGCAGCCACAGGTAGCCCAGCCACTACCTCAACCGCAGGTGCAGTTTGTGCTGCAGCAGTAACCCCAATAGTTCATGCCATAATATGCTCCGATGCAAATGGCTCCACAACATCCACAATACGTTCAACAACAACAATATGAACAGCAAGGGCAAGGCATGCAATTGAATTTTATGTAGCACAATTCAATCAACCACAGTACCAGCAACATGGAGGATTCAGGGGAGGAAGTGGCAGAGGATTTGGTCATGGAGGAGGACGAGGAGGTCGAGGACCTGTTCAGTGCTATCACTGCGGGATATGGGGACACTACCAGTGATATTTCCCACAATTGCAGACGCAATGTACATTTTGTTTTGTTACAGATTACACTGTGGAAAACTTCCCATAGTTGATTGCACGATGGCAAGCGAGGAATATTTCACAATTGCATAACCAAAATCAAGTACAAAAACCAGTGCAGAATCAAGGTCAGAACCAACGCCAAATCAGAACCAGCATTCGAACCAAAATTCCAACCAGAATGTGAACCAACCTGGGAATCCACCACTGAATCAGACTCAAGGTGCGACTATTGCGACAATTTCTGCGGAACCAAGGACACAAGATGCTGTTGTCGCAGTTATCACTCAGGGAGGTACAACAATAGGGGACAATAGCCCACATCCACTCATCCGGTTAGCAGGACATAAGAAGGTGTCGTTTGACATTGATTCCGAGCATGATGCATTCTTTCAGGCATGATGTGTGATGGAAAAAGATCGCGGTAAGGCCATTGTTTATGACATGCCTCATGTTTTTTATGCCACTTCAGAGGCTGGGCCATCGCCAAAGTCTGGGGCCTTGCAGGTATTTCTTGAGAGTTTTTTATCGCTGGCCAAGGATCTAGGTGCTCTTTCCAAGCTCGAAGGGTTGTTGTAGCGACCATCCAGGGGACGACAAGAGTCTAGAGTAAATTCTTTACAGAGGCAGAAGACAGGTAAGGATATGTGTATGAACATTCAAATTGGAGATTATGAAGTTGATTCAATTATTCTGGATCTTGGTTCGGATGTCAACATATTAACCAAGTAGGCCTAGCAGAGAATGGGGAGTCCCATGCTGAGCTAGTCTCCCATACAGCTCCGACTGGCTAATCAGGCCAAGGTGACACCGATTGGGAGAGTTCCATGCCTGGTTATGGATATCGAGGGAATGAAGACATATGCCAACTTTGATGTCATCGAAGTAGTTGAAGGGGGAAGCTCCTATCCCGTATTGTTGGGGATTGGATGGGCTAATGACAGTGCAACAGTAATCAGCTTTAAGAAGCGGATGATGACTTTTGAAAATTGCGATCTCAGAGTCGTTGCTCTATTGGATCTGGTTGAAGGACGTAGGTATATTGAACCAGTAAAGGATGAAGATCCCAGTGGATGGGACTAGGCATACAATATTTCAAAAGATTATATTCATCCGACTACCAATGGTGAGCTTGAGTAGCAAAGCTTCAACTCTGCGTCTTCCGACTCTGACGATGCTTTAGAAAATTGGTAGAATCGCTTGCATGAGGTGTCACTCCGCAAGTGTGGATTAGACACCTAGTCATTATGTCGCGTTGTGACTGAAATTGTTGCACTACCGATATACGAAGGGTTTCCCGGCTAGTCTAATTTTCTTGTGGCATTCGAAGAAAAGGTTTTTGAACCACAATGACTACTGGCATTGGAGGAGGCACTGAAGGCTGCTCTAGCACGCTGGTGGGTGATGCACAAGAAGTCAATTGCTGGATGGCCGCAGTGCCGAAGATTGCCAACGGTTCGCTTTGGTGACACCGAAGTTTACAACATAGGGAAATATGATGGATGGAATGACCTTGGCATTCATTTGATGGAATGTTAGATGTTGTTGGCATTGCGACCCAAAGATGAGTGGGTCCATGCCTTCATCCATACGTTGGATGAGATGCCGCGATCATGGTATACTATAGTTGAATTGTACAGAGAAATTACCCCTTGGTTGGAGTTGACAGTTTGTTTTACTCATACGTTCAGATTCATGGATGCCAAGCTGGATGTCCATAATGCTTTGCAGCTCATCCACGACGTAGTTCTGAAGGTTGTTCCGGTGGCATATCCCATGGATCCGCATGCGCACTGCAAGATGTAGTATATGATGGAATGTTATAATATCACTGGTGGGATAGAAGATGGTGATGATCCGTGGAATGTCAATATTCCAGAATCCGAAGGAATTCGCATTGTTGTCGCACCTGATGCACCAACTGATCTGATCAGTCAATCGCTGAAGCTCCAGAAGGTCAACATTGGGATAGAGGACAGTCCAAAGTTCACGAATGTTGGAGACTATTGGGATGATGAGATTACGGGGAAGGTCATAGAGTTTCTACATGAATTCCAAGACTTGTTCCCTACAAAGTTTTCTGAGATGAACGGAATCTTGGGCGATCTGGGGGAGATGAAGATCCCGTTGAAACCGGATGCCAAACCAATTAGGAAGTGACCTTATCGACTGAATCTGTGCCATAAGGAGAGGGTCAAGGAAGAACTTGATCGCATGTTGGATGTTGGAATTATTGAACTAGTTGAGGAGTCAGAAGAAGTGCACCGCATAGTTGGAAGAATTCCAGGAGATTGGCGGTCAGTTTTTGCTTAAAGTAAATTCCGCACTAGAGACTGTACAGACAGGTCGCTAGTAAGTTGCTGAAAGGATACAAGAGCATCCATTAGCGCAGGATGTGATAGACAGTCAGGCGGTGGGTGCAGTAGCAAAGGCGCAGGTCATGAAATTTTACCAGCAGTATGAGGACTTTAGGGTCAAGACCACCGAGTACACCATGTCCATCTGACGTGGCTCGAGGGTGAGCCACAAGATTGTGTTGGGGGCCTGTTAGCAGGCGGTTTGATGAGCTAGCATCGCAACACCGCGAGTGCTATGATACCGCGAAAGAAAGAAAGCAGCGCGCAAGGAGACAAGTACTTTTAGTAGTCTTGGGTCATTTGGACCACGTCATGTATATTTTGGGTCATCTAGACCGCACTATGGGGGTTTTGGGTCATTTGACCGCATTTTGTGGGATGTTAGGTTAGTTGTTATAGAATTTTGTTAAGAAGTAGTTAGGAGGTTGCCTAAGTGGACCACAAATGTAAAGGCGTAAGCCTATAAATAGATGTAGGTTTGTAAGGATTGGGACATCTATCTTTTGGAGAGCATGATTGTTGAATCTTAACATCTGAGAGATCTTGATTCGATGCGGAAGGCTGAGTATTTTGTATCTGGGTTTTTGTAGAATTGATATGATGTGACAGAGCTGTT
The DNA here is from genome assembly GCA_027924585.1 of Larix kaempferi. Classification (NCBI taxonomy): domain Eukaryota; kingdom Viridiplantae; phylum Streptophyta; class Pinopsida; order Pinales; family Pinaceae; genus Larix; species Larix kaempferi. The sequence continues at coordinate 2,420,255 of BSBM01000870.1, forward strand.
GAGCAGAATCCCTATGTTTTTCCTGTTTATCTGTGGTAATGCATTTTGCGATATGAATATATGAATGATGCGATGTTTCCTTGCTGCGATTAATGCTTTACTGTATATCTATTGCAATGATGAATTGTTCTGTTAAATGATGCCATGAATATGATTGATGATTGAGTTAAATGCTTAGATCTATTTCTGAATGTTGCAATAAGTTAAGTAATTGATCCACAACATTCTCCTTCATTCAGCGGAAACATGGTTCCGTCAACTCTCCCTTGAACATCTCAGGTGAGATCTCATCTGCTCTGCAGGTGTTGCTGGACGGGGTAAAAAATGTCTCGGCCGGTGCTCAAGGAGATCGCGGTGGTTTGGGTGTCGACAGTGTTGGGAACCCTTGTCGACTGGGAACCCCTCTTCAGTCAACAGGGGTTCCCAACACTATCGACACCCAAACCACCGTGATCTCCCTGAGCACCGACCCAGAAAGGTTTTACCCCGTTGAGCAGCACCTGCAAAGAAGATGAGGTCTCTCCCGAGATGTTAAAGGGAGAGTTAATGGAACCATGTTTCCACCGAATGAAGGAGGATGTTGTGGATCAATTACTTAACTTATTGCAACATTCAGAAATAGATCTAAGCATTTAACTTAGGCATCAATCATATTCATGGCATCATTTAACATAACAATTCATCATTGCAACATATATAATAGTAAAGCATTAATCACAGCAAGGAAACATCGCATCATTCATATATTTATATTGCAAAATGCATTACCACATATAAACAGGAAAAACATAGGGATTCTTCTCAATAGCTCTGTCACATCATATTACTTCCGCAAAAACCTAGATACAAAATACTTAGCCTTCCGCATCGAATCAAGATCTCTCAGATGTTAAGATTCAACAATCATCCTCTCCAAAAGATAGATGTCTCAATGCTTACAAACCTACATTTATAGGCTTATGCCTTTACATTTGTGGTCCACTTAGGCAACCGCCTAACTACTTATTAACAAACTTCTACAACAACTAACCCAACATCCCACAAAATGAGGTCAAATGACCCAAAACCCCCATAGTACGGTCTAAATGACCCAAAATATACATGACGCAGTCCAAATAACCCAAGACTACTAAAATTACTTGTCTCCTTGCGCGTTGCTTTCCTTCTTTCATGGTATTGAAGCACTCGCGGTGCTATGATGCTGGCTCATAAAACCGCCTGCCAACAGGCCCCCAACACAATCTTGTGTCTCACCCTCGAGCCACGTCAGATGAACATGCTGTACTCGATGGTATTGACCCTGAAGTCCTCATACTACTGGTCGACTTCCGTGACCTGCGCCTTTGCTACCGCAGCCACCGTCTGACTGTCTATCACGTCTTGCGCTGATGGATGCTCTCGTACCCTTTCAGCAAGTTGTTGTCAACTTGTCTGTACAGTCTCTAGCGCATAATTTGCTTTAAGCAAAAACTAACCGCCAATCTCCTAGAATTCTTCCAGCTATGCAGCATGCTTCTTCTGACGCTTTTCATCCTTTGTGATGTGCTGCTGCAATTCTTTTAATTATGCTATCTTGGCGACCTGAGCCACTGGTGACATCACCTGCATTACCACTTTTAGTGTCGCCAACTGCCCCTTCGCTTCTTGCCTTTTCTTGGTCAATTGTTCAATCTGCTCATCTTGAACAATACTTTTCCAAAACTACGCAGTGTCTACCGTGAGTCGTGTTGTTGTCTGCTCTAGCTCCCCCATCTGTGCGGCCACCTCCTCAATGGCGTGCTTTCTTTAATCCACTTCCACTTCAGGTGTTCCAACGTGCAATAGAGATATTAAATCCCTATTGTTATGTTGTTACTAAGCAATGACAACCCCAAGTTGCTACGCCTGCGCCACCGGATCCAGCTGTGCGATGGGCTCAAAAACATGTTGACAGGAATCCGAGACTGCCTCCTCCAACCGTACTTTGCTGTCCCAGATGGCAGCTTTGTCGACAATCAAATGGTCTTGCTCCTTCTTGAGCTCCGTTACTGCATTATTCTTCACGACCATGAGCTGCTCCAGTGTGTCCTCCAATTCATTAACCACCTTTGTCACCTCTTTGGCCTTTTCCTTTAACTCTATGACCTCTTGATGAGCCGGGGCCTCCTTTTCCTATGATTGCAGAAACTAACCACTGACTTCCTATATTCTATCTGCCATTTCCCGGCTAGCAACTGCCTGCACATTTGTCAAGTCCTGCGTAGGAAACTCATTGATGTTGAGGGTCAAATTTTCTAACTGTTGCAGCACAGCCTGCAGAGCCTCATTGTCAGCAACAATTGTAGTCGAGGGAATAATGACATTCCAAACCCGGGGCTTAGTGTGAATTGTGCTAATCGCCTGTCTAGTTGCCATTTCTGAGACTTAGTGTAAAACCACATCGCACAAGGAATCAAGGTGACTGTTTACCTCTTTGAAGCTTGCCTCTGCTTTCACCGACATCACATGAGTCGTCGTGTTGGTTGCATTAGTGACAGCCAGTATAAGACATCCTAACTGTGCTTTTGCAGATGGAGAGGCCCCATTGATCGTCGCATACTCATGATGTGCCTTCGTTCTTCCTTCCTCAAGCTCCTGGTCAATATCATCATCCGTATGGGTCTTTGTGGATGACTCCTGATCCGAGTCATGGTTACTCAGCTGGTCCTATGCAGGCAATGCATTGTCGGTGCCTTGCGGTGGAAGTCCCACCTAAATCTCCGCTGGACTAACTGCTTCCCACCATTCAGCTGGCCAATCACTAACGATGCCCTCTAGCACCTCCTCATACAACTTATAGTGTGTCAACAACCATTGGTTTGTAGGGTCACTTCTTGCCTGCAGATGAATCGCGTGAGGCCAAATTGCGAACAGTGCAATTGGCTTGTACTTCACCGCAGTTTCTTCAGTCAAGCGAGGCACCTTTTTCGTTGCATCCTTTAGCATCTACGAATACAATCAAAACTGCAGTGCACATTCTCTAAGGCACTCGGGTTCTTGTATGCACCACAAGTTTTGATACCATGCACCCTTACGGCTCTTTGCAACCTTTACCTCCATGCCCTGGTAAGTGTCAGGCTCCTTCCAGGAAACCAACACGATCAAAAGGAGGAGCCAGCTATAGGTCAACAATCCTTTCCCATCCTCGATGGCGGCTGTATCTTCCGCTAACTAGTTCAACAAAAATAAGGACCAGTTCATTTGCATACCTTCTTCACATTGTGATGCACACGTGATGACCCTTGAATTGCATTGGTTGGGGTGATTCTTTCGGACCACTTTACAACTCAATATCTTCGCGCCAATGAAGACCGCCTTATCATTGATATTGTGCCTGGTTTTTTAAGCGCGATCATCACGTTCCAGGGCATATTTCTTGACCAACTGTGATGCCCTCTTTTTGTCGTTCTCCTTCTCACGGAAGTATTGTGAAGGATCTACCCCAGCCTTCGGCAACCCAATGATCTCAACAATAAAATTGACAGTGACTGGAACCGGTCTATCCAGCCATTACATACCACCATGGAAGCAGGCCAGTAGTTGCTTCACGCAAGCGTTAACCTCCGGAAGTTGCCCGAAATGTGACATATTAATAAGTCCAAGTAATCCTGCTTGGGCCAACCAGCGCACCCAATCCTGTGGAACGGGCGTACCGCTCAGATGTGACCCCAACACATAAGGGTCCGACGTAATATCCGGATAGGCCACCATGTCGTGGTCATCATACTTCAGCCGCATCAATGCCGACACAATGTTGATGGAGCACTCCATACTGGCGGGGAGCGTGGTTATCTGCACAATGTATCTCTGATTCTTCGTGAGCTTCTGAGGTGGTACACTAGGCCAACAAGGGGGGACGTACCCAAGAATATCCACAACAGATAGCCATTCCCAAGCATCCGACTCATCAACTCCACGGATGGACTGTCTAATTTCCACTTGGGCCTCCTTAATCATCGCTGCAGATGAGCATAATTTCCATTTGCTCTGCAGAGACTCAAAATGCTGACCCCCCCTTCTCTTCTTTGGAATTCCTTTAAATGCCAATCCACCGAGCATGTTGACAACCTCTTCTTTGATGCTTACCACCCGAGCTGGCGACTCAAACCCACTGGAAATTTTGACCACGGTGTTTCTTGGCATGCCACAGCAAGGATCCTTGTGGTTAAACAACTCCTCACTCACCAACCCAATGTGCTTCAAACAATTACTTCAATCTTGAACTTGGAAACTCAAGTCTAGCAATGCAACACTGAACTGTCTCTACACTCGGCAAAATGGGTCCTTCCGACCAGAGGAAACCCCTTGTTATAGTGTCAAATTATGTCCGTAACCATCATTACCAAATCAAACCTTGCATCATGACCAAATCATTCCTTAATTATCCAAATGCGCCATTGATTTGGTCGATCCAATGGCCGGATCCATCATAAATGTCGATCATTCCATCATGTGACGCTAATAAACTAGTTTTAACTTTATGCATTTATTCCTGATTTGACCCGGTCGTGACCATGCCGTTGTCGCAAACCTACTCCCAAATTGCAATGAAAACACTTATGTCTGCGCATTCTGTCTCTGCTGGTGCGCCATCCTACCACCGATCATCCTGCTTCTGCCTTTTTTTTCTGATGCGGCTTAGGCATTGTGCTACTCAACCGCTGAAGCTCCAGAAGGTCAACATTGGGATAGAGGACAGTCCAAAGTTCATGAATGTTGGATACTATTGGGATGATGTGATGATGGGGAAGGTCACATACTTTCTTCATGAATTCCAAGACTTGTTCCCTACAATTTTTTTTGAGATGAAGGGAATCTTGGGCGATTTGGGGGAGATGAAGATCTCATTGAAAACGGATGCCAAACCAATCAGGCAGCGACCCTATCGACTAAATCCATGCCATAAGGAGAGGTTCAAGGTAGAACTTGATCGCATGTTGGATGCTGGTACTATTGAATCGGTTGAGGAGTCAGATTGGATTAGTCCTATGGTGGTGCAGGAAAAGAAGACTGGTGAAGTGTGCATTTGTGTCGATTTGCAGAAGTTGAATGACGCCTGCTTGCATCATCCCTTTCCGACACCATTTACTGATGAAGTGCTCGAAGGCGTGGGTGGCCAAGAGATGTATTCCTTCACAGATGGGTTCTCTGGCTATCATCATATCCGAATCGCAAAATAAGATCGCCACAAGACAACTTTTGTGACAGAATGGGGCTATTTTCAGTATACAGTGATGCCATTTGGATTGAAGAATGCATCAACGATATTTTATCGCGTAGTCGTTGCTACCTTAAGAGATGTCATTCAGAAGTTTTTGCAAGTATACATGGATGATTGGATAGTCTACAACTTGATCAGCGATCACCTGACAAATATGCGGTTGATGTTGGAGCGTTGTCGACAATATCAGATATTGCTGAACGTGAACAAGTGCATCTTTTGTGCACCATTTGGAATATTACTGGGTCACATTATGTGCAAATAGGGATTGTTAGTTGACCCAACAAAAATTGCGCTCATTTTGAGCTTAACACCGCCGACTAACGTCAAGCAATTGAGAGTGACGTTGGGACACACTGGGTATTATCGCAAGTTCATAAGGGGTTATGAAGAAATCACAGCCCCTATGGAGAAGTTATTGAAGAAAGATGCGGTATTGCAATGGAGCCTTGAATGTCAAGATAGTTTTGAAACGCTAAAGGATAAGATGGCTTTAGTGCCAATACTGGTATTTCCGGACTGGAGCAAGGAATTCCATGTCCACGTCGATGCCTCATCGATCGAACTAGAAGTAGTGCTCGCGCAACTAGGAGAAGGGGATTTGGATCACCCCATTGTGTTTGCAAGTCAGAAGTTATCGTCTGTAGAGAGGAACTATACAACAACAGAGAGGGAAGGTCTGGCGATGGTCTATGCACTGCAGAAGTTTCGACACTACTTACTGGGAGGACACTTTAAGATGTTCATAGACCACTTTGCATTAAAATATCTGGTCAACAAGCCTTTGTTGGGGGGGAAGATATGTCGATGGCTACTTCTTTTTCAAGAGTTCGACTTTGAAGTGATTGTGAAGCCAGGATGTTTGAATGCAGGACCAAATCATCTGTCGCGGATTGAGACAGGAGAGGAACCCACCAACATTGAAGACGGGTTGCCAGATGCACAATTGTTTAAGGTTGAAGTCTCTGACGAGTATTATGAATAAATCATTCAGTTCCTGGTGACAGGTACCACACCAGAGGGATTTACAACCAGTCAGAAGAAACAGTTGATGGTCAAGGATGTAGATTTCTAGTTGATTGCGAGCGAGCTATACAAACTGGGATCGGACGAGATCTTGAGGTGCTGTGTCTTGCCTCATGAGCAAGAGCATATCTTGTGGGAAGCACATGTAGGAGTAGCTGGTGGGAACTATGTAAGTCATGCGACTTCCAGAAAGGTGCTTCGAGCAGGACTTTGGTGGACGACGCTTCACAATGATGCAACAGATTATGCGGGGACCTGCGATGTTTGTCAAAGGAATGGGAAACCCTCTCGGAGGGATGAGATGCCCCTGCAACCTCAAGTACCACTACAACCATTTGATAAATGGGAAGTGGATTTTGTGGGCCCTATCAACCCACCTGGGAAGTGCAATAGTGCAAGATACATCATTACAGTGACATATTATTTGATAAGATGGGCAGAGGATGCACTGGTCGTAGATTTCTCTACTGCAACGGCAGCACATTTCTTATTTGACAACATCATCACTTGGTTTGGCTGCTCGAAAGTGTTGATGAGCGATTAGGGCAGTCATTTCATCAATTGCACCGTCAGTGCATTAACAACGGAACTGCAGATACAACACAAGGAGAGCACGCCATATCATCTGCAAGAAAATGGGACAGTAGAAGCATTCAACAAGGTTCTAGAGCATGCGTTGAGGAAGGTCTGCAATCTAAGCCGTGATGACTGGGATTTGAAGATCCCAGTAGTTTTGTGGGCGTATCGCACCACGTGTAAAAGGTTGACGGGACAGACACCTTTCAAGTTGGTATATGGGCAAGAAGCGATTATGCCTATGGAGTACATTGTTCTAAGTTTGCGCATAGTGATGAAAACAGGTATGGACGATGAGGTGGCATTGGGAGAACGTCTGACGCAGCTAGTTCATCTTGAGGAAGATCGCTTTATCGTCGGGTTTCATCAGAGCATGGAGAAGGATCGACAAAAGGCGTGGCATGATCATCATATAAAAAATAAATAGTTTCAGCAGGGTGACTTGGTGCTGTTGTATGACAACAAGTTTATGAAACATCCAGGGAAGTTGCAGATGCATTGGCTTGGTCCCTATAGCATCAGTAGCATAACGTTAGGCAGCGTAGTACAACTACAACAGTTAGATGGAGCGATGCTCTCCAAGTTGATCAATGGTAGTAGGTTGAAGCCCTATAGGTCGGGCTTAGAGCAGTGCGATGCCTAAGTCGCATTAGAAGAAAAAAAAAGAAAAGAAAAAAGGCAGAAGTAGGGCGATCGGTGGCAGGATGGCGCACCAATAGGGACAGAATGCACAAACAAAAGTGTTTTCATCGCATTTTGGGAGCAGGTTCACGATGATCAGTGGGGCCTCTCCAGCCACATAAGCAAATTTGGGACATCTTATACTGGCTGTCACCAATGCAACCAACACGATGGCTCAGGCGATGTCGGCAAAAGTGGAGTCATGCTTCAAAGAGGTAAACAGTTTCTTTGATTCCTTGTGCGATGTGGTTTTATAGCGAGTCTCAGAAAAGGAAACTGGACAGGAGGTTAGCACAATTCGCAATAAGCCCCGGGTTCAAATGTTAGTATTCCCCCAACTGTGATTGTTGCTGACAATGAGGCTCTGTAGGCTGTGTTGGAGTAGTTAGAAAAGTTGACCCTCAACATCATTGAGTTTCCTATGCAGGAGTTGACATATGTGCAAACGGTTTCCAACCGGGAAATGGCAGAAAAAATACAGGAAGTCAGCAGTCAGTTTCTGCAATCACAGGAAAAGGAGGCCACGACTTATCAAGAGGTCGCAGAGTTAAAGGAAAAGGCCGAAGAGGCAAAGAAGGTGGTTAATGAATTGGAGGATAGAATGGATAAGCTCATGGTCACGAAGAATAGTGTAGTAACAGAGCTCAAGAAGGAGCAGGACCATTTGATCGTCGGCAGAGCTGCCATCTAGGACAACAAAGTGCCATTGGAGGAAGAAGTCTTGGAATCTTGTCAACACGTTTTCAATTCCACTGCACAGCTGGATCCAGTGGTGCAGTCGAAATGACTTGGGGATGTCATCGCTTAGTTACAACATGACAATAAGGAGTTAACAACTCTGTTACATGTTGGCACACCTGAAGCGTAGGTGGATGAAAGAAAGCACGCCATTGAGGAGGTGGCCGCATAGATGAGGGAGCTGGATCACACAACAACACAACTCACAGCAGACACCACACAGTTTTGGGGAAGCATTGTTCAAGATGAGCAGATTGAACAATTGACCAAGCAAAGCCAAGAAGCGGAGGGGAAGTTGGTGACACTAAAAGAGGCAATGTAGGAGATGTCGTCGGTGGCTCAGGTCACCAAGAAAGCATAATTAAAATAATTGCAGCAGTGCATCACAAAGGCTAAAGAGAATCAGAAGAAGCACACCGCATAGCTGGAAGAATTCCAGGAGATTGGCGGTCAGTTTTTTCTTAAAGCAAATTCTGCGCTAGAGACTGTACAGACAGGTCGCTAGCAAGTTGCTGAAAGGGTACGGGAGCATCCATCAGCGCATGATGTGATAGATAGTCAGGCGGTGGCTGCGGCAACAAAGGTGCAGGTCACGGAAGTCGACCAGCATTATGAGGACTTCAGGGTCAAGAGGATTGAGTACACCATGTCCATTTGACGTGGCTCGAGGGTGAGCCACAAGATTGTGTTTGGGGCATGTTGGTAGGCAGTTTGATGAGCCAGCATTGTAGCACCGCGAAAGAAGGAAAGCAGCGCGCAAGGCGATAAGTACTTTAAGTAGTCTTGGGTCATTTGGACCGTGTCATGTATATTTTGGGTCATTTAGAATGCACTATTGGGGTTTTGGGTCATTTGACTGCATTTTGTGGGATGTTGGGTTAGTTGTTGTAGAAATTTGTTAAGAAGTAGTTAGGCGGTTGCCTAAGTGGACCACAAATGTAAAGGCGTAAGCCTATAAATAGATGTAGGTTTGTAAGCATTGGGACATCTATCTTTTGGAGAGCATGACTATTGAATATTAACATCTAAGAGATCTTGATTCGATGCAGAAGGATGATTATTTTGTATCTAGGTTTTTGTAGAATTAATATGATGTGACAGAGCTGTTGAGAAGAATCCCTGTGTTTTTCTTGTTTATCTGTGGTAATGCATTTTGCAATATGAATATATGAATGATGCGATGTTTCCTTGCTGCAAGTAATGATTTACTGTTATATCTGTTGCAATGATGAATTGTTCTGTTAAATGATGCCATGAATATGATTGATGCCTGAGTTAAATGCTTAGATCTATTTCTGAATGTTTCAATAAGTTAAGTAATTGATCCACAACATCCTCCTTCATTCAATGGAAACATGGTTCCATCAACTCTCCCTTGAACATCTCGGGTGAGACCTCATCTGCTCTGCAGGTGTTGTTGGATGGGGTAAAACCTGTCTGGGCTGGTGCTCAAGGAGATCGCGGTGGTTTGGGTGTCGAAAGTGTTGGGAACCCCTGTCGACTGGGTTTGTGTCAACACTGAACACGAGGTTTCCAACTCTTCCCAAACACTACCAAATCAACTCGAATTCTCCCAATATAAATTTAATGGAATAAAATAAATTCAAATAAAAATATATGACCCATTTATAGAATCCATAGAACTTCAAAAGAAGTATGAAATACACCCTCTCAAGACTAGTGAGAAACTAGCTCGATTTCCCCCACATTGGAATACTAGTTTTTCAACTTGATCCAAACACTTCCTAATCAGGACAATAATTCCCAAAAAGATAAAATTATACCATGAATCTCCAAAATTATCACAAATAACTTAATAATAGAATTCAGGGAGATGATATGAAAATTCAATACACATTGTCTTAAGATTGCTTAACCATACTAGCATATTTGCACATAAATCACCCATAAAATTGAACATTGAACACCATATGATGAAAATATTTGTAATTATTTATTTTGAATGTATGGAGACAATAAATCTACTGATTAAGACAATATATGTCTCTTACAGAAGTTCAAAATCCAAGAAATATAGAGATAGAAAAGTAGTGGTGCGCCCCTCCAACAGAAGATATGCCGAATAGAGTAGATTTAGTATAATGATGATATATCGGGCATGCTTAAACCTTTTTGAGTGAAAATTAAAGTGTCTCCCACTATAAATGATTATATGAATGCAATGGAATATGTATCACATCCCATAAAGGCTCATAAGTATCGAAACCAGAACCACCATTTCGTCCCACCAACACCGATCCAAGCTCCAAATCAATAGAAAGAAACTACAAATGATAGGAATTTGACCCCACTACTGTAGATGAAAATATAAACTGCAATAAATGTATGTAGATAAATATGAAAGCAATTTCTACCCTCAATAATCAACTGCAATGAAGCACAATGAAGAGATATGGATGATATCCTCCTCTCTACTAGCTAGGGTGGAATCTTTAACCACAGAAACTAGTTCAAAAATGCAAGGGACACATCTACCAATCTTGAGAATATCAATGGTTATTCAATACCAAAATACAAAATGACCAAAATCCATTTTACTTGTGTCTTCATCCCTTTTATAACTCTTCATGGATCATTTCCCCCTCATTCTAGAATTATCTCACAAATATTCAATAAAATATTAATAAATGTTATTTTTATGAGAGAATGACACATTGGGACTCATTTAATTCCTCTCTAATGTTATTTGTCCAAATAATAAATCCATCTACATTGGAAATTCTAATTTGAGAGGCCTAGCTTGATTTTGGGGAAGTTACATTAGCATGTGGGCCCATCCTTCTCCTCTAGTGCCCTCCTTGTATATATTTAGGACTTGCAACATGTCATAAGTTGTCATAAGCTGTCATAGGACCTAATTCTTGTCATAAGTTGTCATAGATATCATATTTTTTCTTAGATTTTCTATTTTTAGCTCGAGGAGTTACAACCCATGAGATTCCTCCATGATAGGATTCCTTCCACCTTGGATGGGAGTTACACCACACATTTAGACTCATTCCAACACTAATGCTCCCTCCTTGTGCAAATTATCTCAAAATATTAATAAAATTTATTTTTAGGAGAAAATGATTCCTCACTCCATAAATTTTTCCGTTGGACCTTGGTTTTCCATAGTGCCTCATGACCCCAATTCACTACTTTACTATTCTTCTTTAATTTGTCCAACTTACTTTAGACTATTTAATTCCCTAGTAATGGAGTGGTCCATGGTAAAAAATTTGGGGACATTACATATATATGGTGGGTTTTTGTCATAGGATCCAACTGATCATTGTCAAATGCCTCTTTCTTCACCAAATGGTCTCAATTTGTATTCTAGTGAAAATTGGGCATGTAATGCATGCACACTATTGAACAAGGGAACACTCATTTCCTTTCTTGTAGGATAGAAAGTTGTTCTATCATAACTATAAAGGAACCGAGCTATGGAGGAAAAGTAAAACATAAAATAAGAGATGAAAGGGAGAATTTAATCCATGGGAAACACATGATTTGGGTCGAGTATATGGATTTAATGGGTTGTCATTGGAGGAGAAAACTAATCAATTTCACATCCTCCCTCCTTCACCTAATGGTCTTCATTCCTCAATGAAATGTGGACATGTAATGCATGCATGATGTTGAATAAGCATGGACGCACAAATTGCCTTCCTTGTAGGATAGAAAATCCCAATGGCATAACTATAATGGAACAAAGCTATGGAGGAAAATTAAAACAAAAAAAATAGACATCAAAGGGAAAATCTAAGTCATGGGAAGCATAGGCTTTGGATAGAATATCTAAGCCTAGTGGGTTGGAACAGGATTTGGATAGAATATCTGAACCTATTTGGTTGTTCTCAAAGGAGTCAACTGATTACTATTAAATGCCTCTTCACTTAATGGCCTCAATTCATATTCCAGTGGAAATTGGGCATGCAATGTATTCACATTGTTAAACAAGCAAGGGAGCACACATTGCCTTGCTTGTAGGACATAAAGGCCCAATGGAAGAACTATAAAGGAATCAAGATATGGAGGAAAATTAAAACAAAAAAAGAAGAAATCTAAGTCTCAACAAATCAATTTAGTTGATCATTTAGAAAGCAATGAAAGCAGTCAATGATCATATGTTTGTGTGTGGTGGAATGATGATGGGAAAAGCCTTATATCTATTTCCCAAAATAAGCTTGTTTTTGAATTGATTTACTTTTCTTGAAGACAAGGAAGGTGTATTTTTCTATTTGGTACACTTGGAGGAAATAGTTTCCCTCTTGGTTTGTAGATATGCTTTCCAATTTGGTTAAATAAATTGGATCTGAATCAAATTGCTTCTTTGAGAAAATAGAGTATATCATGATATACAAGGAACTGCGAGGGTATGACCAAACAATGGGTATTTAATTGGATTGGTGGAATTTTAGGGCTTTTATATTAATTTTTTCAGAAGGAAATAATCTAGTTTCATGATGGCATGTTTTTTTGTCCTCTTATTATGAAAATAATCCATGCTTTCTTCTTTTGCGTCTTTTTGGTAGAATCATTTTTTTCACAATGCATTTCTATTGTTTGATTCATTCCAAGTGTGTGCAAATTGTGTCAAATGGAAGTTACTATTATTTCACTAACATGAATGAAAGAAGGGACTATTTACATGTGGAACATATTAAGGGAAGCATAATTTTTTACATACTTGAGCAAGTATTGTGAATGGGCCCAATTTTGATCTCTTATGATCAATATTGATTAGCTTTAATTGTGATTAATCTTTCTTTGGAAATGAGGCTAGAAAATATCTACAATTTGATTCAGAAATTACAGTATTAGATAGAGATGTTATGTATTGCAATGGGATTACCATTAAGTTGGGATTTAGCTGGGTGTTATCTAAATCTTGGAACTCTCTCATCAATATTTTTCTTTCATTAATAGTAATTGTATTTAGACATGGGTTAAATTTATCCATTCTCCCTTCACTTGTGGATATAGCATTGTGTAGGTTCCAAAATTAATGTGATTTGTCCATCATTTATGTTTTCTATGGAAAGTACATTTTCAAGAAAGGATCATAAAATTTTGAATGAACTTACCAAAAACTAAGGAATATTTTGATTCCTGCACAAGCTTCCTCCACTTGATTATAATTTTTTTATGGTCAATTCCATAGTTCACCATAACAAGCTATAAATAAATGATCCTTTTATAACCTGGATCAACACAAATTGGTGCCTCTTCTTATAGTAATAGTGCATAAATGAATCAATACATATTAGATGTATTGACAACATATAGAACATACTTAACGTTGTATCGAAGTAAGATTGAAACTAACATTATTGCACTTTTCTTGCAGGAAATGAGGTTGAAGTGGGACCTTATAGCATATAAAGTATAGGGTAATTAAACTTCCATCACTATTGCTTGTTTTTCATGAAAGGGTCTTGTGATTACCTTATAACATATAAGTTAATTACACTTCCATCCCATGATTTAGAAAGAATCTTAGGCAACAATATATTCAAGATAAATTTGTGCATGGTATTGTGACTCACTATGACAGATAAAGAGTCGTACGTTAATAAGTAGATCATGTAACGTAACATTTCACTGGTTATTATTGCAGTTGGCCAAGAATGTTTTAGAACATTAACTATTTGATACTATAGAGGAGCACATGGTATTATTTTTGGTAAGTAATATTACTTGTTGTTCTCGTGATACATAATATCTAATGTTATAAGTAATACATACTTTTTGTTTGTTCTTTGATTCAAATGCACCAAAATTGTGATTTGGAAGCCACTTTATTTATTATGAAATTCTATTTGTAGCACATCTCTAAATACAAATAAATTAAATGTAGTTTATAATGTTACAAAACGACAAACATTTACAAATATGTCAGAGATATGGACAAAGGATGTGGATATGTAATTAACAAATCAATACTGCATAAAGATGCTTGTTGGAAATAAAGTTGACAAGGTATTTTGAAGTCATTGTTTATGATTATTTTCTTTTTCACTATTGGAACTTACATACATACTAGTTGGAAACTATCTCTTGTCACCACTTCAAGCTTTAATTCTAGTGTGCAAGCATAAAGCAAATTGGTAATGCCATCTTTCTATATAGATAATCTTGAGATATAGTTTATTTGGATGTATTTTGATAGATGTTTAACTTTCAAGTATAACATGTAACATGATTTTACAAAACCATAATTTCCTTCTTGAATTTAGAAGCATGTTTGGGAGTTGGGAAATATATTGTAGAGTCACTTTGGTTACTAGTTACTAATACTTTGTATAAAAAACAAGTCTTCTCCATTTGATTGTATTGGTTAACAATTTATATTGACATTTTATCTGTTGCAGGTTGGTGACCTTAATAAAATTACATTAGATAGATTATATGAAGATGTGATGACAAGGAATGTATCTAGAAACCATATGAAACTTACATACACACTGATTGGAAACTAGCTCTTGTCACCACTTCAATTTCTAATTCTAGTGTGAAAGCATAAATTAAATTGGTAATGCCAAATTTCTAATAATATAATATTGAGATATAGTTTATTTGGATGTATTTTGAATGATGTTTAACTTCCAAGCATAACATGTGACATGCTTTTCCAAAACCATACTGGTTGTCTTGAATTTAGAAGCATATTTGTGAGTCAAAGAATATATTGTAGAGTCACTTTGGCTACTTATACTCTATATCAAAACAAGTCTTCTACATTTGCTTGTATTGGTTAACAATTTATATTGACATTTTATTGGTTGTAGGTTGGTGGCCTTGATAAACTTACAATAGATATCTTATATGAAGATGTGATGACAAAGAAGGTATCTAGCAACCATATGGGTCAAGTGGTACCAAATCCCTTGGAGGCTTCTCCATTGATGCAACAAGTACGTGACCCTTTTATGCTTCGCAAAATATTGTAGCTCCACCATTTGTCATATAGAAGGCTTCTATGACTTGGATGATGGGTGATGGCTACCATAAATGGGTAAGAAAATGCATCTAAATCCTTTTCTCAATCAATCAAATTGGTTCAAAAAGAAGGTATCATGGTATCAAGTTGGTAAAAGATGAATGCATCCTATTTAGATTTATAAAAGATTTCAATTTAAATATTATGGATGTTGTAGTCTTCCTTTCTAGGTTAAAATACACACATGACACTAATATGGTTGGTTGTTAGCAATACCCTTTTTGCCACATTTTCAGAACTAAGGAACTGAGCCAATTTTTCTAGAAGAACATAAAAGATAATCAATTTTACTCATAGTTAGTTGACATAGTTCGAAGGAATGTGAAAAAGCATTACTTTTGTATGGACCAGTGTGCAGGACAAGCAAGATCCAAAAGAGAAGTTGTAGTTACTAATTACATTTTGAGTGTTCGACAATTCTGAATACATATCTGATTGAGGCCTAGTTCCCAAGGACTGGACTGAGCTTAGTTAGACTACCACTATGCGTTGTCCTCCTTAGAGTTCCGCATGCAGTTATGATTTAGATACTAGTAGTTCATAGCATTAGAATAGTTCTATTTAAACAATGTCGCTTGGATCACAAAGGGGGACCGATTTTGTATAAGCACAGTTATATTTACATCATTTGAGAGCATCATACCATTTGAGACTTATTATGTTTAACAATGATTTTTAAGTAAATGAAGATTTCTTTTGTCCCATCTTATTAAGTAAATTTGTGTTCATGTATTGCCATGGGTAAGGTCCCATCCATAGGAAACTACAGGGGCATGTGAGTTAGATTATATTTTATTGCTTCAGAATAAAAGAGATAGGTTAAAACAAAACATAGTAGATTCATTACAGTTTGTAGGAAAATTACAGTATGTTGACAGAATAACATTAAATAGATTATTTCTGCATCTTGAATTTAGTTTGAATGGTTTCTATCATTTCACAATTTCTAATTCAACATTTGTTTTATAAGACATGGTATCTGATTATATGAGTTCAGTTAAGCATGATAGTTCCAAGTTGGTTTAAATACTCACTCATATTTTGATGTCACTAAAATACCTCGACTTGATGAGTAAATGAGAAGGTAGATTAGGAATCATTCCTCAAAAGGTTTGTCTAAAGCTTGGAGAGGAATATCCTAAAATTGGTCCATAAACCATTAATAAAAGGATAGGTACCTAAACAGATGATGGGACAGATGATGGGATAGATGATGGGATCCATGTCCCTTGCAACCCTTAGGTCATAGATAATAATTTCCTTTTTCTTTTTATCTACGTTTTTCTGCTTTAGAATATTGCTAGGCATCATTAGAAGTTTCTTTTTAGTTGCACATATTGTGTAGGACCCTCATAATTTTGTATAAATCCCTGGTTTGATTATTAAAAGGAAGGTTCAGATACAACACCTTTGCTGGTGTGTTGTCCCAACATGATACAATATTGTTGTTGATTAATTAATCATGTCAGGCATCCAACTTACACTTATATAGGAAATGAAGAATAATATTAAAAATCAATTTGGAATGATAGACTTAGGAAAACTAAATTATATTTTGGGTCTATATATTTGGAATATGGTTGATTGTATATTGCTTTATCAACCTAAGTATGCGACATATTTTATTTTTCGATTTCATATGAGTGATTGTAATCCTTCACCTACGCCATTCAAGTATAGCGTAAAGTTAATTGTTTCTAGTGGTATTCCTCTTGTTGATTCCACTTTGTATCGTCAACTTGTGGGGAATTTGATATATTTGAGACACAATAGGCCAGATTTCTCTGTTACAGTCTGTATGGTTTCAAGGCTTATGCAAAATCCTCATGAAATCCATTGGAAATTAGCAAAGAGGATTCTCAGATATTTATAGGGAACAATGCATTATGGTGTTTTCTATTCTAGTAGGGCTACAATTTCACTTCTTGTTTATACAAATTTTGATTAGGCAGGGGATGCTTCAGATATAAGGTCTATTGCAGCGCACATATTTATGCTTGGTTCAGGTTTGATTTCATGGTTTACTAAGAAGTTGATAATTTTTTTATCTTTCTTCTTGTGAAGCAGAGTACATGGAATCTAAGGAAGTAGCTAAATAAGTAGTGTGGATCCAACATGTTATTATAGAGCTTGGACTAGTTCAGAAGTCTCCTACAAAATTAAGGTGTGATTATCAGAGTGCAATTCAACCTGTATACAATTCAATGTATCACTCCAAGACTAAACACATTGACTTGGATTCTCATTACATTCGATAACTTGTTGTGGATGGTGTTATTTGTTTGGAGTATTGTCCCATAGAGAAACAAGAAACAAGTATCTTCACTAATTCCATGACAAGCAAATTTTGTGTTTCTTCGTAGTCTATTGGGAATGAGGTAAGTTGTCATCAAGAGGGAATGATAATTGAATTCCATCCTCCTCCATTTATAAGTTGTTCTCCCAATCATCATTAAGGGGGAGTGTTGGAATGTGTAATTTTAATATTACATGTGTAATGATGTCTAGTATGATACTATGGTATTGTAAGATGCCTTATCTAGCATACGAAGACATAAATAACTCTAACCTTGTGTAAAAGGATTTATCCCACATGAATCATGGATAAGTATTCTCCTATTACCTTTCATTATATAAAGAGGTGAAAAATCATTTATCCCACATGTATTTTGGGATGTAGTTCTTCCATACCTATCAATATATAATAGAGGTTAAGGAGAACCTTTGGACATATGTTGAGAAATATATTCTTATGTTGATGTAAATATGTGAATCATATGTGGAGAGGAGCTCGCTTGTAACATTGGATATTTTTGAAAAATAAAGAGGACCAAACCTTCTCATGGATGTTTCCCCATTTGGTATTGTACCACGTATGTATGGTGTATTTTTGTCTTGTTTTCTTGTCTCTTATTTCTTATATGATTATTTGTTTCCTATGTAGGTAGAAGGATACTCTAGTATATTCTTGCTTTGCATGTTAGAAAATGTATCGTTGTATGTTTATGCATATTATCAATATTATAATAATCGAAAGGTGGGTCATAAAAATAAGTTTTGCAAAAAGAGGTTGTGGAATGAAAACACAACTAGGGAGGATCTTAGGAGAAAGAGAAGGGCCATGTTGTATAACACCAAGAAGAGATTTCTCTCTTTGATTTCATGACTAAGAAAATAGATCATGGAGAGTCAGCTTCTTGGTATATTGATTTTGGTGCATCGCATAATTTTTCTAATAGATGTGATTGTTTTTTTCACTATGATGATTATATTTCCTCTATGTTTTTGTGGCAGGGAGGATTTCAGAATATAAGGAAAACAAAATGTAAATATTACCTTGGGAGGTAAGCACCTAGTATTCTTTAATGTCTACTATGTGGTAGGTATGGAATGGAATTTTCTTTCAATAAGTCAAATTATGAGGAAAAACCCCCACTCACATGTTATTTTTAGTGAGCATAATTAAAACATGGTTGAAAAGGGAAACAAGAATACAATTTCCCTTGGTATTGAATATCACTTATTATTATGACCGGTTGATGTAGAGGAAGCCAAAAAACAGGCTTTGTTTGCCATGAGTGTTTAAGAAATCAATTTGTTTTGGCACCAAAGGTATGAAAATTTGAATTTGCACTATTTTTCTCATTTGGATAAATAAATTTAGTGGATTATATTCCAAAGATTCAACAAAAGAAATAGGGAATTTGTAGATATTATTAGGTGGGAAAGAAACACCGAGCTCCATTTGATGAAGGATGGGATTTAGAGAGCCAAGGTGGTTCTTTAATTGATTCATGTGAATGTTTTCAGGCCTATGAATACAACATCGGTCTTCAGTTCTAGGTATTCATTTTTGTTTGTAGATGGATTCATTCCAAAAATGTGTGTACTTTGTAAAGTTAAAATATGAAGTATTTTCTAAGTTTAAGAAGTTAAAATCAATGCTGGAAAACAATCTGGGATTTGAATTAGAATTCTTAGGCTTGATAATGGTGAAGAATTTTTCTCCATGGAATTTAATAACTTCTATACTCAAGAAGGTATTTAGAGGCAATACACCACACCTTACACTCTACATAAACATGGAGTGGTAGAGAAATGTAATTGTACTATTTTCGAGATGACATGATGTATGTTACAAAACAAATATGTTCCTTACAATAATTGGGATGAAGTACACACGCAATATACTTGCTTTGTAATATTCCAGCCAAGATTTGGCCAAAATATTATATCCAAACTCAGATTTTATCAAAATTTTACTAGTGTATTTTTAAGCAATTTCTTAAACTTAGCAGGATGTAAATGAGGGGGACTGGCACAATGAGTGAGGATGGTAGGGATGAATTTGAGTTCTAGAATTTATATGGATGAGTGTGTAGAAGCAACTAAATATGGTCTGAGTAGAATTCCTAGGCACAATGTACTAGAGCCATTCACTTTTCAACAACAAAGCAATTTTGTTGCCTACTTCGAGGCTTCCTGGGCTTCTAGCATATGCCAAAAAAGACTGGGCGAGGGATTATCAGAGTTTATGGAAGAGGTATAACAGTAAAATAAACTTGTAGAATGCACAGGAATGATGTTCCTGAGAATTTGGGAGGATTCAGAGTGGTTTGGAGGCCAAATTCTCAAGTGCGCTACCTAGGGATTGGGGAGCTAGTCAATTTACAGAATCTTTCAAACAAGGTTAAATACATCCAAAACCTCAGGTAAATGTTTGGGATGGATGGTTTAATCTGTTATTGAGATCATACAATTGAAATAATGTAAAGTTGATGCTCAGAAAAGAAATAGCAGTTAAATGTGTAAAACTAGTCATGAAATTGCACACAAAGAGCTAGTATTTCATTATTAATTATCAAACTGCTTCCATAATTTGTAAACTCTATTATGAAGTAATTATATGTTCTGATATATCATAATATCAGATAAAAGTTGAAAATTAAACTTCAGAACACTTCTTTTACTTATTTGATTTCCTTCCAAACTTGCAATGCCTCACAGGCTAGAAATTCATTACAATTGATGGAGAATGAAGGTAAGAAGTAGGAATATTATTGTGGCTCTTCTCTGAAGTTTTTATCAAACCACCTATAGGTTAGATGAATGATATTTTATGCATACTGAACTTCTGGTCATCACTAGGGCGCATTTATTGAACTATCTCCCTCCTTTAGGGAAAACTTCTCCAAATTTAGCTGAGAAGGGGTGTAGAAGTGGAAGGAGAAGATGGGAATCAGATATAAAGCTTGTATATGGAAATGGGAAGCTATGATATCTGCAAATGATGGAACAATGGACTCCCTAAATATACTGGGTTCAATATCTGAAAACTAGCTCCTCCTTCTAGTGGTTCTCCTCCAAAACTAGCTTCAAATTCACTGAAGTAGTGGCCTCCTTATCTGGATGATTGTAGATTTTCAATGGCTGGCTGATATGGACTTGAATGGATATAATATCACTCTCTGTACATGAATACTGGATGATTGGAAACTATGGAGCCTTGGGGCACATCTCCCAAGAAACTGTTGAGGCACATCACTCAATAAGAGAAGCTCAGAGCTTTCAAGGAAAAATTCAAATGATCAAAAGTCCTGAGATGGAGTTGGAAAAATTATTAAATATATGAAGTAACTTGTTCCTGAATCCAACAACACGTGTGGATGAGGGAGGGCGCATTCCTTAAGAGGAATGGCAACTTCTTGCTTTGAAAATATTTCCTTCTTTTTCCTTCCTTCATTGATTTTAGCAAGTGCGCTTTTGTGATATTTTCTGGATGTTTCCACTTTATTTCTGTCTGCTTTTCCTGTGCTTTCCACTTTCTTTACTTTCCTCCTTTTCTTCTTTTTCCTGTTTTTTGTTTGCTTTTGACAGTTTCATTTTATTTTCCTTGCCTTCTTTCCTCCATTGGATTCCCTGATTTTTTTGAGATTTGCCACTAAGGAAAGAGAGGTACACTTGACACAATTGCGCCTTCTTGGTCCAGTCATCATCACTTGCCAACATTTATTAGCAATAATTAATAATAAAAGTAATTAACACTCAGAATTTAATTAATTATTTAATAATTAATTAACTATTATAGTATAATGCCTCAAAATTATCCCATTAATTAAATCTGCATTTAATTAATTACTTAGACCCCCTAGAGATGGTAGGATCCAAGAAGTGACCAAGGCCACCAGGGAGGGGACATGGAATTCCTACCTTCCCAAGATTGCTTGTCCTCAAGCAGTTTCAAACCAGGATGCTGCAGAATCTTTTCATCTTCCCAGGTTGCATTTTCACTGGGAAACCCCTTCCACTGCACTAGATCCTTTAATAATTCTGATCCTCAAATTCCTCTCTCTTACGTGCAAAATGTCTTCTCGTTCTAAAACCAGGTGTCCTTCATCATCAAGTGGAGGAATTTCTTCTAAAACCTTGACTTGCTGGCCAACTGCCTTCTTCAAGCTTGCCACATGGAAGCCATTATGTATCTTTCTCCCAGATGGAAGATTCAACTCATAGGAAACTTCACCCACCTTCCTTATTATCTTGTAGGGTCCATAGAATATTGGAAATAATTTTTCATCCCCCTTGGTCTTAAGAGTGGTTTTCCTATATGGCTGCAATCTCAAATAAACCAGGTCACCTTCTTGGAAAGTTCGTTCTGTTATGTTCTTATCTACATTGATTTTCTACTGATTTTGTGCAACCTGTAAATTTTCTTTGAGTGCTCTGAGTATGTCTTGGATTTCTTGCAGCCAATTCTTTTCCTTCTGTGCTTTGCAATTTCCAAAAATCAGATCTACAAAATTGGGGGACTCATACCCTAAGAGGGATTGGAATGGGGTCATTCCAATGGACATGTGGAATGTAGTGTTATAACATAACTCCCCCAAATGAAACCAGTTGACCTATGCTTTCTGTTGTCCTATAACATAGTTCCTCAGATAACCTTCCAGCCATTGGTTAACTTTTCAGTTTGGTCATCAGTCCGAGGATGATAGCTTGTACCGAGGTTTAAACTAGTCTTAACCAACTCAAATAAAGACCACCAAAAAGAACTAGTAAAATTGCTATCCCTATCACTGATTATGGTTTTGGGAAGCCCATGCAATCTAAATATTTCTTTAAAGAATAATGCAACAAATTGAATGGTAGTGATAGTAGATGTGACAGAAAAAAAAGTGAGCAAATTTAGTCAATTTTTCAACTACTAAAAAAATGCTATCTTTACCCTGAGATTTGGGAAAACCTGTGATGAAGTCCATTGATACACTTTCCCATTTTTGTTCTGGAATTGGCATTGGTTGTAGTTGACCAGCAGGGTGAGTGTGTTCTACCTTATTCTGCTGACATGTAGTACATTCCCTCACATGCCTTAACACATCATCTTTGAGGTCCTTCCAGGTGAACCTCTCTCTTACCTTCCGGTAAGTTTTCAGAATTTTGGGGTGGCCCGCTACTGGTGCATTGTGGGAAACCACCAAAATCTGCTCTTTTAACTTATATCCAGGGGTTAGAAAAATTCTGTTCTTGTAATAAATAACATCATTGATAACTTGGTAAGAATCATGCTGAATCACCCTATCCAACAATTCACAAGCAAACTGATTTTCTGAATATTCTTTAACTAGTTGAACCTTCCAATCAGTAGGTACTCGCAACAAAGAAAAAGCAGGTTTTCTAGAAAGTGCATCAGCCACTACATTCAACTTACCCTTTTTATATTCAATGTCGAATTCATAAGACTAAATTTTACTTACCCACTTCTACTGTCTGTCATTCAGCTCTTTTTGGGTCAAGAAATGCTTCAAGCTGTTGTGATTAGTCTTGAATATGAACTTTCCTCCCACCTGATATTGTTTGAATTTAGCCAAGGCATGCATGATGGCCAACATATCTTTATCATACATAGAATAAATCTTCTCATGTGGCTGCAATTTTCTGCTCTCATAAGTAATAGGATGCCTATTCTGCATTAACACTGCTCCAATGCCTTCACCTGAGGCATCACACTCAAAAAATGAAAGGTTGGGTAAAATCAGGAAGTGCAAGTACTGGAAAGCTGCTCATGACTTCCTTCATTCTGTTAAAATATTTTTCAACCTCATTTGACCACCAAAAAGAACCCTTCTTGGTGAGGTCTGTCGAAGGAGAGGAGAGCTTGGAAATGTTAATTTTTTAGCATTAATTCAACATACTCTAGGATCTTTACTGAGAGAATAACATGTACATCATATCAAGTATAACAATGCATATCAATCACACCAAGCAATCACATGAGACAATAAACACACAGAGTTTCACTGAGGAAAACCATAAAGGTGAAAGACCCCACAACTTCCTCAGAGATAGAAAGAGCAATGATACAACCAAAGTACATAGAGATAGTCCTCCTAGAAGCTGAACCTCCTCCTCCACTAGTGCACCACTTTTTGAGTAGTGTAGAAGTGAATAATGAGATGATCAAATAGAGTGCCTCCCGCACTCTATTTATACTTGGCCTGACCTGCCTAATAACCTAGCAAGTATAACTTGTCTAACTCAGTCTAATAACCCATGGTAACACTAATCATGGCCGACCCCACACTCGGTGGTCTATTAACCCATCACAACAAGTTACGACACTTGCGACACTTGTCAATACAAATGACGACACTTCCGTATAGAGGAATAATAACATCTCTATAGGAGTACAATATACATAGGTGAAATACATTCCAAAGTTACATATACATCGACACTCCCTCTTAACTAGGAAGGTATTTCTCGACACAGATCTGCTAGCACAAGTCTTCTTCTCTGGATCATCGTCACTAGATCATTGTCATCGAATCAACATCATCATCACTGCTGCTGCTATCTCAATCAATCTCCGATCTACTCGTCATAGGAAGTTCTACAGAGCCAACCCTTTTTCATACTCGTCATAAGATGTAGGCCTGCCGCCTGCAGGTCTTCATCATCTACAGAGCCATCCCTTTTTCATGCTGGATGTATCACAGAGCCAACCCTTTTTCATGTTGGATGTGACCTAGAAAAAATCTAGGATTTCCACCACAGAGCCAGTCCTTTTTCATACTGGATGGGACCTAGAACACATCTAGGATTTCTGCCACAGAGCCAGTCCTTTTTCATACTGGATGGGACCTAGAACACATCTAGGATTTCCACCACAGAGCCAGTCCTTTTTCATATTGGATGGGACCTAGAACACATCTAGGATTTCTGCCACAGAGCCAGTCCTTTTTCATACTGGATGGGACCTAGAACACATCTAGGATTTTCTCCACAGAGATAGTCCCTTTTCATACTGGATGGGACCTAGAACAAATCTAGGATCTTCCACCACAAAACCTCAAAAGAGCATCCCAGGACTTATTACGGGCACATAGCCCAACCTATCGGATCTCCCATGACTACATTACATGTGGTCATGGCAAAACCTCGAAAGAGCATACCAGGACTTATTACGGGCACACATCCCAACCCATCGGTTCTCCCAGGACTACATTACATGCCATAGGATAAAACCTCGAAAGAGAATCCCAGGACTTATTACGGGCACATAGCCCAACCTGTCAGATCTCCCAGGTCAACTTACATGCTCATCTGCACAACCTGTCCACAGCCATAGAGCATCAACCTGATACTCATCATACATCATCCTGATGTACATCATCACATGATCATCCTGGTCATCATCACATGATCATCATCATAGCATCATCCTGATGCATATCATCTGGAGCAACATCCTGAAGCTCGTCATCCATGATCATCCTGATCATACAATGTATCCACCTGATACATATACAAATACATGATCCACCTGATCATAACAAGCATCCAACATGATGCATATAGAGCAGTAACTAGAGCATCGTCTTGATGCTCATCATACAACATTTACATCCACAGCCATGGGAAGGATCCTCCTCTCACCATGCTTGGAATGGCTCCTGCAAATGTGTCCATCACTTCTTCCTCTAAGTGTCATCAATCTGAAGAACACCAAGCCTCTCTCTGAAGTACTCAAACTTCACCCTGGCTAGTGGTTTCATCAACACATCTGCAACCTGCTCATGCATCGCAACATACAGGAGCTTCATTGCTCCTCTTTGCACCATATCCATGATATAGTGATATTTGATCTCAATGTGCTTTGACTTGTCGTGGAACACCGGGTTCTCAGACAGCTTCACACAACTCTAGTTGTCACAATAGATACCAGTAGCATCCAACGGGAGATCAAATAACTCAGATACTATCTTCCTCAACCATACTGCCTCACAACTAGCCAAACAAGCTGCAACATACTCTGCTTCGGCTGTACTCAGTGCTACGCAGGACTGCTTCCTGCTAAACCAAGAGATCACACCTGATCCCATACTGAAGCAGCACCCAGAAGTGCTCTTCCTATCTGCAGCACTGCTTGCCCAATCTGAATCAACATAACCCTACAGGTTAAACTTTTGATTTGCATCATACTTGATCCCATAATCAATTGTACCCTTTAGGTACCTCAGATATTCTTTACAGCAACCAGGTGAACACCTTTGGGATACGTCAGGAACTGGCTCAATGTGTTCACCGCAAAGAAAATATCTGGTCTTGTGTTCATCAGGTACATCAAGGACCCAATCATCTGATGATACACAGAGACATCAACTGGATTAGATGAACCATCACACAGAAGCTTCAAGTTTGATGCCATAGGTGTGGCCATGGCCTTACAGTCCATCATCTTGAACCTCTTCAGGATCTCTACTGCATACTTCCCTTTTCCAAGGAAGATTCCATCTGTACTTCGCCACACCTCCATGCCTAGAAAATAGTGCATAATCCCCAAGTCCTTCATCTTGAACTCGGCAGCAAGCTTCCTCTTCGTGTCGGTAATCAGTCTATCCTCACCCGTAACGAACAGGTCATCCACATACATGAGTAGAATCACATGATTTCCTTCCTCAACCTTGTAGTAAAGGTTAGAATCCGCTTTACTCTTGGTAAAGCCCAAAATGGATAGAAAACTGTCCATCCTACCATACCAAGTCCTAGGACAAGGCTTTCTTCAACCTGCACACATATGAATTTCTGTCATGTGTTTCAAAACCAAGTGGCTGCTCCACATACACTTCCTCTTCGACTACACCATTCAAGAAAGTTGTCTTGACATCCATCTGGTGTATCTTCCATTTCATCACTGCAGCCAGAGCAAGTACCGTTCTGATGGAAGTGTATCTGGCTATAGGAGAAAAGGTCTCTTCATAGTCTATTCCCTCTTTATGAGAGAAGCCATGAGCTACAAACCTTGCCTTGTATTTCTCTATGCTACCATCTGCAGCATACTTAATCTTATAGATCCACTTGGAAGTCACAACAGACTTCCCTTCTGGTCTTGGGACCACATCCCAAACATCATTCTTCATGATCAATTGGTATTCCTCAACCATGGAATCCTTGCATTCTTTCTTTGTTGCTGCTTCTTCATAACTGGAAGGTTCTTTGTTCATAATGTCATAGAGCAAGGAAACATAGCTAGTGTGTGACCTTGTCCTTTTCCTTTCTCTGTGTTCCTCTTCTGGAATACCATATCTTTCTGCATCTTGGATGAGATCTCTAGCCCATGCAAGTTTCCTCTTGTGCTATTTCTTCTCATGGGGTGAATCTATAGGTTCTTGTGGATCTTCAATCTCACGGGTTGCTTCTGGAATTGCTTCATTCATAGTGGTATCTTGAAATCTGATTTCCTTTGGTTCTTCATGATCTTCAATAGGTGTCTTCCTTGATTTGATATAAGCTGAGTTCTCATCAAATGTTACATCTCTGCTGACATCAATCTTCTTGAACCCTGGAAAGTATATTCTGTAAGCCTTCAAGCTTTCACTATACCCCACAAAGATGCCCTTCTTTCCCAAAGGATCTAACTTAGTTCTATTTTCCTTTGGAACATGAGTATATACTAGACAGCCAAATATTTTGAGATGGCTGACTTCAGGTTTCTTACCAGAAAAGACCTCTTATGGTGTCTTGTTGTCCAATATCTTGTGAGGTGTTCTATTCTGCACATATACAGCTATCCTAGCTGCTTCTGCCCATAGATGTATAAGAAGATCTTGGTCATGAAGCATTGCCCGTGCTGCTTCCATGATAGTTCTATTCTTCCTTTCTGCAACTCCATTTTGTTGTGGATTGTAGGGACAGTCAACTCCCTCTTAATACCTGAATCACTGCATAGATTTTTGAAATCACTTGAAGTGAATTCTCCGCCATTGTCGGATCCGAAGGTCTTGATCTTCTTATCAGTTTGATTTTCCATCAATGCTTTGAATTCCTTTAATTTATCAAATACTTCATCTTTGTTCTTTAATAAGTAAACCCAAGTCTTCTTAGAGAAATCATCAATGAAAGAGACATATTATACATACCCACTCAGAGAACTTGATGACATCGGACCGCATACATCGGAGTGGATAATTTCCAAGATTTCTTTTGCTTTACTTTCACTGCTTGGAAATGCCTTCTTAATGTTCTTTCCTTTTGCACATCCTTTGCAAACACCTTCATGCTTTGTCTTGATTTAAGGAAGACCCTCTACTGCTTTACTCGCAACTACTAGTGCTCTGTAGTGCACATGTGCAAGCCTTCTATGCCAAAGTTCACTTGGCTCCATGGATTCATGTACCATGGCTTGTTCAGGTTGTCCCTTCAATTTGTACAATCCTCCCTCTTGCTCTCCAATCACCACTGCATCATCTATAGTTTTACCCTTTGGCCACATTAGGACTTGGCCATCTACAAATGCAACCCTCATGCCTTTTGCATATGATGTAGATATGGAGAGTAGGTCTTCTTGATCCTAGGTACATATAGTACATCTTTCATCTTCAATGACTTTCTAGAGTCTAGGTTGTATGAGGCTTCACCACTTCCCTTGATGGGATATTGATAGTCATCCCCAAGTTCCACTTTATGGGGTGACTCATGTTCGGATAGATTAACAAAAGATTCTTTAAACCCAGTCATGTGTTTGGAATCCCCACTATGAATAATCCAATCATTACATCCATGAGAGATAGTACATGTGAGAGTAGAGATTAGAACATATTCATCTTCACTTTATGAAGCATCACTTTCTTCCCTAGCCTTCTTCTTGGGGGGTTCATCATCCTCAACAGCATGAGCATGGTACCTCCTTTTGCTGCCCTTCTTCTTTTTGTTGAAGTGGTTGTCCTTTTTGTTCTTGGGACAATTTATAGCAATATGTCCCTTCTCATTACATGTAAAACATATTCTCTTCTCTTTATGCTGATGGTGGTGAGAAGATTTCTTGAAATGAGATGGCTCTCTCTTGGGCTTTCCTTTCTTGGTGTGTGTTTTGAGAGCTTGATCTTCATTCCCCATCTTTTCTTCTTGGGCCACCAGCCTTGCTTCTTCTTGTGAGCATTCCTCCCATAGTCTACTGAAGGAGATCAATTTTCTTCTTGCAAAGATTCCTTGGATAAAGGAATCCCATGACCTAGGTAGGCCATTCAAAGTGGTCATAACAATTTCACCATTCTCCACCACTTCATCCATAGCTTCAAGTTGTTCCTTTTGATCTGAGAGACCTTAGAAAAATAGGATTGAATGGTCTCTCCATTCTGAAGCTTTACCCCTTTCAATTGGTTCCGCAGAGTCATCTTCCGATTTATGTTCTTCCCTTCCAATAGCTTGGTTAGGGAATCAAAAATATCTTTGGGTGTCTTTAGAGATGACACATGTGGTATGAGATGGTCTTTGATAGAATCAACAATGATCCTCTTTTCCTTGACCAAGTTCTTCTTATGTAAGGCCTTAGCCTCTTCTCCCTCTGGGACAAGGACCTCTTCACTTATGTAAGTGTCCAATTCATTTTCTTCTAGGATTAACCCAATCCTATACTTCCATGCTCGGAAGTTATCATCCCCTTCAAGCTTATCCTCAATCTTGGTGTGGTGAGACATTTTAATGAGAAAATCAAATGGAAATAAAATATTTAGGTCTTACCACTTGATTTGTAGAAATCTAGACCTGGTGCTGGATTAGGGTTTGTCAGAGAAACCCTAAAAATTCAAAATATGAATTTCAAACTTTTGAAAGGATAGAAAGATGCGCCTTGATGAGCTGATCATCCTGGTGTATTCAAAATTTGAAATCTGCAAAGTTTCACCCTTCAGAAATGCCTTTCAATCTCCCAGATTCACTAGGGAGGACCTTGAATTAGGGTTTGAGTTTCCCGGAGCTTCACCCAACCAAAAATATCGATCCAAAGCTCTAAAATTCAATTTTTCCAAGGATCTTCCAGCTATGTCCTCAGAATTCAGAAATTCCTATTTTGTGGAAACCCTAATGTTTAGGGCCAAAAATGAAAGTGCCCAGAATTGAATTTTGATTGGACAGAAAGATGCGCCTTGCTAAGGAGAGTCAAAATACTCTACTTTCTTTCAATATCTGTGGAGAGAAACCCAATAAATAGGAAACCCTAGTTTTTGCAACTGCACAGTGTCTTCTTCTTAGGTTAGCTCTGAGACCATGTTAATTTTTTAGCATTAATTCAACATACTCTAGGATCTTTACTGAGAGAATAACATGTACAACATATCAAGTATAACAATGCATATCAATCACACCAAGCAATCACATGAGACAATAGACACACAGAGTTTCACTGGGGAAAACCATAAAGGTGAAAAACCCCACAACTTTCTCAGAGATAGAAAGAGCAATGATACAACCAAAGTACACAGAGATAGTCCTCCTACCAGCTAAACCTCCTCCTCCACTAGTGCGCCACTTTTTGAGTAGTGTAGAAGTGAATAATGAGATGATAAAATAGAGTGCCTCTTGCACTCTATTTATACATGACCTGACCTGCCTAATAACCTAGCAGGGCCGGCTTATCTAACTCAGTCTAATAACCGATGGTTACACTAATCAGGACCAACCCCACACTCGGTGGTCTAATAACCCATCACAACAAGTTACGACACTTGCGACACTTGTTAATACAAGTGATGCCACTTCCGTATAGAGGAACAATAACATCTCTATAGGAGTACAATATACATAGGTGAAATACATTCTGAAGTTACATATACATCAATAGGAAAATCCTTTTACAAATTTTCTATAGTAGGTCCACAAGCCAATGAATCCCCTTAGGGTTGTTATGTTCTTTGGGATTGGACAATCAAGGATGACTTTGATATTTTCCATATGTAATTTGACTCCTTCTTTCCCAATGATGTGGCCAAGATAAAGGAGCTCTTTCAAACCAAACTCACATTTTGACAATTTAACATAAAAAGACTCTTTTGCAAGAAGTGTTAAAATATTGTCCAAATGCTGCAAATGCTCTTCCCATGTCCTACTATAAATCAGAATGTCATCAAAAAATACAAGGAAATACTTACAGATTTGTTTGCTCAATATTCTGTTCATGCAAGATTGGAAAGTTGCTGGTGCATTAGTCAAGCCAAAATGCATGACCAGAAATTCAAAATGCCCATAATGACATCGAAAAGCAATTTTCTGAATGTCTTCATTTTTCATTCTGATTTAGTGGTATCCAGAGCGAAGATCAATCTTCGAAAAATATTTAGCTCCATGCATCTCATCCATCAACTCATCAATCCTTGGAATAGGATATCTATTCTTGATGGTCTTCTTGTTCAAAGCCCTATAATCAATGCACATGCACATTGTTCCATCTTTATTTTTGACTAAAACCACTAATGAAGCAAATGGACTTGAGCTTGGTCTTATGAACTCCATATCAAGAAGCTCTTTGATGGTTTTCTCTATATCATCCTTGAATCTCTTGGGGTGTTTGTAAGGATGGATTTTTATAGGAAAAGTACCAGGTTCCAGCTCAATCCAATGCTCAGTACCCCTGTGAGGAGGCCTTCCATGTGGTAGATCTTCAAACACCCTTTTGTGTTTGTGGAGCAATATTTGGATATATTCTGGATGTTGTGATACATCAATGGCGGTCCCTTTGGTAGTGATTAAACATTCAACATCCCACTCTATGTCACCATTCCTCAAAACTAATCTCATACTGTGTGCATAAATTACTTGTTTTGGGTAGGTGTTGACACCTCTCAAAACCACTTGTTTTCCTTCAGTATTTTAAAAGCACATCTGAGGGATCTGGTAATTTACCACATGCTCACCAATGGAGAACAACCATTTCACTCCCAACACAACATTAGTATTAGTAAAATAAAAAATATAAAAACTATCAGTCACAGTATGGTCTCCAATAGTTACCTGCAGTTTGGAAATCCACCGGTCACATTGCATAGTGTTTTTTTTCCTAGAATAATGACTGTGAAACCTACAAAATTTTCATATTGGAGTTTCCTTCTCTCTACCATGGCTGCACCAATAAAATTATGTGTGGCACCCCCATCGACCGAAATTGATACTTTCTTCCCTTGTACAACTCCCTTAAATCCCATGGTGTGGTAGCGGGGAACTCCACTCAAAACTACAATTTTTTCTTCTGGTTGTGGGGGTTCTTCTTCTTCTACTGTATCATACCCCTCCTCTACTTGTCATTTTGATCGTACTTCTACACTCAATTCTTCCTCATCACTTTCAAAAAAAACTTCTATGTAATGAGCCTTTCCCTTGGCACATTTGTGCCCCAGAACCCAAGGTTATTGGTAGGAAAAACATAGTTTTTTCCTCCTTAGCTCATCCCGATCTCAGAATGAGTACTCTTTCTTTTTTGGGGCTACCCCATTTCTGAATGGTGGCTTTTGGTTTTGAAGTTTATAAGGTGCATGAAAATTTGGTGGATAAGATCCCTTGTTCTGCTCACTGCTTCTTGTAAGGTAGCTGGTCGGTAGGCTTTAACCAACCCTTTTAATGGTTATGCTAATCCTTATGTGAAAAGAAGGATCAAGCACACTTCATATATATCAGTAACTATTACAGCCAACTTTTGGAACTTAGAAATATAAGCTTCGGGAGTTCTAGTCTGCTTAATATGATCCAATTCCCTGAAGGAAATTTCAGGGTCTCTCCTATCGAGTCTTTCCATTAGTCTCTTAGTGAATTATGCATATGAATTCACTTGTTCATGGCCCAAAGGACTCATACCATGGAACCACCAGTAATTAGATTCATCTTACAAATGTAGAGTTTCCATTTTGATGGCATCCCTTTCAGTCATTGCATTTCACTGGAAATAGGTGTCTAGCTTCTGCACCAAGAGCTAGCAGTACATTTTGATGACCCATCAAAGAAAGGTAGCTGAATTTCACCAATTGCATTTCTTAGCTCATAGTTATATGTTGGATGCATATGAACTCCTCTTGGCTGGTTTCTATATTGTGCTTCATAGAAATCCTTGAAAGGAAAATCCCTTCTGCACTCTTCACTCAGAGTCTGGTATTCTACATACCGATCCTCCCATGCATTGAATGATTCAGTGGGAATTTCGGGTTCCTCCCTATGTTCTTTAAGGAAATTTGGAATGGTATGTCGGGGATGATCCTTGGATTCATCTTTGAAATCATTAGGCCTATTATGAGGCCCATTATTTGAAAATATAATTACACTAGGGATATTCCTATCATCATTCTCAGAGCCACTGCAACTCCCTTCTACCTCTTTCTGTCCTAACTGCTTAGCCATAAATTCTCTAGTTTCTTTCCCATATTGAATAATATTATGAGATATGTCATGCATCCCCTTTAACATACTCTGCACAAAAATTATGAACTCTTCCTTATCATCTATGTCAGACATGTTCTTTCCCCCTTGTATTTTCCCTCCAGTAGATTCTACCTCTTCTTCCACAAAAGGTTCTTTATTGTTCTTTCCATTGGGGATTGGTATTCTCTTAGGAATCATAACCCAAAATTGAAGAGAAGGTTCATAGGACCATGCTTTGATACCACTATAATATTCCAGCCAATATTTTTCCAAAATATTATCTCCAAACTCAGATTTTATCAAAATTTTACTAGTGAATTTTTAGCAATTTCTTAAACTAAGCAGGATGTAAGTGAGGGGGAATGGTACAATGAGTGAGGATGGTAGGGATGACTTTGAGTTATGGAATTTATATGGATGAGTGTGCAGCATCAACTAAATATGGTCTGAGAAGGAGTCCTAGGCACAATGTACTAGAGCCATTCACTTTTCAGCAACAAAGCAATTCTGATGCCTACTTTGAGGCTTCGTAGGCTTCTAGCATATGCCAACAAGACTGGGTGAGGGATTCTTATATTTTATGGCAGAGGTATAACAGTCATATAAATTTTTTTAATGCACAGGAATGATGTTCTTGAGAATTTGGTATGATTCAGAGTGGTCTGGAGGCGAAATTCTCAAGTGCGCTACCTAGGGACTGGGGAGCTAGTCAATTTACATACTCTTCCAAACAACGTTAAATACATACAAAACCTCAAGTAAATGGTTGGTATGTACGGTTTACTTTGTTATTAATCTCATACAACTGACATAATGTAAAACTGATGCTCATAAAAGAAATAATAGTTAAATGTGTAAAACTAGTCATGAAATTGCACACAAAGAGCTAGTGTTTCATTTTTTATTATCAAACTGCTTCCATAATTTGTAAAATATGTTCTGATATATCATAATTAGAATCTACAAGCTGAAAATTAAACTTCAGAACACTTCTTTTACTTATTTGATTTCCTTCCAAACTTACAATGCCTCACAGGCTAGAAATTCATTACAATCGATGGAGAATGAAGGTGAGAAGTAGGAATATTACTATGGCTCTGCTCTGAAGTTTTTATCAGACCACCTACAGGTCATATGACTAATATTTGATTCATACTGAACTTTTGGTCATCACTGGGGAACATTTACTGAACTATCTCCCTCCTCCAGGGAAAACTCCTCCAAATTTAGCTGAGAAGGGGTGTAGAAGTGGAAGGAGAAGATGGGGATCATATCTAAAGATTATATTTGGAAATGGGAAGATATGATCTCTGAAAATTATGGAGCACTGGAATCCCTGAAGATCCTTGGCGCAATATTTGAAAAATAGCTCCCTCTTCTA
This sequence comes from Larix kaempferi, assembly GCA_027924585.1. Classification (NCBI taxonomy): domain Eukaryota; kingdom Viridiplantae; phylum Streptophyta; class Pinopsida; order Pinales; family Pinaceae; genus Larix; species Larix kaempferi. The sequence continues at coordinate 2,454,584 of BSBM01000870.1, forward strand.
GTGGTTCTCCTCCAAAACTAGCTGCAAATTCACTAAAGTAGTGGCCTCCTTCTCTGGATGATTGTAGATATTCAATGGCTCGTTGATATGGAACTGAATGGCTATGATATCACTCTCTGGACATGAATATTGGATGACTGGAGACTATGGATCCTTGGGGTACATCTCCCAAGAAACTGTTGAGGCACATCACTCAAAAGGAGAAGCTCAAAGCTCTCAAGGAAAAATTCAAATGATCAAAAGTTATGAGATGGAGTTGGAAACATTATTAAATAGATGAAGTAAATTGTTCCTCAATCCAAACACATGTGTGTATGAGGGAGGGAGCATTCCTTGAGAGGAATGGGAACTTCTTTCTTTGAAAATATTTCCTTCTTTTGCCTTCCTTCACTGATTTTAGCAATTACGCCTTCGTGAGTTTTTCTCGATGTTGCCACTTTCTTTCTGACTACTTTTCCTGTGCTTTCCACTTTCTTTACTTTCCTCCTTTTTTGCTTTTTCCTGTTTTTTGTTTGCTTTTGACAGTTTCCATTTTATTTTCCTTGCCTTCTTTCCTCCATTGGATTCCTTTATTTTTCTGAGATTTACCACTAAGGCAAGAGAGATCCACTTGACACAATTGTGCCCTCTTGGTCCAGTCATCATCACTTGCCAACATTTATTAGTAATGATTAATAATAAAAGTAATTCACACTCAAAATGTAATTAATTATTCAATAATTAATTAACTACTATAGTATAATGCCTCAAAATTATCCCATTAATTAAATCCCCATTTAATTAATTACTTAGACCCCCTAGGGATGGGAGGATCCAAGTAGTGACCAAGGCCACAAGGGAGGGGACATGAAATGCTTGATAGGTCTATGACAAAGGAAGTGTATAAGAATACTCTAGAGGAAGCATGGTTTCGAAGAAAACCACAATTAAGTTATCTCAATTTTTTTGGTTCAATTGTATATGCATGGGCTTATAAAGAAAAACGAACCAAACTAAATCACAAAAGAAATAAAATGACACTCACAGGCTATAATGACACTCACAGGCTACAATGACACTCACAAATAATATAAGTTAGTTGTTGTGAATATTGACAAAGTAAGCTTTAGACGAGATGTTGTGGTTGATGAGAATGCATGATTATTTCAGATGAGTTTCGATATGAATTTGAAAATGAGAAATTTTTTACTGCTATCTTAGGTAGGATGCTTATACAAATTCCAATTGAAATTTTTTTTGGGGATTTTGAGGATGAGTTCCTTAAAATCCTTGTCACAAAGATGTTCTAGGTATACTCAAAACCAATAAAATGATAGTGTTGAGGTGGAAGAAGAGGATCCTAAGAAGAGACCAAATTGGTAGCACACCACCATTGGAGATGTTTGGATATATGAGATGAAGACAGAAGGAACACCAAGAAGAAGTACTTGAACTTTAGGAATATGAAGAGGAAAAAGGAAGATTGAAATGGGATAAGTCCATGCAAGCTGAACATGGGACTTTGATGAAAAATCAGACATGGGTACTTATAAAAAATATACCTTCAGGAAAGAAACCCATTGGTTACAGTTAAATGTATAAAGTCAAGCATAAATCAGATAGGACACTTGAAAAGCAGAAGGAAAGACTAATTACATAGGGTTTCACATAGAAATAACGAATTGATTATGTAGAGACCTTTCCTCCCAAAACAAACATGGGAATGATATGTGGTTCTTCTCATCAAGTCATTATGTGGTTATTATCATCATGTCATTAAAGTATACTACCTATTTTCATGTCTCACTAGAATATTTCCTTAGCTAAATGTTATAGAAGAGATAAATCTCAAGAAAGTTGATGCCTAAATAAGAGCACATAAATAAAAAAAAAGTGCCTATTAATGGGTTATCCTTTTTTATTAGGGTGATAGTCAACATATTATTTTGTCTGATAAAATTGTTGATGGTTATTTTTGCACAAATGAAAATGATTGAGTTTGTATGGATAATCACATATAACATATGGCATTTATTTTCACTTAAGCTTGTCAAGAGTAAGAAGTGGTTGTCTTCTTAGTGTTAGTAATGCATGGGTTTAAGTTTGAAAAAGTTGGAAGGAAATAATTTGTTGGAGAGGGTCACGAACCTTGATATCCAAAATTCTTACTTTTTTTATCACACAAGATCAATGACCTCTTGCAATGTATATATATATGTCATACTTTAGAGGACATGCACTTTAAATTTCTCATTTAAAAATACAAAAGAATTCCTTGCTCATTAAGGAAACCTAACTTAGAGGAAATTAAGATCTTGTGATTATATTTTGAATATTCAAAAATATAATTTTTGTAAATATCTGGGATAACTTATGAATTATTGTAAGAGAATCACTTAACTTGGTGGCACATTTTGTAGGACAATGAAATAATTTTATGATTTTTTTTTAACAGAAAATTGAACAGAGATTGTATTAAAAAGGATGCGCATATCCATCCATATACATAGGAAAAACCAGTCTAAGAGCTAAAACCGCACGTGTTGGAACAACTAGATCAAGAGCAACATTAAAATTAATAAATTTCCATACAAGTCTTCTAAATTTGACCATATTGTTGGAGGGATGGACCCTAATATACTGGTGACAAAAAAATACACAAAAAAGAATTTAAAGGTTTTGAAAATTGAAGCATTCTACTATTCATTCTTACCTGAGAGGCCTTAGACAGGTTGTTGGACTGAAGCTTTCTCCATAGGGAGGATCCGTTCATCAGGTGATTCCTGGAAATGACTGCATTGGTTCATCTTGGCCATTTTTAATATTTCTTCTTTAATGATATCCACAGTACCCATTAAATCTCTCAATTTCCCTTCCAGATCCTTTATTCTTGAATCAAAACAAGAAAACTGGGTCGAGATATATCTTGTATCTTTTGAAATTCCTGTAGTCTCCAAAATACCTCTGCACACTGCTTTGTAAACCTTCCTGAGGTTGTTCCTGAAATAATCCATGCTACCTTTTATATAAGCGTAAACCACCTGCCATTCCTCCATGTATTATGGTAATGAAATCGAGAAAATCGACTGTAAACTAAACTCTTGGGAATAAGAGGTAGCTGCAACAACATAGTGAAAAGGGAGAACCAAAGGTAGTTCACGATCTTCCCACTACAAATCCTGAAAATGCTCCGAGACCTACCCAGGAAGTTCATGAATTTGATTCCTCTCATTTTATTTCATTATATGAACGCATAATGCACATCAACAAGCCACCCTCTCTCACTTATCTCCACATCATGAGGGAAAACAATGGTGCTGCTGAAAAAATTGCCAACCAAGGAGTAGGGAATAATCCAGGTATTGTGGGTTTTGCAAATAAACATAAGGTGTTTAAATGTATCCCCCAAACTCTCCTAACAATCCCTTGCAAGGTCGAAACAATTCGAAAGGAAAAAAAAATTGCTAGGAACATGAAGCTTCCCCCATTCCCATCCTCGTGGGGGACACGTGGTGATCTGCATGATGGGGATGGATGCCCACTTCCTAAAAGGGAAACCCTTTCCAGGAGCCTTTATTGCAGCATGCCACAAGTACTCTCTCTACCAATATTTCACACAAGTTGCATTTATGCTCCGTTAATTTTATGACTTATGTAGGGAAATAGTAGTCTTACTTGAGAATTCGATGATGATGATGCCATATACCAGAGAAATAGAAAATAAGCAAAATTTCTTGGTTGGTTGAGTTAATGAAATAGGTTATGTTTAAGGAGAAAACCTAGGAGTCACAAAATGTTTGGGCATATAATCTAGTAGAGCTAATGAAATTTGATTTAATTAGTCAACAATTGGTAAAATATGGTAAGGCACTAAGGGATATTAATTATTGATATGAATTTTCTTGATGAAGTGGATTTTTTTGTTGTAAAAAGATGCTAATAAGTATATGGGTTTATAAGTAAAAAATAAATAAAAAAATGACACAACTGATTTTAAAAGTAGGGGGGTTATTAGACGTTTGCAAAACACATATGTTTGGAATAAATTTTACTAAGTGAAATCTTGAGAGCATCCCCGAAAAAACTACATACATGAGTGCAAAAAACAAATTGCAATGCAAGAAAGTGTGATGAATACAAAGTAATGCAAGTAAGTGTGATGCAAATGCGTGTAGGATAGATGGATACGAAAAAAAGAAATGAGCATATGGGATGCTGATAATGACAGAGGGACATAATAGGAACAAGAGCACCACAATAAACATGGACATGGATCCTACATGGAAGGTATGCACATTAGAGGAGAGTGTGTGATATAAGTGAGGCAAGTTAAGTAGGTTTAAGCACATGTTAGACAATTCCGCACAAAATTGACATTATAGCAATCATGCACAACAATGATGAACATGAAAAGCACACATGATAGATGTATATTTTGAAGGGGCATGGAAAGGTTGTGGTGGATACCAATAGAGACAAAAATATGTCTGAAAATTCCAAAAAGGATAAAAATTATGGTTTTCAAGTGAATTAGGTTAGAAATAACGAAAAAATTATCTAGTAAATCCATAGCCAAACCCAAGGGATTTTTTTAAAGTAGAAAGGTGCATTTTTCTAAATCTTCACATGTATCTTGATTTTTGGTAACGAGAATGAGGAGACCTTTTCCCAAATTGTCATCTGGATTTTAATGTTCTTTAAGTGACTAATTATATGAGGATCTAATACCATGGAGTGTATTCTATGTTCTAATCTATATGAAAAACTACTTAGGTCTATATATTTTGAAGTTTTGGAGAATGGGGCTCATTGTGCTCCTCATTGCGCCACTAAGTTTAGTTATATACCTTTTACAACATTTTTTACCTGCACATAATTCAAAAATACAATAGTAAGTGTTAGAAAATTATTACACCTAGGACCATATTATCATGATGATAATTTTATGTCCAATGGTTCAAGCAAAGGTCAATGATGATTATCCAAGGTTGTTAGGCAATTAATGACCAATTCCACCACCTAGGTGCCCAAGTTTGGTCAAACAGTCAGTAAGGCGCCCTCATTTATGGCCACCACCCTCATTTATTACCACTACTTACCCGAGCAGCACCCTTATCCCCTATTTTGTGGATATGAGTTTGACTTGAGGCACACAAGCATTGAATGTGGTGATTTTTCCTCCTCTTTGGCAGTTTTGGCCTATCCTAGGCCACCTATGCCACTACACCAAATAATCCACCACTCATTTGATACCATCATTAATGTCGTCCCATGCCATCCCAATGTTCATATTAGGAATTCGTGATAGTTTGAAGTGATTTGGGAGACTATTGGTCAACCTAGGGGGGATTGAGGACCAATGTAAGCTATCCACTTGTAGCTCATTCTGATGCCTCCAAAGGCTCATGATTTTTCCCAAATGTAATATAATGGTGTTCACAACTCATTTCTAGATTGGACAGTAATAGAATAACCTACTATTTGATAATTTGTGTGTATATTGTGCCTCTTTTACACTGTTTTCTTGTATACTTAGTCAAATTATTGATTTTGAGGATATATTTAGCTAGTAGATCCTACTGTGATTTGAATTTCACATGGTATCATATCTATTAGATCTTCTAGTAGAACCAGACTACTTCAAAGGTGCACCAGAAGCAGTGGAGCAACCACATAAATCCTCGGGGCCATTGCAACAATCCTTTGGAGTCTACCCAGGGTGTGATGTGCTCCCGAATGTGCCCTATATCAATGCAAGGTTCTAATTATCTAGTTAAGATCCCCTCCTGAGTGATTGAGTGTTTGCATTGCAGGTTTACAGTGTTCTTTGACACCAAGTGCACAAGCTACATAATGGAGCAATCTCATGTCATCTTGCTCACTCCATTCAACTACTTTGAGTGGAAGGTCGAAATTATAATCTAGCTGAGATCCAAGGGTATCTTCATTGTTACCATGGGGGCTGAGAATGAGTCAATTTCTGCAGTAGAGAAGTCAAAGTTCTTCAATAGAATGGATGAATCCTTTGGCATGCTTTGTATCAGCATCTCAAGAGACCTCTTGTTTCATATAGATAATATCACTACTCCAAATTAAGTGTGGCTCAATATTGAGTCACTGTTTGGGAAGAATGATGAGTTGAGGGGCCATTGACTTGAGAATGAGTTAATCTCTCTAAGCCCAAGTAGTTTTGAGACCATCCAATACTTCTTCACTAATTTCAAATCCTTGGTCTTGCAGCTCAAGCCATGTGGCATTGACAAGAAGGATGAACAACTCGTGTTGTCCATACTTTTGAATTTTGGTCTTGAGTACTCTGCGTTTGTTTCAACATTCCATTCCACTAAGCTCACTGTTCGAAACTGGAGGATTTCATATTTGGAAGAATTCATGGAGATTCTTACACAAGAACAAGATAAGTTGGTCCAAATGGGTACCATCAACACATCAAAGGACCAAGTTATTGTAGTTGGTGATTCAAAGCATCAAAGGGGAAGAAAAAGGCCAAAGTTTTGAAGCAGCAAGAGAAGAAGAAAGACAAAGAGAAGCCTAGATCTTCTGAAGGGGTTTCGAATCCTGGCAAGGAGAAAGGAAAGACAAAGGAGAAAACCAAATGCACTTACTTTCACAAGGGTTGGCATCCTGAAAGTGGATGCATGAAGAATACTGTTGACATGATGGCTCATATCCTTGAGAAAACAACATCCCTCTTCCAGAAGGAGCAAAGAATAAGGTGGGTGGTTTTGAAGACAAGGAGAGATTCCATGCATTGATGGCTAGTACCTTTGAATCATCTTCTTTAATAACAGATTCAAGTGTCTCAAGGAACATGGCTTGCACAAGAGAAACTTTATATACTCGTTCACCATACAATGGTCCTCCTATTATCATGGGTGATGACTCAGAGATCCCAACGAGAGGCATTGGAAGGATCAATATAGACAATGGGTACTTCAACAATGTGCTGTATGTGCCTGATCTTGCTGCAAATGTCCTCTCTGTTTACCAAATGACCCATACTATTTCGGCCAAGAGAGTGATTTTCACTCAAGAATATGTGGAAATTTTTGAAGTTTCTACAAGCAAAGTGGTAGCAGTTGGTTTTGCAGATCATGAGTCAAGGAGGTACAAGTTTTCACACTTTCTTCCTTACTCTTATCCTAATGCTCTTCTATCACATGATAATGAGGTCAGTAGACTTTGGCATGAGAGGTTTGGACACCTCAACTACAGATATCTTCAATCCTTGAGAAAATAAAACATGGTTGAAGGACTTCCAAGCATCAAATTCTCCAAAGGCACCTGTAAGGGATGCATTGTTGGGAAGCATGTAGAGCGCAAGTTTGAGAAGGAGAAGGAAAGAAGAGCTGATCAATGTCTTGATTTGATCCATTCAGATGTGATAGTACCTCTTCCTAAAACCTCCTATGGCAACTCAAAATATGTCATAACATTCATTGATGATTTTTCAATATTTTCTTGGGTGTTCTTTCTCAAGCTAAAATCCGAAGTGTTCCATTCCTTCAAAGTTTTCAAAGCTTCAGTGGATAAATTCAATGGGAGGGAGATAAATGTCTTAAGGAATAATAATGGAAGAGAATATGCCAATAAGGACCTACAACAACTATTTGAAGAAGATGGCATTTTAATGAAGCATCATGTGCCTTACACAACACAAGCAGAATGGTGTGGTAGAGTGTAAGAATAGAGCATTGAAGGAGATGGATACATGTATGATGGAGGCTAATTCCTTGTATCCTAACCTATGGGATGAATCCATTAATTGTTTTTCATATGTTCAAAACAAATTTACACACGAATTCTTGGAATACAAAACTCCATTCGAGGCTCGTATGAGACATAAGCATGATGTGTCTCATTTCAGGGTGTTTGGCTCAAAAGCATGGGATATAATACCTCCAGAGAAAAGAAAAGCATTTCAGACCCAAATCAAGGATTCAATTATGGTTGGTTATGCATAATATGAAAATGGATACAATCTCTTTTACCTATCATCTAAAAATACTTTCATTGATAGGAGTTTTCAGTTCAAAGAAGAGCCCTTGCATGCAACTGACCAAGAAGAAGGGGAATGCTGAAATCCCCCACTTGTAGAGGATGTAAGTGATGCTTAATTTTATGATATTTCTGATTTTGATGATGAGTATGAATATGATTACATGCATTCATATCATGACCCTCCTACAAGTCCCAAGTGGGATAATAAAACCATACAAGAAGTTGGTGAACTTGCAGGTGATCCACAAGAACCTAGGAAGACTAGATCACAGTTTCACAATGCATTGTCTTCTTGTGATTAAAATATTCATGGGAGGTGATTTATTATGGTTGGATATAATCCATATTAATATGAATAAGCATCACATGACCCAATATGTAAATCTTCCATGCAAGAAGAGATGAATTCTCTCCATGACAATGAAACTTGGGAGTTGGTTCCTCTTCCTTCCAAGAGGAAGTTGGTGCAATGAAAGTGGGTGTATAGGACCAAAATGGATGTTGATGGTTCTAATGTGAATTATAAGTCCATATTGGTAGCTAAGGTCTTATCTCAAGTCCATGGAGTGGACTACACATAAACATTTGCAATTGTGGAAAAATGGACTCAATCAGGCTAGTTTTGGACATTGCAGTATCCAAGCGATGGGAAGTTGATCATATGGATGTGAAGAGTGATTTTATTCATGGTGATATGAGGATATCTATATGAATAATCCTAAAGGTTTCATTCAATATCCTTCACTTGTTTCCAATTTGAAGAAGTCCCTCTATGGTCTCAAGCAAGCTCCTACAGCTTGGTATGCCAAGATGGACAACTTTCTTCTATCACAAGGTTTTGAAAGATGAAAATATGATACAAATGTCTATATAGATCATATTGGTGACTCCATTTTTATCATTGTATTGTATGTTGATGACCTATTGATCAATGGTAGTTTCATTGAAGAACTAGGCTCAATTAAAGCTGCATTACATAATGCATTTTCCATGTATGATCTAGGATTGTTGAAACAATATCTTGGTTTGGAGATTGATCAATCTAATGAAGGGATCAAAGTTTAAAAATCAAAATATGCTTCATATATGCTACAAAATTTCAAAATATATGAATGTAATCTTGCTAAGTTTCCCTTCCATTCAGAGGTAAAAATTCATGATTGGGGTTTCTCACCATTGGTGGACAGTTCACTGTATAGACAACCAGTTGGGAGCTTGTTATATCTCACTCACTCTTGACCATATTTGGATTATGAGTAGGTTTTGTTGCTAGATACATGAAAGAGCCTCATGATATCCATTGGAAGGTTTCCAAAAGGATATTTAATTATGTTCAAGGAACCAAGAAGTTTGGGATACACTATGTAACTGCCGTTCATCACTTGAACCAGTTGGTTTGACTGATTCATATTGGGATGGATATAACACTGACCGAAAGTATACTTCTGGTTATGTATTTATGCTTGCACATGGTCCCATTTGCTGGTATAACAAGAAGCATCACACAATTTCCTTATCATAAGTTGAGGTTGAATACAGAGGAGTAATGAATGCAGCTACACAATGCATGTGGTTGCAAGGTATTCTTGGGGAGTTTGGATTTGCATTTGATTCGCCCACAATCATTTGGTGTGATAATAAAAGTGAAATCAATATCTCCATTGATCCAATACAGGGACAGAGGACCAAGCATATAGAGATACACATGCACTACCTCAAGAGCTTGGTGCATGACTAGATTATCGCCTTGCAATATTTCCCATTTGCTAAGCAAACTGCTGATATCTTCACCAAGAGTTTCCCAGAAAAGACCTTCACCTACCTTATATCACTCTTTGGGGTAGGTGATGCATGGTGAAGACTATTATATTTTCCAGATTATTTTTCATTTCCATTTTAGAGTGGAGGTTTTATTCCCATGTGGTTTTCCTCCTTACCTTGGTTACATGGAGTAATAAAATTGTAAGAGGTGACTTGATCCTGAGTTTCCAAGGCCTCATTTTTGTTTTGGCTACATAAGTATAGCTTAAGGGGGGTTTTAGAATACTATTACAACTAGGAACATAGTCTCATGATGATAATTTGATGCCTAATGGTTCAAGCAAAGGTCAATGATGATTATCCAAGGTTGTTAGGAAATTAATGACCAATTCTACCACCTAGGCGCCAAATTTTGGTCAAACAGTCAGTAAGGATCCCTCATTTATGTCCACCACCCTCATTTATTACCACTACTTACCTGAGGCATTCCCTTATCCCCTGTTTTATGGATATGAGTTTGTCTTGAGGTTCCCATGCATTGAATGTGGTCATTTTTCCTCCTCTTGGTCAATTTTGCCCTATCCTAGGCCACCTCCACCAAATACTCCACCACTCATGTGATACCATAATTAATGTCCTCCCATTCCATTCCAATGTTCATATTATAAATTTGTGACAGTTTGAGGTGATTTGGGAGACTATTGGTCAACCTAGGGGGGATTGAGGTCCAATGTAAGCTAGCCATGTGTAGCTAATTCTGATGGCTCCAAAGGCTCATGATTTTTCCCAAATGTAGTATAATGATTTTCACAAATCATTTTTGGGTTGGAAAGTAATATAATAACCTACTATTTGATCATTTGTGTGTATATTAAGCCTCTTTTACACTATTTTCTTGTATACTTAGTCAAATTCTTGATTGTGAGGATATCTTTAGCTAGTAGATCCTACCATGATTTGAATTTCACATTAAGCTACATTTTTTTCCTAAGTTGAACCTTATTTGATGAAGTAAGAATGATGAAATCACTCCATTAATATAATGTTAAGAAATGAACACACACATAGCTATAAGGAACAATAATAGGGAACATGACTTAAATAATGAAAATGATGGAGAGAGATAGGGAAAGTGATTTGTTCACTACAATATTTGAAAGATACCACCAAATTACAACCTATGTTTCTTGTTTGGTTTGTAAAGTGGTCTTTTTATTTGAAACTATGAAAATGTTCATTGAAACATCCATTTGTCACAAGTGAAACATTCATGATAATTTGTTGAAACCAAAGAAATACCTACAATTATAAACATTTGAGAACCCACCCAAATGTATCTAAAAGGACATATAAACATGTTGGAGAGTATGTAAATGTCTAACATAATATATTTATTGACAACCTATGTTACCAAGAAAACAATCCATTTTTAATTTTTTCTTTATTATATCTTTTAGATGATAAGGTGGTATTTCATAATTGAAACCATAGAAATGTCCATTGAAACATCCATAGTTGTTACAACTAAAACATCCAATGAAACACCTAAAACTACAAACATTTGAGTACCCACAAAAATGTATCTAAATGGCCATATAAACATATACAACAGAGACGATGGAATCGTTTAACCTAATGTGTTTATTAACGTTTATCATGGAGTATAGGATGAAAACGTTAAGGTGGGTAACACTTCCATGAGAATCAAGTGCAAAAAAATGTAGCGAAGGTTATTCGGCCGATTAATGTTATTAATCGACTGAATAAATTTTATTATTCGGATGAATAACTCATACGTTATTCTGTAGAATAAATAGTAACGATTCTCCATTTAAATTAACGGGGACCTCAAAGTGTGTGCGAGGTAGTGCCCACTGGGAAAAATTTCTGGGTTTGTTAGTTTATTCGGACGAATAATTATTCGGCCAAATATGTTTTCTGCATAAAAGCCCAGCCTCGTCCATTGTTTGGCACTTTTTGTTGGCAAATTTCTAGACCCCGCCTATGGACCCGTGTTCGAACGCTGTTGCGACCCCTCTCCCGTGGGCCCATCTACTGCATTTGTCGATGAGCTCACCACCCTCTATTTCCATTTCATCCATGACCTTGCCACCTCGTCGACGAGCTCGCCATGCCTTCTCGCCATTCCCCAACTCGCCATACACCAACCCCAACTCGTTGTTTGCTACTCAACGAGCTCGCCATTCCCCAACTCGTCGTTTGCCACTTCGACGTTCGATCCTGGTCGGATCCGCCATCACCAAAAGATTGCGTGGAGTTAACGGGTTCGATGTGGAGGTTACATAGTCGGCGTGGAGTTGATATTGTAGGTATGTTTTGAGTTTTGAGTTGTTTAGTTTTCATTTTTTTTTGTTTCCTGTTGCTAATGTTTGTTAATGTTTGTAGGCCAATTCTTTTCATTTGGAGAGTTGGTGGTCGTCTTTGGTGCGGCGTTGGTGTTCATTTTCGGTTCGGTTTTGGCCTGCTCCCATGTGTTTGGTTCGACAAATGGCTTCAGTGTCGAGTTAATGTGTTTGGCGTGGATGTGACGTCGTCGGCGTGGAGTTGATATTGTGTCAATTTCGCAGGTATGTTTTGAGTTTTGAGTTGTTTTGTTTTGGTTTTGTTTTTTTTGTTTTTTGTTGCTAATAAAATTTGTTTATGTTTGCAGGGCAATTCTTTTCATTCAGTGAGTTGGTGATCATCTCCAGTGCGACGTTGGTGTTCGTGTTTGTTTTGACGAATTGTTGTCTATGAGTTAGTTTTACGGGTATCTCTGCTCTTCTTAAAATCTTGGATTGTCAAAAAATCTAGTTGTCATTGAAAAAATGTTAAGATATTGAGATATTTGATTAAGCATTTAGATGAGAGGGTTTTATTTATAAAAAATTAAAATATATATATTTATATTTGATCATTTTAATTAGATTGTTTCATTTCATGAACTATGTTCATGAACATAATATAGTAGTACTATGTCACTTAATATGGGAATCATACTATAACCAATAATATGCTGAAGCTTACACCAAACCTGGATTACATAGTCATATGTGGTATGAGTCAAATCAATGGCATTTGTATTACTAGTATGTATGTAGATTTCGTTTTTTATTCCATATTCATTCCATACAATTAATCACATACTGCTAGTGAACAAACTATGTATATGGTATAGATAGTCATCACATCTCTGTCTCGTACTTAACCTCATCTTTTGTTGGAATAGAGCTATCCTTATGTTCAATCTTACTAATAATGGAAACAAGATAGGATATAAGTAACAACTAGCTAGTATAATAAGATCTGTAACCCAATGATACAAATTATGTAATCACCAGTATTTCACCCTTGTTATTATAATTATAACCTTTATTGTGATCTACAATATCCTGTTAATTAGAGATATAACGTTATCTGTACATCCCGTATTAGAGCTGTTTCCATGTCTGTATAATTAAGGTAGTATATACTCGAATATAATTACCATTGCTTCCTTGTTATGATAGTCTTTTAATGGGATTAGCTGAGATCACTAGTAAGGTCATATTCATAAAATGATATACTGTGTGCTCTAATTCACATTGCTCGTATTAATTATAGTATAGCTCTGGAATACTGATCAAAGTATAATCATGGAATATAGAATAGAAATAATCTTACCCTAATCTTGTGTACATACTGGTCAGCTTACTAGTCCTTATTACTTAAAGCTTATGATCACTGTACTACTATTCCCATATGTCTAGTGTTCATGAACTTCCTAGTTCAATTCTACTTTTCCCTAGGCACTTTGCATAATCAGCATGGGATCACTTCTAAAAAACAACAAAAGATATAAAAAGAAGAAGAAGATCTGATATCAACATAACTAGGAACATAAGACTTAAACATAGATTTTAACTCATACAAGTCAACAAGAACATAAGGCATACAACATATGTAATCACTAGTGTTAGCAAAAAGATAGTTCATTAACTCTGTTTTAGTCATTTATTAATATTTGGCTTATATCTAGGTCCTTATTGAAGAACTAAGTTTCTTTAGCAGATATGTCTTAGAACTTTTGTAGATTAACATGTAGAATTTGAATATGTTATGAGTTGATAGTTATGTAAATTTAGATATCATATCAAATGGAAAGAGAGGAGTCTTCGAGGTGAAAGTGTAGGAGGTCATCACATTCATCGGGAGTTGGTGTCCCAATTGGTAATCGAAGGTTGTAGAATTCACCTTGGGATTTGAGTTTACTGTATGGGTCACATTCATTCGATCATCGAGGAGGTGATAGGGGCACAAATGATTCCCCTCTATCTTCTGTGGGAGAGCGTCGATCTCAACCTTCTGTCGGTATGAACATTAATGTTTCAATACATGTATAATTTGTATTTTTGTTTGTTTCTAAAGTTTGGACAAGGTTAAACACTTGACTCCGGTTATATTTGAAGCAGAGCGAGGTTCAAAAGATGTGCATAATTCTACAGAGAGGGAGGAAGATCAAGATAGGATTGCAGATGATGGAATAGGTGTGGGTGCAGAGCAAGGTCCCGAAGATGCTCCTCAATCTAGGACGACATATGTTCCACTAGCTGAGGGTTGTACACCCATATCAACTTATCCGTCTGATTTACCTGATGAGCTTCCATGAGAAGGTGTTGTGCAACAAACTACCCTTGAAAGTTGTAGATCCCACTCCAACAGGTTGAACAATGATCTTTCTACTTTGGATCTCCCTCCAGAGAGCATACAAAGTCTAGAGATTGTTTTAGGGTCATTGCAAAAATTCATTGAGGCATATGAGGATCTCAGACCAACTACGAATGGTTTTGTTCATTTGATGCGGAGGCGAAGGGAACAAGTGATAGGTCCAGACAAGTGGGAGGTTGTGAAGGAGAGAGTGACCAAAGAATAAGTCAATTCAATGTTTAATTTCAAAGAAGGCCTGAAGTGAAAAATGTTGAAAGTGCAATATTTCAAGCATCCTGATATTGCACATCTAATATATGATCGGTTCCTTGCAGCTTATGGTCTATTGCCATGGAACGATGAGGTTCCTAATTATTTTGCTAGATTTTTTTATGTAGAGTTTTTTTTAAATATGAAGCCAGACTATACTGATCTTCATTCTGAATTTTATGGAGTTGGAAAGGGTCGAATATATAATCGAAAAGGTTCTCTTAGAGACCCTACAACTCTTCAACCTCCACCCCAGATAGCTCACCCACCCAGGCTTGTGGCATTAAGTTCAGAGATGGAGCCCACATCCCAACTTGGGACAACTGCAAGGGATTTTGTTGGTGATGGTTTAGCATCAGCTCTTGTTGGAGTAGAAGTGGGATTGGGTCGAGAGAGGTCTCGTGCTACTATCCGTCAAAATTTTGTTTACAAAACGAATGATGAGGTAGATGGATTGAGCATTAGAGATCTTAGGGCTTATGCCAAGTCTTGTCACGACATAGCTTCAGATGTTTTATCCAATGACACATCGAGTATGGGAGAGGTTTGTTGATTATGCTATGACAATCTATTTAATCTTTTATTCATTTTGAATTGAACTTTTTGTTACATATTAATAAGTACATTAAGCAAATATTTTTTGGTTGCAGTTTTCTAGAATGATGAATGCACATAATTTTTGAGTCTCCACTAGTTAAGATTTAGAGCATTCTGGAGAGGTATATTTATTATTTACATATTTATATTTATGTTTGAACTTGATATTTTATCATTTTTTTTGAATTTTAATTTATCTAT
Organism: Larix kaempferi; assembly: GCA_027924585.1. Taxonomy (NCBI): domain Eukaryota; kingdom Viridiplantae; phylum Streptophyta; class Pinopsida; order Pinales; family Pinaceae; genus Larix; species Larix kaempferi. The sequence goes on from BSBM01000870.1 coordinate 2,470,097, forward strand.
GTATCTTATTGTTAATTTGACTTATCCATGTAGGTTTCTTTAGATTCGAACTTATTAGATTTGAACTTATTAGATGATTTACAATCTCTTGTGAGCTAATGATTTTAATTTTTTTGTTTCAATTTTAAGTTAATTGCTTAATTTTTTTTTTGCTTGCGCTATGTTTTATTTATTAGCAAAATTTAAATTTTAGGGGAGAGAACATATGGAAATTGGGGGTGAAGATGTAGGCTCTTTGATGAATGTGGATATTGGCACCGAGGTAATTTTGTTTAACTTGAATTGATCTCTGATATAAGTTTAATATTTAATATTTTTTGAATTTAGTTTAAAATTGTTTAAATACTTTATTGGATTTTTAAATTGCTTTTGTACATGTTGCAGCTTGGGTCTCTTCGACCTTTTGGAGGAAAAAAGAAGACTCCGGTGGAGGAAAGTGGTGGACATGCATTTAGAGAATTTGATGTAATTTTTTTAATAATTGAATTGTTCTTTCATATATAAGTTTAATATTTTAATTTTTTGAATTTAGTTTAAAATTGTTTAAATAATTTATGATGTTCATAATCTGTTTTAATACATGTTGCAGGCCGGGTTGAGTCCAAGGGAAGGCCATAGCGGGGGATAGTGGTCCAGATTTTTTTTTTTGTTGATATATATATTGTAGTTGTTTTGGACATTGAGGATATTTATTTTTGGATTATACATATGTACATTGAAATCACATGTTCATGAACATTTTTTTTGGATTATATACAAGTACATGTTAATTATTTAGCATATTTGGCACTTGGTAAATGTTTAGAATATGTTTTGCATGTTTATGAATACATGTATTAATAAATTTATGTATGTAGATGTAAAATATTGGAATGCTAGGAATGTTAATGATATGAATGTTAAGAATGAATGTTTGGAACTTTTGATAGGTTCAATCTAAAGTTAGGAAATGTTGAATGTTAAAAATGAATGTTATGTTGAGAATGAATGTTATGGTAAGAATGAATGTTATAGTAAGAATGAATGTTGGGAAAGTGTTGAATCCTAAGAATGAATGGGAAGTGTCAAGAATGTTTAAAATGTTAAGAATGAATGTTGAGTGTGAAGGATGTTTAAAATGTTAAGAATGAATGTTACCAAAGTTTTAGGAAGTGTTGAATGATAAAAATGTTAGGAAGTTAAGAATGGATGAATGTCAGGAATGTTAAGAATGAATGTTAGGAATGTTAAGAATGAATATTAAGCATGTTAAGATGTGAATCCTAAGAATGAATTTTAGGAAGTTTTGATAGGATCATTTATCTAAAGTTAGGAAAGAAGGAAGTTTTCATAGGAGCAATCTAAAGTTAGGAATGATAAGAATTTAAAGTTATGAATGATAAGAAAGAATGTTAGAAAGTGTTGAATTTTAAAGATTGATGTTAGGAAGTTTTGATAGGTGTAATCGAAAGTTAGGAGTAAGGAATGTTAGGAATGATAGGGATGAATGAATGTTAGGATTCTTAGGAAGCTTTGAATGTAAGTTTTTATAGGAATCTTTAAGAATGAATGAATGTTAGGAATCTTATCTAGCTTTGAATGTTAGGAATTTTATTCCAATGTTAAGGATGTTAAGGAAGTTTTTGATAGAAATATAAATGTTAAGAAGTTTAAGAATGTTAGAATGAATGTTCTAGGAAGTTTAGGAATGTTAGGAAGTTTTGATAGAAATATGAATGTTAGAAAGTTTAAGAATGTTAGGATAGGAATCTTTAAGAATGAATGAATGTTAGAAGGAATTTTTGATAGAAATATGAAGTCTTAATAGGTTCAATCTAATGTTATGAATGGAAATATATGAGTTGTTTGATAAAAAATTCAATCTTTTGGTTGTTTGATCGAGATGATGTTGCAATAATAAATTTGAATTTCATATAAAATGAACTTGATTCTTATATAAATGATTCATGTATTTTAATTTTTAACTAATGTTTCATATGTTCATTGTTCAGGGACTTTGTAGTTGGTGAATTATAGATGTTGTTGAAATCATGGCAAATGAGGATTTAACGATTTTTTGTTTTTTAATCACAAGTGAGGGTTCCTGGATTGTGAAGTTTATGTTAAGTTAGAGAAATGATTTTAGACAACAATTTGATGAATTTTCATTGATTTGTTGTAAATAATCATTGCTCTAATTTAGCATAAGCTTCACAATCCTGGAATCCTTGCTTGTGATTAAAATTCAAATGATCGTTATCTCCATTTGCCATGATTTTAGTTATGTGAAATTACATGTAAGAGATATTATTATCTTTGTGCAACAATCATTTATTTAAAAACCATAGATTAACAAAGTTCTAAAAAACTCATGAATCATATTTATGGCGAAGTACATTAAAGAGAAACATGAAATGGATCAGATGAATACAAAATCTAGTAGGTTTCCCAGTTATTTCTCACTGGCATCAATCAATCAAAAGTAAAGATTCAGGGCAGAGTGTGGGGATAGCCACATCCGTTATCTCATCCCTTAAGTGGTCTAATAGACATATGGGGACCCGAATAAAGTACTTTAGATAGACTTTATCACGAAATTACAAATTAAAGACAAACATTCCATACAACTGAAATATAACATTTTTGAACTTTTTCCAATTTTGATTAAAGTTTTCATTACCAAATAATGTTTGATATATAGAATTTTGGTTTCAACATAAAAGTTGAATTTTATATAAATGATAAATTGAAATTTGTATAACTGATTCACATTTTCAATTTTTAACTAATGATTCCTATTTTCAATGTTCAAGTACATTTTATGCGGCTGAAATCATGACAAATGGGGATTTAATGATTTTTTATTTTTTAATCATAAGCAAAGATTATAGTCTTCCAATAACTTCATCTTTCCTTCAATGAATCGCATCAAATAATACTTCACATTTTCGTTGTTGTCTATAGGTGCAATCACAGCGAAAACATCCCCTGTGCAAATTACAATTGGAGTTAGGATTTTTAAATCAATTAAATTGACTAATATACATGTATAAGGTGATGGAAAAGAATGAACAATCAACAAAACAATTATAAGATCATTACCTTCTCTAACAAGATCTGAAATTCTATCGCCATCAGATGATATTGCTATTTCTTCTGATTCTAATTCTTCTACGCTTGCTAGTGGCATTTTTCTTTTAGGATTAATCTCTGTGTGTTTCGCATGTTTTACATAGTTTTTCATTATCTTTTCACAAACTTCTGTAGATTCAACATTTTCAGTGCAAATATGACAAAAGCATGGTTGCTTTCTATTGTTAAATGCATACACGTTTTGGAAGAATTTTGTTTGAATAGAGTGAAAACCTCTAGTCCCATGTATGGTTCTAGCGTCGTATGGTATTGATCTATTTATATCTTTGACCCAAACAAGCCAAAAAAATATGTACACAAATTTGACAACTTTTGATGTTAGTGTACATATACTTAAATGTTAGTGTGCATTTTTTTAAATTGACAATTAATATAAATTAAAAAAATCGTGTACATACCTGCGCACATCTTTTGATTGTTGATTATAATCATGGCTTAGATGTAATTTACACCATTGGACAATCTCTGCAGCTGAATGAAATCGTGCAGAAGAATGGCTAATTTTCCATCTTCGAAGTGCTCTTTTTACACACGCTCCTGCACCATCATGTTCACCTTTTCCATGTCCAGTTTCAAAGAAATTCCAGCGATGTATAATGTTCAATGCTTTATGAAGTCGACATAACCAATAAAATGATCGCAAAGATTTAAATTTTCCCACACATCCATCCAACCATATCCAATGTTCATTGAATTTAACGTCACGTCCTTTTAGTGAATCATAGAAAATACTTTCAATACAATGCTGAACAAAATGTGTATCGTGTGTACGATCATCGCTGATATAAAAGTGATATTCTTTAATCACATCTCGATTGTCACAAATTCTTTCAATGCCATCAACATCCTATTGAGAATGTCTATATAGAACATGGACAAATATAGAAACTTGGTCAGAATAATAGTATTCACTCTGTATCTCTTTTTGCGCAACAAATGTGTAGTTTTCTGCAAAATCAACCACTGACAAAATTGTTCCTGGTGGAAAAATTTCATGAGATTGTTTGAATTGAAAATATTTCCATCGTGCTCTATGTGAATGCTTGGTGTATTTATAAATTTTACTTTCAAATTTCTTGAGAAAATCTGTCACACATATTTTATCTTCTTGCAAATCAATTCTTTTGGAATGTGCATCACTAGAACTTGTAGCATAACCGATGTATTCATATCTTCTCCAATCAACGGTTACATTTGGCAGCTCATGATCATTATCGATAGGATATTTATTGTGGAATAAGACCATATTTCCACAACGATGACAATGTTTTCCATTGACACATTTCTTATTATAAAATACTTCATCATGATCTCTCTCACATAGAGTTTGAGATATGAATTCACATACTGTGGGCGAAGGTGGTGAAATTGTCCAAAACATTTTACCAAATTCAAGAAACGTGTCGTAATATAATTGAAATTGCACATGATAATGGCAACAAAATGTGTCACGTATAGTAATAGGTTGAACATACCATGGTTTTTGTTGCACAAATGTAGTTATTGACACATTAATTCCATGATGATCTTACTTGAATTTATTGAACAATTGTACTTGTGTCATATCCATTATATGTTTTGGACTGCTTTCATATACTCCTCGTGACACTCTTTGTCGTATCACATCCCTTGAATTTGGTGAAACTCGATCATGTGTCAACCAATATTCTCATACAATATCTTTAACACCTACTCCCATTCTATCTTTGTAAGGATGTCTACAAATAATTGCCCAGCAAGCAAGTTCATCATTTTCATCTATTTGCATTCTGAATTTGCTATGTTTGTATAATGTCTTTCTTGAGGTTCCAACAAGCAAGTTTATCATTTTCATCTATTTGCATTCTGAATTTGCTATGTTTGTATAATGTCTTTCTTGAGGTTCCAACAAGCAAGTTTATCATTTTCATCTATTTGCATTCTGAATTTGCTATGTTTGTATAATGTCTTTCTTGAGGTTCCAATTGCTTTTGCTAGTTGTGTTGTCAAACCTTTTTGTTTAGTACTAGTTGAAACAATTGCTGCATGAATTGCTCTATGTGTAGTACTGATATATTTCTTCCTAAATTTTCCAAATTTTTTTATTGCATCACCTATATTTTCTATCACATTATGTTTCAATTTCAACTCTTTGGTTACCTTGTGAATACCTAATAATGACGTAGCATCTTCTAACTTCTTGGTCACTAATAAACATTTCAAAATTTGTGCTTGCCCTGTTATTGAATAATTCTTCAAAACGTCATCATCAAATTTTTGAGCACGATATCGTGCAGCATGTATGGATATTTTTTTTCCATATTTGTTGCAATCAACGTTTTCTAACATTTCATCATCAATGGTGAAAGTACCTATACATCAAGTTAAATTTAATTTAACATGTATCCAAAAATACAATCCATTATAAAAAATGAATTTGAAAAATACATGATATATACATACCTCGTCCAATTTCTGGATCTTGAACTTGATCTTCAATATTGACTTCATCGACATTAGTATGTAAATCACTATTTACATCTTCAACAATGGTCTCTTCAACTTCAATTTGTTCTTCTTGTACTCTATTTTCAATTTCTACTTCATCAACATTATCATGTAAAACTGTATTTGTATCTTCAATAATTGTCGCTTGCGTTTCTGCAAGGCTTGCTTTGTTGGCATGATATTTGAGTTATTTATTTATTTATTATCATCATCATCATCACATTTACGATCATATTTTCTTTTACGGTTTCTCTTACTGCCCATGATTGTTTAATCTATAAATGATAAATTAAAGAATCATCAGTTTATAGAAAAAAAACAAAATTAAGATTTAAAAATAGTTACGAAATTTATAAACACATGAACTGAAATTTACTTTACCTTATCAAAATCTTGTAAGAGTCTTTTGAATAAAAACTTAGTGGAAATAAATTTCCTTTGAAAAAAACCTTCTTTGAAAGAAATAAGAACTCCTTGACAATAAATCACCATTGAAAAAACCCATTGGAAAAGAATAAGAACACCTTCTAAAGAAATCTTGTTTGTAAAACCACTGGAAAAAAAAAACTTCTTTGAAAAAATACCTAGAATATTTTTTTTTTTGAAAAAACCCTTGCAAAGAAATAACTCTTTTGCAAAAATAAGTTGGAAGAACAACTCTTTGAAAAAACCTCTTGGAAAAATACTTTGTAAAAAAAACCTCTTTTGCAAACATATCTAGAAAAAAAATACTTTGAAAAAACCCCTTTCAAAGAAATAAACTCATTTGCAAAAATATCTTGGGAAAATAACTCTTTGAAAAAACCTTTTCAAAGAAATAAGAAGGAAAAATACAACTCCTTTGAAAAAATAACTTGGAATAAAAACTTCTTTGCACAAAATACTTTGGAATAAAAACTCTTTAAAAACACCATTTTGGAAAAAAAACACCTTGAAAAAACCCATTGCAAAGAAATAGTTACAAAAATACATTGGAAAAAAATACCTTGAAAAAACCCATTGCAAAGAAATAAGAAGTGCAAAAATACCTTGGAATAAAAACTCCTTTTGCAAAAATGCCTTAGAAAAAAACTCTTTGAATGTACCCCTTAGAAAGAAATAGGAAGAAAAATACATTGTAAAAAAAACTTGCTTTGCAAAAAAAATCTCCTTTGAAAACTCTTTCAAAAATATTATGACTAGAAATATGCGAAATTAAAATGTGCGAAAATAATGAATGTACTTAATTTTATTTATATAAGTTTAGACAATGACGTTTTTTTTTTTTTTTTTCGACCGATAATTTATTTTTACGTTTGGTTACTCGGTCGAATAACCTTTGTTGTAAATAATGGTTCCATTATGGAAAAACATTATTCAGCCGAATAACCTCTGAAACCTGAAAACGTCAGGTTTTCGCACAGTTTTAAGTTTTCTCCATTTTCGTAAGGTAAAAAAAATCTCTTACACTACAAAGTGAATGTCGGACTTGATACCATTAGTTTCGTGATTGAATCTACTTTCCAAATATATAGATTTTGTTGTGTATAGGTGAGATCTGATATTTTTAATTATCTTTTTTCTTAACATGTGTCGAGTTTGGTTTCATCTCTTTCAAAATGCGGTGAAATGAAAAATCCCTAGCTTTAAAAATACACCACCAAAAAAATTGAAAAAACTATGGTACAGTTAATTGGTGTGTATACTTCAAAAGGGTATTCATAGATTTTTTAGTTTTATAATCAGTTGAGAGAAAATCTTTGCGACAAAAAACATGTTGAAAATTGACAAGGTTTCTCCATTGATCGAATTCAAAAAAAATATAATAATTAATATATACATCCATTAATTAGTATATAGATCCATTGGTTACAAACTTATAGTCATGTAGTAGTATATTGTGTGTAGATTGTCATAGAATATTTTGTTTTTGCAAAAAACAAGTTTAACAATGATTTTACGGTTACGACAAAACATGGCTATTTTGTAGTCCTTTCATTTTATAAGAGCACAATGTCAAACATTTTCTGAATTGACATATCAAATCTCAATATAAAAAATTGAAAAAATTATGAATAGAAAGCTATCATAATTCTCTAAAAATTTTCTTTTTAGTGAAAAGTGAAATTCCAAATAAAAATATCACTTTTATTCGCCCAAAGTTGGAAAACATGAAAAAATCAGAGGTTACTTTGGTCTTATTTGTGTAAAAAAACAAGGAACGATTCCTCACTTAATATTATTATTAAATCAAATAGTAATTAATGTTAAATTGTTAATCTTATATTATTAAATTCATATTTGATTTCAATTATTTTTTTATATACATAAATTAGTGAATGTAGAAAGATATATTGAACATGTTTGTGAAATCATATTTATAGAGTAAAGAAAAATCGTATAGATATATAAAATATAGAAAAAAATTATAGCAAAAATGAAGGGATGCGTCCTTGTATTTGTGGATAGCATCTTTAGTAACCCAGTGGCATATACTAGTGTACCTCACCCAAGGGGATTCAAATTGGGAACTTGTTGACATAGAACTAGCTAAATGACCAACACGAAATTGAGAAAACCCCTTGGAATATATATTATATGATCCCCTAAATCATTTTAAGTCCCCACCATAGGCATAGACTATATGTTCCATGTTTGTCTATTAATTAGTATTGATATTTTAATTTTTCTAAGGATAGATCAAAGTTAAGTTATTATTTGTATTTATATATTTTTTTTGAAAAATTGTGTCCCATTTTTATTGGATGAAATTTATTGAATTGACCATTTTTATTATTGCGAAGTATTAAAAAATTTTAGAAAAAAACAAAAAATACTTACCTTTACCTTAACCTTAACTATTAACCTTACATGTTGAACCTACCAATCTGCCAGCCATTACTATTAAACCTATCGGCCATTATTATTGCTGAACATACAAGCAATCCTCTACATCATCTCATCTCAAACCCTTATAATTATGTCCTATGGAAAAAAATATTTCCTGTTATTTTATTATGTGTAACTATGGATGCTCATGAGAAATTAGAGAAGGTTGGAGAAGGAACCTATGGGACTATGTACAAAGTCCAAGGATAAGAACACAGGGAAATTGGTCTCCCTTAAGAAAGCGAGGCTGGAGTGTGATGAACAAGGTATTCCTCCCAATGCTCTCTATGATATTTCCCTTGTGTAGATGCTTTCTCATGATATTCACATTGTCACATAATATTAAAGGTGCAACAGATTATGCACATTCTCTCTGCATTTTATCCATTTTATAAGGAATTTGTATATAAATTTATGAACCATACACCCAAAACTGTATATGTCGGTATGTATATGCATGTTTCTTCTAAAATACCATTGTCTTTGTGTAGGCTGTTGGATGTGGAACTCATTGAGAACAAGGATAGGAATCTCCTTCTGTACTTAGTTTATGAAGCCCCTTTTACTTTCTGTCGTAGAGGTAGAAAACTACAATTTTTGTGAGGGATTCAAGGGTAGCTTGTTGGCAATACTGGAACCCAACACCCTTCGCATATCTGCTCCCCTGCAATCTGAACAACTGCACGTATGAAGGAATCCACTCCATCGTCAGGTTTTTTCTCATTGTTTGTGGGTGTTTGTGCCGTTGTCGTTTATGGCGGTGGTGTTGTTGGTGTTCATCCATTTTTGGCCATCCTTGTTATTGAATCATAGAATTCCCTTTGTTGGGGTTTATTATGCTAAAACCCCGGTGAATATTTCCTAAGATTTGTGTTAAAACGACCCCTCACAGGATTCAACCAATATTCCACAATTGAAACCATCCAAAGAATATGTGCATATAAATGTCAATGGAAAGGGTGGGAGATTAATGTAGCATCATTATAAATAACAAGTACCTCGATAATTATCATGGATGCCATACAAAAATGCCTCCCAATATTATCAAGGTAAGTTCCTTTGTAGCTTTTGGATCTCCAACTAAAATTGATATTTAAATCTACTCTGTTGTATGATCAAGCCATATAAGTGTGTTTAAATGAGGAATATTTAATGTTATGAGGAATGCAGTGGTATCTGTTTAAGTCAAATCAGTTAGTTTAAGTTTTGTTAAATCCCATTTGTTTGGGTGGCTAAATTTTAGTGTTGCTTTGATGTTCTATTAATTTTAGCTTTTCTTTATTGCGATTTTAGGACTTTTGGGGCAACAAACTATTATCTAAACACAAAAAATGAGAATTCTTTGGAAAATTGGAACTATATGAATTATTTGTTGTAAAATAATCTCTTGATTCATTGACGCCCATGTTGCTATCACCACAACCATTCAATTCTGCAAGGATTGAACTTGCGAACTACATTTTATTCTTTTCAATTTCATTTATTTTCTTCCATTTGATTTTAATGTTTGACACACTTTCTAGGTTTTGATCTAAGGGACTCAATATATTGTACATTGAGTGCATTAGAAACGCGACGAGGAATTTGTTGCTATGATTTTAGGGTTTGATTTTGATGAAGAATAAAGCATGGAATATAGAGGTTGATTTAAAGAATTTATACTTCTAGCATAAAGGCTTATGTGCAAATGAAATCCTATATTGTTTGCTCAAATCTTGTTGTTAATTTTGCAGATTTGTTTTTTCAAATTTACATTACAATGTACAACACAAAGAAAAAAACTACATGAGTTTAACTCTGTAACTAAAGAATGCCATGAGAAAAATTCAATTTCTAGCATGTGAAGTTGCTTCCTCACATTTTCCATTGTTTTAAAGAATTTATACTTCCATCATAAAGTGTAATGTGCAACTGAAACCCTATATTGTTTTCTCAAATACTGTTGCTAATTTTGCAGAATTTTCTTTCAAATTTACATTACAATGTACAACATGAAGAAAACGATTGCGTGAATTTAACTCTGTAACTGGAGAATACCACGAGAAAATTTCAATTTGTAGCATGTGAACTTTCTTTCTCACATTTTCCACGCATCATTGTGTAAGCTATTGCATGCCTTTGGACTTCTTTCTATTTCTAGTAATGCTCTTGATTTTCTAGAGATTTGGATATTTGGAGTTCATTTTCTTGTTTATTTTTGGTTAAAATTTTCGAAATATGTATGTAAAATTCAGGCGGAGATTTAGCATGGATTTCCTTTTCCTATTTTCTATTTAGTTAAATTTTAAATTAATAATTCTGTCTAATTTAATTATATCTGTTGATTGGCTATATTTTTTAAATTACAATGACACTTTAGCTCGGAGATTGATCTTGTACCTCACTTTATTGTTCTTTTTTAGTTTAAGGCTCAATTTGCATGGATATCTAGCTTGGAATTCACAATTCAATTTCCTCTTTTATGGTTTAAGAATATAACTTTGAAATAATTTTTCCAAATTCGATGGGAGATCAAGTTTGGAATTTCTCTTCTATTTTTCTTTTCGTTTAAGTCTATAATTTTGAGATTATTTTGGAATTTAGCTTCATGTGTTTTTATGGTATAATGCTGAAATTTTAAGATCATTACTACAAATTCCCTCCGAGATTTAGCATGGAATTCCATTTACCGTATTTTTGGGTTTATTGCCAAATTATTCAGATTGGAGTTCCTTTTCCGGTATTTTTCTGGTTTAATTTTATAATATTGTAATTATTATGGAAAATTGGCATGTATATTTATCTTGGAATCCATTTTCCTTTTCATTCTTGGTTTAAGGTTAAACTTTTGAAACAATTGCTGCAAATTTGCCCCGAGATTAAGCTTGGATCCTTCACATCTATGGCCTGGAAGTTAAATATGAACAAGTTCAGGAGAATTTCTTTTAATGTGATTTGCTAGTCTCAAAGGACCGAAACCACAAAATTTACTTTCTGGTTTTGAATTTATTCTTCTTGGAGGGTTTTGTTTGAAGTTGCAAAGAGATCTGATGCCAAAGAATGGAAAAAACTACTTTAGATTAGACCCAACCATCTGTATTCTCTTAAATTAAAAATAATTGGTCATGGTCATTCTACGTTCACTAGTACTACACCAATACAAAGATAACATAGTTAGATGTTCAGTTCTGAGAAGTTGTCCACACCTTTTTTGAGAGTGTGTGTAGTTAAAAACCTAGTTGCTAGTTTTCTAGATGAGTTTTTTTATGGTGCATATATAGCTGCCTAGCTATGAGATTGTTATTGCATTTTGGGTAAACCAAAACATAAAACCAAAGACAATATCCTAAAAATAGTAGAATTGAATTTGAAGAATATGGGCTATGTAATCACTATTAAAACCAAAGGATCTCTATAATGTGAATATTGGTTGTCTGTTATTCCATGCAATGGTAGATAGTGTGTGATAGTGGGGCATTTATCAAGAAAGAGTATTTGTGACAGTATTATACTTAAAGTGTGAGTGTGGTGTTATTCCTATAACTGCAGATCTTTCCTTTCCTGGTATATAGGGATATCCATGGTATTTATATATATCTTCTACTTATTGTGGTATTAGGGTCTATCATTAACCACCACTTTTTATTTGAGCCTATTGAAATCCCTTTATCTTTTGCATTACTTGAATAATTATAGTTCCATTAAGAGACCTATTATGGACCATTTTGTGGGGGTGTTATTCCTATAACGTTGACAAGAATTGGGGGCTTAGGGTGGATGAATCCTTATTGGTGAATTAAATCCCTTGGGAGTTGTGGGTTGAATGACAAAGCTCATCTCCAATCTCTTATCCAATATATTTTTGAGATGGGTCACTTTGTCTTGTTTTGGGGGTATATAATTATATTTATTATTATAAATGACCAAAATGGGATTCAATGTAGGCAACTGTATAGTTTTTCTTGCCAACCATCACCATGTATTATCATTATTCATAAGTGATGTCCAAACTATCAATTAATGGGAAGTCCGAAGGGAAAAGTCTAAAAAGGCCATATGAAAAATGGCTCCATCCAATGGGAGTTGGTGGCATTATCGTCGGGGGTAGAAAATCAATGTGTTCTCTCATATGTGATCTCCCACCAATAAAGGGCAATGAATTACTAGTGGAACTAAAGAAGCTTTTAAGACAAGGTATTCACTTAATGACTCAAATTCTTTTAACATACTTTTCGACTATGATTTTGTTGTTGTTTTGAAGAATGTGAACCTTTTTTTTCTCTACTCATTTTCCTTATAATACTCAATCTTTAGCATAGGAAACCACGATTGAATAAATTGTGTTCCATACTAAGTGGAAATGCACATGTCCATGCCAACATACATATCATGGAAACAATAAGCTTTACCATTTGACCTTTTATGTGATTAATGTGGGATTATGCTTCAATGATCCGAAATGGTTCTAAACACGATCAATGGTTTGTAGAGTTTAGTACACAAAAGAAATTCGAAAATTAATGAAGGTTAAATAAAAAGAAAAGGATAATGCAAGTTATAAAAATTAAAGAAAATAAAAGAGAAAAAAGTTCTTAAAGGAGAAATAAGTGAAAATAGGAGAGAGGACATATAGGAATGGGAAATAAAAGGTCACGTCTTTTGGCCTTTATATTACCCCATATCTTCCTCTATATTTTGGTAATTGCACTCACAAAGGGATTTTGTTAGTTGAGAAGTGAGGATGCAGAAGATAAGGATGGATGTGTAAAATGTTGAATGTCCATATAGCCATGAGCTGCATTGTAAGTGAGATTGATTGTTGTGTCTATTTTTGTGGATTTCATGTATGATTTCATATATCCGAATTAAACTCCATTTGTAGTTCATTGCATGAAATGTGATTATACACAGTAAAATGAATTCACTAACACTATGGTCAATTACAACAACTGGCATATCTAGACCGCTCATTTAAATTGCTTAATTGAGATCTATGGCTATTTTTATTTGGCTTTTAAAATTATTATCTAAATTTATATCTACGTCCTTGAATTCTAGATGCTTGCATTTTATTGAGGACATTGAGTAGTTTAAAAGGTCTTATTCCCATTGGATATACCCTACACATTACTAAGCGAATTGTAGGCACCTATGAAAGGCCATGTATTTTTTATCTTGGATATATGCTAAGTTTAAGACAACACTTGAAATATTCATTTGATTTACAGATGGCAATAGTTTCATTTCATGGAAATAATGTAAGGCAATGCATTCTATAAGTCATTAGTTTGGATTATGTTAAATTGTCTTATATGGAATGCTACTTGAATTTCCTTATATGCAATGAGTAAAAGGGATTTGTGTAAGAGGGAATGTGACTCGAAGAGAGTTAAACGGATAGAGATGAACAATTCTAGCGGAGTTATGAAGATCTCTATAGCTCTTGTTAGATATATGAATCATTTTTCATCCAACATTACAGCTCTTGTGATGACTTTTTGAACATTGTGCCACAACTTTGTCACACTTTGATTGCATGGATTGAAGCTTATTTACTCCTGCTTGATTAATAGAATTGCTTATCCAAAGTTGAATCCACATATGTAGCAAAATCCATTTGCTTGTATTCTTATTCATGTCATTGTCGGGGAAGTTGGATTTGAAGAAAATGCCTCCCTTTGTTTTCAATGACAAAGTGATATATGTTTTTAATGACAAAGTGATATGCCATTGAGGCATTTATGTCTTTATTGTTGCTAGAGAGATATATCGTGCACTTTTGTTTGACAACGTTGACCATAAAATCATTCTTCCTATCGATATTTCTTGAGACATTCCTTTCTTTGTGAATATAAGAGTAACCCATTTCCGTGGGAGTTTGGATTAGAGAAATTCATCTTTGTAGGGTTGCACTATAGGAATATAGCTTATATATTTTATGTTAGAGGATAAGTTTTTTCAAATTGAATTCTATATTCCTCATTATCATTTATTCAAAATAATGTCTTGTATTTGCGATCTTCTAAATTGGTTAAATTTTCAAGCTTAGTGCATTTATGCTCATTTTCTCAAGTTGACTAAGCTAATTTGACCAATACAATTTTGCAGTTGTTAGTTTTGGTTTTTCAACAAAATGCCAGTTTTTTTGACACATTGTTTGGATTTGAAAATTTGATTTGTAAAACATTTTTAAAATTATAGTTTTTAGAATATAATGTTCTGCAGGGTGAGATTGTAGGGGCTCCACCCTTAGGTGCTAGATACACATTTCGACGTTTCAAATATGTTTCCTTGTATGAAACTCCTCTGAAGCATGGTTGGAATTTTTCAATAAAGTTTTAGATTTTTGAAATGTTTTATTAGCCATTTTGGCTTTGCGTCATCTCTTCCAGTTGGTTTTTTTTGGTCACATGAATGAAAAATAAAAAAAAAGCATGCTAAAACTAGATTCTTACAAATCAAGTCATAAATAGAGGGTATGGTCCTTGCTTAACGATAACTCTTTTTTGGATTTATTTCCAAATTTGAAATTCATGAATGATATTGTACTATTTTTTTGTCTTATGGTATATCTGTGTGTGTGTGTGTGTGTATTATTTAAATTTTTTTTTGTCATATCTTGATCAATATATGGGAAACCTAGGTCCCACCTTAACAATGCCGAGATAAGATAAATATGTTCACAATGCAAGTAAGTTTAATACAAACCCATTCTCATTCTTACAAGGCTACTTTGAGAGAGGATATACATGAATCTAGTTCGAAAGAAAATGTGTTGGTTGTAATTAGGTTAAGTGGATTTTAATTTTTAAGACTACAATTGTTTGAAAGCATAACTAATGGACAAATTAATTAGGTATAAGTTTGGTCCATGTTTAAGAAGTTCTATTGTGGTAAACTAGAAGTTGTGAATATTAGTATGTATCAACTATGTAGATTTGGTTGGGAAAATGTTTTTTCTATTTGTGATAATAAAGTTTCAAAGGGGATGGGAATATATGGTTGATACATCAATTATCTATTGTAATATTGCATTGTTAATATTCTTTTTCAGTTATTTTTTTTGCAAAGAAGTACATGAGCAACATTCATTAAGGTTGTTCTTGGGGTGGTTGGGGGGTAGTATCAACATAATATATTATACTAGGAGTATTGTTTGGATTTCAATGGGCAATTTCCAATGAGTGATGAACATTCTCACGATCCTAATTTTAGTTGGATATGGTTTCGTTGCATCCCAAAACACCATTGGAATTTGATTTTACCCTTTAGTGACTTTCAATTACCTCTTTGAATATTTGTTGATTCATTTACATAATTGTGAGTTTCCCATACCAAGTCCTTGAAATCATTAATATATTACTTGAATGTGAATTTGTTTTGGGTTGGGGTTAGTATCAACATACTATAATATACTAGAGTATTGCTTGGATTTCAGTGGTCAATAAGTGATCAACATTCGCAATATCCTTATTTTAGCTAGATATGTTTTTGTTGCAACCTAAAATACTATTGTAATTTGATTTTACTCTTTAGTGAATTTCAATTACCATTTTTAATATATGTTGATTGATTTACATAATTTCATAAATTTCCCATCCCAATTCCCTGCAACCATTAAGTTTTATGATATGTCATTTGTAGTGTAAAAAACTATATCTATGACTTAGCTCTATTTATAGGTTCTTCATATTAAAGATGTGATTAACACCTTGTGTGGTGCCCCTAGGTGGCCTTTCCCACAAGAAAATCAGTAGGGAGGAATATGGTAAGCATTGCTTAGTTGAATGTGAATATGTTTTGTGTTAGCATATTGTTTGTTTGGGTTAATGTTTTTTTATGTTTGGCGTCGGTTTTGACAGCTTTTATTATTATTATCCAGTGATGGTGAAACTTTCATATTGACATATGACCTCCTACCCCCTCTCCCTCCTCCTCCTCCTCTGAATACTCCAACCACCTTCCCCCTCCCTTCCCACTCCCCTCCTCCTCCTCCTCCCCCTCTCCCCCTCCCCCCCTCCTCCTCCTACAACTATTCCTTCCACCCTTGCTTCTCCTCCTCTTCCCCCTCTCCCTTCCCCCTCCATTCTCCTCCCTCCCTCCTCATCCTACCCCCTCCTCCTCTCCCCCTATCATTCCCCTGCACCTTCCTCCTCCCCATATCCCCTCCCCTTGTCTCCTCCTCCTCCCCCCCCTCCCCTCTCCTCCACCTCTCACATCCTCCTCATCCTATTCCCCCACTCCTCCACCTCATCCCCCTCTCCAGACTCCCAATCCTCCTCCTGCCCCCCTCATCCTCCCTGGATCCCTCCCCATCCCCCTTCCCTATGCCTCCTCCTACCCCCCCTCCTCTTCCCTATCTCCCTCCCCATTTCCCCACATCCCCCTCTAATTCCCCCCCCTACTCCTCCCCCTCCTTCTCCTCCTCTGATTCCCTCCCATCGCCCACTCCTCCTCCTCCACACCCTCCAAATCCCCCCCTTTCTCTCCCCCCAACCCTCCTCCTCTCCCCTTCCCCTCCTCCTCCCTTGCCTTCTCCACACTCCTCCTTCCCCTCCCCCTTCTCTTCCTCCTCTCTCTCACCCCCTCCCTCATCCTCCTCCTTCTCCTCCCCCTCCTCCCCCTCTCTCTCTCCCCCTCCATTCCCCTCCCCTCCCCCCCTCCTCCCCATACTCCCTCCCTCCATGCCCCATTTCCTCGTCCCCTCCCTACCCCCCTCTCCTCCACTCCTCCCCCTCCTCCTCGTCCCCGTACCCCCCCTTTCCTCCTCCCCCATCCCCTCCCCTCTGCCTCCTCCCCCCGTCCTCCTCCCTGAATCCCTCCCCATCTCCCTTCCCTATGCCTCCTCCTACCCCCCCTCCTCTTCCCTGCCTCTCTCCCCATCGTCTCCCCTCCCCTCCCATCCCCCTCTTCCTCCCTTGCCTTCCTCTTCCTCCCCACTCCCACCCTCTCCCTCTCCCTCTCCCTCCCCCTCCCCCTCCCCCTCCTCCTCCTCCTCCTCATCCTCCTCCATCTCTCTGCCTCTCCCTCTCCCTCCTCCTTCTCCCCCTTCCCTCCCCTCCCCTCCACTCCTCCCTTCCCACCCACCTCCCCCCTCCTCCCCCCCTCCTCCCCCCCCTTGCCTCCTCGTCCTCCTCCTCCTGCTGCCCCCTACTCCTCCTCCTCCCTCCTCCCCCTCTACCTTACCCTCACCCCTTGACCCTACCCATCCTCACCCCTCCCTCCTCCTGCCCCTCTACTCCCCTCCCATCACCCACCTCCTCCTCCCCACCCCCACTCCCCCCCTTCCCCCCCTCCCTCCCTCCTCCTGCCCCTCTACTCCCCTCCCATCACCCACCTCCTCCTCCCCACCCCCACTCCCCCCCTTCCCCCCCCTCCTCCTTCCCCTCTCCCTTCCCCTCACCCCTCCCCATCCTCCTACCATCCCTCTCCCTTCCCCCACCCTCATATCCCTCTCCCTCCTCATCCTCCCCTCCCCCCCGCCCCCACTCCCCTCCCCTACTCCCCGCCCTCCCCTCACATCACCCACTCCTCCTCCTCCCTGCCCCCACTCTCTCCCCTCTCCCTCCCCGTCCCCTCCTCCCCATCCTCCTCCCCGTCCCCTCGCCCCTCCCCATCCTCCTCCCCTCCCTCTCCCTTCCCCCACCCTCTTCCTTCTCCTCATTTCCCTCTCCCTCCTCCTCCCCATCCTCCTCCTCCTCTCCCCCCCTCCCATTAGTTAAATGGGTAGTGATAATAGAGAATGAATGACGAAAAAAAACGGATGGCATAGCACGGATCGTCACGAACGTCATTGGAAATGTTGAATCTTCTAGGATGAATGCTTAATAGCTCGGGACAAAACCCAATGGATGGGTAATGATAATAGAGAATGAATGACGGAAAAAAACGGATGGCATAGCATGGATCGTCACGAACGTCATTGGAAATGTTGAATCCTCTAGGATGAATGCTTAATAGCTCGGGACAAAACCCAACCCATTTTGCCACTTTAAAAAAAATTAAACCAAAATCTTTTATATCACAAGTTTGTGCCTCAATTATAGAATGCGTGAGATTTTCTAGCGTTTTTGAGAGGAGCAGAAATAAAACATTTATTTCAAGGTAAAAGAAATAAAACATAAATGAAATCACAAGAAATAAAACATAAATGAAATCACTAGCATATCTATGGATTTTGAGAGCAAAGCAGAACTCAGAGAACATAATAAAAACCATTCTACTCATAACAAAACCCATCCTCATTGCAATGCCCAAGTGATTAACATAAATGAATGAGATTGCTTCTAAGGGACGTGCTAAGAGGGAATACTAATAGAACATACCTGGAATTGAATCCCCACAATTTTTGAGAGAAAACATTGATGTCAGTTGCATCATCCTTGTTTCCACCATTCAAGTTCATCCAGCAGCCCAAATTATTTGCCTCTATTTATGTCCAGCCTCCTTAGACATTAAACCATAATCAGATTCGGACACCCATTAAACCACAATCAGACATTAACCACAATCAAACTAACCCATACTCAGACATTAAACCAAAATTAGACTCAGGCACCCGACCACTCGAACCCAGAAACCCAAGCATACAAACGCACCAAAGGAGGAAGGAGGAGGTAAATATTGAAATCCAAAACGCATCAGATGAGTCAGCAGATGGAACTATTAGCACATGAATCATCTGGTAAATCCAAAATGCTACTCTCATGCTTTTCGTCAGTTATCACGGGGGCTTCAAATACATGCAGCGAGTGATGATCTGGAGATAGTGCGACTCAAGCTGATGCACATAAATCTGTCGGAGAACAGATTTGAAACCGTGACGTCGCTTCTCCGCCATGACAAGATCCGTCTCGCCCTTCGTGGTCTCTGTAGAAAGAAATCTCCGCTCATCGTTGTTGTCCTTACACAATGGGCCAGAAAAACGTTCCCATAATTTCGCCCATAGAGGAAAAGGACGTAGCCTTGCAGAGGCCGCGATTGGGACACCGATATTCTGGGCAGTACTTCGTTAACTTGGAGATCGGAACCTCGCCGAAGCGCTTCTTGCTGATAGCTGACACAGACAACGACTTAGTATGGGTGAATTGCCACTACCAGTACCATGGCCGAAACAGAAAGACTGTCTCCAGGCGAGCTTTCAACACCTGCGCATCGTCCGCATTCCACCCAATCGCAAGAATGCCAGATGGGCCGTCTTCCTTCAACTTACATCGCCCAACGAACCAAATTTACCAGTATTCATATTCGTACTCGTCGAGCAGCTGATCTTCGCCTATGATACATCCAAAATAAGATCCGCCAATAGCTCCTTGCCGAGACCCCTAATCCCAAATATGGCCTTCGGCTGTAGCACCAGAAGCCGAAGCACCGGAAAGCAACACAATAGCTTCGATGGGGCCGACGGTGTCGTTCCATTAGGACATGGCCAGATATCGTTTGCTTCGCAGATCGATTTCACGTATGACAATAACAGATTCTCGTATTGCCTCATCGATCATCTCAACCAACCCTCCATGGATGAACACCAGTTTGAAGAAATGCACAGATACACAAAAGGAGAAAAGCGACCCCCATAAAGATAGTTACCCTAGCCGTTAGAATGTCACGCGATTTCAAACTCAAAAGAGATAGTTAATTATTTGAATTTAACTACAGTTAATTCAAACTCATCCAACGGTGTAGATTAGGAATATGGTTATGTTCCAACGGTCAAATTCAAATTTTAGAGAAAAATAGTGTCACGGTTAGAGTGTGCTCAAGCACACCACTATCACATATAGTGTGAGGGTTAAAGTGTGCTCAAGCACCACCACTCTCGCATATCAATTCTACATGGTATCAATGATAACTTAAACCTAAGGTTTTTTGTTTATCCATTTGATCATTAATTCTTTTCATCTATCTCAAAATTTAATTAAGCAAAAACATGGTTTTTTTTGTTTATCCATGTAATCGTGATAACCTCTACGTTGTGGCCTCTAACACTTTAGAATAAATCCCGATGCAAATTCGGGTGCCATGTCCCCAATACCGAAACAACTTTATGCCATAGCTAGATATCCTTTAAGAAATTTGAATAACTTGACCCATTACTACATAAAAAGAAATCATGAGTGCATAATAGTAATAGAGAATTTCAATTAGATCATCTTAATTTCAATGAGATCTTAATACTAAAAAATAATACGAGATATGCGTTAAAGGATGAAGAAGACTTCAATGAGAAAGTTGAAGATGAAAGTAAATGGAAAATAACTACAAAATTATGTGATTCTCTTAAATTGTAGATAAATACTAATAGATCTATTTTGCAAATTAAATATGCATAGCATAGCTTAAAAAGGATACGTTCCCCAAATTTACAAACTATATCATGTTAAGGCATTGTCTAATTTTTAATATACCACAGTTTCTTTGAATCCAAGGTTATAAGGAGCTGAGATTGAAGATGGTGGAGTTGAGATTGAAGATGGTGGACTGCACAATAAATTACTATTTAGATTAAGAGTCCCAAGATTGGATAATGATAAAATTTTATCTGAAAATTACGTAGTAATGTTCCATGTTTGATATGGTAAGGCCTATTTCCTTGACCTTGGTCATGGAGCTGTTATTTCCTAAACAAAAGAAGGGTTTCGATGGGATTTATTCGCTATCCTAGACCTTGAGACTTGACAAATAGACCTTGATACTTGATAACCAACAACGTTTGCATCTCAATCTTGAGAAACAAACTATACCACACACAGCCCAAACATGAAACTAATACCCAACTTTAATATATCTTTACAGATTCAAAAAATTCCAAGGTTGGGCTTTATAATCAAATTTGCAGTAGTAGTAGGAAAAACCTACCATGGCCAAGGCATTTGCTTGGATCCTACATGCCACGCTCACCTCTTCACATTAAAAGAAGAATCGTTGGCCTCAAATATGTTATTGTACTCTTTCTCCGTGTGGGTCTAGATGCCACGTTGGCCTCTTCATATTCAAAGAAGATTCATCGAACTCAAATATGTCGACACTCCCTCTATGTGAGCACATCAAATCAAATAAAAAGTTAATGTAAAATACATATAATATCATAATATTACTAAGAGAATATAAAAAAAAATCAGCCATAGCAAACAACACCCCAAAAAAACCATAGCCAACATCCAAAAAGAAAACTACATAGAAAGTAAATAAATAAATATAAAATATTTTAATTTATATACATATATAAAAGATGTTTATTTTCTTTAATTCTATATATATACAACTTTAAAAAAATAACTTATATTTACATTTTATTTTATAAACATAATGTATAACCATATATAAAATGCAAGTTTAAATTATAAAATGCAATTTCGGTAGCAAAGGCTCGGGTAACTTCGACTACGGGGATGCATGCAACCATATATAAAATGAAAGTTTAATGTTTTAATTTATATACACATTTAAAAGTGGTTTATTCTATTTTGGTTTTTTACTTAGTTTAAAGTTAATAATGTTAAAGAAATATGTAAATTTAATTAATATATAAATAAATGTAATTTAATGTCCATTGGTTGTAGCTTGGGTGGTTGAGAGGAAAGATTGTTGCCCTCCCCAGCCAGGTTCAATTCTTGTAAGTGACATGATGCTCTTGTTGAGCCCTATTGTAATGATTGTATTTCAAGCTTTCCTTGATTCTTCGGAATAGCAGGAAGGTGATTTTTCCGTTGGAAAAAAAAAAAATGTAATTTAAATTATTAAAAATATGTAAATTGAATTAGTAAGTATAGACATATAAATTAAGTTATTATTTGAAATTAATATAAATATGTAAATTGAATTAGTAAATATAGAAATATAAATTAAATTATTATTTGAAGGGATTATTAATATAATGAATGTTATATTATTAAAATTTAAAAGTAAAGAATATTAATTTAAATCATACACCATTACTATTATTTTAAAATATAAAATAATAATTTATTTGAGTTATTTAAATGTAAAAAATGAATAAATATAATTATTAAAATAAATTATATTTAATGATGTGACATATATTTATATTATTTTAATTTATTAAAGAATGAAAAATTTAAATTCAATTTAACTTTTAGGAATTAATAAATTATAAATTTTAATTTATTATCAATGTTTTGGTTTATTTGATTTTAAAAGGGAAACAAGTCTATAATTACCATAATTATGTTTTAATGTGGATATATATTACAATGATGATAAACACAATCACTTTATATATATATATATATATATTTTATGGATATTTAATTGTCTAATTTTCTTTCTTATAAGAGGGCTCAATTTCACATTAATAGATTAACCATTCATAAGAATGAGTTATCTATAATAACTTTATTCTCCTCCAAGTCTTGGAATATCAATGAATTATTAAGGCCCAATAATAAATAAATATTTATTATCTTCTTCTTTTTTATGTTTTTATTTTCCAAAGTTTTGTGAGAATTATTTTAGGGATGATTCTTGTCACATTCATGAAATGAGGCAGAAAGTGTAATGTCTATAGTGTAGAAGATAATTCTAGTTAATAGACAAGAAATATTATGAAAGATTGTCATAGGTGTTGTATATAAGCTTGGATTGGATGGAATATTGAGAAGATGCGTCTCACCAACATACACTAAGAATTCAATAATGGAATCGCATTAGGGATTCATGTGAATACATTGCTCTATAACAAGCAAACCATAGAGGATTTTTTGTTTAGGACTATGGTGGTTGGCTATGTTTGAGAATTGTTCCAAGTTGGTGAGGAAATGTGGGTAGTGTTATACTATAACTCACAAGCTACATGCACGTGGTTTTCACACATTGAATCCTATAATGTCTATCTATCCTTTTTAGCATTGGGGATAGGACTTCCTTTGCCATTTTGTTCTAGTAAATAGAAAGCATGCATGGATGAGAAGGATTGTTTTTTATTAAAATTAATTTGAGTTGGATTTCCCTAACCAATAGAATTTCAATAATTTTGGTCAACCATTATGGTTGAGTTGGACATTTAGAAATCAATTATGCTTATGTGTCATATTTTTATTGAATATAGCTAACTCCATATGGAACTCACATTGGTTAAGCTTGTGAAAAGTTCATCTCGATACGATAAATATACTTGAAATACTAAAACGATAGTGGAGTCTTTTTGAAATACTAAAAACATTTATACAATTAATTAAAAAAACAGTAATGTATTAATTAAAAAGATGGTGGAATCGTTTTGGAATACTAAAAACATATATAGAATTAATATTTAAAAACCATTAATTTTAAATAAAGTTTTTTTAAAATAGTAATCTCTTTTTAAAATTTCTATATTTTTTTAAATATTACATTCTAAAATTTATATATTTTTTAAATATTACATTCTTGATTAATTAAATTAAAACTTTAGTAATATAAAATAAAACTTTATATTATTATTATTTAAAATTATATTATTATAAAAAATTTAAATATACTTAATTACTATATTGTAAAGTGACTAAAACATTTAAACACTAAAGTAAAAAAAAAATATTTTTAATATTACTAAATAATATCTAATAAATTCTATATAAATATTAAAATAAGAAAAATATAAAAGATTAAATTTTTCTAATAAGTTTTATATAAAATTTTAATTAAATTAAATTATGGAGTCCCTCATGGATTCTTCATCTCTTCCTAATGCAACCATTGATCCAATTGCATCCGCTATTTAAAAGATTGGACATTTGTCAATCTTATTTCTTTAAATAATGTTAATTCCATGCAACTCCCACCTTTTTAACCTAGTGAATTTTGGTTTAGCCAACATTTAACTAGGCTCCTAATAAATGGAATAATAAAAAACAATGGAAAAAATATTAAGAACCTCAGACAATGGGTCAATAAGGCTATCGTTGAGCTAACAATAATGCCACTCATTGTCAAAAATTACAATAAGAAAATAAAATAAAATAAAATAAACAAATAAGGGCTCAAATGGGTCGTTGAACCAAACAAACCGCTAAAAGCTAAACAATGTTCACTAGCAGGAAAAACCCCATGCATCATTGCTTTTATGTTGTTGCTACTTTTATTTTCGCTTTATGTGCTTCTCTCCTTCTTTGCAACCTGCTATTATTCCCATCTCACAGATAGAAGCTCCTATAAAAAGGGACAATATATTGTATATAAAATTATCACTTGAGTACTCACATACAAACAAAGGTAGAGGTTTAGGAGGAAACGGTGGCAGAGGTATTGGAAGCACAGTACAGGCAGAGTTGCCTCAGATGGAGCTGACTCAAACTTACTGTTTTTCCGGGCGGTAGGAGCAGTTAGGTGGCAGACCAAAGTAAGTGGGTAATAACTTATAAGGAAAATAACTTCATTTCTGGGTGTGACTCTAGAAGCGTGGATCTGTTTGTAGGGTGTTTGCAGGGTGTGACAAAATCGTGGGCTTCATCTTCTTCATTCTGCAGCTTAAATATTGTATTTTTGTCTGATGATAAATCCCCTTCACTTCTGGGCGTGACTGCTAAAGTGTGGATTGCAGGGTGTTCCTTCACATCTTCTGGGAAACTTCAGATAAGATTTTAACTCTGGTTGACAAATATTTCTCAAATGTTTTGTCTCAAATGTTCTGTTTTGTAATCTTTGGCTATCATGAGAATTCATTCAAAACAAATTGCTCTCGCTGGGGTTAGGATTCAAATTTTGATATTAATCTTTCAATAAATTCATCTGCACTGGTTATTTGATGGTTTAGTTGGATTTCCCATTATGTAACTAGTGTTTCACTCAAATATTTCTACATGCATCTACTTGCCACATGGATTAAGGGGATGGTCACATAAAAAAAGGAGCTTAAACTTGTACATTTGGGAATGTTATTCACTGTTTAAAGGCATAAAGTTGCACATCTGAAAAGTTTATTTGCAGATCTGAAGTTTTTCTTGCTGATTGAGGTTCAAAAACATGTATTTGAAGATATCTTATCAACAAATTTGCATAGGGATAACCCCATAGAATCGTCAATCACTGAACTGGAGCAAGAGTGAATGTGCCAGTGACAGAGGAACCTTCCCTAAACTTTCCATTTGGAACCCCTAAAGGAATTTCTGGAAGATTTCTCAATGGACAATCTCAGGTGATAACAATATGAAATTAGAATATTAGGAGTGTTACCTATTGTTGAAATTCTATGCCAATGCCTTTGTTAGGATCCTTTATATTTCTGTGTTGCTCATTAAGTTATTTATGCATTCTAATATAAATTTATGAGTTAAGCATATTACAGCCTTCAACTGGAGCAAAGTCCTTTATTTGATTTTGTATTAAGACAACCATCTCTATGACCTGTAATAGGGAAAGGAGTCTTGACTGCTTGGGGTTTCCTCAGTGGCATCTAGGTGAACATCTCCACTAGTTGTGTCACATCTATCACTACTTCATCTCCCATCCATGAGACTTCAACCATTATGACTATAGAAGGTATCAAGAATGCTTGATGTGGTGTTATTGGTGTTCCTAAAGTCTACCCCTTTTCTCCAACTGGGCTCATAGGTGGTTGTTCCATAAATGCTTTTCTCTTTAGTTACTGTGTTAATGGAAACAACTCTCTAACTAGGATCAACATGTGCTCGTGCTCCTTGTCATCTGAATGTAACTTATTCTTAGGGAATAGGAAAAAGTTACATGTCTCATTAGTGATAGTGGCGATGCCTGTCCATATTTACACCTCCTGAATCGAGTAAGGATCTATAATGTAGGGCACTGGACTAACCTCCACTCTATCACCAGCTTCCATGATAAGTCAAAGGTATCTATTTTTCTTGGTCACCTAAAAATTAAACCATTTTTTTATACTAGTTGATAAACCTAGGTGTGATTCTCGGTTGGGTCACTTCCAGCATCTTCTCATGCCCCTAAATGAATGCTCCATTGCTTTAATCCCAATGGTACACATATTGTCACACCCACCAATCATGGTTATTATTCTCTCTAGCCACTCTACCTCATATCCCCCCGTTAGTGGCTCCCAATAGACCATGGTAAAGGATAGTAAGAAGTATCCCTAGTTGAATGTATGCATCTTGTTGTATGTGGCCTTGTAAATGGACTTAATTAAGTCATTGAGGAATAATTGGGCCTAGTAGAGGATCCAACCCTAGGTGCATGACTCTGTTGGTAACAAAGTGTCAAATGTACACTCTCCCTTTTTCTGTTTCCACATGATGTGGATTTACACTATATCATGCTTACTAATGGGATTATAGCTTATCATTGCTTATAGAAAATTGATCATTTATCCCTCATTTATCCTTGAAATAAGGTAAGTTACCTCAATTATCCCACTTGATAGGTGGACTATACAATGGGAGAATCGTATCTAATTCATCAGCCCTAGGGCCTCACTTCTATGGAAAAAAATACATTTCTAGTGCTTGGACATAAACAGGGATTGATCTCAGCACAAAGGATAGAATTGGGTCCCATACTCTAGGAGGTGTAAGGGGCTACAAGTGTAGTCATTGGTGTGTCTCCTACTAGTCAAGGCATGGGGATAGGTGGCACTTTTGTGGCTTCAAGTCAGCAAGTCAAGGGTGGTGGCCCTGTTGTGGCTACTAATATAGGTACTTATTCTTAGAGAACCTTGTTAGAATCATTACATATATGTTGGTATAAATGGCCTCCAAGACATAGAATTTGCTAACTGAAATATGTGTCAAATTGGAGCTGAACTTAGTGCTGGGTGAAAGCTCTCAAAACCCACATATCTTGCTCAACCTATCATTAGGATACCTTAGTCTCTTCATACCTCAAAAATTCTCTAGACAAATGGTAAAAATCATAGCCTTTTTAGTCTAACTAGTAGGATACTCATAGTAACCTAAGTACTATTTTATGAGATGACCAAATTGACTGTAGGTCTTTTCAAATGTAGTTTCCTTGAAAATTTCTACACATTGCAGAATTTCAACCATGTCTCCAAGCTTATGAGATACCATCATACCTATTCACAAATCCATAAAGATGTTTATCACCAAACCTCATCAACCTCTTTCCAAAAATTAATGCATAATATATCACCCATATCATCAACTAGGTCCACCCTTATATTGGTTCAGAAATATGTCTATCTCAATCTTGCAGTCATCCCTTTATCAAATCTTTGGCGATCCAAAAATATGTTCTTTAAAGGTTCTCAAGACATCCTTCAAAACCATTTATAACAACTCTTCATATGTCTTAGAATTAGTCCTTCGGTGATAGTTTAATTATTAATTCATTAGCAGTCTTTTATCAATCCAATACAACCCTTCGAAGAGTCCTTATCAACTGTACATGCACAGATCAATGCTAACCTAAGTCTGCTTTCAGAGTTAATGGAGTAATTCTTCAAATGTTCTCAAGAAATTTTATAGTACTCTAAGACATATTCTTCATTTTTTTTTATTTTTTTTGTAAAGCTTCAAACTACTTCTAGATGTTGTTTCAAGGGAAAGACAAACATTACTTGGACTACAACTTCATTTGGTTTAAATATTGCTCCAGTAAATTCATACCTTTTCTCTATTTCACAATAGCCTCAACACTTCAAAAATATTTTATCTTTTGCAGAGATACACTTCCATTTCATTACTTCAATTCTGTTAGCAAAAGTTCTTACAACAATGTTCACATCTTCTTGGAAACCTTCGATCAGATTTTAAATCTTCTGAACAAATATTTTTCAAATGTTCTGTCACATCAGCTGTCTATGAGCTATTTTTTTCTGTCATTTCCTGCTCTCATTTTCTTATAAGCAAACCAAATTCTATCAAAATTAAGTTCTAAACAGTTCTTGAAGAGTGCTAGAAATCAATCCAGAGCTTTGAGCCTTTCAAGAGTCCCTAATTGTATGTTTTATAGAATCCTTCAACAACATACATACTGCATTGGAAATAGGTAGAAAGTATAATCTTTTCACATTTTTATGTATTACTTGTTAGTATTCATTGGATTTGTATAATTATAAAAAATTTAACTTATCATCACTACTTTGTTTGTAGGCCACTTTCATGAAAAGATGTCAAATCGATGTCCAAATAATAAATTGAGTTCGATTGTAGTCTACAACAAAAAGGACAATGAAGGGAGTTGGATTCCTTTGAAGTTGTCTATTGGCGATTGGGTTACAATGAAACCATCTAGAAAAGGTGATCATAAGGTGAAAAGGAAATACCTAGAAGATGTTGAACGACATTGGAAGGGCATTGTGAAAGGGTTTAAGATGGAAGGATAGAGAAAAGTGAAAGAAGTGCTTGTGGCTCATGTATATGACAAGAAGTAAATTCAAAAGGAGTCTATTTCCAAGCAACCAAATTTTCCTCAAATCAAATATAATCGTAAGTATTTATCATTTTATTTGTTATATATTTCGATTATACAAAAACTTATTTCATGATATTTTTATTTACATTTCTAATGGTTATATGTTCATAGGTTTATGCATCTCAAATTGGGAGGAATGGGAGCCGATTGTGTCTATCATTAGCAGATTTGAAGTGGTGCATTAAAAAATTGGTGAATTAATATACTCTAACAAGGATGATAAATGGCTAAAGAATGAACGTATTTGGTTTTAAAAGTACAACTACATCCTTCCAAGAAGAAGCGGAGCATATGGAGAACTCCATGAAATCCCATTACCAACATTTCAATCCCATGAGTGGCCAAATATAGAGCATACAGTTCTAATCTCATTCCGCTATAAGTTATTTTCAGAGGTCAAGTTAGAATGAGGGAAAGTGGAGGCATAGGTGTGCATTTAAGGATATTCATGCCATTTTTGGTGTTTCGATATTTTTTCCAGAATGAAGAGTCACTTAGGGAAACAAACAAAACATACATGACATCATCACCTTCTGAGGAACTATTATCAAACATTTTCCATTCTGGTTGGGATACAAGAATCCATGACAAACATGGGGAAGAAATTGAATGTCGGGTAAATCATGCCAAGATATCATTTAGGTGAGTTGTCTTTATGTCTCATGTGATGAATCCTAATAGGATAAATTGAAATGTCTGTATGTTTCTACTAGTGATATTTTCTGTGATGTTGCACCCATTATTGTAGGTATTGGATAACGAGACAAATGTTATATATTTCATTCAAGTTTCGTCGATGGAGATACGTTCGTGTATTGGGACAATGGAATTGGATTCCAATAGAGAAAGATGATGATGATGGAACACATTCTCCTATCATACTGGTGGAGGTCTTGAAAGATGGGCAATGCTTTAGATCCTTGACAATGGAAGAAAATTGGACATTATTTGATGTGAGGCAACAATTGGAGTTGGAATATGTCAATGATTTTAAGTTTTTTCACAATGGGAAAAAGGTAGTAACTTACATTACATGAAAATATTACTTTCATACTATTTTGATGCATCTCGATAACTTGTTATAAGGTTATTCTAGCTTTTATTGTACCATATGAATGATATGGATTTGGCATTCTCGCTATTCATTACCATACTTGGGAATTATGCATTAGTATTTTTTTGAGTTGTAATTGAGTTATTAGGTTGACTGGTTAATACTGCTGCTCCAAACTTGATATCTGGCTCACATCTAGTGATATACTAAGTGACGTGTGTGTGATGTGTTTTATACAGAAAGGAAAAGGCTGCTTGAAGTGATCATAGCTCTTTTGGACTGTACCAGAATATGATTGTATAAATATGGTGATCTCATATCTCTTTTATAAAACTCTTTCTTGAGGATGTTAGTAATCTAAAGGATACTTTGCATCATATAAATTTCAATTTGAACATCTTGCTATGACCTCCTTATGTCTTATGCAAGAATATAATCTCTCAATCAGTCTATATTAGCTTGTCTATGCAAAAAGAGATGGGATCTCCTGCCCTATTTTCCTGGTTCAGGGCTTGCCACATTGCTTATCATGGAAGAGATGCATTAGGGAGAGATTTCTGATTCTAACAACTTGGGATTTGATCTTGCCCCATATCCATTTCAACCTCTCTTTGACATAGAATGAGGTTTTGGAAGTTGTTAATAATAAGGTTTCCTTGTTTGATCCAACCGGCGAGTTCCTTGATTGATATTGCTATAATTTTATAATATGATATGGTCTTTCAGTAGACCTTGGGATCGCTAGGTTTCCCACCATGCTTATAAGTGGGGCTTTTTGTAAAGAAAACTTGAATTTGAGGAGAATGTTACATCAACAAGTAGAAAATAAAGGTGAAGTTAACAGTCAGGTTGCTTCCCAAAGAGTATTGCTTAGTTATAGATAATAAGAGGCTAAATGCATATGTTTACAAGTTATGGCATGCCCAGTTCCCTGGAATGACAAATTGTGAGGCTTTGCAACTGCTATTGTCAACAGTACTTAGCCAAAGTAGAATCTAATAGAATTACGTGTATGTGCATTGAATAGATAAATCACTGAACTTTTCCTCAGAATAATTTGCATGGATTTGACACTCTTATGCAGACATTATGTATGGACCATGGTGTGAAACCTAAGCCAAATTTGGATTACACTTTGACACTCAGGGTTATGTTTGTCGTGCCACATTTATCTATTGTGTATTATACCTTAAAAATGCATAGGAACAACTAGTTTTGCACATGCATTCACCAGAATCTATATAATTTAAAAATAGATGTGTACGAGTCAGTGATATGACAAAAGGCGTGGGCCCCATGTGGTGATGTTCATTGGAGTGTAGCCCTCTTGTAAATACAGATCCCTCTATTTTGGGATATGGGTTGACCTAACTCATCTATTGTATTAAACTTGGGTGCACACTTTATGAGTGTAGGAGTATGTTTGTAGGGAAACATTTACCTTTTGTGTACGATTATCTAAAACTTCATATGCACAACCTGGTTTTTTCCCAGCATTCACCGGAATCCCTATATTTTCAAAATAGATGTGCAGGAGCTAGTGATAAGACACATGGCTTGAGCTCCACAGGCGCTGGTGTTGAAATGTAGGGGATGGGGTAGGTGGTGTGGAAAAATATACTTTTGATTCATTGCATATTCAACCGGCTATTGGGGAGTTGATGGGAGTTCATCATCATGGAATGGTTAGCCTGTTTAGCTTAAATAAAATCTATGAAAGTTCCTTGAAATAAAAATATTGTAAAATACATCCATTTTACTCTCAAACAATTGGACTTTGGAGGAACATACTGTTAGCTTAAATAAAATCTGTGAAAGTTCATTGAAATATAAATATTGTAAACCACATCCAATTTACTCTCAAACAATTAAAATTTGGACAACTTACAAAATGTTGGCCTGTTAAAAAAATTTAAAATCTTGCTAATGTTTAATATCAACATCTATTGGACACAATAAAGAAACAGATTCGAGTGTTCCTAATTTTTTTGGTCAATGAATTTTGTATGCAGAAAGATATTTCAGCTGCTACCAAGAAGCTTAGTGAATGCCAATAAACAATACTTGCTTTAGAGAAGAAATTAAAGGCTCTTGCTTCTCTAAGTGACTCTAAAGATGTTCCATTTCAGTCATCTTCAGGTTCCCCATCACTTGAAAAAATTACTCCAAGAAGAAATCAGTGTGCCTCTCTCTTTGACCACATGCAAGCTAAAATACAACTGAGGAATCTTAGGACTGTCCACCTAAGTCGCCAAAACCAAAAGAAGCTTTGTTTCCAAAAATTGAGAATGATGAAAATTCTCAACAAGAGTCACGTACTCCAAGGAAGAGTAAAAGTGGATTACTTTATGGTTGGTAGATACCCACAGATTCCCCAGATATTGATTCTCAGAAACATGTTCAAAACGATACTAGTGGAGGAAACTCTCACATAGCTTCAAATATTACCTTAGCCATATCTCCAACAAAATTCTTTAGTATGAAGAAAAAAAGTTCAGCAAATGAATCTTCTAGTGCTGGAGAAATTGAACCTTTTTCATCCAAAAAACGTAGCCATGGGGGAGGTTTTAGTAGATTCCTCATGCGGACAAACAAAGGGCATTGAAAGGGTCCAGTTATCCAATTTGATGAAGTCTGTACAAACCTCATCCCCCCACCCTTCCCCCCATTATTTTCATTTCAACTTTCTTACTATTTTGATGCATCTCAATAACTTGTTAGAAGGGTATTGTAGCTTTTATTGTACCATATGAATAATATGGATTTGGAATTATTATTGTTCATTACCATACCTGGAAATTATGCATTGGTATTTTTTGAGCGGTAATTGACTTATTAGGTTGTTTGTCTCACAAGTTACTCATACACCGCAGATGCAATCCATGATTCTTCATGTCACTAACATCAACTGTTGAATAACAGAAAAAGTGGGTTGTCAAATGAAAACTGAAACAGTGCTAGGTAGAAATGCATACTAGAGATGCCCATGTAGATATCGTCGGGAAGAGAAGTGGTTGAAATATTCAATTAAGAAAAAAAATAAATCTTGGTCATCAACCCTAGGTCAAAATATGAGACACAGGAGGCCTGCAATACCTTCTGTCTTAAACAATACAACAATCCAACCACTAGTATTATCACCAGAAGGAGAAGTTCCAAGGGATTCCTTTGATAGTAATGTAAGCATTGATTCTCAAACATTTGCTTCAAATGCTAAGAAATTCACTGAGCCAATACTACTCATGGCAGAGATGGGTATACCACCATCCACCCTTAGTAATGATGTGAATGGTAAGCATTTTTCTGGAACGGGGGTGGTGAAATTTCATTCTAAAACTATAGGACTAGTTGTCATTGACAAGTATATAGTGCCCATTTCTGTATCAGATGTCAACTTATCATTTGTGTACCCAATAGAGATACCTAGAGAGGTTGTTTTTTTGCACCATGTACACAATTATGCATTAGTAGCATATGATCCCACAACACTAAATCCATCCTGGGATGCAACTGTATGTGCAGCTCTTCTTTGTCCTAAACCTGCTCTGCAGAGGGGTGATGTTGTATATCTTATTGGGTTAAATTAGAGTTTACAAGCTGAATTGAGCAGGTCCATTGTCAAAAACCCAGTGGCTTCCCTAAATATTCATCAATTTACGTATCTCCAATATAACCTATGGGTATGGAGGTCATTGAATTGAATACATATTTTGGCCATAGTTTTTATGTTGTATTAGCATATGCGCATGGAAGAGTTTAGGCATTATGGGGTGCCTTCTCTAAGGAATTGAATAACAATATCAACACGGTTTGTTTAAAGAATTCCAATCTATTCCATTAGTGAAGCATTACATGAGATTATAAATGGTACTAGAGGTCCTTGTTTGCTTATAAAAGGATTCAGTAAACCCACTCCTTTTGTCTGTTTTTTAGTTGTTGAACTTTTAATCAACTCTACTTTCAAATCCCTGTAGCTTTGGCTTAATCAAGAAGTGGGTTACAAAGTTAGAAAGATAGGATCTTGTGAGAATTCGATATTATCTTGTCTGTGCAGAAAGAGATGGGCTCTCCTGGCCTATTTTCCTAGTTCAGGGCCTACCACATTGCTTATCATGGAAGAGATGCATTAGGGAGAGATTGTTGATTCTAACACCTTGGGATTTGATCTTTACCCATCTCCATTTCATCCTCTCTTTGACATAGAATGAGGTTTTGGAAGTTGTTAATAATGAGGTTTCCTTGTTTGATCCCACCGGTGAGTTCCTTGATTTATATTGTTATAATTTAACAACATAATATGGTAGTTAAATAGACCTTGGGATCGCTAGGTTTCCCACCATACTTATAAGTGGGGGTTTTGGTAAAGAAAACTTGAATTTGAGGAGAATGTCACATCAACAGGTAGAAAATAAAGGCGAAGTTAACATTTAGGTTGCTTCCCAAAGAGTATTGCTTAGTTATAGATAATAAGAGGCTAAAGGCATATTTTTATAGGTTATGGCATGTCCAGTGTCCTAGAATGACAAAATGTGAGGCTTTGCAGCTGCTATTGTCAGTCGTACTTAGCCAAAGTAGAATCTAACATAATTACGAGTATGTGCATTGAGTAGATAAATCACTGAACTTTGCCTCAGCATAATTTGCATGGATTTGACACTCTTATGCAGGCATTATGTATGGTGTGAATAAATGAGGTAGAGGAGAGAGGATGAACTCTAGCTTTCCAAATTGTTTCAAGAGAGATGTTATACACACGATATGCTTCAAAAATCACTAAACTTCGCCTGAGCATAATTTGCATGGATTTGACACACCCTTCTGCAGGCATTATGTATGGTGTGAATAAATGAGGTGGAGGAGATAGAATATGAACTGCAGCTTTCCCAAATGTTGCAAGGGAGATGGTGTTATATACACACAATATGCTTCAATCCTTTGGTCAATCTCACTCCACTCCCTACATTTTGGGATCCTACTGGTAAATTTCACAGCCCAATATTTGACATAGCATGGACATAAAGTCTATCATATTCTACGGAAATATCAAAGACTTATAGGAGGGACCTTTGGAGGGTCCACTGTGAAAAATATATGTCTGTTGCAGAGCTAGGCAAGGGTTTAAACAACTTGTTCTGGAAATGTATAATCAAAAGCGAGCACACATATTATAAACCACAAAGCAATGCTATAAAAATGCAAGCATAACAATATAATATGGCTCTTTCAAATGAGTTGTTATCACTGATTATTGACTTCAATGGGGGTGAGTGACTGTGTATGAATTAAAAAAATAAGACTGCGTATGAATTACCTTGGAGATAGCTCTGAAAACTTGCTCTCTAGCTTTGAAAACTCGCTTTGCAATCGCTTGAAATCACTTGGAAGCATAACAAATCCAGCACCCCATTAATTGCATTTTATGGATGTAGGAATCATAGTTAGGGTTCACTATTTCAGCATTCTCCCTCCAATTTTTGATTTTTTTCTTGGAACTATTTTTTTTTTGCTGAATTTCTCCCTCCAAATTTCCCCTCTATTTCCCCTCTTTTATCTGGTCTGACCGTGGGCACATTTCCATCAAAATTTGACCTAAATCCAACTATTCCCCCCAAAAATCAGTTCATTTCAAGGCTAAAGCAATTAATTCTTTGGCTGAATAGATTCATGATTCCCGCTAAAAAAATCCTTGCAATTCCATGGATTCCTCTCGACAAATTTTTGTCTTGTGAGGAAACCCATTTTACATGAATCCAACTATTCTCATCAAAATTTGGTTCATTTGAATACTAGAAGCAATTACTTTTTCGGCTTAACAAAATTCATGGTTCCCGCTAAAAAAAATTCCTTCCAATTACATGGGTTTCCGACAAATTTTCATCCTGCGAGCAAATCTAGGAGGAAAAAGAACAAATCTAGGCGAAAAAACAACTTGAGCTGAGAAACAACTCACCTTGGATACACAATGATGTTCTTAGAAATGATTAAAAACTAAAAATATTATTATAATATAATATATAATTTAAGTATATTATATTATATACATAGCAAGGTTCCCCATACTAAAATTATATTAATGTTTTTTTAATGCACGGGATTTACATTTTTTATATATTTTTATGATTAAATATAAAATAAAATAAAAATTTTATTATATGATTTTTTTAATTATTAAATATAAAAATATAACAATAAAAAGTTAATTTTATGATTTTTACTCAAACACAATAATAATTATTGTATGATTTTTTAATTTTTGACGGTTTATTTTTTTATATTATATGATTTTTTAATTTTTGAAGGTTTATTTTTTTATATATTGATTATATATATATAATTAAAAAAATCAGCGTATTTCAAATATTTAATTTTTAATAAAAAAATATACTTAATTATAATAATAGTGATTTTTTACTTAATAATAACAATAGTGATTTTTTATATTATTTATATAAATTAATTTTTATTTATTAGTTAGTTTATGAGTTTTACATTAAATATTTTTAGAAAAGTAGTGGTAATTTATAAAAACACATAAATAAATTATAATATAAATTTCAAATTTTTATGACTATATTATTTATTGTGTGCACGAGAATCCAAACCATTCATTAATATTTTCAACCATAATCTTTTAACTCTTCACTAACCCAACATACTTGTCAACTACCATTAATGAGGCAATATAGGTTGACCATCACTGATAACAACTTTAAATTAATGTGACATGGATTTTTTAATTATTTTTCTGTGTGATGTGGATTTTATTATTATTTTCCTTAGGAGGCCCATTTTAGACCTCAAATTTCCTCTAATGGTGTCTAGCTTCTGCACTAGGAGCTAGCAGTACATTTTGATGACCCATCAAAGAAAGGTAGTTGAATTTTACCAATTGCATTTCTCAGCTCATAGTTATATGTTGGATGCATATGAACTCCTCTTGGTTGGTTTCTATATTGTGCTTCATAGAAATCCTTGAAAGGAAAATCCCTTCTGCACTCTTCACTGAGAGTCTGGTATTCTACATACCGATCCCCCCATGCATTGACTAATTCGATGGGAATTTTAGGTTCCTCCCTATGTTCTTCAAGGAATTTTTGCATGGTATGTAAGGGATGATCCTTGGATTCATCTTTGAAATAATTAGGCCTATTATGAGGCCCAGTATTTGAAAAGATAATTACACTAGGGATCTTCCTATCACCATTCTTAGAGCCACTGCAACTCCCTTCTACCTCTTTCTGTCCTAACTGCTTAGCCATGGATTCTCTAGTTTCTTGCCCAGATTGAATAATATTATGAGATATGTCATGATACCCTTTTAACATACTCTGCACAAAAATTCTGAACTCTTCCTTATCATCTATCTCAGACATGTTCTTTTCCCCTTGTATTTTCCCTCCAGTAGATTCTACCTCTTCTTCTACAAAAGG
Source organism: Larix kaempferi (assembly GCA_027924585.1). Lineage (NCBI taxonomy): Eukaryota > Viridiplantae > Streptophyta > Pinopsida > Pinales > Pinaceae > Larix > Larix kaempferi. The sequence continues at coordinate 2,507,408 of BSBM01000870.1, forward strand.
TTCTTTAGGGTTCTTTCCTTTGGGGATTGGTATTCTCTTAGGAATAATAACCCAAAATTGAAGAGCAGGTTCAGAGGACCATGCTCTGATACCACTGTAATATTCCAGCCAATATTTTTCCAAAATATTATCTCCAAACTCAGATTTTATCAAAATTTTACTAGTGAATTTTTAAGCAATTTCTTAAACTGAGCAGGATGTAAGTGAGGGGGACTGGTACAATGAGTGAGGATGGTAGGGATGAATTTGAGTTATGGAATTTATATGTATGAGTTTGCAGCAGCAGCTAAATATGGTCTGAGAAGAAGTCCTAGGCACAATGTACTAGAGCCATTCACTTTTCAACAATAGAGCAATTCTGTTGCCTACTTCGAGGCTTCATAGGCTTCTAGCATATGCCAACAAGATTGGGTGAGGGATTATTAGATTTTATGGCAGAAGTATAACAGTTAGATAAATTTTTTGAATGCACAGGAATGATGTTCCTGAGAATTTGGTAGGATTCAGAGTGGTTTGGAGGCTAAATTCTCAAGTGTGCTACCTAGGGATTGGGGAGCTAGTCAATTTACATACTCTTCCAAACAAGGTTAAATACATCCAAAACCTTAGGTAAATATTTGGTATGGATGGTGTACTCTGTTATTAATCTCATATAACTAACATAATGTAAAACTGATGCTCATAAAATAAATAACAGTTAAATGTGTAAAACTAGTCATGAAATTGCACACAGAGAGCTAGTCTTTCATTTTTAATTATCAAACTGCTTCCATAATTTGTAAAATATGTTTTGAAGTAATTATATGTTCTGATATATCATAATGAAAATATACAAGTTGAAAATTAAACTTCAGAACACTTCTTTTACTTATTTGATTGCCTTCCAAACTTACAATGCCTCATAGGCTAGAAATTCATTACAATCGATGGAGAATGAAGGTAAGAAGTAGGAATATTACTGTGGCTCTGCTATGATTTTTTTATCAGAACACCTACAGGTCAGATGACTAATATTTGATTCATACTGAACTTCTGGTCATCACTGGGGTGCATTTACTCAACTATCTTCCTCCTCCAGTGAAAACTCCTCCAAATTTAGTTAAGAAGGGGTGTAGAAGTGGAAGGAGAAGATGTGGATCAGATATGAATCTCATCTCTAGACATGGGAAGATCTGATCTATGAAAATTATGGTGCACTAGAATCCCTGAAGATCCTGGGCACAATCTTTGAAAACTAGCTCCCCATTCTAGTGGTTCTCCTCCAAAACTAGCTGCAAATTCACTGAAGTAATGGCCTCCTTCTCTGGATGATTGTAGATATTCAATGGTTGGATGATATGGACCTGAATGGATATGATATCACTCTTTGGACATGAATATTGGCTGACTGGAAACTATGGATCCTTGGGGCACATCTCCCAAGAAACTGTTGAGGCACATCTCTCAAAAAGAGAAGCTCAGAGCTCTCAAGGAAAAATTCAAATGATCAAAAGTTATGAGATGGAGTTGGAAACATTATTAAATAGATGAAGTAAATTTTTCCTCAAGCCAAACACACGTATGTATGAGGGAGGGAGAATTCCTTGAGAGGAATGGAAACTTCTTGCTTTGAAAATATTTCCTTATTTTTCCTTCCTTCACTAATTTTAGCAAGTGCGCCTTTGTGAGCTTTTCTCGATGTTGCCACTTTATTTATGACTACTTTTCCTATGCTTTCCACTTTCTTTACTTTCCTCCTTTTATTCTTTTTCCTGTTTTTTGTTTGCTTTTGACAGTTTCCATTTTATTTTCCTTTCCTTCTTTCCTCCATTGGATTGCTTGATTTTCCTGAGATTTGCTTGTATTATATGGAATGCTACTTGAATTTCCTTATATGCAATGAGTAAAAGGGATTTGTGTAAGAGGGAATGTGACTCAAAGAGAGTTAAATGAATAATGATGAACAATTCTAGCGGAGTTATGAAGATTGCTATATATCTTGTTAGATATATGAAACGTTTTTCATCCAACATTACAACGCATGTGATGACTTTTTGAACATTGTGCCACAACTTTGTCACACTTTTATTGCATGGCTTGAAGCTTATTTACTCTAGCTTGATTGATAGAATTGCTTGCCCATAGTTGAATCCACATATGTAGCAAAATCCATTTGCTTGTATTCTTATTCATGTCATTGTTGGGGAAGTTGGCTTTGAAGAAAATGCCTCCATCTGTTTTTAATGACAAAGTGATATATGTTTTTAATGACAAAGTGATATGCCATTGAGGCATTTATGTCTTTATTGTTTCTAGAGAGATATATCGTGCACTTTTGTTTGACAACATTGACCATAAAATCATTCTTCCTATTGATATTTCTTGAGACATTCCTTTCTTTGTGAATATAAGAGTAACCCATTTCCATGGGAGTTTGGATCGGAGAAATTCATCTTTGTAGGGTTGCACTATAGGAATATAGCTTATATATTTTATGTTAGAGGATAAGGTTTTTTCAAATTGAATTCTATATTTCTCATTATCATTTCTTTAAAATAATGTCTTGTATTTGCGATATTCTAAATTGGTTAAATTTTCAAGCTTAGTGCATTTATGCTCATTTTCTCAAGTTGACTAAGCTAATTTGACCAGTACAATTTTGCAGTTGTTAGTTTTGGTTTCCAACAAAATGCCATTTTTTTTGACATATTGTTTGGATTTGAAAATTTGATTTGTAAAACATTTTTAAAATTATAGTTTTTAGAATATAATGTTCTGTAGGGTGAGATTGTGGGGGCTCCACCCTTAGGTGCTAGATACACATTTCGATGTTTCAAAGATGTTTCCTTGTATGAAACTCCTCTGAAGCATGGTTGGAATTTTTCAATAAAGTTTTAGATTTTTGAAATGTTTTATTAGCCATTTTGGCTTTGCATCATCCGTTTCAGTTGTTTTTTTGGTCACATGAATGAAAAATAAAAAGGAAAATAAAAGAAAAGCATGCTAAAACCATATTCTTACAAATCAAGTCATAAATAGAGGGTATGGTCCTTGCTTAATGATAACTCCTATTTTTGGATTTATTTCCAAATTTGAAATTCATGAATGATATGCTACTATTTTTTTTGTCTTATGGTATATGTGTGTGTATTATTTTAAAAAAAAATTGTCATATCTTGATCAATATCTGGGAAACCTAGGTCCCACCTTAACAATGCCGAGATGAGATAAATATGTTCACAATGCAAGTAAGTTTAATACAAATCCATTCTCATTCTTACAAGGCTACTTTGAGAGAGGATATGCATGAATCTAGTTCGAAAGAAAATGTGTTGGTTGTAATTAGGTTAAGTGGATTTTAATTTTTAAGATTACAATTGTTTGAAAGCATAACTAATGGACAAATTAATTAGGTATAAGTTTGGTCCATGTTTAATGTTAGAACAGTAACCACACTTAGTACCATAATCCATAAATTTTTAATTGCCTATGTGCTTAATTAAAACCATGTTTTGGATTAAGTGACTATAGTTGGTCAAAAACCCACTTTGAGAGTGTTCACACCCCACTTCTGAGCAAACCAGTTCACCCAGCCTCCAGTTTTGTCCACAAGTGCACCCTCATTTATTGCTGGTGCGCCCTCTCTCCTTGTTTTGGGGAATTTAGTTGACCAAGGGCGCTAGGGTGGATTTTTGCCCACTTTTGGCTAGATTTGGAGCATTTAATGCTCCCTTGGGCCCCCCAAACCTCCTCTATTTGCTCACCCACGCCTGCCTTGAGCTAATTAATGACTCAGCATGCTTCAGCCACCCTCCACACCAGAATTCGTAGCTGTTTGGGGTGATTGGGATTGAGTTGGACCCACCTAGGGGGGATTGAGGCCAATTTGGCATTGATGACTTGTACACTCAGCTTGAGCCACCTAATGCTCTCGATTTTCTCATGGATGTAATAAAAACCTGTTTACTAACATTTTCACATGTTAGACAGTCAGTTAATCAAAGGTTTCAGCATACATTGTGTGTAAATTTATCTCTTTTTTCAAGTTTTTCCACAGTTTTTGCAAATTAATTCGATTTTGTGAGGTTATCCATAGCTCCTCGATCTTCTGTGATCAAAATACTCACATGGTATCAGAGCCATCGTGGAGTTAGTGAGTTGCAGGCCAACATTGAGCGTTGAACTGCATTCTAGAGAGGATTTCCAGATAAAAATTGAGTGTTTTTTGCAGGTGTTTCAGTAGTTTTCTCACCATTAACGCAGCAGTCATGGAAGCAAACCAAATGTTTCTCACACACCCTTCAATTTTTTTGATTGGAAGGCTGAGATGGTCATCAAGCTGAGATCTAAGGGTCTCTATAGAGTGACCATGGGCACAGAAGTGGAGCCAAATTCTGCTGTGAAGAAAGCAAAGTACTACAATCGACTTGATGAAGCTTATGGATTGCTATGCCTGAGCATTTCAAGGGAACTCTTGTTTCATACAGACAGTTTGACAACCCCCAATGAAGTATGGGTGAAGCTAGAATCACTCTTTGGGAAAACTGATGAACTGAGAGGCCACCAGCTTGAAAACGAGCTCATTAGCTTTGAGCCCAGCGCATTTTGAAACCATCCAGGAGTTCTTCACGAAATTCAAGTCACTGGTGCTTCAACTGCAACAATGTGGAATTGTTAAGAAGGAGGAACAACTGATTCTGTCCATCCTTTCGAAGCTAGGCCCAGAGTTTTCAGTATTTGTTAGCACATTTCACTCAGCCAAAATGACCCTTCGAAATTGGCAAATGCCATCACTAGCTACCTTCATGGAGTGTCTCACTCAGGAGCAGGACAAACTAGTTCAGATGGGCACCATAAAATCAAAGGACCAAGCATTGGCAATGGGTGTTTCAAATGCAAGCAAAGGAAAGCAGAAAGCCAAGAATTCGAAGCAGCAAGAGAAGAGGAAGTTTGACAAGACCAAGTCTGCAGATGGGGGTTCGAATCTGTCAAAGGAGAAGGACAAGAAGGGAAAGGAAAAGACCAAATGCACCTATTGTCATAGGGGATGGCATCCAGAGAGCTCATGTATTAAGAAAACCATTGAATCAATGGCGCAGTTGCTGGAGAAGAACAACATCCCAGTCCCTGAGGGCGCAAGGAAGAAAGAGAGCACCTCAAACCCTGACAATAAGGAGAAGTGTCATGCTTTGGTAGCAGGTACTTCGAATCCCTCTTCCTTCATCATTGATTCAGGAGCTTCCAAACATATGGTTTCATCCAGAGAGCTCTTCTCCTCTTTGCATTCGAATGGTGGCCCCAACAGTTCGAATGGGAGATGATTCAGAACTCCAAACCAAGGGGATTGGTAGGATTGACATGGAGCATGGCTATTTCAGTGATGTGCTCTATGTACCTTCATTGGCTGCAAATTTGCTATTAGTCTATCAAATGACCCATACAGGAGAAGCCAAGAGAGTGACATTCACTCCAGATTTGGTAGAAATCTCAGAAATCTCCTCAAATCAAGTTGTGGCTGTAGGATATGCAGATCATGATGAGAGAATGTACAAATTCTCAAATTTCATTCCAAATTCTAGTGACCATGCTCTTGTCTCTCATGCCAACGAGACCTCCAAGTTATGGCATGAAAGATTTGGCCACATGAACTACAAATACCTCCAGCAATTGCACAAGGACGAGATGGTGGAAGGGCTTCCAGAAATCAAGTCATCAAATGGTGCATGCATTGGGTGTGTAGTTGGAAAGCATCCTGAGCGCAGCTATGAGAAGGGAATGGCAAGGAGAGCCACTCAACCACTTGGATTGGTACATTCAGACCTCATTGGTCCTCTTCCCACTCCATCATATGGTGGATCAAGGTATGTACTTACATTCATAGATGACTACTCTCGATTCTGCTGGGTTTACTTCCTTAAATTGAAGTCAGAAGTGTTTGAGAAACTGAAGATTTGGAAAGCCCTAGTGGAGAACCATAGTGGTCATAAGATAAAGATCCTTAGGACTGATAATGGAAAGGAATATGTGAATAATAAACATTCAGCACCTTTGTGAGGAATGTGGCATCCAAATGCAACATTCAATCCCCTACACACCTCAGCAAAATGGTGTGGCAGAGAGGAAAAATAGATCTCTCAAGGAGATGGCTACTTGCATGATTGAAGCTAGGGATCTAAGCCCTAAGCTATGGGCTGAAGCCATCAATTGTGCTGCTCATATTCAGAACAGAGCCTTTCACAAATCAGGTCAAAGGAAAAACCCCCTATGAGGCATGGTTTGGCCAAAAACCAAATGTGTCAAATTTCAGGATTTTTGGGTCTAGAGCATGGGCTCGAATTCCATCAGAAAAGAGGAAGGCTTTGGAGCCACAGAGCAGGGAAATGTATCATGGTTGGATATGGTGAGGACACAAAGGGATACAAGCTCTTTGACACATCCACACTTAAAACATTCATTGAGAGAAGTGTGCAATTCGAAGAAGAACCAATTCCATATTTTGAGCTTGCACCGGGGGAAAGCTCCTCTCCTCCACACCTCAATGAGATTAGTGATGATTCTTCCTCTGATTTTTCTGATATTGCTGAAGATGACATAGCTGAAGATGACATTTCTGTACATGAGTCACCATCAAGGCCCAAGTGGGCTGAAAAAATAATAGAAGCTGCAGGTGAATTGGCAGGCAATCCCCAAGAGCCTAGGAAGACTAGATCCCAAACAATCAATGCTTCCTTTGCAAATGAGAGTGAGCTTGCTGATCACTGTTATATGATGATTGGATCTGATCGAACATCATATCAGGAAGCTCATCATGATCCAAGGTGGAGGGGCAGCAATGCAAGAAGAATTCCAATCTCTCCAAGAGAACAAAACATGGGATTTGGTGCCTCTTCCTCCCAAGAGGAAACTAGTGCAATGTAAGTGGATTTTTCGAACCAAACCTGTTGCTGATGGTTCTGATATGAAATATAAGGCTAGGTTAGTGGCTAAGGGCTACTCACAAATCCATGGTGAGGATTATACAGAGACCTTTGCACCGGTTGCAAAGATGGACTCAATTAGACTAGCTCTAGCCATGGCAGCTAGTAAAGGTTGGGGAAGTTCACCACATGGATGTCAAAAGTGCATTATTGCATGGTGAGCTACAGGAAGAGATATATATGCAGTAGCCTAAAGGGATTCCAAGAGGATCCCACACTTGTATGCAGGTTGAAGAAGTCACTCTATGGACTCAAGCAAGCCCCCCAGGGCTTGGTATGCCAAAATGGATGCTTTTTTGCTCTCAATTGGTTTCTGTCGATGCAAGTCCTGATCCAAATGTTTATTTGCAGCATTGTGATGATAATTTGCAGGTCATTGTACTGTATGTTGATGATCTCTTAATTACAGGGAGCTGCACCAAACAAATTGGCTCAATTAAAGCTTCTTTGCACAGTGAATTTGCCATGAGCGACCTAGGATTGCTAAGGCAATTTTTGGGTTTGGAAATTGAGCAATCTGAGAGAGGTATATTGCTGAGTCAATCTAAGTATGCTTCAGACCTGTTATTCAAGTTCAAAATGGCTGAATGTAAGGCAGCCAAGTGCCCATTCCTTTCAGGCATAAAACTAGGTGAATTTGAAGACTCTCCGGTGGTGGATTGCACTCTCTATAGGCAGCTAGTGTTTTTTGTGGAAGTTTGCTGTACCTTACACATACAAGACCTGATTTGTCTTATGCTGTAAGTGCTGTAGCAAGGTATATGCAGCAGCCACATGAGATCCATTGGAAGGCAGCCAAAAGAATCCTTCATTATGTCCAAGGAACAAAGAGCTTCGGGGTACACTATGCAGCTGGTTCTTCACTTCAACTAGCTGGATTTTCTGATTCCGATTGGGCGGGAGATCCCATCGATAGAAAGTCCACTTCAGGTTTTGTGTTTATGTTTGCTGAAGGTCCTATTTGCTGGTCAAGTAAGAAACAGCATACAATTTCTCTTTCATCAGCAGAGGCCGAGTACAGGGCAGCAGTGAACGCAGCCACACAGTGTGTTTGGTTGGAAGGCATTCTTCGGGAGTTTGGTGTTGCTATTGATTCTCCAACCAATATTTGGGTGGATAATCAAAGTGCCATCAAGATATCTACTGATCCAGTACAGAGGCAAAGAACAAAGCACATTGAGATCCACATGCATTACATTCGGGGCTTGGTGCATGACAGGGTGATTTCACTGCAGTATTGCCCATCCACCGAGCAAACTGCTGATATTTTCACCAAGTGCTTTACTTAGAAGACCTTCACTCACCTGAGAGCTTTGCTTGGAGTGAGTGATGGATGGTGATTGCTGCAATTTAATTGCAGGTTCAGCCCCATGTCCATTTTTGAGGGAAGTTTTTATCCCATGAGGTTTTACTTCTTTTCCTCGGTTCATATGGACAAATAAAATTTCTGTTTGTATTGAGGTGACTTGAGCCTTTGTTGCCAAGGCCTCCCACTTATCTTTCATGAGATGTACAAAGTTATGGTTAAGGGGGGGTGTGTTAGAACAGTAACCACACTTAGTACCATAATCCATAAATTTTTAATTGCCTATGTGCTTAATTAAACCATGTTTTGGATTAAGTGACTATAGTTGGTCAAAAACCCACTTTGAGAGTGTTCACACCCACTTCTGAGCAAACCAGTTCACCCAGCCTCCAGTTTTGTCCACAAGTGCGCCCTCGTTTATTGCTGGTGCGCCCTCTCTCCTTGTTTTGGGGAATTTAGTTGACCAAGGGCGCTAGGGTGGATTTTTTGCCCACTTTTGGCTAGATTTGGAGCATTTAATGCTCCCTTGGGCCCCCAAACCTCCTCTATTTGATCACCCCACGCCTGCCTTGAGCTAATTAATGACTCAGCATGCTTCAGCCACCTCCACACCAGAATTCGTAGCTGTTTGGGGGTGATTGGGATTGAGTTGGACCCACCTAGGGGGGATTGAGGCCAATTTGGCATTGATGACTTGTACACTCAGCTTGAGCCACCTAATGCTCTCGATTTTCTCATGGATGTAATAAAAACCTGTTACTAACATTTTCACATGTTAGGACAGTCAGTTAATCAAAGGTTTCAGCATACATTGTGTGTAAATTTATCTCTTTTTTCAAGTTTTTCCACAGTTTTTGCAAATTAATTCGATTTTGTGAGGTTCTCCATAGCTCCTCGATCTTCTGTGATCAAAATACTCACATTTAAGAAGTTATGTTGTGGTAAAATAGAAGCTGTGAATATTGGTATGTATCAACTATGTAGATTTGGTTGGGAAAATGTTTTTTTCTATTTGTGATAATAAAGTTTCAAAGGGGGATGGGAATATATGGTTGATACATCAATTATCTATTGTAATATTGCATTGTTAATATTTTGTCAGTTATTTTCTTTGCAAAGAAGTAAATGAGTAACATTCATTCATTAAGGTTGTTCTTGGGGTGGTTGGGGGGTAGTATCAACATAATATATTATACTAGGAGTATTGTTTGGATTTCAACGGGCAATTTCCAATGAGTGATGAACATTCTCACGATCCTTATTTTAGTTGGATATGGTTTTGTTGCATCCGAAAACCCCACTGGAATTTGATTTTACCCTTTAGTGACTTTCAATTACCTCTTTGAATATTTGTTGACTGATTTACATAATTGTGAGTTTCCCATACCAAGTCCTTGAAATCATTAAGATATTACTTGAATGTGAATTTATTTTGGTTGGGGTTAGTATCAACATATATACTAGTAGTATTGCTTGGATTTCAGTGGTCAGTGAGTGATCAACATTCACAGTATCCTTATTTTAGCTAGATATGTTTTTGTTGCAACCTAAAACACTATTGTAATTTGATTTTACTCTTTAGTGAATTTCAGTTACCATTTTGAATATATGTTGATTGATTTACATAATTTCATAAATTTCCCATCCCAATTCCCTGCAATCATTAAGTTTTATGATATGTCGTTTGTAGTGTAAAAAAAACTCTATCTATGAATTAGCTCTATTTATAGGTTCTTGGTATTAAAGATGTGATTAACACCTTGTGTGGTGCCCCTAGGTGGCCTTTCCCACAAGAAAATCAGTAGGGAGGAAAATGGTAAGCATTGCTTAGTTGAATGTGAATATGTTTTGTGTTAGCATATTGTTTGTTTGGGTTAATATTTTTTTGTGTTTGGCTTTGGTTCTAATAGTTTATCCTTTTTTATCAGTGATGGTGAAACTTTCATATTGACATATGAACTCCTACCCCTCTCCCTCCTCCTCCTCCTCCTCCTCCTACTCCAACCCCCTTCCCCCTCTCTTCCCCCCTCCCCTCCTCCTCAACCCCCTCATCCACCTCATATCCTCCCTCCCGGTACCCCCCCCCTCCTACCCCCTCCCTACTCCCACATCGTCCCCCCTCCTCCTCCTCCCCCTCTCCCCCTCCCCCCTGTTAAATTTTTAGTATTAAATCACAATACTATAGGATCTTTGCTGAGAGAATAACATCTACAGTATATCAATGCATGACAATCATAATATGACAAGCATCACAAGCATCACAAGAATCAAAAGCATAGAGACAAGAGACACAGAGTTTCCGTGGGGAAAACCCTAAGGTGAAAAACCCCCACAACTTCCTCAGAGATAGAGAGAGCAATGGCTCAACCAAAATACAACCAAATAATACAGAGATAGTCTCCTAGCAGATGATCCTCCTCCTCCTCACTAGTGCGCCACTTTTCAGAGAGAGAGATAGATGCTTTTCCGAGTGAGTAAAATAGAGATCTCCTATCTCTATTTATACTCACCTTTTTGCCCAGTGACCTACTGGGGCCAACTTGTCTACTTGAGTACATCCACATTATATTATATATTAATTAGGGCCGACCCCATAAGGTGGTCTAATAACCCATCGGCAAGTACACACACTTGCGACACTTGTCAATCCACATGACGACACTTCCTTATAGAGGAATAACACATCTCTTATAAGGGTACAATAAATATATATATAATATACAAATGAGATACATTCCGAAGTTACATATACATCAACACTCCCTCTTAACTAGGAAGGTATTTCTTGACACAGATCTGCTAGACAAGTCTTCTTCTCTGGATCATCGTCATCGATGCATCGTCATCATCATCGTCACTACTGCTGCTATCTCATCCAATCTCTGTCTCTACTCGTCATAGGAAGTTCTACAGAGCCAGTCCTTTTTCATACTGGATGTAGGCCCACCACCTGCAGGTCTTCGTCATCACTGGCCATACTGTGGAATCCTCAGGACTTTTACGTGCGTCACAAAACCTCGCAAGAGCATCCCAGGCTGTTACGAGCACACAGCTCTACCTATAGGATCTCCCAGGGCAACGAATTACATGTGACCTCACCACAAAACCTCGCAAGAGCATCCCAGGATGTTACCAGCACACAGCTCTACCTATAGGATCTCCCAGGGCAACGAATTACATGTGGTCATGGCAAAACCTCGCAAGAGAATCCCAGGACTGATTACGGGCACACAGCCCAACCTATCGGATCTCCCAGGGAAACGAATTACATGCCATAGGACAAAACCTCGCAAGAGCATCTGCCAGATATCCCAGGGCAACGAATTACATGCCATAGGCAAAACCTCGCAAGACTATCTGCAGATCTCCCAGGGCAACGAATTACATGTCCTCCCAGAGCAAAACCTCGAAAGAGCATTTGCCAGATGTCCCAGGGCAACGAATTACATGCCATAGGCAAAACCTCGCAAGACCATCTGCAAATCTCCCAGGGCAACGAATTACATGCTCATCTGCACAACCTGATCCACGGCCACAGAGCATCAACCTGATACTCACCATACATCATCCTGATGTATCCATGATCATCCTGATCATCATCACTGCAACGTCCTGCTGCATGTCATCTGGAGCAACATCCTGAAGCTCGTCATCTATGATCATCCTGATCATCACTGCAACATCCTGCTGCATGTCATCTGGAGCAACATCCTGAAGCTTGTCATCTATGATCATCCTGATCATCACTGCAACATCCTGCTGCATGTCATCTGGAGCAACATCCTGAAGCTCGTCATCTACGATCATCCTGATCATCAATGCAACATCCTGCTGGATGTCATCTGGAGCAACATCCTGAAGCTCGTCGTCTACGATCATCCTGATCATCAATGCAACATCCTGCTGCATACCAAGTATCTACCTGATACATATCATCATACATGATCCTCCTGATCATCAATGCAACATCCTGCTGCATACCAAGTATCTACCTGATACATATCATCATACATGATCCTCCTGATCATCAATGTATCCACCTGATACAAATACAAAACATATGATATATATCACCATACATGATCCACCTGATCATACAATGTATCCACCTGATACATATACAGATACATGGTCCAAGCATCCAACATGATGCATATAAAATACATACACATGATCCAACTGATCATATCCAGCATCCAACATGATGCGTACATACATACATAAAATGATCCAACTGATCATATCCAGCATCCAACATGATGCGTACATACATACATAAAATGATCCAACTGATCATATCCAGCATCCAACATGATGCGTACATACATACATCCAACATGATGCGTACATACATACATAAAATGATCCAACTGATCATATCCAGCAGAACCTAAAACATCATCCTGATGTTCATCATCCAGCGCTTACATCCACAGCCATGTGAAGGATCCTCCTTCCAACATGCTTGGAATGGCTTCAGCAAATGTGTCCATCACTTCTTCCTCGAAGTGTCCTCGATCTGAATAACGCCAAGCCTCTCTCTGAAGTACTCGAACTTCACCCTGGCTAGCGGCTTCGTTAGCACATCTACAATCTGCTCATCCGTCGCAACATACATGAGCTTCACAGCTCCTCTCTGCACCATATCCCTGATATAGTGGTATTTGATCTCTATGTGTTTCGACCTGTCATGAAACACTGGGTTCTCGGACAGCTTCACACAACTCTGGTTATCACAGAAGATACCAGTAGCTTCCAACGGGAGATCAAATAACTCAGACAGTAGCTTTCGTAGCCATACTGCCTCACAACTAGCTGAACAGGCTGCAACATACTCTGCCTCAGTTGTACTCAGTGCTACGCAGGATTGCTTCCTGCTAAACCAAGAGATCACACCTGATCCCATACTGAAGCAACACCCAGATGTGCTCTTCCTATCTGCAGCACTGCCAGCCCAATCTGAATCAACATAACCCTGCAGGTTAAACTTTTGATTCGCCTCATATCTGAGCCCATAATCCACTGTACCCTTCAGGTACCTCAGAACATGCTTTACAGCAACCAGGTGAACACTCCTCGGATCCGTCAGGAACTGGCTCAATGTGTTCACAGCAAAGCAAATATTTGGTCTCGTGTTCGTCAGGTACATCAAGGACCCAATAATCTGACGATACATAGAAACATCAACTGGCTCAGATGAAGCATCACAAAGAAGCTTCAGATTCGATGCCATAGGTGTGGCCATGGCTTTGCAATCCATCATCCCAAATCTCTTCAGGATATCTACTGTGTACTTCCCTTGACCAAGGAAGATCCCACCTGCATTCTGCCACACCTCCATACCTAGGAAATAGTGCATCATTCCCAAATCTTTCATATCGAATTCAGCTGCAAGCTTCCTCTTGGTATCTGCAATCATTCTGTCATCTCCTGTCACAAATAGGTCATCCACATATAGTAGTAGAATCACAGGATTCCCTTCCTCAACCTTGTAGTAAAGGTTGGAATCTGCTTTACTCTTGGTAAAGCCCAAACTAGATAGGAAACTGTCCATCCTACCATACCAGGTTCTGGGGGCTTGCTTCAAGCCATACAAGGCTTTCTTCAATCTGCATACATAAGATTCCCTGTCATGTATTTCAAAGCCGAGTGGCTGTTCCACATATACTTCCTCTTCTACTACACCGTTCAGGAAAGCAGTCTTGACATCCATCTGGTGTATCTTCCATTTCATTGCTGCAGCCAGGGCAAGTACTGTTCTGATGGAAGTATATCTGGCAACAGGTGCAAAGGTTTCTTCATAGTCTATTCCTTCCTTCTGATAGAAACCACGAGCTACGAATCTTGCCTTATATTTTTCCACACTGCCATCTGCAGCATGCTTGATTTTGTAGATCCACTTGGAAGTCACAACAGACTTCTCTTTAGGTCTTGGGACAACATCCCAAACATCATTCTTCATAATTGATTGATATTCCTCAACCATAGCATCCTTCCATTCTTTCTTTTCTGCTGCCTCTTCATAACTGGAAGGATCTTTGTTCATGATGTCACAGAGTAAAGCAACGTAACTGGTGTGTGATCTGGTTCTCTTCTTTGCTCTGTGTTCTTCTTCTGGAATGCCAAATCTTTCTGCATCATGAATGAGCTCTCTAGCCCATACAGGTTTCCTTTTGTGAGAGTTATCCTCACGGGGTGGATCTACAGGTTCTTGTGGATCTTCAAACTCACGAGCAGTTTCTGGAACTGCTTCAGTTATGGTAGTGTCCTGAAATCTTGTTTCCTTAGGTTCTTCATAAACTTCGGTAGGTGCCTTTCTTGATTTGATGAATGCTGAATTCTCATCAAATGTTACATCCCTGCTGACATCAATCTTCTTGAACCCTGGAAAATATATTCTGTAAGCCTTCGAGCTTTCACTATAACCCACAAAGATGCCCTTCTTTCCTGAAGGATCTAGTTTAGTCCTCTTCTCCTTTGGGACATGAGTGTATACTGGACAACCAAATATTCTGAGGTGGCTGACTTCAGGTTTCTTACCAGAAAAGACTTCTTCTGGTGTCTTGTTGTCCAAAATCTTGTGGGGTGTTCTATTCTGCACATATACAGCTGTTCTAGCTGCTTCTGCCCATAGATGCATAGGAAGATCCTGGTCATGTAACATTGCCCTTGCTGCTTCCATGATAGTTCTATTCTTCCTTTCTGCAACTCCATTCTGTTGAGGATTATAAGGAGCAGTCAACTCCCTCTTAATCCCGAAATCACTGCAAAGCTTCTTGAAGTCATTTGAGGTGAATTCTCCACCATTGTCAGATCTGAATGTTTTGATTTTCTTGTCAGTTTGATTCTCCATCAAGGTTTTGAATTCCTTGAATTTATCAAACACCTCATCTTTGCCCTTCAAGAAGTATACCCAAGTCTTCCTGGAGAAGTCATCAATAAATGATACATAGTAAACATACCCACTTAGGGAACTGGATGACATGGGGCCACATACATCTGAGTGGATAATTTCCAGGATGTCTTTTGCCTTGCTTTCACTGCTTGGGAAAGCCTTCTTAATGTTCTTACCTTTTGCACATCCTTTGCAAACACCTTCATGTTTGGTCTTGATTTCAGGAAGACCTTCTACATCCTTGCTTGCAATTGGAAGTGCTCTATAGTGCATGTGAGCAAGTCTCCTATGCCAAAGTTCACTGGGCTCCATGGATTCATGTACCATGGCATGTTCAGGTTGACCCTTTAATTTATACAAGCCTCCCTCTTGCTCTCCAATCACTACTGCATCATCAATAGTCTTTCCCTTTGGCCACATTAGAACTTGGCCATCAACAAATGCAACCCTCATACCTTTTGCATCTAAAGCAGAGATGGAGAGTAAGTTTTTCTTGAGCCCAGGTACATAGAGGACTTCCTTCATCTTCAGAGATTTTCCAGAATCTAGGTTGTAAGAGGCTTCACCACTTCCTTTGATTGGGTATTGATAATCATCCCCAAGTTTCACCTTATGGGGTGATTCATGTTCAGAAAGGTTCACAAAAGATTCCTTGAACCCAGTCATGTGTTTGGAAGCCCCACTATCAATCAACCAATCATTACAACCATGGGAGATGGTACCAGTGAGTGCAGAGATCAGAACATACTCTTCTTCACTTGATGAATCATCATCACTACTACTTTCTGCCTTAGCCTTCTTCTTTGGGGGTTCATCATCTTCAGCAGCATGAGCATGAAACCTTCTTTTGTTGCCCTTCTTCTTCTTACTAGGATTTTTGTTATTATCCCTTTTGTTCTTAGGACAATCTGAAGCAAAGTGACCCTTCTCATTGCATGTGAAACATCTTAGGTCTTTCCTGTTCTTCTTTTGATTGGACCTATTGAGGTGAGAGGGATCCTTCTTGATTTTGCTTCTTTTGGTGTGAGCTGCAAGAGCTTGATCTTCTCCTCCCATCTTTTCCTCACGAGCTATAAGTCTAGCTTCTTCTTGAGAGCATTCTTCCCGAAGTCTACTGAAGGAGATCAACTTCTTCCTTGCACAAATTCCTTGAATAAAGGAATCCCATGACCTGGGTAGGCCATTTAGAGTAGTCATCACCACCTCACCATTCTCCACCATTTCATCTACTGCTTCTAATTGTTCCTTGATCTGAGAGACCCTTGAAAAGTAAGATTGAATGGTTTCTCCATTCTGAAACTTCACTGCTTTCAATTGGTTCCGCAGGGTCATCTTCCGATTTATGTTCTTTCCTTCAAATAGCTTGGTCAAAGATTCAAACATCTCTTTGGGTGTCTTGAGAGAAGACACATGGGGTTTAAGATGGTCTTTGATAGAATCAGCAATGATTCTCTTTGCCTTGACCAAGTTCTTCTTGTGCAATGCCTTGGCCTCTTCATCCTCTGGGATAGGGATGTCTTCTTTCACATATGAGTCCAACTCATTCTCTTCCAGGATTAGCCCAATCCTATACTTCCAGGCTCAGAAGTTATCAGCCCCTTCAAGCTTATCCTCAAGCTTGGTGTGAAGAGACATCTTTAAGAGTACTTCAAATGGAAATAGAAAAGATTTAGAACTTACCACTTGAAGTGCTGAAAACTGGATCTCGTCCCGGATTAGGGTTTGTCAGAGAAACCCTAAAAATTCAAAATGTGAATTTCAAAATTCCGAAAGGATAGAAAGATGCGCCTTGGAGAGCTGATCAGCCTAGTACATTCAGAATTTGAGATCAGCAAAGTCTTGCCCTTCAGAATTGCCTTTTTGTCCTCCCGGGTTCACTGGGGAGAGCCCTGAATTAGGGTTTGAGTTTCCCGGAGATCTACCCAGCCAAAAATCTCGATCCAAAGCTCAAACCTTCGATTTTTGCAAGGAGCTTCCAGCTGTACCTTCAGTTTCCAGAAATTCCTATTTTTGTGGAAACCCTAATTTTTTAGGGCCAAAACTGAAAATGCTCGGAACTGAAATCTGATTGGACAGAAAGATGCGCCTTGATGAGTAGATCCAATCTACTATACTGAATTTCAAAAATCTATGGAGAGAAACCCAATAAACAAGGAATACAAGCTTCCGTCACTGCAAAATGTCTTCTTCTCAGTTAAGCTCTCATACCATGTTAAATTTTTAGTATTAAATCACAATACTATAGGATCTTTGCTGAGAGAATAACATCTACAGTATATCAATGCATGACAATCATAATATGACAAGCATCACAAGCATCACAAGAATCAAAAGCATAGAGACAAGAGACACAGAGTTTCCGTGGGGAAAACCCTAAGGTGAAAAACCCCACAACTTCCTCAGAGATAGAGAGAGCAATGGCTCAACCAAAATACAACCAAATAATACAGAGATAGTCTCCTAGCAGATGATCCTCCTCCTCCTCACTAGTGCGCCACTTTTCAGAGAGAGAGATAGATGCTTTTCCGAGTGAGTAAAATAGAGATCTCCTATCTCTATTTATACTCACCTTTTTGCCCAGTGACCTACTGGGGCCGACTTGTCTACTTGAGTACATCCACATTATATTATATATTAATTAGGGCCGACCCCATAAGGTGGTCTAATAACCCATCGGCAAGTACACACACTTGCGACACTTGTCAATCCACATGACGACACTTCCTTATAGAGGAATAACACATCTCTTATAAGGGTACAATAAATATATATATAATATACAAATGAGATACATTCCGAAGTTACATATACATCAACACCCCCCCCTCCTCCTCCTCCTCCCACTATTCCTTCCACCCTTGCTTCTCTTCCTCCTACCCCTCTCCCTTCCCCCTCCATTATCCTCCCAACCTCCTTGTCCTCCCCACCCCCCTCTCCCCCTAGCATTTCCCCCCACCTTCCTCCCCCCCTCCTCCTCCTCCCCCCTTCCTCCTCCCCCCTCTCCCTTCCCCCTCCATTCTCCTCCCTCCGTCATCCTCCTCCCCCGTCCTCCCCATCCCTCTCTACCCCTAGCATTTATCCCCACCTTCCTCCTCCCTATATCCCCTCCCCCCCCCCTGCTCCTCCTCCCACCCTCCCCTCCCCTCCACCTCCCACGTCCTCCTTGTCCCCTTCCCCCATTCTTCCACCTCATCCCTCTCTCCAGAATCCCCCTCCTCCTCCTCCCATTACCCCCCCTTTCCTCATCCCCACCGTCCTCCTCCCCCATCCCCTCCCCTCTACCTCTTCCCCCCCTCATTCTCCTGGGATCCCTCCCCATTCCCCTTCCCCTTTCCTCCTCCTACCCTCCCTCCTCTTCCCTTCCTCCCTTCCGATCCCCCCCCATCCCCCTCCCATTTCCCCCTCCTCCTCCTCCTCCTCTGATCCCCTCCCATCGTCCACATCCTCCTTCTCCACACCCTCCAAATCCCCCCCTCTCTCTCCCCCCATCCTCCCCTCTCAGCTTCCCCTCCTCTCCCGTCCCGTCCCCCCTCCTCCCCCCTTCCCTTCCCCATGCACCTCCTTCCCCTCCCCCTCCTCTTCCTCCCCACTCCCACCCTCTCCCTCATCCTCCTCATCCTCCTCCTCTCCCTCTCCCTTACCCTCCTCCCCCCTCCAACTCCTCCCCCTCCCCTTACCCCCTCATCTCTCTCCCTCTCCCTCTCCCTCCTCCTTCTCCCCCTTCCCACCCGCCTTGCCCTCCACTCCTCCCTTCCCACCCGCCTTCCCCTCCTCCCCCTCTCTCTCTCCCCCTCCAATCTCCTCCCCTCCCCCCTCCTCCTCCTCCTCCTCCTCCTCCTCTTCCCCTCCATGCCCCCTTTCCCCATCACCTTCCTACCACCCTCTCCTCCACTCCTCCCCCTCCTCCTCCTCCCCTTACCCTTCCTTTCCTCCTCCACCATTGCCTCCCCTCTGCCTCCTCCCTCGCTCCTCCTCCCCGGATCCCTCCCCATCCCCCACCATCCCCCTCCTCCTCCTCCTCCACACCCTCCAAATCCCCCCTTTCTCTCCGCCCTCCTCCTCCCACTCCCCCCTTCTCCATCCTCTCCCCTCCACTCCCCCCCCCTCTTCCTCCCTCGCCTTACCCACACTCCCCTTCCCCTCCCCCTCCTCTTCCTCCCCACTCCCACCCTCTCCCTCCTCCTCCTCCTCCTCCTCCTCCTCCTCTCCCTCCCCCTCATCCTCCTCCATATCTCTTGCTCTCCCTCTCCCACCTCCTTCTCCCCCTCCCCTCCCCTCCCCTCCTCTCCGCTCCTCCCTTCCCACCCACATCCCCCTCCTCCCCCCTTTCTCTCGTCCTCCACTCCCCCCTCCTCCTCCTCCTCCTCCTCCTACCCCCCTATCCTCCACTCCTCCCCCTCCTCCTCATCCCCTTACCCCCTTTCCTCCTCCCCTTACCCCCCTTTCCTCCTCCCCTTACCCCCCCTTTCCTCCTCCCCATCCTCCTCCTCTCCCATCCCCTCCCCTCCGCCTCTTCCTCCTATCCCCTCCCCTCTCACTCCTCCTCTGCCTCTCCCTTTCCCTCCTCCTCCTCCTCATCCTCCTCCCCCCCCACACCTCCTACTACTCCTTCCATCCTCCTCCTACCCTTATCCCTTCCCACCTCCCCTCCCCATCCTCCCCCACCTCCCCGTCCCTCTCCCTCCTCATCATCCTCCTCTCCCTCTCCCTCTCCCTCCTCCTCCTCCTCCTTTTCATCTGTGCTCCCATCCTGTCACCTCTCCCTCCCAACCCCCCCCCTCTCTCGCTCCTCCTTTACTCCCCTCCCATCATCCACTCCTCCTCATCCCCCTCTCTCCCTCCTCCTCTACTCCCCTCCCATTGCCCACTCCTCCTACTTCCCCTCCCCTCCCCCTCCCCCTTACAATGCCCTCCTCCTCCTCCTCCCCCTTCCCACCCTCCTCCTCCTCCTCCCCCTTCCCACCCTCCTCCTCCTCCTCCTCCTCCCCCTTCCCACCCTCCTCCTCCTCCCCACCTCCCTCCCTGACCCCCCCAATCCTCCTCCTCCCCACCTCCCTCCCTGACCCCCCCAATCCTCCTCCTCCCTCCACTTCCCCCCTCTCCCTCTCTCTCTCTCCTCCTCCTCATCCCCCCCTCTCTCCCCCTCTCCCTCATCCTCCTCCTCCTCATCCCCCCCTCTCCTCTCCCTCTCCCTCGCCTCTCCCCCTCGCCTCTCCCCCAAACCCCTCCTCTTCCTCCCTCCCCCACCCCTCCTCTTCCTCCCTCCCCCACCCCTCCTCTTCCTCGCCCCCCTCCCCACACCCTTCCTCCTTCCCACTCCCCCCTCCTCCGTCCCCTTCCTTCTCACTTTTCTCCTCTCGGCCCATAGCCCCTTGAACCCTCACCCACTCCACATCCCTTCCCTCTCCCACTCCTCCACCTTTTCCTACACCCCATGCCTCCTCTACCCTTCAATTGTACGCTCTCCTCCCTACATTTTTCTTTTATTTTTCCCACATCCCCACCTACTCCTTTTCATCATATAATCATCTTAATAACATTTCTCACATAGTCACTTATAAAATACCTCCCTACTCTTAGTACAACAACTCAAAAATATAAAATAGCTTAGTATAACAATTCAAAAATATAAATAATTATAATTTAATGATATTGCATAAAACATAATTTTCCACATATATATATTTTCAAACGCACGAGATGAGTCAGCAGATGGAACCATTAGCACATGAATCATCTGGTAAATCCAAAATGCTGCTCTCATGCTTTTCGTCAGTTATCACGGGGAGCTTCAAATACATGCGAGTGATGATCTGGAGATAGTGCGACTCAAGCTGATGCACATAAATCTGTCGGAGAACAGATTTGAAACCGTGACGACCATTAGCACATGAATCATCTGGTAAATCCAAAATGCTGCTCTCATGCTTTTCGTCAGTTATCACGGGGAGCTTCAAATACATGCGAGTGATGATCTGGAGATAGTGCGACTCAAGCTGATGCACATAAATCTGTCGGAGAACAGATTTGAAACCGTGACGTCGCTTCTCCGCCCTTCGCGGCCTCTGTAGAAAGAAATCTCCGCTCATCGTTGTTTTCCTTACACAATCGGCCAGAAAAACGTTCCCATAATTTCGCCCATAGAGGAAAAGGACGTAGCCTTGCAGAGGCCACGATCGAGACACCGATATTCTCTGGTGCTTCGGTAAGTTCTGGGCAGTACTTCGTTAACATGGAGATCAGACAACTACTTAGTATGGGTGAATTTCCACTATCAGTACCATGGCCGAAAGAGGCACCGCAGACGAAGACGAAGAAGAAATATTGTCTCCAGGCGAGCTTTCAACACCTACGCATCATCCACATTCCACCCAATCGCAAGATTGCCATATGGGCCGTCTTCCTTCAACTGCCATCGCCCAACGAACCAAATTTACCAGTATTCGGACTCGTCGAGTAGTTGATCTTCGCCTATGATACATCCAAAATAAGATCCGCCGATAGCTGATCTTCGCCTATGATACATCCAAAATAAGACCCCGAATCCCAAATATGGCCTTCGGTTGTAGCACCGGAAAGCAACACAATAGCTTCGATGGGGCCGACGGTGTCCTTGCATTAGGACATGGCCAGATATCGTTTGCTTCCCAGATCGATTTCAGGTATGGCCAGATATCGTTTGCTTCGCAGATCGATCATATCAACCAACCCTCCATGGATGAACACCAGTTTGAAGAAATGCACAGATACACAAAAACATAGCGCTCCACAAAAGGAGAAAAGAGACCCCCATAAAGATAGTTACCCTAGCCGTTAGAATGTGAGGCGATTTCAAACTCAAAAGAGATAGTTAATTATTTGAATTTAACTACAGTTAATTCAAACTCATCCAACGGTGTAGATTAGGAATATGGTTATGTTCCAACGGTCAAATTCAAATTCTAGAGAAAAATAGTGTCACGGTTAGAGTGTGCTCAAGCACCACCACTCTCACATATCAATTCTACATGGTATCAATGATAACTTCAACCTAAGGTTTTTTGTTTATCCATTCGATCATTAATTCTTTTCATCTATCTCAAAATTTAATTAAGCAAAAACATGGGTTCTTTTTGTTTATCCATGTAACCGTGATAGCCTCTACGATGTGGCCTCTAACACTTTAGAATAAATCCCAATGCAAATTCGGGTGCCATGTCCCTAATACCTTGAAACAATTATATGCTATAGCTAGATATCCTTTAAGAAATTTGAATAACTTGACCAATTACTACATAAAAAGAAACCATGAGTGCATAATAGTAATAGAGAATTTCAATTAGATCATCATAATTTCAATGAGATCTTAATGCTACAAAAATAATACCAAATGCGTTAAAGGATGGAGAAGAATTCAATGAGAAAGTTGAAGATGAAAGTAAATGGAAGATAAACCACAAAATTCTATAATTCTCTTAAATTGTAGATTAATACTAATAGATCTATTTTGCAAATTAAATACGCAATTTACAAACTATATCATGTTAAGGCATTGTCTAATTTTTAATATACCTAAGGAGCTGAGATTGAAGATGGTGGACCGCACAATAAATTACTATTTAGATTTAGAGTCCCAAGATTGGATAATGATAAAATATTTAGATTTAGAGTCCCAAGATTGGATAATGATAAAATTTTATCTGCAAATCTTGAGAAACAAACTGTACCACACACAACCCAAACATCAAACTAATACCCAACTTTAATATATCTTTACAAATTAAAAAAATTCCAAGGTTGGGCTTTATAATCAAATTTGTAGTAGTAGTAGGAAAATCCTACCATGGCCAAGGCAAATGCTTGGATCCTACATGCCATGTTCACTTCTTCACATTAAAAGAAGACTCGTTGGCCTCAAATATGTTATTGTACTCTTTCTCTGTGTGTGTCTAGATGCCACGTTGGCCTCTTTACATTCAAAGAAGATTCATCGAGCTCAAATATATCTGGCATTCCCTCTATGTGAGCACATCAAATCAAATAGAGAGTTAATGAAAAATACTTATAATATCATAATATTACTAAGAGAATTAAAAAAAAAAATCAGCCATAGCCAACAACCCCAAATAAAACATAACCAACATCCAAAAAGAAAATTGCATAGAAAATAAATAAATAAATATAAAATATTTTAATTTATATACATATATAAAAGTTGTTTATTTTATTTAATTCTATATGTACAACTTAAAAAAAAACATATATTTACATTTTATTTTAAATTATGTAATAAACATAATGTAGAACCATATATAAAATGCAAGTTTAAATTATGTCATAAACATAATGTGCAACATCATCTCTGAAGGGAATATCTGAACCTTTCTTCTCCGAGTCCGAGATTGAATGGATAGATGGAAATGCCAATAACGTGACTTTATACCTCTCTATAGCAACCAGCTGAAACTTATAAATTCGTGCTTTCGTTACCCCACCCAGGTAATTGCTAATATAACATATTGGACCATGTCACCTTCTTTCGTCTCTGCTATAATTCCAACTAGTGGGTGAGGCGTAGCTCCTGCTTGCTCTGCCACCTTAGAACCCTCTGCCCACTAGCTTAGTGAGTTGGCAGGGAGCTGCTGGGTATTTGTTCCTTCGCTTTGTTTTGGCTACCGAACTTGCTTGATACTCTGCGTGTAAGGTGCAATTTCGGTAGCAAAGGTTCGGGTAACTTCAACTGCGGGGATGCAAGCAACCATATATAAAATGAAAGTTTAATGTTTTAATTTATATACATATTTAAAACTGGTTTATTCTATTTTGGTTTTTTACTTAGTTTAGAGTTAATAATGTTAAAGAAATATGTAAATTTAATTAATATATAAATAAATGTAATTTAAATTATTATAAATATATAAACTGAATTAGTAAATATAGAGATATAAATTAAATTATTATTTGAAGGGATTATTAATATAATGAATGCTCTATTATTAAAATTTAGAAGTAAAGAATATTAACTTAAATCATACCCAATTACTATTATTTTAAAATATGAAGTAATAATTTATTTACGTTATTTAAATGTAAAAGATTTAATAAATATAATTATTAAATTTTAAAATATAAAATAATAATTTATTTATGTTATTTAAATGTAAAAGATTCAATAAATATACTTATTAAAATAAATTATATTTAATGATGTGATATATTTTTATATCATTTTAATTTATTAAATAATGAAAAATTTAAATTCAATTTAATTTTTAGGAATTAATAAATTATAAATTTTAATTTATTATTAATAGTTTGGTCTATTTGATTTTAAAAAAGAAACAAGTCTATACTAAAAAAACTTTAAGAGGAACATTCTTAAATCACTATAATTAGGTTTTGAAATTATATTTAATGTGGATATATATTACAATGATATATAAACACAATCACTATATATATATATATATATATTTATGGATATTTAATTGTCTAATTTTCTTTCTTGTAAGAGGGTTGAATTTCACATTAATAGATTAACAATTCATAAGAATGAGTTATCTATAATAGCTTTATTCTCCTCCAAGTCTTGTAATATCAATGAATTATTAAGGCCCTATATTAAATAAATATTCATTATTTTTTTTTATGTTTTTATTTTCCAAAGTTTTGTGAGAATTATTTTAGGGATGAGTCTTGTCACATTCATGAAACGAGGCAGCAAGTGTAATGTCTATAGTGTACAAGATAATTCTAGTTAATAGAAAAGAAATATTCAAGATTGTCATAGGTGTTGTATATAAGCATGGATTGGATGCAATATTGAGAAGTTGCATCTGAGGTCAACATACACTAAGAATTCAATAATGGAATCACATTATGGATTCATTTGAATACATTGCTCTATAACAAGTACACCATAGAGGATTTTCATTATGTTTGAGAATTGTTCCAAGTTGGTGAGGAAATGTGGGTAGTGTTGATGCAGGGGCATCCAAGCCCAAGTGAAACAGTCGGGCATGACTGACAAAAGACGCCCAGAGGACCATCGATGACCTCTAGGACAAAGGGCGATAATCGACAGGGTAGTGATTTGAGGGGTTTCCGACCACTGGGGTCGATGACCGACAACTCAAACAGAGTGATGAAATGGTCGAGGTGATACCGACCAGGGCGTAGAAAGAAATTGAGAGTTGACACCGACAGAGACTGTTGGAAGACCGAAAGGGAAGTCGACAATAGATGGTTGACAAGGATTGGTCGTGTTAGAGGCCACGGAGAATGACCACAGGATTCACATACAGAGGGTGATTTCCTTTTGTTGAAGAAAGGGACAGCTAGTCGAGATGGTCAGGAAACGACCAAGAGAAGACTTTGGTCAGACGACCAAGTCGTAGTAGAGCTGAGTCTAGTCGGAGGACTAGACGAGTCGGTGGTAACGCCGACGTGAAGAGTGTTGACTACATTAGAGTGGTAAAAGGATGAAGGCAACAAAGACCAAGGGGGATCAGAGGATCAATGGTTAAGTCTCCAAGATGATTCAAGGTAGAAGAGAAACTGTCCAAGGAAGCTACATCGACCAGAGTCAGGATGGTCAGTCAAAGTGCGAAGACTATTTTTGTGAAAGCCCAGAGTTATGGAACCAGGATCAGAAGCCATTAACTATGACCGACATGCGGAAGGGATGACAACTGAATAATGAAGGTGACAGAAGCCGAGGTCGTAGAAGAAGATCGAACTGAAGATCGACATGATGGGCTGAGTGCGAGCCAACGAGTCAGAGTATGGTTAGGTCGACGGCGTGTCGAATGATCATAAGAGGACAAGTCGAAGATGATCGACGTGAAAGAGGACGACTAGGGGGATTGTCAATGACCACTGGTACGAAGGAATATTGGCTGTCAAAGTCAATGAATTGAGCAGGAAATTGTCGAAGTGGCGCGACAAGAAGAGGAGAAGACAAAGGGAGAAATGACTCAGAGTTTAGTCTAGTCGAAGGAAATACCGACAGCTGCAAGGAGTTGAGGCCAGAGCGGAGGATTGCTTCAGGTTGCACAGAGTTCAGTTCGATCAACGGGAATTCTGATGGATGGGAGAAGTGTAATGAGCACTCTAGTCAAAGGGATATGCCGACAGAGGTGGTTGTGAAGAAGCTGCAGAGACTGGCGAGTTGAAGCCAGGAAAGCAGGCAGGATTTGTTAATAGGAGTTCTACAGGGAAGGAAGTCGGGAGTCGACATGTCAAGGTCGACAGGTGGCAGAAACGTAGCAAAAGAAATCGCATGGTTGACATGTTGTCGGACCGTGATATTGACATCTTGGGCATAAGCCTAAGTGCAGAGTGAAGCCGACAGGAGGTGCAGAAGCTGATAGACAGTATGGACGACATGACGGATTATTGTAGCTTGTCAGAAAGGACATGTAGAATTCAAGTGAAGTACTTAGCAGCCATTCATGGTTGTTGAGGAATTTAAGGCAGTTATGAAGGTGGTTGAAGACATGCCAGATGTCATCACAGGAAAGGACTGTGCAGCATGGCTTGAGGGCACTAACAGCCGCAAAGTTGTAAGTCTGCGTGATCAGGGAAGATTGGCGGACAAAGAGATGGAGTGTCTCAGGTGTTGGAGTGGACATTAGGATGCGCAACAGTAGAAAAGTAGAAGAGCAATGCGGAGGCACAGAGGAAAGGATTGCTCATCGCTCATAGCTCATTCGTTCATGCATTCTGCAGAAGCATGAGAGGAGGAGAGGATCACACACAGTGAGAAGAAACACACTAAAGACATATATTTTCTATACATTGTAATAGGCTAAGGCCGACTAGTTTGATAGTTTACTTTGTATTTGCACATTGTAATATTAGTTCAGTTTAATAGAAGAAGCCGACTTCACGGCATTTCCAGTTCATATATATTATCTGTGTGAGCCCTTTGTGTGTTTGCTTGGTGTGTTAATCGATAAGCAAGAACCTCGTTGAGGTGCCTTGCATTAGTTGGTATCAGAGCCATAGCATCCTGAGAGATGAAGGATAGCTATACAAGAGCAGGAAGTGAGTCCTATGCGCAGAAGAGCGTCAAGCGGTATTAAGCATGCAAGTGCGTTAAACAACTCCAGCTGCTGTTGGGTAGAGTTGTGCACGATTTTGGAAGTCCGGTTGCGATTGGGAGAAGGATAACAGCGCCAACTGTGTTTGGATAGAGTTGAAGATCAGTAAAAGATCAGTTAGGGGATAAATCCAACAGGAGGTCGGGTAGAGTTTCCTGAACGGGTTGCAGAGACAAACTGTCAAAGCATGTGAACATTGTAGTTCCATAGCTGTGGTTGTGGGTAGAGTTGCAGACAGCATGGATGGACAAATGGAGTCCTCCAGGAGGTTGTGTAGAATGGTCGGATGTGAACCAACGCAGAGATCTTAGGAAGGGACACTTCCTGAAGGGTTTGTGAAGAACCTAAGGAAACTGGTAAGGGGAGTTGGAGCCGTGGAACTGGCCCAAGGGTGTGCAGAACCCATCCACCAAGACATATCTATGAAGAAACTCATGAAAAAAAAACCACCTCACGGTCGAGGCGGTGAGAGTTGTAAATGCACTGATCGAGCTAAAGGTGCAAGCACTCAAGGAAGTGCAAGAGCAGTCTCGCGTAAGAGCTGCGAAGGAGTCGGACGTGGGGAGAGTTGACAAGTGCGAGGAGGGTACCGCACAAAGGGATCTACTTGAGAACTCCCAGGAGCAGTCACCTGAGGGGATTGTGGAATAACAGTTGGATGAGAACAACGCCAACAAGATGAAAGGACATTCGGTTGAAAGGACTATCGAGGAGGCCACGATTTCGGTCGAAGAAGCGATCAACGAGGTGAAGGTAGGCAACCTTCACACAAGCGGATATGAAGCGGACGTCGAAGCTACTAACGAAGTTGTCAATGAAAATCCTGACATGACTGACATAGGAAGTCGTGGAAGTGTTGCTGCCGACTTCGACGAAGACAGTGGAGCAACCGCTTTGGGAAAAGGTAGGACAGAAAGTCTTCCAGTGAGCCGCGTAGAGGAAAGAACTTCAACTGACAAGTCGGAAGAGTTCCTATGCGTGGGTGCGGAGGAAAGGGTTGGCGAGAGTTCCATGGAGAACCCAGACCAAGAAGTAGCCAACATGGACGAGAGTCGACATCCATGGTCGGGATAGATGAAGCAAGTCAGAGATAAACTTACAGTAGAAGGTGATACCACGAAAGCAGTAGTGAGTATGTTGTGGATGGAGAAGAAACTTGCAATCGAGATGCAAGCCACCGAGTCAGAGTTGAAAGGTGAAGTGGGAAGAAAATCCCAAAAGAAGGTTCGAAAAGTCGAGGAGATTTCGACAAAGTTGCTAAGAGGAAGCAACGTACCAAACAAGTTGACTCTAGAGGTGGGTCAGCGGAATGAGTTGTCGCGACAGACAATTTCAACCGCCAAGATGGAACAGAACAGACAAGTTATGGAAGAATGAGACATGAGCTCGACAGAGTCGAGAGGAGATGCATATGGACCAACTTGTTTTTGGTACCAAGTCCAGCATCGAAGCCGACGAAAATGGAGAAAGGGGAAGTCCAGACGGGAGACCAGAACTGAGGACATAGTTCTTTTCGTATCCCGAGAGTCTGATGTAGGGGCATCCAAGCCCAAGAGAAACAGTCGGGCATGACTAACAAAAGATGCCCAGAGGACCATAGACGCCCTCTGGGAAAAAGGGTGATAGTTGATAGGGTAGTGATTTGAGGGGTTTCCGACCACTGGGGTCGATGGCTGACAACTCAGACAGAGTGATGAAATGGTTGAAGGTGATACCAACCAGGGCGTAGAAAGTAGTCGAGAGTTGACACCGATAGAGACTGTTGGAAGACCGAAAGGGAAGTCGACAACAAATGGTTGACAAGGATTGGTCGTGTTAGAGGCCAGGGAGAGTGAATGCAGGAGTCACATATAGACGGTGATTTCCTTCTATTGAAGAAAGGGACAGCTAGCCCAGATGGTAAGGAAATGACCAAGAGAAGACTTCGGTCGGAGGACCAAGTCGCAGTAGAGCTGAGGCTAGTCGGGGGACTAGACGAGTTGGTGATAATGCCGATGTGAAGAGTGTCAACTACATCAAAGTGGTCAAAGGATGAAGACAATGAAGACCAAGGGAGATCAGAGGATCAATGGTTAAGTCACCCAGATGATTCAAGGTAGAAGAGAAATTGTCTAAGGAAGCCACATCAACCAGAGTTTGGATGGCCGGTCGAAGTGCGAAGACTGTTTTCGTGAAAGCCTAGAGTTGTGGACCAGGATCAAAATCCATTAACTATGACAGAAGCTGAGGTCGTAGAAGAAGATCGAACTGAAGATCGACATGATGGCCTGAGTGCGAGACAACGAGTTAGAGTATGGTTAGGTCGACGACGTGTCGACTGATCATAAGAGGACAAGTCGAAGATGATCGATGCGAAAGAGGACGACCAGGGGGATTGTCGATGACCACTGGTAAGAAGGAATATTGGTTGTCAAAGTCAATGAGTCGAGCAGGAAATTGTCGAAGTGGCGCGACAGGAAGAGGAGAAGCCAAAGGGAGAAACGACTTAGAGTTCAGTCTAGTCGAAGGGAATATAGATAGCTGCAAGGAGTTGAGGCCAGAGTGGAGGATTGCTTCAGGTTGCATAGAGTTCAATCCGATCGACGGAAATTTTGATGGATGGGAGAAGTGTAATGAGCACTCTAGTCGAAGGGGATGCCGACAGAGGTGGTTGTGAAGAATCTACAGAGACTGGTGAGTTGAAGCCAGGAAAATAGGAAGGATCTGTCGATAGGATTTCGATAGGGGAGGAAGTCGAGAGTCGACATGTCAAGGTCGACAGGCGACAAAAGCGCAATGAAAGGAGTCACATGGTCGACATGTTGTCAGACCACGATATCGACATCTTGGGCATAAGCCTAAGCACAGAGTGAAGCCGACAGGAGGTGCAGAAGTTGATAGACAGTATGGACGACATGACGGATTAAGGTATCCTATCAGAAAGGATGTGTAGAAGTCAAATAAAGTACTGTGATGCACCTGCAACAATAAATTAACAAGAATATGCGGAATAGCAGAAATGACAGAACTCAGAATCACTTTTATATTGATCACAGGCCACTTCGAGGGGGCAACCTCCTTTGAGAAAGCTCAATACAATTAACTTCACAGTTCCTTCATAGGTCTCAACACACACTTATGTACTAATTATAGGCACCAATACTATGGGTCAAAACCATGGGCTGTTACAAACTATGGATCAACAATACTACGGGCGACTTACAAAGCATATGCGCCAACAACAATAACATAAACTATTGATCAACAAATACTACGGGATGACTTACAAAGCATATGCGTCCAACAACAACATACTAACAAAGTAAAGACATGGGTTCCTAACATCCCCTCCCCCTTAAAAAAAGCTTTGTCCTCAAAGCTTTAGATGTGGAAATTGTTGTTGAATCTGAAGGAGTGGTTCCCATGTAGCATCCTCTGGTTGCATGTCGTGCCACTGAATTAAGACCTCTGTGATAGAGCGAGAGCGAAGCTGATGTGTGCACCGATTGAGGATGGCCTCTGGCTCCAAAAAGATGGATCCTTCATTATCCAGTTCGGGTAAAATCGTTTGTCCATTGATGTTGGTGCCAAGAAATTTCTTCAGACAAGAGACATGAAAGACTGTATGAATGCGGGAAGGCGGAAGTTCCAATTTATACGCAACGGACCCAATCTTCTGAAGAATCTGATATGGCCCATAGAACTTTGGAGCGAGCTTATGATGCCCTTTGAGTTTCAAGGATGATTGTTTGTACGACTAGAGACGAAGAAAAACCATATCGCCGACTTGAAAAGTGTGCTCAGAACGGTGCTGATCAGCTTGTTGCTTCATGCAATTTCTTGCCATGTGAATATTGTCCCGCAAAATGCGAAGAATATGATCGCGGTTTCGAAGGACCGTGTCAACTTCCTGAACTGGTGAACTGGTGGGGGTGTATGGAAGAAGAGATGGAGGTGCCTGACCATAGACTGCTTTGTGAAATTGCCCACATAAGATCCAAAGAGATGATGTAAACCTCACTATGAAAGAATTTAGGAAGAAGAGAGAAGCAATAGAACATAGATCCAATAGAGGCAGAATAATTACACACATTACATTAATCCGAATAGTAACCGGGTAAATATACAATGCTGAGTATGAGGATTCGAATTCACTAGGTGTAATTCGAATTATCCTTCATGCACAGATCCATAATCAGTGGAGAGTCATCAGTGCCAAACTAGGAGTCTATCTCATCATCGGTGAAGTCATCAATGCACAAGTAGTGATCAAACGGGAGTCAAACTGAGTCTAACTGAGTGTGGTTGGTGTAACTGGCACATGGAAGCACTGATATAGTGAAGGAGACTCAGTGGGGGGCGTTCATGGAGCTAACTGGAGTCAAAACAGTCTATCTAGTCACACTGGAGGTCCAAAAGAGTGATAAGGTCAGTTAGGAGTCAGTTAATCCTTAAATCAAGGAAGAACTGAAGATAACTGAACTAAACTGGACTGGTAGGTGAAGAAGGGCGCCCTTATCATGCAATAACTGAAAAGAGGGCGCACTAAGCTCTAGGAGAGCTAAGACTGATCCGAGAGAAGCTCCTGGGGCTAGTTTGGCAAGGGCTAGGTGCTGGTGCTGCAAACCCTAATTGCATGCAAACCCTTATTGCATGCAAAACCCTAATTGCATGCAAAACCCTAATTTTGCATGCAAGACTGAAAATGTCAGAAATGTTAGAAGGACTAGGATGGAGTATAGGAATATCCTAACATGCTTCATATGGGGTCATTTTAGAGGCAGTTTGGTAAGAGGTATTGTACCACCGTTCAGCAAGAGGGAGCCATTTTGCCCACTGATGTTGTTGTTCCGAGGTGAAGCAACAAAGATAAGTTTCCAAGCATTTATTGACAATTTCAGTCTGACCATCTGTTTGTGGGTGATACCCTGAACTCATCTTCAGTTTGGTGCCAGTGTGGCGAAATAGTTCTGTCCAAAAATGACTGGTGAAGGTCGCATCACGATCCGAGACAATGGAATAAGGGATGCCATGAAGACGAAAGATCTGGTCCAGAAAAATTTGAGCGACGGAGGAGGCTATATAGGGATGGTTGAGAGCACAAAAATGACTATATTTGGAGAGGCGATCAACCACAACGAGAATCACTGTCTTCCCGCCAGATTTAGGGAGCCCTTAAATGAAATCCATAGAAATATCTGTCCAAATCCGTGTAGGTATGGGCAAGGGTTCAAGCAATCCTGGAAGAAGTGTTGTTTCACCCTTATTGCACTGGTAGGTATCACATTCGGCCACCATCTGTTGAATTGTCCTTTTCATGCCCTGCCAAAAGAAGTTACGCCGTGCTCGTTCATACGTTTTGAGGAACCCAGAGTGCCCTGCCGATGGAGAAGCATGGAGTTCATAGAAGACAGCCTGTTGAAGATCTGTGCTCTGGGGAAGCTCCAAACGACCCTTGTATCGCAGAGAAGCACCATCCCAAGAGTAATGTGGTACAACAGAAGGGTTGTTGGTCAAGCGTTGGATGATTTGAGATAAGGAGGAGTCATTGACATAACCCTTTTGAACAGATTGGAACCAATTTGGAACAGGAATAGAAATAGCTGAAAGAGAACCTTGGGCCTCAAATGTGCGAGAAAAAGCATCTGCCACAATATTGTCTTTACCCTTCTTGTAAGTGATCTCATAGTCATTACCCATGAGTTTGCTAACCCATTTCTGTTGTGCCGAGGAGGAGACACGCTGGTCCAAGAAATATTTCAGACTCTGGTGATCATTCTTGATGCAGAAATGATTCCCTAATAGGTATGGGCGCCACTTCTGTACTGCATGCAAAATAGCCATCATTTCCTTCTCATAGGTAGAGGCAACTAGATTCTTACCTGAAAGGGCTTTGCTGGTGAATGCAATGGGGTGTTCATCTTGAAGGAGAACAGCACCAAGTCCATTACCGCAAGCATCACTCTCAATAGTGAAGGGCTTGGAAAAATCGGGCATAACTAGCACAGGTGTAGTACACATAGCTTGTTTTAGTTTGTCAAATGCACACTGAGCATCAGGTGTCCATGTGAAGGAATCCTTTTTCAATAGAGCAGTTAATGGAGTTGCAATCTTCCCATAATCCTTGACAAACTTGTGGTAGTAGCCAGTCAACCCCAGAAAACCATGAAGGCTCTTGAGTGTTTGAGGATGCGGCCAATTGTTCATGGCATTGATTTTGGCAGGATCCACGTGAACCCCTTGTGTTGAGATAATGTGCCCGAGATACTCAACTTCCTTCTGGCCAAAAACACATTTAGACTGCTTGGCATGGAGATGATGGTCAGAGAAAAGTTGCATGACAAGATCCAAATGCTGGAGATGTTCATCCCATGTTTTACTGTAGATGAGGATATCATCAAAGAATACCAGAATGAATTTCCACAAGTAGGGTCGAAATATTTTATTCATTAAGGCCTGGAATGTGGAAGGAGCATTAGTGAGGCCAAAGGGCATGACCAAAAACTCATAATGGCCATCATGTGTGCGGAAAGCTGTTTTAGGGATATCATCCTCATGAACCCGAATTTGATGATACCTAGAACGAAGATCCAACTTGGAGAAAAAGTGAGCCCCATGAAGCTCATCAACAACAGGAATTGGAAACTTATCCTTGATGGTGAGGTGATTAAGTGCTCGGAAGTCAATGCAGAGGCGCCATGACCCATCTTTTTTGCGGACAAGAATAACTAGAGAAGAAAAGGAACTAGTGCTTGGGCGAATAATACCTTGCTTCAATAAGTCCCGAACAAGCATTTCAATCTCTTTTTTTTGGTGAAATGGGTAGTGATAGGGCCTGATGTTGGGAGGAACGCTGCCAGGAAGGAGATGAATACGATGGTCTTCTTTCCTGGAAGGTGGCAATCCCACTGGTTCAGCAAAGACACCTGTATATCGATCCAGAATTTGTTGTAGATCCAAAGGAGTAGTGGAGACCACTGATGGTTGCATCTGGATGGAATGGATCTGAGCGATGAGACCATGTGAATTCTTCTTGAGGATTTTTTCCATGCGATGTGAACTGATGATGCTGAGAGAACCTGGTTGTAATCCTGTAAATGTGTGTTTGTGTCCATTGAGGGAAAACTGCATTCAAATTTTAGCAAAATCCCATAAGATAGGGCCAAGTGTGCGTAGCCATTGAGCGCCCAAAACCACATCACATCCGCCTAAGGGCAAGGCAAACATGTCAGAGCGCAAGGTATAATCTCCCATAGAGATACGCACATTTTGACACTTCCCTTTGCAAGTTAAGATGCCCCCATTGGCAACCATGACTTCAAAGTTGGAGCAAGGATGGATAAAACAATCAGCTTGTTTGGCGATCCGAGGGTCAATGAAATTATGAGTGCTACCAGAATCAATGAGTATTGTAAGAGGAATATTCTTGAAGTAACCCCCGACCCACATTGTTTGGGGGGTGGTGATTCTAGCTAAAGCATGGAGATATATCTCTGGTTGGTCATCCTAATATGGAGGGTCAATAGGCGGTTCCTGAATGTCGACCGGAGCATCCAGTGTTTCTAGATCTTCGTCACCAATTTCAGAGGCAGGTGGAGACTCTACATCCAAGAGATAGAGCTTTTGTTGAACACATCTATGTCCCCAAGTGAATTTCTCATCACAATTATAGCAAAGCCCCTTTTCTCTGCGTGCTTGCATCTCTGTTTCAGACAAACGCTTGATAGGAGTTGGTTGAGGAACCTGCGGTATAGGTGGTCGCTGAGAACCCATATTTTGGAAGGGAACAAAAGTGGGCTTGGAGCGTTGTTGGGATGCAATCTTGTATTCTGCCAACTTAGCCAACCCTAGTGCTTCCATCATTGTGTTGGAACAGAACATTTTGACCTCAGAGCGGATGGCATCCTTTAGACCACTAATAAAACAACTCCGATAAAAGTCATCAGACAATCCTTCGGTGTGGTTGGCTAGATTCTCAAATTCGGTTTGATACTCTCTCACAGTGCCAGATTGGCGAAGTTTAGTGAGGGATTCTATGAAGTCATCAAAAGCACTAGGACCAAATTGTTGCAAAAGGAGCTGGCAAAAGTCTGGCCATTTGGGCTCTGGATGAGCCTTGATGTACCAACGGTACCATTGAAGAGCTTCTTGTTCCAAATGAAAGGATGCCAACGGAACTTTGTTGACATCAAAAGTATTATGCAGACTGAAATACTATTCTGCACGATAGATCCATCCAGTTGGATCGATACCATTGAAGTGAGGAAAATCAAGCTTCGGACCACGAAAATTGCTGGAAGAAGAGAACCCATTGTCTGTTGAAGACTCGGACTGCCGTTTGTTGTTCATAGATGAATGTTCAAGATGGAGACTGAGAAATTTTTCATCCAGAACCTGGAGTTTGCCTTGGATGGTTGCAAGTGTGTCCTCCATGGTTTTTGCTCCTGCACGGGTGACAACCATAACCAGGATTTTATTTTATTTTATTTTATTTATTTATTTTTTTATTTTTTTTCGGTTGACTGGGTAGGAAAACAAAAACAGAAACTACTTTAGTAAGGGAAAATCTGGACTTGGGAAAAAATCAGAAGGGTAATTGGGGTTTGACTAGGTTTTGGACACTGTTGGATAGATAGGGAAGCAAAAATGAGGATTTCAGAAGCGGGGTGAAAGAATGGGAAAATTTGGCAGAGGGGAACAAAGAAGCAGAATTCAGAGAGGAACTTTGTGGTAAAATTTGAAGGTGATTGGGTGAAATCTGAAGAAGTTATGGCAAACCCTAAAAGTAGACAAATGTGGGATTTCGGGCTTTGGGAAGGGGAATTGGGGATAGGGTCCTCATGATTGAAATATGCAGAATGGGATGACAGGGGTTCCCCAAACATTTCAAGGTAAATAGAGTGAAAATAAGGGAGATATGGAGAAAAAAAATGATGTCTGACGGCTTGTGTATTGGGGCAGTACCCCTCACTCCATGGCTTAGGTAAAACTGATAACCTCTTTTCCACAAACGACAGCTCTTGGTTTACCTCACGGGTGGGAACTAGTCAATCAGGTAGGGGTCGTTGCCCTTTTCGCTGGCAGGTCCTCTCAATGGGCCAGCTACTTCGGGGTTCTTGTGGTACTCCTCACAATGAGTTTTAGGGCTTATGCCCAAGTACTTCCCACAGTTAAGCGGATAGGGATTATTCCCAAATCCGAACCTGCAATAGATGCGAAAAAAAAATTTGGCAGAAATTTCACCCAGCGAGCCCAAGAAAGTGCTCTGATACCAGATGTGATGCACCTACAACAATTAATTAACAAGAATATGCGGAATAGCAGAAATGACAGAACTCAGAATCACTTTTATATTGATCACAGGCCACTTCGAGGGGGCAACCTCCTTTGAGCAAGCTCAATACAATTAACTTCACGGTGCCTTCATAGGTCTCAACACACACTTATATACTAATTCTAGGCGCTAATACTATGGGTCAAAACCATGGGCCGTTACAAACTATGGATCAACAATACTACGGGCGACTTACAAAGCATATGCATCAACAACAATAACATAAACTATTGATCAACAAATACTACGGGATGACTTACAAAGCATATGCATCCAACAACAACATACTAACAAAGTAAAGACATGGGTTCCTAACAAGTACTTAGCAGCCGTTCATGGTTGTTGAGGAATTTAAGGTAGTTATGAAGGTGGTTGAAGACATGCCACATGTCATCACAGGAAAGGACTGTGCAACATGGCCTGACGGCCCTGACAGTTGTAGAGTTGCAGTTCTGTGTGATCAGGGAAGATCGGCGGACAGAGAGATGGAGTGTCTCGGGCGTTGGAGTGGACATCGGGATGCGCAACAACAGAAAAGTAGAAGTGCAGTGCGAAGGCATAGAGGAAAGGATCGCTCATCGCTCATAGCTCATTCGTTCATGCATTCTGCAGAATTCTAAGAGGAGGAGAGGATCACACACAGTGAGAAGAAACACACTGAAGACATATATTTTCTGTACATTGTAACAGGCTAAGGCCGACTAGTTTGATAGTTTACTTTGTATTTGCACATTGTAATATTCATTCAATTTAATAGAAGAAGTCGACTTCACGACATTTCTAGTTCACATATATTATCTGTGTGTTTGCTTGGTGTGTTAATCGATAAGCAAGAACCTCGTTGAGGTGCCTTGCGTCAAGTGTTAAACTATAACTCACAAGCTACATGCAGCTGGTTTTCACACATTGAATCCCATAATGTCTATCTATCCTTTTTAGCATTGGGGATAGGACTTCCTTTCCCATTTTGTTCTAGTAAATAGAAAGCATGCATGTATGAGAAGGATTGTTTTTTATTAAAATTAATTTGAGTTGGATTTCCCCAACCAATAGAATTTCAATAATTTTGGTCAACCATTATGGTTGAGTTGGACATTTAGAAATCAATTATGCTTATGTGTCATATTTTTATTGAATATAGCTAATTCCATATGAAACTCACATTGGTTAAGCTTGTGAAAAGTTCATCTCGAAAAACGATAAATATACTTGAGAAACTAAAAAGATAGTGGAGTCTTTTTAAAATACTAAAAAGATAATGCAGTCTTTTTGAAATACTAAAAACATTTATACAATTAATTAAAAAAACAGTAATGTATTAATTAAAACGATAGTGGAATCGTTTTGGAATACTAAAAACATTTATAGAATTAATCTTTAAAACCCATTAATTTTAAATAGAGTTTTTTTAAAAATACTAATCTCTTTTTAAAATTTATATATTTTTTAAATATTACATTCTAAAATATATATATATATTTTTAAATATTACATTCTTGATTAATTAAATTAAAAATTTAGTAATATAAAATAAAACTTTATATTATTATTATTTAAAAATATATTATTATAAGAAATCTAAATATACTTAATTACTATATTGTAAAGTGACTAAAACATTTAAATACTAATGTAAATATATATATATATATATATATATATATATATATATTTAATATTACTAAATAATATCTAATAAATTCTATATAAAAATTAAAATAAGAAAAATATAAAAGATTAAGTTTTTTTCATAAGTTTTATATAAAATTTTAATTAAATTAAATTATTGAGTCCCTCATGGATTCTTCATCTCTTCCTAATGCAACGGTTGATCCAATTGCATCCGCTATTTATAAGATTGGAGATTTGTCAATCTTATTTCTTTAAATAATGTTAATTTGATGCAACTCCCACCTTTTTAACCTAGTGAATTTTGGTTTAGCCAACATTTAACTAGGCTCCTAATAAATGGAATAATAAAAAACAATGGAAAAAATATTAAGAACCTAAGACAATGGGTCAACAAGGCTATCGTTGAGGTAGCAATAATGCCACTCATTGTCAAACATTACAATAAGAAAATAAAATAAACAAATAAGGGCTCAAATGGGTTGTCGAACCAAACAAACCGCTAAAAGCTAAACGATGTTCACTAGCAAGAAAAACCCCATGAATCATTGCTACTTTTATTTTCGCTTTATGTGCTTCTCTCCTTCTTTGCAACCTACTATTATTCCCATCTCACGGATAGAAGCTCCTAAAAAAAGGGACAATATATAGTATATAAAATTATCACTTGAGTACCCACATACAAACAAAGGTAGAGGTTTAGGAGGAAACGACAGGAGAAGTATTGGAATCACAGCATAGGCAGAGCTGCCTTGGATGGAACTGACTCGAACTTACTATTTTTCTGGGCAGTAGGAGCAGTCAGGTGGCAGACCAAAGTAAGTGGGTAATAACTTATAAGGAAGATAACTTCATTTCTGGGCGTGACTGCAGAAGCGTGGAGCTGTTTGTAGGGTGTGACAAAATTGTGGGCTTCATCTTCTTCATTCTGCAGCTTAAATATTGTATTTTTTCTTGATGATAAATCCCCTTCACTTCTAGGCGTGACTGCTAAAGCGTGGATTGCAGGGTGTTCCTTCAAATCTTCTGGGAAACTTCAGATCAGCTTTTAACTCTGGTTGACAAATCTTTCTCAAATTTTCTGTCTCAAATGTTCTGTTCTGTAATCTTTGGATGTCGTGAGAATTCATTCAAAACAGATTTCTCTTGCTAGGGTTAGGATTCAATTTTTTATATTAATCTTTCAATAAATTCATCTGCATTGGTTATTTGATGGTTTAGTTGGATTTCCCATTATGTAACTAGTGTTCCACTCAAATATTTCTACATGCATCTACCCGCCACATGAATTAAGGGGATGATCATATAAAAAAAGGAGCTTAAACTTGTGCATTTGGGAATGTTATTCACTGTTTAAAGGCATAAAGTTGCACATCTAAAAAGTTTATTTGTAGATTTGAAGTTTTCCTTGCTGTTTGAGGTTCAAAAACATGTATTTGAAGATATCTTATTAGCAAATTTCCATAGGGATAACCCCATAGAATCGGTAATCACTGAAATGGAGCAAGAGTGAATGTTCCAGTGATAGAGGCACCTTCCCTAAATCGTCCATTTGGAACCCCTTAAGAAATTTCTGGCAGATTTCTCAATGGACAATCTCAGGTGATAACAATCTGAAATTAGAATCTTAGGAGTGTTACCTACCAAACCTGCACTTTAGACTCTAAATTGCTACTAAGGTGAGAAAGTAGGGTAAGGGCTCTAGTAACTTTACCTATTGTTGAAATTGTATGCCAATGCCTTTGTTAGGATCCTTTATATTTCTGTGTTGCTCATTAAGTTATTTATGCATTCTAATATAAATTTTCGAGTTAAGCATATTACAGCCTTCAGCTGGAGCAAAGTCCTTTATTTGAATTTGTATTAAGACAAACATCTCTATGAACTGTAATAGGGAAAGGAGTCTTGAATTCTTGGGGTTTCCTCAGTGGCATCTGGGTGAACATCTCCACTAGTTGTGTCACATCTATCACTACTTCATCTCCCATCCATGAGACTTCAACCATTATGACTATATAAGGCATCAAGAATGCTTGATGTGGTGTTATTGGTGTTCCTAAAGTCTACCCCTTTTCTCCAACTGGGCTCATAGGTGGTTGTTCCATCAATGCTTTTCTCTTTAGTTACTGTGTTAATGGAAACAACTCTCTAACTAGGATCAACATGTGCTCGTGCTCCTTGTCATCCGAATGTAACTTATTATTAGGGAATAGGAAAAAGTTACATGTCTCATTAGTGATAGTGGCGATGCCTATCCATATTTACACCTCTTGAATCGAGTAAGGGTCTATAATGTAGGGCACTCGACTGACCTCCACTCTATCACCACCTTCCATGATAGGTCAAAGGTATCTATTGTTCTTGGTCACCTAACAATTAAACTATTTTTTTATACTAGTTGATAAACCTAGGTGTGACTCTCGATTGGGTCACTTCCACCATCTTCTCATGCCCCTAAATGAATGCTCCATTGATGTAATCCCAATGGTACACATATTGTCACACCCACCAATCATGGTTATTATTCTCTCTAGCCACTCTACCTCATATCCCCCCATTAGTGGCTCCCAATAGAACATGGTAAAGGATAATAAGAAGTATCCCTAGTTGAATGCATGCATCTTATTGTATGTGGCCTTGTGAATGGACTTAATTAAGTCATTGATGAATAATTGGGCCTAGTAGAGGATCCAACCCTAGGTGCATGACTCTGTTGGCAACAAAGTGTCAAATGTACACTCTCCCTTTTTTTGTTTCCACATGATGTGGATTTACACTATATCATGCTTACTAATGGGATTATAGCTTATCATTGCTTATAGAAAATTGATCATTTATCCCTCATTTATCCTTGAAATAAGGTAATTTACCTCAATTATCCCCCTTGATAGGCGGACTATACAATGGGAGAATCGTATCTAATTCATCATCCCTAGGGCCTCACTTCTATGGAAAAAAATACATTTCTAGTGCTTGAACATAAATAGGGATTGATCTTAGCACAAAGGATAGAATTGGGTCTCCTACTAGTCAAGGCATGGGGATAGGTGGCACTTTTGTGGCTTCAAGTCAGCAAGTCAAGGGTGGTGGCCCTATTGTGGCTACTAATATAGGTACTTATTCTTAGAGAACCTTGTTATAGAATCATTGCATATATGCTGGTATAAATGGCCTCGAAGACATAGAATTTGCTAACTGAAATATGTGTCAAATTGGAGCTGAACTTAGTGCTAGGTGAAATCTATCAAAACCCACATATCTTGCTCAACCTATCATTAGGATACCCCAGTCTCTTCATACCTCAAAAATTCTCTAGACAATTGGTAAAAATAATAGCCTTTTTAGTCTGACTAGTAGGATACTCATAGTGACCTAAGTAATATTTTATGAGATGACCAAATTGACTGTAGGTCTTTTCAAATGTAGTTTTCTTGAAAATTTCTACACAGAGCAGACTTTCAACCATGTATCCAAGCTTATGAGATACCATCATACCTATTCACAAAGCCATAAAGACATTGATCACCAAACCTGATCAACCTCTTTCCAAAAATTAATGCATAATATATCACCCATATCATCAGCTAGGTCCACCCTTATATTGGTTCAGAAATATGTCTATCTCAATCTTGCATCCATCCCTTTATCAGTTCTTTGATGGTCCAAAAATATGTTCTTTAAAGGTTCTCAAGACATCCTTCAAAACAATTTATAACAACTCTTCACATGTCTTAGAATTAGTCCTTTGGTGATAATTTAATCATTAGTTCATGAGCAGTCTTTTATCAATCCAATGTAGCCCTTCGAAGAGTCCTTATCAATAGTACATGCATAGATCAATGCTAACGTAAGTCTGCTTTCAGATTTAATGGAGTAATTCTCCAAATGTTCTCAAGAAATTTTATAGTACTCTAAGACATATTCTTCATTTTTTTTTTATCTTTTTGTAAAGCTTCAAACCACTTCTAGATGTTGTTTCAAGGGAAAGACATACATTACTTGGACTACAAATTCATTTGGTTTAAATGTTTCTCCAGTAAATTCATACCTTTGCTCTATTTCACAATAGCCTCGACACTTCAAAAATATTTTATCTTTTGCAGAGATACACTTCCATTTCATTACTTCAATTCTGTCAGCAACAATTCTTACAACAATGTTCACATCTTCTTGGAAACCTCCGATCGGATTTTAAATCTTCTTAACAAATGTTTTTCAAATGTTCTTTCACATTAGCTGTCTACGAGCTATTTTTTCTATCATTTCCCACTCTCATTTTCTTATAAGCAAACCGAATTCTATCAAAATTAAGTTATAAACAGTTCTTGAAGAGTGTTAGAAATCAGTCCATAGCTTTGAGCCTTTTAACAGTCCCTAATTGTATGTTTTATAGCAGCCTTCAACAACATACATACTGCATTGGAAATAGGTAGAAAGTATAATCTTTTCACATTTTTATGTATTACTTGTTAGTATTCATTGAATTTGTATAATTATAAAAAATTTAACTTATCATCACTACTTTGTTTGTAGGTCACTTTCATGAAAATATTTCAAATCGACGTCCAAATAATAAATTGAGTTCGATTGTAGTCTACAACAAAAAGGGCAATGAAGGGTGTTGGATTCCTTTGAAGTTGTCTATTGGTGATTGGGTTACAATGAAACCATCTAGAAAAGGTGATCATAAGGTGAAAAGGAAATACCTAGAAGATGTTGAACGACATTGGAAGGGCATTGTGAAAGGGTTTAAGATGGAAGGACAGAGAAAAGTGAAAGAAGTGTTTGTAGCTCATGTATATGACAAGAAAGAGATTCAAAAGGAGTCTATTTCCAAGAATCCAAATTTTCCTCAAATCAAAGCTAATCGTAAGTATTTATCATTTTATTTCTTATATATTTCGATTATACAAAAACTTATTTCATGATATTTTTATTTACATTTATAATGGTTATATGTTCATAGGTTTATGCATCTCAAATTGGGAGGAATGGGAGCCGATTGAGTCTATCACTAGCATATTTGAAGTGGCGCATTCAAAATTTGGTGAATTAATATACTCTAACAAGGATGATAAATGGCTAAAGAATGAACGTATTTGGTTTTACAAGTACAACTACATCCTTCCAAGAAGAAGCGGAGCATGTGGAGAACTGCATGAAATCCCATTACCAACATTTCAATCCCATGAGTGGCCAAATATAGAGCATATAGTTCTAATCTCTTTCCGCTATAAGTTATTTTCAGAGGTACAAGTTGGGATGAGGGAAAGTGGAGGCATAGGTGTGCATTTAAGGATATTCATG
The DNA here is from genome assembly GCA_027924585.1 of Larix kaempferi. Taxonomy (NCBI): domain Eukaryota; kingdom Viridiplantae; phylum Streptophyta; class Pinopsida; order Pinales; family Pinaceae; genus Larix; species Larix kaempferi. Next base: position 2,550,897 of record BSBM01000870.1, read on the forward strand.
CCATTTTTGGTGTTTCGATATTTTTTCCAGAATGAAGAGTTACTCAAGGAAACAAACAAAACATACATGACATCATCACCTTCTGAGGAACTATTATAAAATATTTTCCATTCTGGCTGGGATACAAGAATCCATGACAAACATGGGGAAGAAATTGAATGTCGGGTAAATCATGCCAAGATATCATTTAGGTGAGTTATGTTTATGTCTCATGTTATGAATCCTAATAGGATAAATTGAAATGTCTGTATGTTTCTACTAGTGATATTTTCTGTGATGTTGCACCCATTATTGTAGGTATTGGATAATGAGACAAATTTTATATATTTCATTCAAGTTTCGTCGATGGAGATACGTTCGTGTATCGGGACAATGGAATTGGATTCCAATAGAGAAAGATGATGATGATGGAACACATTCTCCTATCATACTTGTGGAGGTCTTGAAAGATGGGAAATGCTTTAGATCCTTGACAGTGGAAGAAAATTGGACATTATTTGATGTGAGACAACAATTGGAGTTGGAAGATGTCAATGATTTTGAGTTTTTTCACAATGGGAAAAAGGTAGTAACTTACATTACATGAAAATATTACTTGTCATTGATGCCACTAATATTAATTTTATGTTACTTAAATATATTTAGTTTTTATCTATATGTTCATGCTCATTTACTGCTTAAATTGAGCCCAAAATGCTGACCATTGACCACCAAATTGACCCAGAATTGAATACTAGGGATGTTGGAAGATAAACATGCCCCGAAAGATTCAAATAGTACCCACATCTGCTTGGAATATGCCTAGAATGATCCTTGGAAACCCAAGTGAACACTCCAAAAAAATAGGGGGATAACAGGTCTCATACTGAGGTTTACACATGTGTAAAAGTTTTAATGCCTTTCATTCAACAACTTTTAGATATAAAGATTTATGAAAATTATGATTGTATCTAACCTGACTATTGCTGCAGCCTGCATTAACTATTTTTCTTCTTTGAGTTTTCCTAATGAATCTTATTGGGTATCCTCTTGGTGTCCATGTCTGCTGCCTTTTTATGTATACTATTAGCTTCCTTATCGCATCAAGTTATACTGGGTATAAAGTATAAACCCACTACTGCTACAAGCATTGTATATGGACCTAGACAAACTATTCAATCTCTTTCAATTATTCATAGGCCTCCAACCTAGACAAACGATTAGTTGAACTTCCAGCTCCTGTATTTTGAAGCTCAAATCTCATGTCCTCCACTGTTTTCTTCAACACTGTTTATTTATTTATTTTAGAAGTAAACACAACTTCCTTTCTATTGAACAACATATGCCTTAGGATTTTCATGCAGATTGTCAATAGACATGGAGCTTGTCACCATGATGGGATTCAATTTCAAATACTCAGACTTTGAATAAGATTCTCAAATGTGCCTTCAAAGTATGTTGCCTCTCCATGGTTGCATTCTCTTTCACATTTTACTCTGAACATTATAGAAGTCTCACTACTATTTTCTTCATCAATTGCAGCAACACTATTGCTGCTTCTTCCTTCACCTGTGTTTGTGCATTCACAGACATGGGCATGGCCTCCATGAATTTTTAATTATCAGATACAAATAATGATTTCTACACCACCCTCCTCCTCAAACTTTGGAAGGTATACAGTGACCCTTACTTCTCATTTTCTCTTGTCTCTAGTGCTTGGGCATCTGCCTTCACTTCATATATAGAATTTTCAAGTCTGGCCTCAAACTCATTGTCAAAATATTTCTCAATATCATTTCCAGATGCCCTCCTGTGTGCATCACATGTAAGGTCTGTGCTAAAATACTCCACACTTGTTTTTCTTGATTGTTTTTTGGATTTAGCTTGATCCAATGAGGAATATTATTGTACAAGATTGTTTCCACTAGTCTGATGTATGAGTGTTTCTTCTGGAATTTTGGTTTCACTGTTTTGAGCAATCTGATCTTCTTTGTGTATATATTTTTCATGTCTTTTGTTGCTTGGTCCATCAGATTTCTTTCTCCAAATTTTTGTACACTCTTTTGCAAGGTTCCCATGCTTATGACAATTGTAGCACTCAACATTATGAACTTCTTTACTTCTCCAATCCTTTGCATACTTTTTATCAGGAGCTCTGGTTATATGGCTTATGCAATTTCGGGATATTTGTCCAAAATTGTGACATTTGTAGCATTCAATTGAGTTATGATTTACGCTATCATAACCATTAGGAATTCTACCTTGTCTGCCTTCAGACTTGATTCTAGAGGTCTGATAGGGACCTCCTGATATATGATTTGCAATCTCTTGCTTTATACCCAAAATTGGTGCATGCAAAATAATAACCATGGAATATACTGAAGTACATGAACATATTACTTGTCATTGATGTCACTAATATTTATTTTATGTTAATTAAATATATTGATTTTGTTATCTTTATATGTTTTCTTACTTCCTACATTGTGCTTCATAGGTGGGAAAGCGATGAGAGAGTCTTGTTTGGTGCAAGGATTGTGTCTTACCATCTAAGCTAGAGATTGAAGAGTGTTAGTACAATGAAGAGATTGCAAGTGCACATTCTCTGTTTGCAAATTTGATAATGACAACTATTCATCTCATAGTACTTGTTGTACAAGTTAACTATGATACTTGCAAAATGGTTTTGTCTTTTTTCCGTGAGGATAATGAGTATGATGGAGCATTATGTGGAGCTCAATTATGATATAGAACTATCATATGGGATACATTAAGATATGTCTTCACCAAGAAAAAGATACATTTTCGAGATTTTTTGTGATTATCCGATGAACAATGTTTATTCTGTTCAATGTATTTTTTTTCAGACCTTAGTGAACAATGTTTATTTTGCTCATTTCGGCGATTATCAATAAAACACAACTTTTTCAATGATATATCTCTATTTTGTATTATTTTTATTACGCGTTTCATGTTATCTTCTTATGAAATATCTACTTCTAGGATTTATGTTTATCCATCTTTATTTTTACATTTTAGTAGGGGTACTATTACTTCAGCTGGTCTCGTTGGCTTGGAAATCCCATTGATACATGGGAGGTCTAGTTATTTGCATAATATCTGCACATCAATAAATGGATTAATAACAAAAGGAAAACCTCTCCAATTTGAATCTGCTTATGAATATCAAAAGGAAAATACAGTAAACAAGTCACAAATTCAAGGGCAAAAATTCTCATGAATTTTAGAATTTCAAAGATAAAAGTGTTTACAGTTAACAAATAATTGGCAAAATATTGGTGTGTTTATATAGAGCTTTGGCATGGACAACACAGGGGAAGCAACATACCATCAACAACCATTCTATTAGAAGTTTTTTTTTCAAGGAAAAATGGGTAATTTTATTAGATATAACAAAATTATATTCTGCATAATGCATCAAACATGCATTTCATGTATTTGGCCCTATGAGCCACATATATCCAAAATGACAGGCGATAAGACCTATCTTGCGAGGAAAAAAATACATATATATGCTTGTTAAGTTCATAAAAAATTACAATTCAGTCTCACATACTGCATGCATGATCATATATATATCCAAATCTATCAAAAATGATTTTTGTTATCAGTGTTTATGGCCCGTTGCTTCCACTTTCTCTTGCTACATTTAGATTTTCCACAAAAGGCCTGTGATAAAATTCATAGTGGTCTTAATTATGGTTAGAGGCTATCTTCATTAGTCCAAAGTTTAGCTGGAGTCCTTCCTTTGAAAGAGTGTCTACAATGGTATTCCTCTTCCTGAAAACATGCCTGCAAGAGAAAGAATCAAAATTATCCTTGAGCTAGAAAACCATTCTATTACAAGTTATTTATTGAAACATCAAAATTCATTTCCAAGAACTCTATACATGAATATAGCTATCCTATAAACCCACTCATAGATATTGTCGACTTCCTTCAACTATGGCTGGACAACCTTATCAATGAGATCGAATTTGATAGAATTCCTAAAAGTTTGAGACATATTCACCTTTCATCTTTACTATTTCTCAGACTCCAATTGAACATTTTTATATGTACCTTTCATTTAACATACCAATATAGAAACCTGTGAAACTTTCCAAATCTACCAAGCTGTTCTGACATTAAGCAAAGGAATGGTGCGGTCCATAAACCTAGTACTTTATGTGCTTAATTCAAATACAAAGATGAATGGTGGAAAATGGAGTCCAATGGAAGTGTTACAATGTGGACAACATGAATTTGAAGGGTAACCACATATACAATGATGAATTTGTATATGTGACTACACTGATTATACATTATGTAAATAATTTTAATTTGCATAACCTTGTGGTAGTTTCTGGTTTTTGCCTTGACACAACACAAAAATTCAATATCGGATTTCTGATAAAGAAGGGTGGAGTAACTACACCAAATACACAAAGTTCCCAGCAACAAAATAAAAACCTACTGGTGGATAATGACAAACAAATATTGATCAGTGGAGATAAAAGTCATTGATGGAGTAAAATATGTTGTGCCTACTCATAGCAGGAGAAAAGGTCCATCATCTCTAGCAGTGATGAGGAAAATGAATCCATCAAAGAAGAACCAATCCCCCTAAGAAAGGAGAACAATTACATGAAATATGGTAAAAAATATAATCATGAAAAATTAATGGAAAGTATGGGCCATTACGTTGTCCATAAAGTGACCAATTCTGGAAAAAAAGTGACAAGGGATGCGACTATCCTGGCATTGAAGGAGTGCCTCACCACGTGGATAGCAAGATTGCAGGAGTGCCTCAACCCTTGCCAACATTTTGCTTATGCAGAGTTTTGCAACACTGATCTTGATTGCAATGTCTCTTTTAATATTATGATAGCCTTTTTCTAATTTTGAATTAATCATTTAATTTAGTTTTTTCCACTTTGTTTAATATACCAAAAGGAATGAAAAGTGGATGAATTGATCATCTTTAGTAAAATCCTTGAAAAAAAAGCCTAATTCACCTATCCTAACATAATGACTCTACATATAACTTTTCTTCTCCTTTGACATATACCACTACCATTCATCATTCATCTTTGAGCTATCAATTGTCATTGTGAAGCCGATTTGTTGATTTTGCAAGAGTGACCAGTAGCCAAGGAAGAGGAAGGAGGTGTATTTTGTGGCCAAGATTCCAATAAGGAGGCACTAGAAGCTACATCCAAACTGCCATACTTAAGTTAGAACCTATAGCCAAGCTGTCAAAGAGATTCATCATTTAGATTTTGGAAGTTGCTGGGACAGCCTAGGTTTAACTGTTAAAATCCAAGTGTGCATTGTTTAAGTGTTTAAAATCCAAGGTGCGTCTCATAGTTAAGTGTTTAACAGCCATGGAAATAGATACAACCATTATCATATATTTTTTATATCCATCAGTGTGGAGGTAAAGTCGAACCACGACTATTTTTTAACATTTTGCAATTTTTTTTTTTTATTACAGGTTTATCATTTCCCTCTTTTAAACACATCCTTTGGGAAATTCATCAACCATGGAAATTAAAAGACAAATGCACTAAGTAAATTATAATTAGAAACCCTTGCTGTAGGTTTCCAACAATGAAAACTCTGCTCATAATACTTCAAACCCAGCAACATGAGTCACCTACCAATAACAGTAGTAGTGACAGAGATTATGATATTAAAGCAGAAGGTCATGTTGGGACAGAGATTAGAAGTGGGAGTGGAACTTCCATATCATCAAGGGTTAATGTATGTGTGAAATGAACCATGTCCTGATGCTCACCTAGGGCCACATATGAGGGTCCTGATGCTACAATTGCATGGACCATCTCCTTATAATAAGGAGATCGAGTAACATAGAAAGGAATGCCATTGGAAAAAATAAATTTACCAATGCCATCATTTGCATCATCACGTTGCAGTGCATTATTCATCCTTGTACTAGCTGCCACCTATTGCACACAAACAAGAACCCTTCTTTCTAGATGAAGAAGTTCCAATAGGTGTTGGTGGGAGGAATAAAGGTGAACGGGTCAGCTTTCCTTAGGGAACTCACTCCCCCAATAAATCTCTAACTCACCATATATTATGTAATTATCTAACCTCTAATAAAATAGGATTTTACATATTTATAGCTTCTGGAGTGATCAAATTTGACCAAGTCATCCATATGCTCTACATGAAATGTTGCAATCAACCAACTCATGAGTGATCAAAGTGTTAAATTTTGAGCATTAATTCACAATACTCTAGGATATTCACTGAGAGAATAACATATACAGTATATCAATGCATAACAATCACAATAATCATGACAAGCATCACAAGAATCAAAAGCATGAGAGACAAGAGACATAGAGTTTCCGTGGGGAAAACCCTAAGGTGAAAAACCCCACAACTTCCTTAGAGATAGAGAGAGCAATGGCTCAACCAAAGTACAACCAAAATACACTTGATATAGTCTCCTAGAAGCAAATGATCCTCCTCCTCACTAGTGCGCCACTTTCTGAGTGAGAGAGATATGACTTTTCGAATGATCTAAATAGAGATCTCCTTATCTCTATTTATACTAACCTGTTTTCCTAGTGACCTTATGGGGCCGACTTGTCTAGCTAGGTACATCCACAATATAATATATATTTCAGGGCCGACCCCACACATGGTGGTCTAATAACCCATCAGCAACTACACACACTTGCGACACTTGTCAATCCACATGATGACACTTCCTTATAGAGAAATAACACATCTCTAATAAGGGTACAATAAATATATATGAAATACATAGATGAAATACATTCCAAAGTTACATATACATCAACACTCCCTCTTAACTAGGAAGGTATTTCTCGACACAGATCTGCTAGACAAGTCTTCTTCTTGGGATCATCGTCATCGATGCATCGTCATCATTATTGTCACTGCTGTTGCTATCTCAACCAATCTCTGACTCTACTCGTCATAGGAAGTTCTACAGAGCCAGTCCTTTTTCATACTGGATGTAGGCCCACCACCTGCAGGTCTTCATCATCACTGGCCATACTGTGGAAATCTCAGGACTTATTACGTGCGTCACAAAACCTTAAAAGAGTCTCTTGACTAGCAAGAAACCTAAAGAGCATCTGAGGCCTTTTTCATCCTGTCTAGATATCCAGGACTTATTACATGTGACACCACCACAAAACCTCGAAAGAGAATCCCAGGACTGATTATGAGTACAAGGCTCAACCTATCGGATCTCCCACGGCACAAATTACATGTGGTCATCACAAAACCTCGAAAGAGCATCCCAGGACTGATTACGAGCACAAGGCTCAACCTATCGGATCTCCCAGGGAAAAAATTACATGTGGTCATTGCAAAACCTCGAAAGAGCATCCCAGGACTGATTATGAGCACACAGTTCAACCTATCGGATCTCCCAGGGCACAAATTACATGCCATAGGACAAAACCTCGAAAGAGCATCTGCCAGATATCCCAGGGCACAAATTACATGCCATAGGAAAAACCTCAAAAGACTATATGCAGATCTCTCAGGGCACAAATTATATGTCCTCCCAAGAAAAACCTCGAAAGAGCATTTGCTAGATATCCCAGGGTACAAATTACATGCCGTAGGCAAAACCTTGAAAGACTATCTGCAAATCTCCCAGGGCACAAATTACATGCTTATCTGCACAACCTATTCCATGGCCACAGAGTATCAACCTGATACTCACCATACATCATCCTGATGTACACATGATCATCCTGATCATCATCACTGCAACATCCTACTGCATGTCATCTGGAGCAACATCCTGAAGCTCATCATCCATGATCATCCTGATCATACAATGCATCTACCTAATGCATACCAAGTATCTACCTGATACATATCATCATACATGATCCACCTGATCACACAGTGTATCCACCTGATACAAATATAAATACATGATACATATCAACATACATGATCTACCTGATCATACAATGTATCCACCTGATACATATACAGATACATGGTCCAAGCATCCAACATGATGCTTATACAAAATACATACACATGATCCAACAGATCATATCCAGCATCCAACATGATGCGTACATACATATACATATAAATGATCCCACTGCTCATATTCAACATCCAACATGATGCATACATACATATAAATGATCCAACTGATCATATCCAACATCCAACATGATGCATACATACATATAAATGATCCAACTGATCATACAAAGTAGAAACCAGAACACCATCCTGATGCTCATCATCCAGCGCTTACATCCATAGCCATGTGAAGGATCCTCCTTACAACATGCTTGGAATGGCTTCAAGAAATGTGTCCATCACTTCTTCCTCAAAGTGTTATCAATCTAAAGAACAACAAGCCTCTCTCTGAAGTACTCAAACTTCACCCTGGTTAGTGGCTTTGTCAGCACATCTGCAATCTACTCGTCCATCGCAACATACAAGAGCTTCACAGCTCCTCTCTGCACCATATCCCTGATATAGTGATATTTGATCTCTATTTGTTTCAAACTGTCATGAAACACTGGGTTCTCGGATAGCTTCACACAACTCTGGTTATCACAGAAGATACCAGTATCATCCAACGAGAGATCAAATAATTCAGACAGTAGCTTCCGTAGCCATACTGCCTCACAACTAGCTAAATAGGCTACAACATACTCTGCCTCAGCTGTACTCAGTGCTACACAGGACTGCTTCCTTCTAAACCAAGATATCACACCTGATCCCATACTGAAACAACACCCAGATGTGCTCTTCCTATCTGCAGCACTACCAGTCCAATCTGAATCAACATAACCCTGCAGGTTAAACTTTTGATTCACCTCATTATTGAGCCCATAATCCACTGTACCTTTCAGGTACCTCAGAACATGCTTTACAGCAACCAGATGAACACTCCTCGGATCTTTCAGGAACTGACTCAATGTGTTCACCGCAAAGCAAATATCTGGTCTCGTGTTCGTCAGGTACATCAAGGACCCAATCATCTGACGATACATAGAGACATCAAACGGCTCAGATGAAGCATCACATAGAAGCTTCAGATTCGATGCCATAGGTGTGGACATGGCCTTGCAATCCATCATCCCGAATCTCTTCAAGATATCTACTATGTACTTCCCTTGACCAAGGAAGATCCCACCTGCACTCTGCCACACCTCCATACCTAGGAAATAATGCATCATTCCCAAATCTTTCATATCGAACTCGGCAGCAAGCTTTCTCTTAGTATCTGTAATCAATCTGTCATCTCCTGTTACAAATAAGTCATCCACATACAGGAGTAGAATCAGAGGATTCCCTTCCTCAACCTTGTAATAAAGGTTGGAATCTGCTTTACTCTTGGTAAAGCCCAAAATAGATAGGAAACTATCCATCCTACCATACCAAGTTCTGGGAGCTTGTTTCAAGCTATACAAGGCTTTCTTCAATCTACACACATATGACTCCCTGTCATGTATTTCAAAACTGAGTGGCTGCTCCACATATACTTCCTCTTCAACTACACCATTCAAGAAAGCAGTCTTGACATCCATCTGGTGTATTTTCCATTTCATCGCTGCAACCAGGGCAAGTACTGTTCTGATGGAAGTATACCTGGCTACAGGTGCAAAAGTTTCTTCATAATCTATTCCCTCTTTCTGAGAGAAGCCACGAGCTATGAATCTTTCTTTGTATTTCTCTACACTGCCATCTGCAGCATGCTTGATTTTGTAGATCCATTTAGAAGTCACAACAGACTTCTCTTTAGGTCTTGGTGTTGGTTGTGGAGCCAGATCTTCTAGTCTCATAGATGATATTGTATCAGGTGTGTTTGTACCTCAATTTTATATGATATGTAGGTGGACTGTACAGTCACCCCCTGGTTGGGGGGTTTGGGGGCAACGCCCTCGAAGAAAATTTTTGGGGCTATTTTCGCCAGCTGTTTTGTGGGCCCATGGTTTTGGGTATCCCGTGGTATTTTCCCTTTGTATTTCCCTTATAAATAAAGACATTGTAATACGGCTAGGGATGATGATGTATTAGGTTTTATGCATTGTAAAGATATCTGAGATCATGAGAGAGACTGTGAAACAGAGAAGAGGAAGTGCAGCGGTTGTGCTGCAGGTTGTATCCCTTCACCTTGTTGGACGGTAATAATAATAAGGACTGGCAAATTCAGTGTGGACTTATCCCAATTTGGGTGAACCACGATATATCTGTGTCTCTCTTGTAATGTGTATGTGTGATTATATTTGCATTTCTGTTTATTGTTATTTCTCTGCGATCCTGTTTTTCTAACAATTGGTATCAGAGCCAAATGTCTATTTGGCAGTTAAACCCGCAGGAAGCTAGGGTTTCTGGTTCGAGTGGGAGCAATGGCAGAAGAAGGAAAGTTTAAGGTCGTGAAGTTTAATGGCAAAAACTTCAGGTTATGGAAGATGCAAATGGAGGACTATTTGTACCAGAAGGATCTATTCCTACCATTGGGAGGAAAATCAAAGCAGCCGACAGCTATGAAGGACGAAGAATGGGAGGTTCTTGACAGAAAGGCTCTGGGAACAATACGGTTGAGCCTGGCTTCGTCAGTGGCTTTCAATATCTCAAAAGAAACGACAACAGAGGGTTTGATGAGTGCATTGGGTAAGCTGTATGTAAAACCCTCAGCCTCCAAAAAGGTATTTCTAATGAAGCGTTTATTTAATATGAAGATGTCTGAAGGTGGATCTGTTACTGATCATTTAAATGAGTTTAATACGGTTACAAATCAGCTAAGTTCTGTAAGTTTGAACTTTGATGATGAGATTAGGCATCTTCTAATCTTGTGTTCATTGCCAGAAAGCTGGAATAGATTGGTCATGGATGTAAGTAACTCTGTCTCTGGTTCAAACACCTTGAAATTTGATGATGTTATTGGTGTTATTCTTAGCGAGGAAATGCAAAGAAAAAGCACATGTGAGACATCAAGTAATGCGTTAACCATGGAGAGCAGGGGAAGACAAAAGGAGAGAGGAAAGAGCCAAGGTAATCATGGAAATTCTAAAACGGGTAGATCCAAGTCCAGACTGGGAAAGATAGAGTGCTGGAACGGTGGAAAGAAAGGACATCTAAAGAAAGACTGCAAATCTCTAAAGAAGAAAGGAGATACACAGAAGGAAACTACCCAGGAAGCAAATGTAGCAGGTAATGTGTTACAAGATGCTTTGATTCTTTCATTAGATAATACTAGTGATTATTGGGTAGTAGATTTAGGAGCTTCATTTCATGCTACACCCCATAGGAAATACTTTCATGAGTATGTTCATGGTGACTTTGGACATGTTTTATTGGGTGATGATGAGCCATGTAAAATTGTTGGAATGGATAAGGTATGGATAAAAGTTAAGAATGGAACTGATTGGTTGTTGAAAGAAGTTAGGCATATTCCTGCTATGAAAAAAAATCTGATCTCAATAGGGCAGTTGGGAGATGGTAGCTGTCTATCTACGTTCGGAGAAAAGTGGTGGAAGATCACTAAAGGATCAATGGTGATAGAAAAAAGAGACAGAGTAGGTACGTTGTATTTATGTCCTCATAATACTGACCATTCTATCTCTTTAGCTTCCACAGAACAGATATAGCATTGTGGCATCATAGGCTTGGCCACATGAGTGAGAAGGGGATGCAGATTCTCCACTCAAGGAAGTTGCTGCCGGATTTGAAGCAGGTAAGTTTGGAATTCTGTGAAAACTGTGTTTATGGAAAACCAAAGAGAGTCAGATTTCTCAGGGTTGGGAAACAGAAGAAGAATGAAAAAGTAGAGCTTGTGCATACAGATGTATGGGGACCGGCTCAGGTACAATCTCTTGGTGGCTCTCATTATTATGTTACATTTATTGATGATGCAACTAGAAAAACTTGGGTTTATTGCATTAGATAGAAATTTGATGTGTTTGCTACTTTTAAGAAGTGGAAAGCTTTGGTTGAGAATGAGATAGGAAAAATATTGAAGTGTCTCAAATCTGATAATGGAGGTGAGTACTGCGACAAGGAGTTTGATAGTTACTGTTTATACCATGGGATTCGTAGAGAGAAGACAGTCCCAGGAACACCACAGGAAAATGGTGTGTCAGAAAGGATGAACAGAACGATCATGGAGCGTGCAAGGTGTATGAGACTGCATGTAGGGTTGCCCTTACAGTTTTGGGCGGATGCTGTAAATACTGCTGTTTATTTAATAAATAGATGACCTTCAAGTGCTTTGGATGGTGGTATTCCAGAGGAAGCATGGATAGATAAAAAGGTAAACTACTCATTTATGAGAACATTTGGTTGTGAAGCATTTGTCCATATTGATAAAGAAAATAGAACAAAGCTTGAAGCTAAATCCAAGAAATGTACCTTTATTGGATATGGGGTTGATGAATTTGGCTATCGTTTATGGGATTATAAAAATAACAAAATCATCAGGAGTAGAGATGTGATATTCAATGAAAAGGTCATGTATAAAGATCAGTTGCAGGGAAAGAAACAGGAAAAAGAAAACACAGAGTACATAGTGCTTGATGAAATTAAAGAAAATGAAGTTCCGAAGGTGCTAGAAAATCAAGAGCAGCAGCAAGTACCTGAAACTCCTGCAACTATAAGAAGATCTACCAGGTTAAGTAGACTCCCTGAACGATACTCTCCTTCAATGTATTATTTATTGATGACTGATTCTGGTGAACTAGAATGTTATGAAGAAGCAATGCAGGTGGAAACTAGAAAGAAGTGGGAGCAAGGCATGAATGAGGAGACGGACTCATTGGTAGGAAACTAGACTTGGGATTTGGTTCAGTTTCCTACTGGTAAAAGAGAATTGCAAAACAAATGGATTTACAGGTTGAAGGAAGAAGAAGGAGGTAAGAAGCGGTACAAGGCCAGACTTGTTGTAAAGGGGTTCGCACAGAAGAAAGGTATAGATTTTGATGAACTATTTTCTCCTGTTGTTAAGATGACTTCAATTAGGACTATCTTAAGTCTAGTGGTGGTAGAAGATTTGCATCTTGAACAGTTAGATGTAAAAACAACCTTCCTCCATGGGGATTTGGAGGAAGAAATATATATGGAGCAGCCATAAGGGTATGAGGTCAAAGGTAAGGAGGATCTGGTATGCAGGTTGAAAAAGAGCTTGTATGGCTTGAAGCAAGCTCCAAGGCAGTGGTATCTAAATTTTGACAGGTTTATGACAGAACAAGGTTATAGTAGATGTCATTCTGACCACTGTGTTTATTTCAAGAAGCTAGACAATGGAAGATATATTATCTTGTTATTGTATGTGGATGACATGCTTGTTGTAGGGTTTGACATGTAGGATATAAATGTACTCAAAAGGAAGCTAGCTAATTCATTTGTGATGAAGGATTTGGGTGCTGCAAAGCAAATCCTTGGTATGAGAATAACGAGAGACAAGAAAAATCGCAAATTGACATTGTCTCAACGTGAGTACATACAAAAGGTGTTGGAGAGGTTCAGAATGCAGAATGCAAAACCTGTAAGTACACCTTTGGCTAGCCATTTCAGTCTAAGTAAGGAAATGTGTCCCAAGACACAAGAAGAGATAGATTACATGTCCAAGTTTCCCTATCAATCAACAGTTGGCAGCTTGATGTATGCCATGGTGTGCACAAGACCAGATATTGGACATGCAATGGGAGTTGTGAGCAGATATATGAACAATCCAGGTAAAGAACATTGGAAGGTAGTACAGTGGATTCTCAGGTATTTGAGAGGTACTACCACTGAGTCATTATGTTTTGGAGGTTCAAACACTGTTCTACAGGGATATGTTGATGCAGATATGGTAGGTAACAAGGATAGCAAGAGGAGCACCACAGGGTATGTGTCTACTGTAGGTGGAACAACAGTAAGCTGGATTTCGAAACTACATAAGGTTGTTGCACTTTCAACAACAGAAGCAGAGTATGTTGCCATTACAGAGGCTAGTAAAGAGATGATTTGGTTGCAGAGGTTTATGGAGGAAGTGGGTAAGAAGCAGAAGGATAGCATATTGTATAGTGACAGCCAGAGTGCCATTCATCTTGCAAAGAACTCAGCATTCCATTCCAGGACTAAACATATACAGCTCAAGTACCATTTCATATGCTCTGTTCTGGAAGATGAACTGTTGAAGCTGGAAAAGATACATACTAGTCAGAATCCTGCAGACATGTTCACAAAGGTAGTGACCAGAGAGAAACTGAGTTCGTGCTTGGTTTTAGTTGGCCTTCTAGCATGAAGGTGAAGAGGAGAAATTTTCCAAGTCCAAGTCCAGCAAGTGCAGCAGCGGTGGAGTTGCTGTGATCAGTCTCCAAGTGGGAGATTGTTGGTTGTGGAGCCAGATCTTCTAGTCTCATAGATGATATTGTATCAGGCGTGTTTGTACCCCAGTTTTATATGATATGTAGGTGGAATGTACAGTCACCCCAGCGGGGGGCATCGCCCCCGAAGAAAATTTTTGGGGTTGTTTTCACCAGCTGTTTTGCAAGCCCATGGTTTTGGGTATCCCGTGGTATTTTACCATTGTATTTCCCTTATAAATAAAGACATTGTAATATAGCTAGGGATGATGATGTATTAGGTTTTATGCATTGTAAAGATCTTTGAGATCATGAGAGAGACTATGAAATAGAGAAGAGGAAGTGAAGCGGTTGTGCTGCAGGTTGTATCCCTTCACCTTGCTGGACAGTAATAATAATAAGGACTGGCAAATTCAGTGTGGACGTAGCCCAAGTTGGGTGAACCACGATATATCTGTGTCTCTCTTGTAATCTGTATGTGTGATTATATTTGCATTTTTGTTTATTGTTATTGCTCTGCGATCCTATTTTTCTAACACTTGGTAACACATCCCAAACATCATTCTTCATTATTGATTGGTATTCCTCAACCATGGCATCCTTCCATTCTTTATTTTCCGTTGCTTCTTCATAACTGGAAGGTTCTTTGTTCATAATGTCACAGAGTAAAGCAACATAGTTGGTATGTGATCTATTTCTCTTCTTTTCTCTATGTTCTTCTTCTGGAATGCCAAATCTTTCTGCATCTTGAATGAGCTCTCTAGCCCATGCAGGTTTCCTCTTGTGAGAGTTATCCTCACTGGGTGGATCTACAGGTTCTTGCAGATCTTCAAACTCACGAACAACTTTTGGAATTGCTTCAGTCATGGTAGTGTCTTGAAATCTAGTTTCCTTAGGTTCTTCATAAACTTTGATAGGTGCCTTCCTTGATTTGATGAATGCTGAGCTTTCATCAAATGTCACATCCCTGCTGGCATCAATGTTCTTGAACCCTGGAAAGTATATTATGTAAGCCTTCGAGATTTCACTGTAACCCACAAAGATACCCTTCTTTCCTGAAGGATCTAGTTTAGTCCTCTTTTCCTTTGGGACATGAGTGTATACTGGACAACCAAATATTCTGAGATGGCTGACTTCAGGTTTCTTACCAGAAAAGACCTCTTCTAGTGTCTTGTTGTCCAAAATTTTATGTGGGGTGTTTTGTTCTGCACATATACAACTGTTCTAGCTACTTTTTCCCATAGATGCATAGGTAGATCCTGGTCATGTAGCATTTCCCTTGCTGCTTCCATGATTGTTCTGTTCTTCCTTTCTGCAAATCCATTTTGTTGAGGATTATAAGGAGCAGTCAACTCCCTCTTAATCCCTGAATCACTACAAAGCTTCTTGAAGTCACCTGAGGTGAATTCTCCACCATTGTCGGATCTGAATGTTTTGATCTTCTTGTTAGTTTGATTCTCCATCAAGGTTTTGAATTCCTTGAATTTATCAAACACCTCATCTTTGTTCTTCAATAAGTATACCCAAGTATTCCTGGAGAAGTCATCAATAAATGAGACATAGTAAACATACCCACTCAGAGAACTGGATGACATAGGACCACATACATTTGAGTGGTTGATTTCCAGGATGTCTTTTGCCCTGCTTTCATTGCTTGGGAAAGCCTTCTTAATGTTCTTACCTTTTGCAAATCCTTTTCAAACACCTTCATGTTTGGTCTTGATTTTAGGAAGACCCTCTACAACCTTTCTAACAATTGGAAGTGCCCTATAGTGCATATGAGCAAGTCTTCTATGCCAAAGTTCACTTGGCTCCATGGATTCATGTACCATGGCATGTTCAGGTTGTCCCTTCAATTTATACAAACCTCCCTCTTGCTCTCCAATCACTAATGCATCAGTTATGTTTTTTCCCTTTGGCCACATTAGGACTTGGCCATCCACAAATGCAACCCTCATACCTTTTGCATCCAATGCAGAGATGGAGAGTAAGTTCTTCTTGAGCCCAGGTACATAAAGGACTTCTTTCATCTTCAAAGATTTTCCAGAATCTAGGTTGTAGGAGGCTTCACCACTTCCTTTGATTGGGTATTGATAATCATCCCCAAGTTTCACCTTATGGGGTGATTGATGTTCGGATAGATTCACAAAAGATTCCTTAAACCCAGTCATGTGTTTGGAAGCCCCGCTGTCAATCAACCAATCATTACAACCATGGGAGATAGTACCTGTGAGAGTAGAAATTAGAACATATTCTTCTTCAATTGATGAGTCATCATCACTATCACTTTCTGACCTAGCCTTCTTCTTTG
Organism: Larix kaempferi; assembly: GCA_027924585.1. Classification (NCBI taxonomy): domain Eukaryota; kingdom Viridiplantae; phylum Streptophyta; class Pinopsida; order Pinales; family Pinaceae; genus Larix; species Larix kaempferi. The sequence goes on from BSBM01000870.1 coordinate 2,567,529, forward strand.
GGGGTTCATCATCTTCGGCAGCATGAGCATGATATCTTCTTTTGTTATTCTTCTTCTTCTTATTAAAGTTGTTGTTGTTTTCTTTCTTCTTCTTGGGACAATCTAAAGCAAAGTGTTCCTTTTCATTGCAATTGAAGCATTTGAGATCTTTCTTATCTTTATGATAATGGTGGTGTGAGAATCTTCTGTTATGAGATGATTCCTTCTTGGACTTTCCTTTCTTAGCATGTGCTATGAGAGCTTGATCTTCATTTCCCATCTTTTCTTCTCGGGCCACAAGCCTAGCTTTTTCTTGAGAGCATTCATCCCGCAATCTGTTGAAGGAGATCAACTTCTTCCTTGCACAAATTCCTTGAATAAAGGAATCCCATGACCTGGGTAGGCCATTTAGAGTGGTCATCACCACTTCACCATTCTCCACCATTTCATCCACTACTTCTAGTTGTTCCTTGATCTGGGAGACCCTTGAAAAATAAGATTGAATGGTTTCTCCATTCTGAAACTTTACTCCTTTCAATTGGTTCTGCAGGGTCATCTTCCGATTTATGTTCTTCCCTTCAAATAGCTTGGTCAAAGAGTCAAACATCTCCTTGGGTGTCTTTAGAGAAGACACATGGGGTATGAGATGGTCTTTGATAGAATCAGCAATGATTCTCTTTGCCTTAACCAAGTTCTTCTTATGCAATACCTTAGCCTCTTCATCCTCTGGGATAGGGATGTTTTCTTTTACATATGAGTCCAACTCATTCTCTTCCAGGATTAACCCAATCCTATACTTCCAAGCTCGAAAGTTATTAGCTCCTTCAAGCTTATCCTCAAGCTTGGTGTGGTGAGACATCTTAAAGAGTACTTCAAATGGAAATAGAAAATATTTAGGTCTTACCACTTGAAATGTTGAAAACTGGATCTGGTCCTGGATTAGGGTTTGTCGAAAAAACCCTAAAAATTCAAAATGTGAATTTCAACTTTCTGAAAGGATAGAAAGATGCACCTTGATGAGCTGATCATCCTGGTGCATTCAGAATTTGAGATCAGCAAAGCTTTACCCTTCATATTTGCCTTTTTGTCCTCCCGGTTTCATTAGGGAGAGCCATGAATTAGGGTTTGAGTTTCCCGGAGATCTACCCAGCCAAAAATCTCGATCCAAAGCTCTAAAATTCGATTTTTGCAAGGAGCTTCCAGCTATGTCTTCAGATTTCAGAAATTCCTATTTTTGTGGAAACCCTAATGTTTAGGGCCAAATCTAAAAATGCTCAAAATTGAATTCTGATTGGACAGATAGATGCTCCTTGATGAGTAGAATCAATCTACTATACTTCTTTTCCAAAATTTGTGGAGAGAAACCAAATAAACAAGAAACTCAAGTTTTCGTCACTGCAAAATGTCTTCTTCTCAGGTTAGCTCTGATACCATGTTAAATTTTGAGCATTAATTCACAATACTCTAGGATCTTCACTGAGAGAATAACATATACAGTATATCAATGCATAACAATCACAATAAGCATGACAAGCATCACAAGAATCAAAAGCATGAGAGACAAGAGACACAAAGTTTCCATGGGGAAAACTCTAAGGTGAAAAACCCCACAACGTCCTCAGAGATAGAGAGAGCAATGGCTCAACCAAAGTACAACCAAAATACACTTGAGATAGTCTCCTAGAAGCAAATGATCCTCATCCTCACTAGTGCGCCACTTTATGAGTGAGAGAGATATGACTTTTCGAATGATCTAAATAGAGATCTCCTGATCCCTATTTATACTAACTTGTTTGCCCAGTGACCTTATGGGGCCAACTTGTCTAGCTAGGTACATCCACAATATAATATATATTTCAGGGCCGACCCCACACATGGTTTTCTAATAACCCATTGGCAAGTACACACACTTGTGACACTTGTCAATCCACATGACGACACTTCCTTATAGAGGAATAACACATCTCTAATAAGGGTACAATAAATATATATGAAATACATAGATGAAATACATTCCGAAGTTACATATACATCAACACAAAGTTGACCAAGTATGATATTTTTTACAAAGTCAAACTTTGCCTAGCGGTCACTTCCACATTATAAAATTGTGGCATGACAACTACCACACCAAATCAACCCTACAACAAAATACTCCTTGCCACAATTTCTAGTGCACTAGAACTCATTCACATTAGAGATAGCGTTATTGCACTTTCCCTGACTCTACAGGTCTGCATTCTTCTTCTTTGTACATTTGCAACATCACAATTTGTGTTGAATGGTTTTCCATTACTTTTTCTAACAAAATATTATGGTTCCTAACATGTTTTGAGCTCAAGGATGTTTGAATTGGTCGACATTTGTTACAAGATTATTTTCCTCTGCTATATATAGATGGATGATTATTTCAACCTCAATCAAAGGAAACATAAATAAGAAATCAAATGCCAACTCTAATTTGTCTACTTGGTGGGTCATACTTAATAATGTTTGGAAATCCGTAGGGGTAAATCCCACGAAAGTTGTTATTTACCTAGCTTACAGGACTTAGCCATTGGATCTCAAATAGCCAAGATTGGTATTGTTCCCTATATGTTTCTTTTTGTAATAAGGATAAAATCATTCTCCATTTTTTTTTGTTTTGTACAGAAATCTAAGTATCATGGGACTTGGTGGAAAATTTGTGCACTCCCAAATTAAATGTCCCTTGTTAGTTGATATGAGAACATATTAGGAGATTATGCCTTCCTTTATAATTTCTGCTTTTTCGAAGAATAGGACCCATTCCGAGGTTTTGAAGTCATCTTCCAAAACTAATAGCTAGCAGTGTAGACAAACTAATAACTGAACATTACCAAACTAGCATATATCTTGTTATCCTCATTTGGCATGGGTGACAAAATTCAATAGGTCAATCCTATAACATGCATCCAACAGTAAACACCCTTGATTAAGTTTTTCAAATGATTATTTAACAGCCAAGTGAAGTATGATGAACCAATTCTGGGCACTTTAGGGTTGTTTTGGGCACTATAATGGAGAATCCTAAGCATCATAAACAGACTTGGGCAAACAACATCAGGTTCTGGGAATTGCTATGCCTATCTGGGCACTTTGCAATAGTACTACAATCACGTACAACCACAAAGCATCCCCGGTATTGTGTTCTACATCAAACAACATTAGCTAAAAGGTCACTTACATTTATAAAGATCAGTTATGGGCATAATTTCTAGGTATCCTATGCATGTTAAGGTATTCTAACAACCTAATCCTTCAATCTAGGCATAATTTGGGCATTTTTGCGGATGTTTCAGCCTCCCAACAATAATGAATCTCAGATCTAGGCAAGTCTGGGCATAGTTGCAGCAGTAAATAGCCACATTAGACCAATTATGGGCAGTCCTATGGGTGAGAAAGCAACAATAAACCCACATCACTTTCACCTTGGGCATGCTATGTTAAATTTTGAGCATTAATTCACAATACTCTAGGATCTTCACTGAGAGAATAACATATACGGTATATCAATGCATGACAATCACAATAAGCATGACAAGCATCACAAGAATCAAAAGCATGAGAGACAAGAGACACAGAGTTTCCATGGGGAAAACCCTAAGGTGAAAAACCCCACAACTTCCTCAGAGATAGAGAGAGCAATGCCTCAACCAAAGTACAACCAAAATACACTGAGATAGTCTCCTAGTAGCAGATGATCCTCCTCCTCACTAGTGCGCCACTTTCTGACCGAGAGAGAGATAACTTTCCGAATGATCTAAATAGAGATCACCTGATCTCTATTTATACTAACCTATTTTCCCAATGAACTTATGGAGCTGACTTGTATAGCTAGGTACGTCCACATTATAATATATATATATTTCAGGGCCAACCCCACACATGGTGGTCTAATAACCCATCAGCAAGTACACACACTTGCAACACTTGTCAATCCACATGACGACACTTCCTTATAGAGGAATAACACATCTCTAATAAGGGTACAATAAATATATATGAAATACATAGATAAAATACATTCCGAAGTTACATATACATCAACACTCCCTCTTTACTAGGCAGGTATTTTTTGACACAGATCTGCTAGACAAGTCTTCTTCTCGGGATCACCGTCATCGATGCATCGTCATCATCATCGTCACTACTGCTGCTATATCAACCAATCTCTGACTCTACTCGTCATAGGAAGTTCTACAGAGCCAGTCCTTTTTCATACTAGATGTAGGCCCATCACCTGCTGGTCTTCATCATCACTGGCCATACTGTGGAATCCTTAGGACTTATTACGTGCATCACAAAACCTCAAAAGAGCATCCCAGGCTGTTAAGAGCACACTGCTCTACCTATAGGATCTCCCAGAACCATATTATATGTGACCTCACCACAAAACCTCGCAAGAGCATCCCAGGTTGTTACGAGCACACAACTCTACCTATAGGATCTCCCAGGGACAGATTATATGTGATCACCACAAAACTTCGCAAGAGCATCCCAGGCTGTTACAAGCACACAGCTCTACCTATAGGATTTCCTAGGGATAGATTATATGTAGTCATGGCAAAACCTCGCAAGAGCATCCTAGGACTTATTACGGGCACACAGCCCAACCTATCGGATCTCCCAGGGACATATTATATGCCATAGGACAAAACGTCGAAAGAGCATCTGCCAGATATCCCAGGGCCAGATTATATGTCATAAGAAAAAACTCAAAAGACTATCTGCAGATCTCCCAGGGCCAAATTATATGTCCTCCCAGAGAAAAACCTTGAAAGAGCATTTTCCAGATATCCCAGGGCCAAATTATATACCATAGGAAAAACCTCGAAAGACTATCTGCAAATCTCCCAGGGCCAAATTATATGCTCATATGCACAACCTGATCCACGGCCATAGAGTATCAACCTGATACTCACCATACATCATCCTGATGTACACATGATCATCCTGATCATCATCACTGCAACATCCTGCTGCATGTCATCTAGAGCAACATCCTGAAGCTCATTATCCATGATCATCCTGATCATACAATGTATCTACCTAATGCATACCAAGTATCTACCTGATACATATCATCATACATGATCCACCCGATCATACAGTGTACCCACCTGATACAAATACAAATACATGATACATATCACCATACATGATCCACCTGATCATACAATGTATCCACCTGATACATATACAGATACATGGTCCAAGCATCCAACATGATGCATATACAAAATACATACAAATGATCCTACTAATCATATCCAACATCCAACATGATGCATACATGCATATACATATAAATGATCCAACTGATCATGTCCAGCATCCAACATGATGCATACATACATATACATGTAAATGATCCAATTGATCATATCCAGCATCCAACATGATGCATACATACATATAAATATAAATGATCCAACTGATCATACAAAGCATAAACCAGAACATCATCTTGATGCTCATCATCCAATGCTTACATCCATAGCCATGTGAAGGATCCTCCTTCCAGCATGATTGGAATGGCTTCAGCAAATGTGTCCATCATTTCTTCCTCGAAGAGTCATCAATCTAAAGAACACCAAGCCTCTCTTTGAAGTACTCGAACTTCACCCTGGCCAGTGGCTTCGTCAGCACATCTGCAATCTGCTCGTCTGTCGCAACATACAGGAGCTTCACAGCTCCTCTCTGCACCATATCCCTGATATAGTGATATTTGATCTCTATGTGATTCGACCTGTCATGAACACTGGGTTCTCAGACAGCTTCACACAACTCTGGTTATCATTGAAGATACCAGTAGCATCCAACAGGAGATCAAATATCTCAGATAGTAGCTTCCGTAGACATACTGCCTCACAACTAGCTGAACAGGTTGCAACATACTCTGCCTCAGCTGTACTCAGTGCTACGTAGGACTGCTTCCTACTAAACCAAGAGATCACACTTGATCCCATACTGAAGCAGCACCCGGATGTTCTCTTCTTATCTGCAGCACTACCAACCCAATGTGAATCAACATAACCCTGCAAGTTAAACTTTTGATTCGCTTCATACTTTAGCCCATAATCCACTGTACCCTTCAGGTACCTCAGAACATGATTTACAGCAACCAGATGAACACTCCTCGGATCTGTCAGGAACTGACTCAATGTGTTCACCGCAAAGCAAATATCTGGTCTCGTGTTCGTCAGGTACATCAAGGGCCCAATCATCTGACGATACATAGAGACATCAACCGGCTCAGATGAAGCATCACATAGAAGCTTCAAATTCGATGCCATAGGTGTGGCCATGGCCTTGCAATCTATCATCCTGAATCTCTTCAGGATATCTACTGTGTACTTCCCTTGACCAAGGAAGATCCCACCTGCACTCTGCCACACCTCCATACCTAGGAAATAATGCATCATTCCCAAATCTTTCATATCGAACTCAGCAACAAGCTTCCTCTTCATATCTGCAATCAATTTGTCACCTCCTGTTACAAATAAGTCATCCACATATAGGAGTAGAATCACAAGATTCCCTTCCTCAACCTTGTAATAAAGGTTGGAATCCGTTTAATCTTGGTAAAGCCCAAACTAGATAGGAAACTGTCCATCCTGCAATACCAAGTTTTGGGAGCTTGTTTCAAGCCATACAAGGCTTTCTTCAATCTACACACATATGACTTCCTATCATGTATTTCAAAACCGAGTGGCTGCTCCACATATACTTCCTCTTCAACTACACCATTCAAGAAATTAGTCTTGACATCCATCTGGTGTATTTTCCATTTCATTGTTGTAGACAGGGCAAGTACTATTCTGATGGAAGTATACCTGGCTACAGGTGCAAAAGTTTCTTCATAATCTATTCCCTCTTTCTGAGAGAAGCCACGAGCTACGAATCTTGCTTTGTATTTCTCTACACTACCATCTGCAGCATGCTTGATTTTGTAGATCCATTTGGAAGTCACAACAGACTTCTCTTTAGATCTTGGGACAACATCCCAAACATCATTCTTCATTATTGATTGGTATTCCTCAACCATGGAATCCTTCCATTCTTTCTTTTCTGCTGCTTCTTCATAACTGGAAGGCTCTTTGTTCATAATGTCACAGAGTAAAGCAACATAGCTGGTATGTGATCTGGTTCTCTTCTTTGCTCTGTGATCTTCTTCTGGAATGCCAAATATTTCTGCATCTTGAATGAGCTCTCTAGCCCATACAGGTTTCCTCTTGTGAGAGTTATCCTCACGGGGTGGATCTACAGGTTCTTGTGGATCTTCAAACTCACGAACAACTTCTGGAACTACTTCAGTCATGGTAGTGTCTTGAAATCTAGTTTCCTTAGGTTCTTCATAAACTTCGATAGGTGCTTTCCTTGATTTGATGAATACTGAGTTTTCATCAAATGTTACATCCCTACTGACATCAATCTTCTTGAACCCTGGAAAGTATATTCTGTAAGCCTTCGAGCTTTCACTGTAACCCACAAAGATACCCTTCTTTCCTGAAGGATCTAGTTTAGTCCTCTTTTCCTTTGGGACATGAGTGTATACTGGAAAACCAAATATTCTGAGATGGATGACTTCGGGTTTCTAACTAGAAAAGACCTCTTATGGTGTCTTGTTGTCCAATATCTGGTGGGGTGTTCTGTTCTACACATATACAACTGTTCTAGTTGCTTCTGCCCATAGATGCATAGGTAGATCCTGGTCATGCAGCATTGCCCTTGCTGCTTCCATGATAGTTCTGTTCTTCCTTTTTGCAACTCCATTTTGTTGAGGATTATAAGGAGCAGTCAACTCCCTCTTAATCCTTGAATCACTGCAAAGCTTCTTGAAGTCACCTGAGGTGAATTCTCCACCATTGTCGGATCTGAATGTTTTGATCTTCTTGTTAGTTTGATTCTCCATCAAAGTTTTGAATTCCTTGAACTTATCAAACACCTCATCTTTGTTCTTTAAGAAGTATACCCAAGTCTTCCTGGAGAAGTCATCAATAAATGAGACATAGTACACATACCCACTAAGAGAACTGAATGGAATAGGACCACATACATTAGAGTGGATGATTTCCAGGATATCTTTGGCATTGCTTTCACTGCTTGGGAAAGCCTTCTTAATGTTCTTACCTTTTGCACATCCTTTGCAAACACCTTCATGTTTGGTCTTGATTTCAGGAAGACCTTCTACAGCCTTGCTTGCAATTGGAAGTGCCCTATAGTGCATATGAGTAAGTCTTCTATGCCAAAGTTCACTTGGCTCCATGGATTCATGCACCATGGCATGTTCAGGTTGTCCCTTCAATTTATACAATCCTAACTCTTTCTCTCCAATCACTACTGCATCAGCTATGGTCTTTCCCTTTTGCCACATTAGGACTTGGCCATCCACAAATGCAACCCTCATACCTTTTGCATCCAATGCAGAGATGGAGAGTAAGTTCTTCTTGAGACTAGGTACATAAAGGACTTCTTTCATTTTCAAAGATTTTCCAGAATCTAGGTTGTAGGAGGCTTCACCACTTCCTTTGATTGGGTATTCATAATAATCTCCAAGTTTCACCTTATGGGGTGATTCATGTTCAGATAGATTCACAAAAGATTCCTTAAACCTAGTCATGTGTTTGGAAGCCCCACTATCAATCAACCAATCATTACAACCATGGGAGATAGTACCTGTGAGAGCAGAGATTAGAACATACTCTTCTTCACTTGATGAGTCATCATCACTTTTCTGCCCTAGCCTTTTTCTTTGGAGGTTCATCATCCTCGGCAGCATGAGCATGGAACTTTCTTTTGCTGCCCTTCTTCTTCTTGCTGAAGTTGTTGTTATTATCCCTTTTGTTCTTGGGACAATCTGAAGCAAAGTGACCCTTCTCATTGCATGTGAAGCATCTTAGATCCTTCTTATTCTTTTGATAGGATCTTTTGTAACGAGAGTGCTCCTTCTTGAGCTTGCTTCTTTTGGTGTGAGTTGCAAGAGCTTGATATTCACCTCCCATCTTTTCCTGACGAGCTACAAGTCTAGCTTCTTCTTGAGATAATTCCTCCCATATCTTACTGAAAGAGATCAATTTATTTCTTGCACAGATTCCTTGAATAAAGGAGTCCCATGACCTAGGTAGGCCATTCAGAGTGGTCATAACAGCTTCACCATTGTCCACTACTTCATCCACAGCTTCAAGTTTCTCCTTGATCTAAGAGACCTTGGAGAAATAAGATTGAATGGTTTCTCCATTCAACATCTTGACCCCTTTCAATTGATTCCACAGAGTCATCTTCCGATTTATGTTCTTCCCTTCAAATAGCTTGGTCAAAGAGTCAAACATCTCCTTGGGTGTCTTTAGAGAAGACACATGGGGTATGAGATGATCTTTGATAGAATCAGCAATGATTCTCTTTGACTTGACCAAGTTCTTCTTATGCAATACCTTGGCCTCTTCATCCTATGGGATAGGGATGTCTTCTTTTACATATGAGTCCAACTCATTCTCTTCCAAGATTAACCTAATCCTATACTTCCAAGCTCGGAAGTTATCAACTCCTTCAAGCTTATCCTCAAGCTTGGTGTGGTGAGACATCTTAAAGAGTACTTCAAATGGAAATAGAAAAGATTTAGGTCTTACCACTTGAAATGCTGAAAACTGGATCTGGTCCCGGATTAGGGTTTGTCGAAAAAATCCTAAAAATTCAAAATGTGAATTTCAAATTTTTGAAAGGATAGAAAGATGCCCCTTGATGAGATGATCATCCTGGTGCATTCAGAATTTGAGATCAGCAAAGTTTTACCCTTCAGGATTACCTTTTTGTCCTCCCGGGTTCACTAAGGAGAGCCCTGAATTAGGGTTTGAGTTTCTCGGAGATATACCTAGCCAAAAATATCGATCCAAAGCTCTAAACTTTGATTTTTGCAAGGAGCTTCTAGCTGTGTCTTCAGATTCCAAAAATTCCTATGTTTGTGAAAACCCTAATTTTTAGGGCCAAATATGAAAATGCTCGGAATTGAATTCTGATTGGACAGATAGATGCGCCTTGATGAGTAGAGTCAATCTACTATACTGCTTTTCCAAAATACGTGGAGAGAAACCCAATAAACAAGAAACTCAAGTTTCCGTCATTGCAAAATGTCTTCTTCTCAGGTTAGCTCTTATACCATGTTAAATTTTGAGCATTAATTCACAATACTCTAGGATCTTCACTGAGAGAATAACATATATAGTATATCAATGCATGGCAATCACAATAAGCATCACAAGCATCACAAGAATCAAAAGCATGAGAGACAAGAGACACAGAGTTTCCATGGGGAAAACCCTAAGGTGAAAAACCCCACAACTTCCTCAGAGATAGAGAGAGCAATGGCTCAACCAAAGTACAACCAAAATATACTGAGATAGTCTCCTAGTAGCAGATGATCCTCCTCCTCGCTAATGCGCCACTTTCTGAGTGAGAGAGAGATAACTTTCCGGATGATCTAAATAGAGATCACCTAATCTCTATTTATACTAACCTGTTTTCCCAGTGACCTTATGGGGCCAACTTGTCTAGATAGGTACATCCACATTATAATATATATATATATTTCAGGGCAGACCCCACACATGGTGGTCTAATAACCCATCGGCAAGTACACACACTTGCGACACTTGTCAATCCACATGACGACACTTCCTTATAGAGGAATAACACATCTCTAATAAGGGTACAATAAATATATATGAAATACATAGATGAAATACATTCCGAAGTTACATATACATCAACATGCTAGCTGAAATTCAGGCGTGTTCCTGTGCCTAACAATGGTAAAAAGCAGTCTTTTCATAAAAATAAGCAAAATAAAGTTAAACTAAGTTTTTAGTTCTAACTATAATTACCCCTTTTTCTTCGATTTTATTAAAACCTTGTTATCATCTTTATTATATTTTATACAAACAACTTTCTCCATGAATTTTTATTTTAGCACTTTATTAAGAAATAAAACATTATCCCTTGGCACCTTTTTACACTAATAGTCTTAATCCTTTTATCGTTTGATGTTCCGTTTTCATTAGGCATAGGACCAACATTTTAAAACATTACATTCATAGGCGTTAGTCAACTCTTGCATCAAAATGTACCTCAAGTTATGCAGGCCAGTCTCTCTACATCAATCCCCTTTTCTAGTCGATTAACTTAAAATTTGTTTAACAATACTAAATTACATTGCATCTCTGAGTGCCCTAGTATCCACTCGTTACCCTAATTCAAAACACACTAAATAAACAAATAAAAGATCAACTAGTCTTGTTACTTAATACTAACTGCAGTTAGTAAAATGTCATACAAATTGCATTTTGATACCCTCTGTTATGTTGAAACTTGAATCCTCTAGACACAATATTACATTATGGATGGTTCATATAGCTGTGGATATGTCTAAACAAAAAAAACTTGAAAAATAGCATGGTACTACTTACGTTCTTAACATTTTCTGATCAAATGTGTACAATACAAAAAAGGAAGGCAAAATGGTATCAAAACAAAGCAAACCAACATAATCAATGACAACTGACAAGGAATGCACTTTAACCTAGTACTCATTCCACTGCTAGGAATTATCCTGACCACTGTGAACCATGCTACCAATCAGAATTCTACGAACTGTTTTAGATACACTTAGCTAGCCAATAATACATTAAACTCAAAGACTAGGACAAGGCAGTTTTGAGGGGCTCAAGTTCATTGAATGCATATAAAGATATATTAGTACCTGAATTCAACATAATGGATCACTCATGATAACTAATATAACAAAGATAACTAATAGAGGTTGTTTGATGTTCAACTAAAGACAACTCCTATTGTTATGCATCTTGTTCCTGTCATCATGCTTAATTTTAATGAAACTTTGGAAATACAGAAACCATCATCAGAAGGAAAATAAAAATAGAGTGGTTTGCGATCACTTCTATGTTGCTACTTGCACGTGATCATTAAAAAATTGAGTGCTTCCGATTCAACGAAGTATGGTATTATGCAATATGTTGATCAAATGATGAATCTTTTCTTAAGGGTGTTTTCTTGTTGGAGTGCCAAAGCTCTTAATAAGGAACATAAATATCTTACAAACTGTCAAAAGAGTTCAAGAATTTTGTGAAATTTGACAAAGGGAAAAGTGTTTGGCAGAGAGACCGAACTGAATCCTTTTTCCCAAAGCAAAGAGCAGCCAAAGAGACTGAATATTTCTAATATCTCTTGCAAAAATAAACATGCTTATATCCTTGATCACTTCATAATGATTCGGATGCTACTATCTTTCCATACACCCAATTCCACTTTGGTGTCCTCATTATAATACAAAGACTTGGACTTACTAATTAATTTCAACTTGAAAGCATACATTCAGTCTTGTCTGCATCAAATCAAGCACATTGTTGTTCCTCTATTCCAAAAGTTAGCACAAAAGAGATACATTTTCACTCTTCCTTATTTTTTTCTTCCTCCTCTTTACCTATTTGGATATTCTATACGAGTCAATGCTTATATACAATTTCAACAAAAACAAAATAATGTCATAAAGAAACTTTGGATGTGGCTAGGTGGTGAATGCTCCCTTGGTAGCATAAAAATATTATAATTTCTGGTCTTTGTGAACTTGTTTTGCAATGGGATGTAGAACTGAACTTATTCACAAAAAATTATTTTTTGCAATCTACAGAATTGGAATTATTCAAATGGTGGAAAATTAAAAACAATGCATTGCTTATACTTGAAAGTTAACACCAAGAATACTGTAATCAGTTTTTTTATTAAAAGGCTTATATTATAAAAAATTGCAATTTTTATCAATACTTTCATCTTTTGTGGAATTGATTCAAATACCGTGTCATTATAATCCACATTTCTTGTGACTAAATTTATACAATTACATAAAAAAAACATATCAGCCATATTCAATTATTATTTAGCTATAAGTTCAGACCTGATAAGTATTAGCTATGATATATTAATCATAGTTTATCATTGAATAATTTTACACAATGAAAACTCAACCATAATTGCATTGGAATAAAGAAATCATATAAAGATAGCCATACACAATAGACACAAGAGATTTATCCCGGGGAAAACCAAACTCGACAAAAACCCAACCAACTTTTATTAAAAGAATTATGTTCAGAAAACCAAGTACAATATGTATGAATAAACCCTAATACATATGTATGATAAAAAGTACTGATCTCATGACATATCCATGAGATAGCACTAGAATAAGAGCATAAATCGTAGCACATGTATTCTTTCTCTTCCTTGCACCAAAGATGAGATATCTCGCGTGATGATTGAGATAAGATAATACAAAAATGAGCAATAGGACCTCTTATTTATATTAATCCAAGGCCTTTTTTTATTTTTAATTAGGTCTACATGCATGTTCACGTAATATCACTTTTGGGTCCGGTCCGACCCACTCATCATGCATTATGAACCCACTTGGTACATTTCTTAAGGGTTTTCTTCCATGTTCAATGGTCATGTACTGGCTTCTAGAACATCTTCAGTCTTCCAAAAAGGTTGTAACACAGGAATACTTCATGCTGCTAAAAACCACCAACATGGATGTCCTTGTACAATAAATGAATGTTTTTGATCGAGTTGGTAATCGATGCCACACCATTGCAATGTTGTTTCTTTGATCTCATTTCTAGTATGCTAGTATAAAAAAAGGATAGCAATTTCCAATGAACCATAAACTTGTAACACTACCAATTTGCAAAAGAAAAAATATAAAGCTTAGAAGGTAAGAATACTAGATTTAACTAAATAAGACAAATAAAACATTGAATAAAAAGTTCAAATTACCAATAAAATGCCAATATTGACAATTACTGCATTCTAACATAGTCTTAAGTTTCTGTGCCACAGGAAAATATATATCTAGAGATGGATTCTTAAGTTTCTATGCTTATAAACGCTTTGAATGCAGATTGATGAGCATCCATCTCATACATTAAACATCTTGTTCATACATGGCAAAGTTATAGTTAACAAAACTGTCCAATATTTTCCAGAAAATATAGATAAAAAGCAAACATAAAGTGCAGAAATGATAAGTTAAAATTTATCACCTAAGGACCATATATTTGATTTGAAACCACAAGGGATATCTGCTAGAAGTTCTGGACACATGTAGTTTGGAGTGACCACAACCTGCGCACATCATCCAATCTCAATATGTCTTAGAGGAACACCTCACTTGGACTCTTCCACGCCTCTAGAGTCTAAACCCAAGAAATAGTGCATCAATCCAATGTCCTCCACCTTAAACTCTTATGCCAATTCTAGCTCATGCCCTACTATGAGCATCTTGGATTAGGTCATCTACAAACAGGACGAAAAGAAGCATATTAGAACTATCAAATAAATATAGGCACAAGAAAAGAATTATAGCTGAATTAATAGAAAATTGTTGAATATATTAATTTAGGTATAAGAAAAGAAATAATCCATCTCGAATTCCAAGAGATAAATAAGGTTCAATCCCAACAAATTTCCAAGAGAAATCAAAAGACCTCTAATACCAACTATAGGTTATCCTAGATTTATCATTCTATAGTTTTTTCCCATGTTCTGGCCAGTTAATATTTATTCAGACCAGCTTGCTAGCTTTAGACTTCTGAATTAGAGAATACACCTGAAGTCTCTTGGGAACAAACTAATTATTAGCATAGGATTTATATATGCCCATGCGCATTATAAATATTTTCCAAAATCACTACATAAAAGTGCTACTCTACAACAAGTTCATCACAAAATGTTTTTCGTTGATCAAATGCACAGCACAAACAGACTCATAAAAATGATTTAATGATCTTTGCACAAAATGTTCAAAATTTAAAACTATGTAACCTGTAACATGGGCATGAGACCAAACCTATCGAAAAACAACATAATCACCAACTTCCAAACTTAGCTCACCCACTGACTCAACTTCCAATGCATGCATTTCCTGTAAGTAAATAAAAGGTGGATTTAAACTCTCAAAATGCCAAATGTATGGGCAGTGAGGCATTTTTTTTTTTTCTGCATATTTAGGACTAAAAACAATTTGCAGCTCACCTCTGCTAAGAAATACATAGATTTCTCAACAGATCTCTCTAAAGATGGATCCTGTACTGTATGACTCCCATTCATATTGAAATCATAAGTTGGAGCTATGTGATTATTAGCTGTGGTGTATGAGGTGCAGATTCAATTTGTTGTCTTTCTGAAACCATCTATGAAGACAACCGTGGATGACAATGTTGTAATGAACCAGCCAAAACTCCAAACCTCCAACAAAATCTAATAATATGCAATGAATAATAGCATGGAATTTGTTGAATGCATTTCTTTAGGCCTGCCAGTTGCCTACCAGTATGGGATAACATCTCTGCTTGAACCTTGTCAAAGATTTGTGCAATTCTTCAATGGTGTGCACTCTTTGATTCAACCTAGAAAATATAGTTACCTAATTAGCATGTTGATGAGAACTAAGTAAAATTTTCAAATGCGGGGAAATGAAAGTTGTATTAAAAGGACAAGCATTGGCACCAAAACCTGACATATGTGTAATTAAACGAGAATGCTCATCGAGAGTGCTTTTCAATTTTAAAGTGTCCATATTCCAGAAAAGAGCCTGTAAAGTAAAATGCCACCGTTTACATCTGTTTACATTGAAAACATACTACAAGCTATGTAAGAAACCTTTTTCTCAATACGACTCAAGTTTTATCAGAATCCATAATGACTAGAAACTCAAGGACTTCCCACCTTTTTATCATGGCCAGCACTTGCAGCAAACTACCTTGCTAGTACTTGCAAAAAGGCAAGTAAATTCACTAGAATAAAAACCTGGAAGAAATACAAAAATAGCTAAGTATAATGTTTGAATATAAATGCAATCAAATCTAACTAGTATTTCAACATTTAGAATTTGATTTAGCTCTTTTTCTACAGCTGTAAAACCATTCCAAAACTCACTGAAAGAGAAATCTGAAAATAAATGCATAGAGTGACTGGAAAAATTCTCTAAACCAAATTTAAATCTAACTAATATAGCAATAGATTAAATCTTAAATTTCCATTGCTATATAATACAATGTCATATCTTCATCCATAGCTCCATGTCTTGCAACACATCCACGCAGATTTTATCACTCTTCAAACATACATTACCATTTGAGACATCCATGTTGTGCTCAGAAGGACTACACTTTATTGTTCAAAAGACATCATCCCTTACATATCCATCTTCTTGGGCCAAAAATGACTCAATTTTCTCAAACAAGGAACCAACTTCACCAAAATGTTCAATATATGCCTGCAAAGAAATGTTAAAAAGGGATGCAACATTAGCTATGTCTAGCTTCTTTTAACATACCAAATAACAACAAAAAACCCAAATAACTTCAACACAAATAGAATGTAGATTTATTTGTAGAGACAAATAGGTTGTAGATATACCATCTCATTTGACAGGGATGAAATTCTTCCTATCCAATCTAATCCATCATTAAATTCTTTGACATGCTACAACTATGATTCAAAGTAGTAGAATTGGGACTAAACTTGACATCTATAATAAGATGAGAATGTTCATCAAGAGTGATTTTTAATTTAAAAGTAAATATATGCATTGACATATGGAATATCATCTATCATATATGCATTGGCATCCACACCATCTTGTAAATGAACCAAGCACATCATTCTCTCTTTTAATATATTACAACTTGCATTCTTTGCCTACATTCTTTTCAAAAATCAATTTTGATATGCATATAAAGTGAAGAACATACCATGATTACAAAAGTAACAGTTCAGAAATCCAAACAAAACATAGAATATTGACTCAATTTACCACTATTAATTAATTAGAACAGGTTGATTTCATTATATATACATTTTCCTAAGTTTTTTGATCAATTGTATACCTGTTCCATAAAATCAGAATCAGACTCTTGTCTCCTTGTAGGCTGCTGCCACCCAATTTATTTATTGTTGCAGCTCAACTATTGCTTAAAATCACATAATAAACACTTCCATATGATCCTTCTCCAATCAAAGAATTAGGGCCAAAATTCTCTATTGCTTCTTTTAACTCTTGAAGAGACAAAAATAGGTGCTTCAAGAAGTCAAACTTTCTGTGGAGCACAATAATTCAATGGTTGAGGCTTGGATTCTCCTTGGCTTCTTGAAAGGTCATAAATCCAGTACCTATTTAGTTATAATGATTTCTAATCCATACAAATTATTTTAAAAATGGACAAAAATATTAGATATCATTGGAGCAGAAATCAAAATTTCCATTCATATAATCTAATTAGCATATAATGCAACCCAGACATTAAGCAAACTATTCAAAAAAAATGACCATTTATTTGTTATATATATATATATCTATATCTATATCTATATCTATCTATCTATCTATCTATCTATCTATCTATCTATATATATATATATATATATATATATATATATATATATATATATATATATATATATATATATATATATAATAGTTAGCTCCAATCCAATATCTTCCTGCAAATAAATGTTAAAAAGATATGCAGCATCAGCTATGTCTAGCTCATCTTAACATACCAAAAGTCAACACAAACCCAGATAACTTAAAGACAGACAAAACGTAGATTTATTTGTAGAGACAAACATGTTGTAGATACCAGTTTATTTGAAGGGGATGCAAGTCCTCTTGTCCCATCTAATCCATCATTAAATTATTCAACATGCTACCACTATGATGTAAAGTGCCATCAATATACATGACATCACTTTATGTGTGAATTGACGAGGTTGATGGTGCAAAATTTAGGGAAGGAGAAACAATATTTGTAGTTCTAGTGCTTTTTGCAGGACATGAGGATGATGGATGCTTCCTTTTCCTGCTATTATGAACCTTGGGCTCATTATTTTGTTTGTCAAATAATAATGTAAAAAATGATCATGAAATGAGAAGGCTAAAGGAAATAAGTCTCAACAATACTAACAGTTTCTAATGTACAACACTTGCTCATTTTCCTGAGAAAAAAACAAGTAGAAGATGATTGACCATCATGGATTCTAGAAGAACAATTAAATATCAACTTCCTTAAGAGCTGTAAAAAATTACCTGATCACCAATTTGAAAGGACATTGCATTAATTGAATCTGATGGAACAAAACCAACTCCAGACATCCTATCCTGTTGTTGGTTTTGGATACCAATATGTTGGATTTGTTGATGGTGTTGCTCTTGTTGTTGGTGCAGCTTTTGTTGTGCTGATGATTGTTGCTATATCTTGGCTATCTTCATCTAGATTCAGGAAAGAGTTAGACTACAGTAAAATTTTTAACCAGGATTCCAGAAATCTCATTCTTCTAGTCATCTTACTAAAAAGCAATAACTATATTTGAATTAAGATCACAAGTCATAAGAACCTATAAGAACCAATAATTGATTAACAAAAAATATTAAGTTTACCAACAATAACAATATTCAATGACACTAGAGTGAGATAATGACCAACGTGTTAGAATTCAATCAACTACAAGGGCCTAGGTTTTGACAGAATTACCTGATCTCTGAAAACTGTAAGTTCTTCCTTTAAACTTAATTGAAACAAGTCATGTCATGTTACCCTATAAATTTGGTACAAAATCCTATTAGAATCATAATGCTATCGAAAACAAACAATAAGCCTTGTTAATTTCTCCATCTTCTGTTAATATTACTACATAGCATATACATAAATGTGCAAGATGCAAGGATCATTAAAATATAACAGTAGTATGTGCTTAAATACCTCTAGAACGATTCAATAGCTGACAATTAAATGCATAGTTAATGGATCTTCTACATGTACACACTAAAACAAAAACAACAATGTACAGGTCAAATCTGATACATAGATATCTAAGTTCATACTAATTACTTATGAGATGGTACATGAAGAAATAATACATATTAGTTTACCTGTTACCAGTCCACTTGTGGAAATACTGCCAAACAAAAGAACACATGAGCAAAAGTATGGTAAATTTGCGAACATAATATTTTACATGAACACATAATTTAAAGGTTAGCTTGTTGTTGTGATGAGGTCCTTACCATTGGAGATGCTTCCTGCATTGGAGAACCTGCATATTGAAAACTATCCCTTCTTGTTGGATGGCCCTATTTTCCAGTGATGCTACCTCTTAACAAAGCCCTGAACCTTCGAGGATCCACTTCCCCATCAACAATAGAGCCATATGAGGTTAAGTTCCCTTGTGTTTATTATTGAGTCTACATTAATATTTGTTGTTGTTGTTGTTCAAATAGAACCTGAATTGATGAAGTTGTTGGGGTGACTGCATGAAATATTTTTGGCCTTGGTATACTAAACTTGGTCAAAGCTGGTCAATACCCTGTAGAGAAACAAGCAATATTATTGAACCCATGTTAGATCCTAAAATGTTAAATAAATTGATAACAATAATTTCATATTTTTATACATAACAAACAAGTGCCAAAAATGAAACATGCCATACTTACATGGACAAAATACAATATAATGGATTGTTTGTGTCTTGACCAGTTATGCTTGGTCACTATCTTCTTCTGAAACCCATGCTCTACCTTCTCTTTTTCTTTTTGAACGCCACTCAACGACAGCAATTCTACCATTTGATTGTTCAAATATTTCACGCCTATGCCTTATTTCTGCATCTCTTATACATTTTTCAGCAGGATCATCACACTCCATGTTTATTGTATTAAATATCGACAATATGCGCCTATAAAACCACTGAAACATTTGAACAAGTGGATTTGAAAGGGATGAACTTCCACCATGTTGACTATTTTTTTGATAAGCCACCCTTGCTTGCTTATGGGATTTTTCCATTCCTTGGGTGTTCCAAATTTCCAAACTACCATACTCTTTAACAAACCAACGAGCATGAGCGAAAAGTATATGCTGCAACAAATAAACAATAAATTACTCATGTATATTTAAATGAAACTCTTAAAAATATAAGCATAAAATAAATATGAACAGTAACAAATATAACATAAGCTGAAAGGAAATTTTTACCTACCATGTAATGTGTAATATGATGTTCTCCACATGCCTCAACCAATTGTTTCATAAAATCTTTAACTGAATTAGTGAAGGACATGTCATCACCTGCATCAAATTTATCCTTGTTCATGAAAGAATACATGACAGAAATCATCATCCACACTTTTTTTTTCTTATTGCAGAGTTTCCTCTCTCAGCTTGATCATTCTCAGCATCAATAAGGTCACTATAGACCTTCTAACCCCTTCTTCCAGTCTTCGATAAAGTGGCATGCCTTAACCTCATTCATAGATGGTTTGCAAGGAACATTACCTCGAGGTCCATACAACTTTGTATCTTTACATATTTTCACATTTACCCCATGTAAAACATCATTTGAAAGAACATTTTCAATTGCCTCAATTGATTTTTTAGCAATTTCTTCTAGGATCCTATTCCAAGCAGATAGAATAGAAAGGTAGACTAATTTATCTACAATCCTTACAAATGCATGTAATGTACATATGTGTACTCTTGTAAGAGGTATAGGTAGTATAGGATCAATTTTTTTGTCCAAATTTTCTCTATTTGGAGGCATGTATTGTCTACAACTCATGATCCCATTTGGCCACCCACATGATGTTGAATTTTCCTTCTTTCTTGTGTGCATGCAATATATACAGCTATGCTTTGCATTAGCACCATGGCCTATATTTTACATGCATTTTAATGTTTTGAGGTCAGCTGCTGGATGCCACTCAACTTCATACGATCCATAACCTTCAACATATAGCTTTTCCCCCATGTTATATGAAGCAATTATTGTGGGTATTGATGTTTGATGAAAAACCCACTTTAATGAATCATGGGACTCTTTATCAACTCGAAATAGTCCCATCCACCAAATGTGATCCTCAGATTGAACAAAGAAATATTTTTTATCAGTATTATTAATATTTTGATCCATGGCCCTATTCATTAGTGTGACATAAACTCTTTCATATTTCTCATCATTAACAAGTTCCATGTCATCCAACTTAATCACAAAAACTAACTTTCCATGTGCTTCCTCTATAGATATATCATAAAATTTAACCATAGCCTCCAAGGTTTTTTCTAAATCAACCCATACATTATTTTTTGAGTTTAATGTGATCAATTCAGTATGAATTGTTTTCTTTCCAACCTTACTTTCAATCTCTTTAGTTGCTTGTACATGATACATATCTCCTAGGATATCAACAATCTCTTCATTTTTCATTCCACGAGATTTTTTTATATGAAAGGGTCGAGGAATTACAATCTTAGTAATTCCTGCATTCATCATTCCCTCTCGTAAACATTTAAATAATGTTTCATAATCTCTTCTACTAATACTAGTATTGTCACAAACATTTTGTATTTCATTAGCTTTAATATATTTTGATATTTGACTCATTAGTTCATCAACAAGAGATTTTGTAATTTTATCATAACATGGTTGCTTAATCATAGAAATAATATTTTTTTTCTTAAGCATTGAACTTATCATAGGAGACATGTCAAAGTATTCATCTCCATTGTTTATTTTTTCCTTGTTTGGGTCCATGAGATATTTCATAGCATAAACCCTTCTTTTCCAAGCACCCCCAGTATGTGACAATGATGAAACATTAGAAATGTTTTTAACTTGAACTCTAGCTCCAAGTGGTGTTTCCTTCACCTTATTCCATTTTTCTGTTATAGCATCAAGCTTAGTTTTTATGTTCATAACTTCTTCAGTTAAATGGAATTTCTCATTAAGCAATCTTGTTATCTCTTGGTTTTTTTCTTCAATACTTTTGCATTGAACATAAATGATTTGCTTGAAACTATTATTTTCATTTCCTAGGATCATATTATTGTCTTGTAGTTGCTTAATTGTTCCAACAAAATTCTTGTTGCTCATTTCAAACTGGTTGTTGCTCATTTCCAACTAGTTGTTCCTCATTTCCAAATGGGTGCTCCTCAATCCAAACTGGTTGCTCATCATTTCCAACTGGTTGTTCCTCATTTCCAACAGGTTGTTCCTCTTAGTAACTTCTGTATAGTCTCCTTTCAAATTCTCACAATACCCTAACAAACCTTGTTTTCCATGACAAAGGAACTTTACTAATCCTGTTATGCTTTTTAAATATGGATGCAGATTTGTTTTAGGATCAACTGGGAACAACTCCCTTTTCTCATAAATCAACATGTTTTGCCCCATCCAGTCTTAGTTTATTCTCATCAATACCATGTACTTTTGATTGGTTCTTCTTTTTGTGACGGTGCCATATCTTGATCCATTTGAATAAACAGACAATATTATTTCCTTGATATTGATGAATCTGTCATATTTTCCATCTACAACACAATAAGCATTGTCATGTTTAGAAAATTCAATATAAGCATTTCCATATTTAGATATTCAACTACATTTGATAAAAGGTAAAGAGAAAGAAAGGTTAGAAACATAATAATGGGAAAACTAGTTTAATATCACATCCACACAAACACTAAGAGAATTTCCATAAGATCATATGACAAAATATTTATACTATTCATGAGAATCACAAAAACTATTGACCAAAAGAAATCAACATGCACCATACTAAAAGAAAACTCTCAATGCAAAGAAGAAAATAAAAAGGGTTAACAAAAGGGTATTAGGAAATCAAATCATATTCCCTCACAATCTTCCATCAATTCACATAGCCAAACATTTGTTCTATTTAACACAAAAAAATATTAACCAAGATAAACCAACTTGCGCCATCATTGTTTGATCGTTGGATGACATGCATGGAGTGCTTTATAGTGAGCAATTTGTTTGAGCCATGAGAGCAATGGGTCTGGTTGAGTGATCTATGAGTCTGTAGCTTGGATTCCTTTGCTCTCGTGGCCCCATAGGATGGTTTGTGGGTGGCATTTGCACCAGACCATATATTCTTAAGAACATAACTAAAGTTATAGTGCCTCACCCAGCTGTTAGATCCCTTTTTGTTCAAAAGGAATTGGGAGAAAGAAGGGGAAACTGGGTCACGACTCTTCAAGACTATGATTTAGAATTTAAACCAACCACCATCATTAAGGGACAAGGCCTGTGTAAATTCCTTACAGAGCATCCGATTGATGAAGAGCAACATTGGAAGAATGAAGCTGAGCTGAATTTAGTTGAGGTATGTCCCATTTTCACAGCTCCTGAATCATGGTATAGAGATCTAGTGCATTATTTGCAGCAAGGATATCTACCAGAACACTGGAGTTCTAAGCAAAGAAGGGCACTCCATTTGAAATCAACAGCTTATCAAATCATTGATGGGATACTTTTAAGAAAAAATTACGATGGAATTTTTCTTAGATGTCTAGAAAAGGAAGATGCAAGTAAAATTGTCAAAGAATTACATGATGGCCCCGCTGGTGGGCACTATTCAGGGGAGACAACAGCTCACAAAATACTTAGAGCTGGATGTTATTGGCCCACTTTATTTCGAGATGCTCATGCTTATGCATAGAATTGTGATATGTGCCAAAGAAGTGTTGGGAAACTACCTAAGGCAGCAGGACCCTTGCAGTCGATTATAATATCAGAACCTTTTGAACAATAGGGTATAGATGTCATTGGAGAGATAAACCCAAAATATTCTCTACAACATCGATACATCCTGACGACCATCGACTACTTCACCAAATGGACAGAGGCTATCCCATTGCGCAAGATCAACGAAGATGCAGTCATCAGTTTCTTGAAAGAGAACATCATAACCGGGTTTGGGGTTCCAATTTCCCTAGTATTTGATAATGCTACCTATTTCTTGTCTTTCAAAATAAATGAATTTTCTTATGAATGGGGAATTAAACTGCATTATTCAGCTAATTATTACCCTCAAGGAAATGGATTAGCTGAATCTTCAAACAAAAACCTCATCCGAATTCTCAAGAAGACTGTGATAGAAAATCAACAAAGTTGGCATATAGCTCTCCCAAATGCCTTATGGGAAGATAGGGTTACTCCAAAGAACGCATTAGGGGTTTCCCCTTACACCCTCATCCATGGCAAGGAAGCCATCCTCCCTCCCAATATCTTGCTTCCATCCTTACAGTTGTACCAAGCTTCTCAAGGGTCTGGTAGTCAAGTCTTACAATCCAGGATCAATGCCTTGCTTCAACTTGAAGAAGCCCGACAGAAAGCTAACGACCAGTTTCATCAGCACCAAGATATAGTCAAAAGATGGTTCGATAAAAGGAAATCTGGTAAAAGAAGTTTTAAAGTGGGGGATTTAGTCCTGAAATGCGACCATAATCATGAGGGCAAGGGGATGCACGAGAAATTCCAACACTTATGGATAGGCCCTTACCAAATCTCTACAAAGCTTGGCCCATCCACTTACAAGCTGACAGACCTCTAGGGAGAGGAAGTAACCCTTCCTCTCAATGGCCTCACCTTGAAACAATAATTTGCATAGTCCCAAAGAGACTTTCTCTACATAAATAAAGATTTTATTTTGTTTTACTTTAGTCTTTTGTTTTCTGTGTTTAAGCTAAATTGCCTTTTCCCCTCAGCATTTGAACTTTTGTACAGATTTGTTTTCCTGAAAACGCCTGCAATTGGGCCTCTCGTGAAGGTAGATCTCTTAAGAAATATCATGACCCATGGAACTGGAAGTATATCCTACCAAGAAAGTTTACCCATGCATTTTTGGCTTTTGCTGATCGTTCTCCAGAACGAAGAGATCGTGTTCTGTTGGTCACACTAACCCTTGTTGAAATAGCAGAGGTCTATGACTATCTTTATCACTATCTTCGGGATCCATCCACCCTCAAACTTAAAAGCATCTCAAGGGGATCGCTATGGTTGTGAAGGGAAGCACGTCTCGAAGGCATAGGGTATTGAAGAGACTCCATGATGTAAATCAAAAGCCAAAAGGCTTATAATCAAGGGTCCGTTTTCCAGAAATTCTCGCCTCAATCAAAGCATGGCTGAGATAAATGCAAAACGTTCAAATCAAGAAAGCTGTCCAAAAGACTCAGCTCAAGCTAGGTTCTTCTCCGTCCGTGAGGCTTGAAAAATCAATAAAATATCTCGCTCACACAAAAGAACACTATGGATTGAACATCCAAAAGGATGCATGCAGCATGGGAATGAGGAACAAGAGCAATAGTGTCTACGAGATGTTGTTACAATCCTGTGGAGTCCGACGACAGTGGTCGTCTAAAGGATGTATCTTCTAAAATGAATCTCATTTTTTGTCCCTTGGAAATTTTCAAGGATATCTTTATCAAATCTCCCTTGTCCCGATGACCAACGGATAAAGTGACTACTTCCTTCGCTGAGTTGCGAACACTCAAGTCGAATGTTGCACATGAGGTGAACATCTTATAAAAGAATCCTTCTGGTGAACGAGATATTTTTTCAGAGATCTGTGTTTGCCAACGATTCTCCAATTGTTGTTGATACAAGACCCCTCCCCAAAATTTTGAAGATATTTGGGGCCCCTCCTTTCAATGCTTTTGTAGCAAGTTTTTTCCTTTGTCTCTCGAGTTTATTTCATTCTCTAACTTGACCGTTTTTCATCACCTATTTCCAAAAGAGTTCTCTCATTGATTTTTCTAAGGCAAAATCAGTCTTTTCTCTTCAGCGCGTATTTTAGTTTTAATTCACCCGCTGTAGCGCAAGTTTTTATCCTTACATCCTCCGCCACTTTGGCGCGCCTCCAAAAGATAAATTCCCCACCCAACGTAGACTCTAATCACAAGTCCTCCGTCTAACGCATACCTTGGCACTAACTCAGTTTCCCTTTTGGACAAAGTCTCAAGTATTTTATTCGGCACGCATATTTTTAGCGCTAGTGATAACCCTTCCTCAGCCCCTGAAGGCACATGAACTATCCTTATCTTCCCCGCCTTGAAGCTACATGAAACCTTCTTGGAAGAATTAAGAGTTGGAGCGTTCCTCCCAGCACAAGCCTTGATGATATAATCGACGCCATTGGCATAGGACCTATACTTATCATCCTCGCTTACAATGTTGCGCTTGGTCTCTTTTGATAGCCCAAACTATGGCGCAGCTTTAGGAGCGCATCCGTAACGGCAGGATCACTGCGTGAGTGTGAGATTTAATGTTCAAACCTGCGCTTAGCACAAAACGCATAAGATATGATCGCCGCCTTAGTGCAGGATTTAAGTAACTTTAGGCGCTTGGCGAGAAAAGTCTCCTCGACCCTTGTGCATCGACGAGGTTGGTGGGGTCATTAATAGAGCCATGTGTTGTTTTAATGGCAAAGCACCTCGAGCCCCATGAAATTAAATCTGCCAACCTATCGTCGTATGTGACATAAATGCCACCCTTATTTAACCAAATGAAACGGGTTTTTCAATACATTTTATATTTGTCGAGCAACTGGAGTTTCCCATTTTCATCAAGAGTGAGATTTTCTATTCGTCGAGTGCCTGCAGACTCATCTCCTGCCTCGGAACATTTACCCTCGACGGACCCTACCAGTCTGATAGGTAGGATCTATGCCCCTTCTTTTTTGTGAACTTGTTTTACACCATAGGGAGTTCTTTGCATAAATATTCAAGAAGATTTTAGGGAATATAGAGTGATTGCTCTCATCTTTGATCCCAGAAATGAGAATCTGAAGTTGCCTTGCGTGAACCAAAACCCAGAGAGCTTTATCCATGCCTGGAAGCATGAAATTTATCCTATCGTCATGTCCTCGGCGTCCTGAGTAAGTTTTTTTCCCACCTTGATATCCCTGAATCGTCCCAGCAGTGCCTTAGCAGCTGCAGAGTTTTTCACTCAAACCCGTAGAAGCTGCGGCATCCCACGCAAAATGAAACTCCCTACAAAGCATCTAATGCACGTAAAACCCAATCCTTCCCGTTCCTTGCAGCTAAAGTTTCATCCTATGAACACTGAGGTACTCTGCTCAACTGAGAGCAATGTTCATTCACGCCAAAGGCACGTAAAACCCACAATGTTGGGCCAAAATTGCCTTAGGATATGTTAAAATAACCCATCGTGCCCACTTAGAACCTTGATAAACTAGCCTGGAATTCTAACTCATAGAAGCCAACAGCTGCGGGGTTTACCCATCTTCTACGAAATCTCCACTGTCAGCTGCCGGCACATAAAATGTTAAACACTGACGCATTGTAAATATCGCATGCATAATGTTAAGCGCTAGCACAGAAAGGTTAGGATAGCGCATGCAAAGTTTTTTGGACTAGCGCACGAATGTTTTTAGCTTTGGCGCATGGATAAAATTGGGGCACTGGCGCACGAAATATTTTAGGTATTAGCACATAAGATCCCGCTGGTACCCCAGCACAAATTAGATCACTGATATTAGCACGCGCAAAATCCCAAGCATGGCGCAAAGCTCTATTTAGGCACCAGCGCAAAAATCTTCATTAGACTCGCGCAAGTTTGTGTGACATTTCAGGGGATACTTGCACGTTGCAAATGAATGGCGCATATTAAAAGAAGATCTTGCTCGTGATGCCTTGTCTTTGCTTTTAGCATAGAATGGCATTGTTGAATTAAGCTTAAGCTTGAAATGAAGATAATTATGATTTTTTAAGACAACCTCTATATTGTGAAAATGTTATATTTTGGCTCTGCCATAGAGTGTTTCTAATGCTTGAAGAAATGGTCTAGCTAAAGTATTTTTGACATTGCCTTGCTCACCACAGGATTACCATGCATAGGAAGTCAGCAAAGAAGAAGGCAGTGCAGAAAGTAACCTTAGACTCATAGGTTGAAATCCTATTAGATACTTCTCTCGTGACGATGTTTGCTGACACACAAGCTACCACTGGTGTTTCCCTTGGGAGCTCCGCCCTTGAATTTCAATGGGGTGATCTATACAGATTCATCATGGCACAAGATAGTACAACAACCTCCATAGAGGATGCTCTAGTGTATGCCAACATCAGAAGGTCCTTTTTGCATAAGGTAACAACTCATCCAGAACTGTTCCCTTGTTCTGAAATTATTGGATGGCTAATTCCTAACATTCGGACCGACACAAGGCTCATGAATGATAAAAATGGGTTGAGCCTAACATCTTTCGCTTCTGAGCATGTCACTACTGCCTACATATTTCCTTCACCTAGGCCTTTTTTATACGATTAGTGGATAGCAAAACATCCAATGGATGCACTAGAATCTGCCCGTAAGATGACGATAAATGACAAGCAGATTAGGAGGAGGCAGAACAATGAATATGAAATAAACCTCCTAAAGACCCCTTACAGACTCATTGTCCTGATGTTGAGTGGCCTCTTCGGCATGCCTAATGGAAATATGTTTAAGATCGGATGGGTGCCGGTAATGTTTCATATAGCCATGAAAGGAACCATCTTCAACTGGGTTGAAATAATTTTAGATAGCCTGGCCTCGCAGCTATCAGCATCCCAAGGAGGACTAACCCAAAAGAAGGTAGATTTCTTCATGTCTTCATACCTGATTGACTGCCTGTTAAGCAAGAATTCATTCCTGGACTTGGGTTTCTCATGGAAGTAAAATGAAACAGCTCTCTTCTTGGCTTATCAGTGTACATGGGAAAGTAGATACACAAACCACTACAAGATGGTTTGCGAAAGGTTTATCATGCCATTGTACCAACGTATTTTCATCCAAGAACCATATTGTCTTTCGGAGAATGCAATGCCTATCATTGAACAATTCGGGGACTATTATCACAGTTAAGAAGGCACATACATCAGGATGAGTGGAGGAAATCATGAGCCATTTATGTTCCCTCGGTATGTTAAAGATTTTGTAATTCACAAGGAGGCTATGAGAGAACTCTTCAGCACCGTCACAATAAGTAAGTTCTTAACAGACCAGAGGAAGGGCATGTATCCTCCCATGCCATTTACCATTGGAGATTACAGCCTCCTGAGAGCAAGAGACGGGGAAAATTACGCTCAAGACTTAGAGGTTTTCCATTTTGGCTTGGTCCCTTTCAGAAGGCATGACCCCAACGGTGCGGTAAGCCAACATTGTCTTGACCTCAAGATCTCCTTCGAATATGCTCATGCTGTGGACCAAGACGAGGAATTCTTCAAGAGCGCCTGCAACCTAACTGAGCTAGGAAAACGTTACAATAAGAAATTTGTGAAAGATCCGAGCCCCAAACTTGTCGGTTTGATCCAAAGAGAGCGGGAGGCATCGACCTCACAATCAGGGGACCCATCAGAATTGGAGCAAGATAGAGTGCCCCAAGAGCAAGCTCTCGAGTAGTAGCATGACCAAGAAGAAGAAATAATTCAAGGTGAGCTAGCTGACAAGCTTCAACAACAGGAGATTGCAAGGAAGCAACAGGAGCAAGTCTCTCAGTTGAAATAGCAGGAAGAGGCTGCCAGGATCCAGAAGGAAGAAGAAGATCGAGTGTCCCAAGAGCAAGCTGCCAAGCAGCAGCATGAGGAAGAAGAAAGGCCCCTAAATGAAGGAGCAAATGGATTGCAGACGCAACAAGAAGAGTCAGCAGGAGAGAAGGAGAAAGAATAGACAGAGAAGTCTCCTGAGCCAGAGCCATCCACTCCGATAGATATGGAGGTGGACCCACCATTGATATACACTCCAGGGGGAACTCAGGAAGAAGGTGACTATTCAGGGAGCTTAGCATTGACCCCATATAACCCCAGGAAGCAGTGCAAAGTAGCAGACCTGGATAC
Organism: Larix kaempferi; assembly: GCA_027924585.1. NCBI lineage: Eukaryota > Viridiplantae > Streptophyta > Pinopsida > Pinales > Pinaceae > Larix > Larix kaempferi. Next base: position 2,597,288 of record BSBM01000870.1, read on the forward strand.
TCTATATTTCAATGAGCAGAAAAGGGCCATCATTGATAGGAGGGTAAAGAAAATGGAAGGCAGAACAAAGAATATGGAAATCGAGGAGGACGAATATGAATTATGGATAACAGAGAAAACATTGGTCCAAGGAACTGATGCTGACCCCATGTTCCAAGCCCAATGTACTGTAGCCTCAGCTAAGGCAACTAAAGCCAATATTGATTTTTTGAAAGGTGAGATAAAGCATTACAGGGAACAATGCTTTAAGATCAGAGATGATAGAAAGAGGGAGGCGTTGGAAGCAAACAAATTGAAAGAGAAATACAATGAGTTGTTAGGAGAGCATCTAGTGCTAAATTCGGGAGTTCTCCAGCTTGAGAATGAAAAGAACTCCTTAGAAATGCATTTGGGTATCTCTGAAGATGAACTAAAGAATTAAAAGCTCGAATAGCAGAATTGGAGGAACTCGAAGCAAGCAGGGCTCAGCAAATTCATCTTCACCAACAGGAGTATGAAGGGTTGATTCAAGAAAATGAACAATTGGGGAAACATCTCAAAGAGGTAGCGGAGGACCAGCAAAATTTGTCCACATTTCACAAACAAGCATGTGACATGCGGATTAAAATCCATTAGCTGCTAGTACTAATCTCGGAAGAGATTTGGAGCGTGAAAGATATGATTAATAAAATGACAACCATTGAAACCAAAGCCCTAAAAACTAGAGAAAGGTTTGCAAGTCATGTAGAGGAGTTGAAACGACAATCTGAGTGGAAAATGGGAAAATCTCAACTCCCTTCACACTTACGCGTTGCTACAGGATATGAATTGGACGTGGATATAGGGATCCTTGAATTTTCCAGGGATTGCGGCACCAAGCTAAGTTTGGAAATCAGGAAGACGATCCACAAGTGTTGTTTGTTCTACTCCACACTCAGGGAATCACATAGCAAGTGTCATCTGATTCTTCCTGCCTCCATTTATGATTTCCCAAAGGAAGAAGACTGATTGTTTGAGCTACAGAATGAGCTGGATGAAGTCTTGGATTTTATCAAAAAGATAGAAATATTGGCTCAGGATGAATTTCAATAGTTCATTTTCCAGCCTACAGTACATATTCACTTCCTAGAAGTGATGGCTAAAGAAGCCACAGAGGGAAAAGTGTTGATTAAATCGAACCTACGCAAACATGAAATAGCGTCCCAGGAAACAGTATCTTCCCGTATCAAACTTATCGTAAAAGATATCAACCAATGGACCACATTCATTCAAGGTATAGATGGCCTAGTACTTGCAAGCGATCCAGTTGGTAGAGGCAAGTCTTTAAGTCAGTAGGCAGAAGCCCCAGCATAATAGATAGATCATTTTTACTTTGTTTAAATAAAAGGAGAAGCTAAAATTCTACCTTTTGTATAAATGCTTTAAAGGGACAGCTGGCTATCATTTTGTTTTATATGAAAGGTGTCCCACGAATCTTGGAAATAGGCAATTACACACCAAAATCCAAATTAGAAGCTTCTAGGATTAGGGTACACCAGTCAGCTCATAGAGCTTTTGTAAAGTTATAAATAGAAGTTAAGAAGAGGAGTAAAGAACTTTTTGCAGGGAAAAGAATTTTCTTAGCCTGTACGAACTATTTTGTAACTTGCTCTAAGAAAGCAATTTTGCCTAATAAGAGTCCGGAGAGGACATTTTTTCCTTGAAATGTGGATTGGATGCATGTTGGATTATTCTTGTGACATTCAAACACTGTTGTGAGCTCTTTATTTGTTGTTCTGAATTTATTTATGTGTAATGAGTGATCTTACTATTCTCTATGCAATGATGTTTCTCCTAAATGAGTAATAGAATGCTTTCATGTGGATTAAAGCTATCTTTAATATCTTTAACCTTCTGCTGAAAATGTTTCTTTATGATTTAAATGGCTATCCGTACAATCTTTAGATATTTCTTTCAGCACATTACTCATATTTACATTTTGTTCCTTGCAAGGATAGATTAGTTTCATTTCAGTTTTAGATACAGATTTGTTTCAAGTTCTGCATTTAGATTAAATTAGCTTAGGCATTTGCATATCATATTAATAATAAAATCCAAAAAAGAACGGTGGATTGGGCCATAACTGGTGTAAACGAAGCAAATCTCCAAATCTAACGGTATCCGGAATCGCTAACCAGATGGATTCCCCATACCAAACGGTGGACAATCTAATTTGGATAGTTTACCGGGGAGAATCCCTTTTTGCTTGATGCTACGATATTCGGGGCATCAACAGTTTTTGGCGCTAGAAGGAGGGCCTAAAGTGCATGGTTGATAAAGGAAAATCTCCCATTATAAAAAATGTTACTGAAAAACCGCTTAAAACAGGAATTTCAGATAGCCCAAATCTTGAGGTATTAAATCAAGAAAGCTCCATCTCTGATTCTGAACATCAAGAAGTGTTGTATGCTATACCTTTTGCAGAAATAGAATATTTAAGAAGACATACACGATCTTATGTTAGAAAACTAGGTGGTTTAAACGCAGTAACTTTCCTCCCTAGGAAAAGTACTCCCAGAAAAGAAAGAGAGTACACCTATGATTCGATTCTCGTGCAGAATTTTGAAGAGCTTGTAAATTTAACTTTGGAAGAAATTGCAGAACCCCTGAAACAAATCGATCTTGAAAACCCATAAAATTTTTCAGATCCAGAAAATATTGGAGAACTTGTTACTCCAAAGAACACTCCACTTAATTCACCACACAATTCTCCACCTGATTCTCCACATAGAAACATGGTTGTACCTGCTTGGAGAGTGAGGGGAGCATTAAATTTAGCTGGGCCATTCCACAATCTGCCTAAAAATCTAGAGAAAGTATTGCCTAAATTTGACCCAGGAAAAGCCATTTCTGCTGAAGATCATCTCAAGAGTTTTTATTTAGCCTTGAATCTTTTAAATGTACAGCATGAAGATATAGTTTGTAGGCTTTTCGCATACACATTTGAACCAAAAGTTTCTTCCTAGTATTTTAGCTTACAAGCTAGTTCAATTTTCAGCTGGGAAGAATTTGAAACATGTTTCTTAAAGAAGTATGGAAATCAAAAGACTGTAGCTACACTCATGAAAGAATTATTGTCCATGAGAATGGAAAAGAAAGAAAAGGTTCAAGACTTCAACCAAAGGTTCACAACACTCTTGAATAATTTCAGCAAAGCAAATAAACCGGCAGAAGAATCTCTAGTTGAATATTATACAACAGCACTTGAAGGGCCTATAGCAATGTTCGTAAAAAGATCTAAGAAAACCACCTTGATAGAAAATTTTGGAGAAGCTAGGAAGGTGGAAGAAGAAGTAGACAACATTTCCAAACATGCCTTAGATGCAGAAACAAAACCAACAACTAGTAAAAAAACCTTACTGCTCACCAGGAATAAAGAAGAGTCATCAGCAGACATGGAGAACGTAGTTAAGATGATGCAGAAATTGTCCAATAAAATTGTAGATATTGAGAAAGATAAAGCAGCTAGTACATCTAGGAAGCCTTTCAAACCATTCTACAATTAGAGAAGACAATGATCAACCTCATCCACCTAGGAATACTTTTCCCGTTTTAAATCTGAATGAAATAGGGATGGAACACTTTTGCACATTTCATCAAGAGCCACACTTGGAAAAGAGCTACCCATAATGGATTAACTCTATGAGTTTAGTCATGAACCAAATGCTGGATTCACAGATTCCAGATCAAGATGATCCTCCAGAAGAACCAAGTCTTGAGATAGAGGAACCATCTCCAGACACTACCATGGTGCTATGGGATTGGGTACCTTTAACTGAATTGGTAGAAGATGATCCCGTGGAAAGCTCAGTTTTTGCTGTAAACATTAATACTTGCAGTAAAGGTCCCATTGCAGATCCAGTTCCAAGATCGACTATTCCCAAACCTAAAGTTTCAAAAGCGTTACCTAGAAGACACATAACAGTCATTCCACCACAATCTAAAGCTAACACAACAACGTCCAAGCAACCAAACATTGACACAATAGTTCAACAACCAAAGGTCACACTGAATAAGATAGACCATCAAACTAGAATTGTAAAAGAATGTGATATAGGATATGACATCATTGAAGATATAAAGAAAGTAAAGGCAAATGTTTCAATATTCAATATGTGTAGTTTTCCGCAGCAACAAGACAAGTTGTTGCATGTTCTTCAATCCCAGCCCAGCACTCCATTAACAGATACTCAAGAAGACCCTGAAATTAATGAGGCGAGTATCGACGGGAAATCCAAATCTCAGACGTTGCCGTTCCTCTTAACTTTTTAAATCTTCAATCACAATGTACACAATTGTCTGGTAGATTCTGGAGCATCTTCGAATGTCATGCCACTATCTATCTGTAAAAAGATTAACGGTCAACCAATTCCATCTCTCGCACAAATTATTCAGTTAGATAGGATTGCTGTCAAAGTTATTGGGGAAATGAAATATGTCCTCATTAGGTTGTCAGCGGATCCTAGAGTTTGTCAGTTCATTGATATAATGGTTGTTAACACCCAAATAGTGCTCACTAGCTCATTTCCTTATTCACATGACCCATTTGTCCACTTTTCCACCATTTGAGCCTCTAAAGCCATCAAAAGGTCACCAAAAGACCATAATATACCCTTTTCCCCCTCAAAAGATATATTTTTCCTCAAAAAACCTACTCAAAAGATATATTTTTCCTCAAAAAACCTAAAAAACCCTAAAAAAGGGTCCAGAATTCCAAAAAATATTAAAAGGGAATAAAAATATTTAAAATATTCAAAAAAGAAAAAAAGAGGGAAAAAGGTACCTAAACCATGTTGGTCAATACCATTGGTTTCCTCAAAACCATAATGGTATTCCCCACCACCAAAAACTATAAAAAGGTGGTAGGGGCTCCTCACTTTCCATCCATCCATCATCCTATCCTCATGCTGTCAAAATCTCTCTTGAGTTCTTGACTATTGTAGCAATCTTGGAGAAGAGACCATTGGAGCATGGAGCATCTCACCCTTGGAGCTACTCAACACCACAAATACTCACCATTTGAGGTATGATAATACAAAACATTCTTTTATTTCTTGTTCTTTCTATGAATCGTTTTTAGATTTATTTATAATATGCATAGTTTTTTAGTTTAGATTTAGATTTAATTCATAATCGTTTTTGTTTTTTATATTGAAATTGCTATCACATTGTTGATAGGTGCCCATTGCACAAGCTTGGTTGCAAAACCAAGCAACAATGGTATTTGACATTCCTGAAGCCTATGGTTTGATCCTAAGTAGGGACTGGTCCACAAAGTTGAACGGTTACTTTGCAACTGATTGGTCCCATTTGTGGTTGCCATATCAAAATAGATAGAATCAGATCAAGGTTCTGAGAGAACCACACATGAAACAAAATGTAACTCAACTAGAGGGAAAGAATGAAGTTGTAGCCTTCTCATCCTCAGTTTTGGGAAATTATTTCTTAGAAATCGATCCAGGTAATTATCAGTCTGAAACTATTAGCCATGAATCAGATGAACAGTCCGATCTCCATTTTTCCTGGACTGATGATATTGGTTGTAATATAGTTAGTTTAGTCACTAACTTAGATCATAAAGATACTAACTTAGCTAAATCAAGTGATATTTTTTGGACATTATACTTTGATGGTTCTAAAACTTTGGAAGGGTCCGGAGCCGGTTGTGTTCTAATGGATCCAGAAAGAAACAAGTATTTCTTGTCCTATAGGTTAGAGTTTGATTGTACTAATAACACTGCTGATTATGAAGCTTTAGTCCACGGATTGAAGAAAGCCATCAGTTTAAATGTTAAATACCTGAAGGTTTTTTGTGACTCAGAAATAGTTGTGAGACAAGTAAGAGATACCATTCACTGTCTTTCACCTCATTTGAGGAGTTATCAGGCTGAGGTATGGGATTTAATTATGCATTTTGATGCTTTCAATATAAAGTCTATTCCTAGACTGCAAAATTCTGCAACTGATTTATTAGCAACATCCACTTCCAGGTTGGTGCCAACTAATAACAAGTGCTCAATTGAATTGGTTTTCAGGCCTTCTATCCATGACTATATCACAAACTTCAGATTTTTTGATGATGACGAACAGATTATCAGTTTTCTAACAAACGAAGACATATTCCAAGAAGTTGTGATAGATGAAGAAGAACACGATTCTGATTTTCAAAAGAAAGATATAGCTAAAGGAAATTTCATCCCTAAAGGGGTGAGGTCACTTGAAATTCTATTTGATCTACAGAGCAAATTCAAGAGGGAAGCAAATACCAAGACCAATAGCTCATCAATGCAGCATGAATTAGTTAATCTGGGCACCGAAGCTGAACCAAAATTTGTTAACCTTGGCAAATGTTGTTCACCGGAAGAAAGAGATAAGTTCATCAAGCTGTTTCGACAATATAAGGATGTTTTTGCATGGACTTATGAAGATCTGAAAACATATGACATCCGCATTATTCAGCATGTCATACCAATGAAAGCAGGTGTCAAGCCATTTCAACAGCAATTAAGAAGGATGCATCCTACTCTTGAACCTTTGATTCAAAAGGAACTGAAGAAGTTACTAGATGCTAAAATAATTTTTAAGGTCCGGCATTCTGAATGGGTTTCTAACCTTGTTCTTGTGAGAAAGAAGTCAGGATAGATAAGAGTATGTGTTGACTTCAGAAATTTGAATAGAGCTTCAGATAAAGACAACTATCCCGTCCCTTCAATGGAACAAATTCTCCAGATCGTATCAGAATCAAAACTCTTTTCTCTTCTTGATGGTTTCACTGGTTACAATCAAGTATTAGTAGCTAAATAAGACCGTCTTAAGACTACTTTCCACACTAAGTGGGGAAATTTCGCATACCCAAGAATGCCATTCGGCCTGATAAACGCGGGAGCTACATTTCAGCGAGCAATGGACATCGCCTTTCGAGGATTGGCAGGTCACTGTGTTGTGGTCTATTTAGATGATGTGACATTTTTTTCAAAGAAAAGAGAAGATCATGTGGTTCATTTAAAGTAGATTTTTTATCGTTGCCGAAAATATGGTATCTCTTTAAATCCCAATAAGAGTGTGTTCGCTGTTCTCAAAGGTAAACTGTTGGGACACATCATTTCAAAAAGGGGAGTTTCAATAGATCAAGCGAGAGTACAAGATATCAATAAAATTCCCATTCCTCATAATAAGAAATCCATGCAATCATTTATGGGCACCATCAATTTTGTCCAAAGATTTGTTCCAGATTTCGCGCAAATTGTTAAACCTTTGCAGCAAATGGTCAAGCAAAGTATACAGTTCAAGTGGACAGACTTAGAAAAGGATGCATTCAGAGACATTAAGGCAACCATAGTTAAGGCTCCTTCCTTAAGAAGCCCAGATTTTGACAAAGATTTTATCTTATATACTTTTGCTTCAGATGACTCTCTCACGACTATGATCACACAAAAGGTAGAATTAGGAGATGAGTACCCAATCTCGTTTATGAGCACTGGTCTGCAAGATGATGAACTCAATTATCCCATTGTTGACAAACATGCGTATGTTGTTTTCAAAGCAGTCAAATAGTTCAGACCATATATTCTTAAGAACAGAACTAAAGTTTTAGTACCTCACCCAGTTGTTAGATCCCTTTTCGTTCAAAAGGAATTGGGAGAAATAAGGGGAAACTGGGTCACGGTTCTTCAAGAATATGATTTAGAATTTAAACCAGCCACCATCATTAAGGGACAAGGCCTGTGTAAATTGCTTACAGAGCATCCGATTGATGAAGAGTAGCATTGGAAGAATGAAGCCGAGCTGAATTCAGTTGAGGTATGTCCCATTTTCACAGCTCCTGAATCATGGTATGGAGATCTAGTGCATTATTTGCAGCAAGGATATCTACCAAAACACTGGAGTTCTAAGCAAAGAAGGGCACTCCGTTTGAAATCAGCAGCCTGTCAAATCATTGATGGAATACTTTTCAGAAAAAATTACGATGGAATTTTTCTTAGATGTCTAGAAAAGGAAGATGCAAGTAAAATTGTCAAAGAATTACATGATGGCCCCACTGGTGGACACTATTCAGGGGAGACAACAACTCACAAAATACTCAGAGCTGGATATTATTGGCCCACTTTATTTCGAGATGCTCATGCTTATGCACAGAATTGTGATATATGCCAAAGAAGTGCGGGGAAACTACCTAAGGCAGCAAGACCCTTGCAGCTAGTTATTATCTCAAAACCTTTTGAAAAATGGGGTATAGATGTCATTGGAGAGATAAACCCAAAATCTTCTCTACAACATCGATACAACCTAATGGTCAACGACTACTTCACCAGATGGACGGAGGCTATCCCATTGCGCAAGATCAACAAAGATGCAGTCATCAGTTTCTTGAAAGAGAACATCATAACCAGGTTTGGGGTTCCAATTTCCCTAGTATTTGATAATGCTACCTATTTCTCATCTTTCAAAATAAATGAATTTGTTTATGAATGGGGAATTAAACTGCATTATTCATCCAATTATTACCCTCAAGGAAATGGATTAGCTGAATCTTCAAACAAAAACCTCATCTGAATTCTCAAGAAGACTATGATAGAAAATCAGCAAAGTTGGCATATAGCTCTCCCAAATGCCTTATGGGCAGATAGGGTGACTCCAAAAAACGCATTAGGGGTTTCCCCTTACACCCTAGTCTATGGCAAGGAAGCCATCCTCCCTCCCAATATCTTGCTTCCATCCTTACAGTTGTCCCAAGCTTCTCAAGGGTCTGGTAGTCAAGTCTTACAATCCAGGATCAATTCCTTGCTTCAACTTGAAGAAGCCCGATAGAAAGCTAAAGACTGGTTTCATCAACACCAAGATATAGTCAAAAGATGGTTCGATAAAAGGAAATCTAGTAAAAGAAGTTTTGAAGTGGGCGATTTAGTCCTGAAATAGGACCATAATCATGAGGGCAAGGGGATGCACACAAAATTCCAACACTTATGGATAGGCCCTTACAAAATCTCTGCAAAGCTTGGCCCATCCACTTACAAGCTGACAAACCTCCAGGGAGAGGAAGTAACCCTTCCTCTCAATGGCCTCGCCTTGAAACAATACTTTGCATAGTCCCAATGAGACTTTCTATACATAAATAAAGGTTTTCTTTTGTTTTATTTTAGTCTTTTGTTTTCTGTGTTTCATCTAAATTGCCTTTTCCCCTCATCACTTGAACTTTTGTACAAATTTGTTTCCCTGAAAATGCCTGCAATTGGGCCTCTCGTGAAGGTAGATCTCTTAAGAAATATCATGACCCGTGGAACTTGAAGTATATCCTATCAAGAAAGTTTACCCATGCATTTTTGGTTTTGCTGATCGTTATCCAGAATGAAGAGATCTTGTTCTGTTGGTCACACTACCCTTGTTGAAATAGCAGAGGCCTATGACTATCTTTATCACTATGTTCGAGCTCCATCCACCCTCACACTTAAAAGCATCTCAAGGGGATCACTATGGTTGGATCCACGGAAAGGAAGCATGTCTTGAAGGCATAGGGTATTGAAGTGACTCCATGCTGTAAATCAAAATCCAAAAGGCTTATAATCAAGGGTCTATTTTCCAAAAAATTCTCACCTCAATCAAAGCATGGCTGGGATAAATGCAAAACGTTCAAATCAAGAAAGCTATCCAAAAGGCTCAGCTCAAGCTAGGTTTTTCTCCGTTCGTGAGGCTTGAAAAATCAATAAAATATCTCGCTCACACAAAAGGACACTATGGATTGAAGAACCAAAATCAAAGATCAAAATTCTAAGGAAAATATGTCTGGAAGGCTCAAATAGCAAAAAGCTGTCAAATTCGTAAATATCCAAAAGGATGCATGCAGCATGGGAATGAGGAACAAGAGCAATAGTGTCTACGAGATGTTGTTACAATCCTGTGGATTCCAACAGTAGTGGTCTTCTGAAGGATGTATCTTCTAAAATGAATCTCATATTTTGGCCCTTGGAAATTTTTAAAGATATCTTTATCAAATCTCCCTTGTCCCGATGACCAACGGATAAAGCGACTACTTCCTTCGCCGAGTTTCAAACGCCCAAGTTGAATGCTGCACATGAGGTGAACACCTTATAAAAGAATCCTTCCGGTGAACAAGAGAGTTTTCCAGAGATCTGTGTTTGCCAGCAATTCGCCAATTGTTGTTGATACAACAACCCTCCCCAAAATTTTGAAGATATTTGGGGCGCCTCCTTTCAATGCTTTTGTAGAAATTTTTTTCCTTTGTCTCTCGAGTTTATTTCTTTCTCTAACTTGACAGTTTTTCATCACCTGTTTCCAAAAGAGTTCTCTCAATGATTTTTCTGAGGAAAAATCAGTCTTTTCTCTTCAGTGCGTCTTTTAGTTTTAATTCACTCGCTGTAGCACAAGTTTCTATACTTACATACTCTGCCACTTTGGCATGCCTCCAAAAGATAAATTCCCCGCCCGACGCAGACTATAATCACAAGTCCTCCGTCTAACGCGTACCTTGGCTCTAACTTAGCCACCCTTTTGGACAAAGTCTCAAGTCTTTTATTCGACGCGCATATTTTTAGCACAAGTTATAACCATTCCTCGACCGCCAAAGGCACTGTAACTATCCTTATCTTCCCCGCCTTGAAGCTATGTGTCACCTTCTTGGAAGTATTAAGAGTTGGTGCATTCCTCCCAACGCAAGCATTGATGATAAAATCGACACCATTGGCGCAGGAGCTATACTTATCATCCCCCCTTACAATGTTGCGCTTGGTCTCTTTTGATAGCCCAAACTCTGGGGTAGCTTTAGGAGCGCATCTGTAATGGAAGGATCGTCGCGTGAGCGTGAGATTTAATGTTCAAACCTACACTTAGCACATAACACCTAAGATATGATCGCCACCTTAGCGCAGGATTTAAATAACTTTAGGTGCTTGGTGCGAAACGTCTCCTCAACCCTTGTGCACCGGCGAGGTTGGTGGGGTCGTTAATAGAGCCATGTGCCATTTTAATGGAAAAGCACCTTGAGCCCCGTAAAATTAAATCTACCAACCTATCGTCGTATGTGACATAAATGCCACCCTTATTTAAACAAATGCAACGGGTTTTTCAATACATTTTATATTCACCGAGCAACCGGAGTTTCCCATTTTAATCAAGAGTGAGATTTTCTATTTGTCGAGCGCCTATGGATTCATATCCTGCCTTGGAACATTCACCCTCGACGGACCCTGCCAGTCTGATAGGTAGGCTCTATGCCCCTTCTTTTTCGTGAACTTGTTTTACACCATAGGGATTTCTTTGAATAAATATTCAAGAAGATTTTAGGGCATATAGAGCGATTGCTCCCGTCTTTGATCCCAGAAATGAGAATCCGAATTCGCCCTACGTGAATCGAAACCCGGAGAGATTTATCCCCACCTACAAGCATGAACTCTGTCCTATCGTCATGTCCTCGACGTCCTGAGTAAGTTTTTCATCCACCTTGATATCCTTGAATTGTCCTAGCAGTGCCTTAGCGGCCGCAAAGGTTTTCACTCAAACCCGTAGAAGCCACGGCATCCCACGCAAAATGAAACTCCCCGCCAAGCATCTAATGCGTGTAAAACCCAATCCTTCCCGTTCCTTACAGCTAAAGCTTCATCTTGTGAACACTGAGGTACTCTACTCAACCGAGAGCAATGTTCATTCACACCAAAGGCGCGTAAAACCCCTAATGCTCGGCCAAAATTTCGTTAGGATATGTTAAAATAACCCATTGCACCCACTTAGAACCTTGATAAACTAGCCCAGAATTCTAACTCGTAGAAGCCAACATCTGCGGGGTTTACCCATCTTCTACGAAATCTCCACTGTCAGCTCCCGACACATAAAATGTTAAACACTGACGCATTGTAAATATCGCATGCATAATGTTAAGCTCTAGCGCAGAAATAAGGTTAGGATAGCGCATGCAAAGTTGTTTGGACTAGCGCACAAATTTTTTTAGCTTTGGCGCATGGATAAAATTGGGGCGCTGGCTCACGAAATATTTTAGGTATTAGTGCACAAGATCCCACTGGTACCCCAGCACGCATTAGATCATTGATCTTAGCGTGCGCAGAATCCCAAGCATGGCTCAAAGCTCTATTTAGGCACTAGCACAGAAATCTTCATTAGACTCGCGCAAGTTTGTGTGACATTTCAGGGGATACCTACACGTTGAAAATGAATGGCGCAGATTAAAAGAAGATCTTGCTCGTGATTCCTTGTCTTTTCTTTTAGCATAGAATGGAATCGTTGAATTAAGCTTAAGCTTGAAATGAAGATAATTATGATTTTTTAAGACAGCTTCTATATTGTTAAAATTTTACATTTTGGCTCTGCCATAGAGTGTTGTTAATGCTTGAAGAAATGGTCTAACTAAAGTCTTTTTGACATTTCCTTTCTCACCACAGGATTACCATGCATAGGAAGTCAACAAAGAAGAAGGCAGCGCAGAATGTAACCTCAGACTCAGAGGTTGAAATCCTATTAGATACTTCTCTCGTGACGATGTTTGCTAACACACAAGCTACCACTAGTGTTTCCCTTGGGAGCTCCGCCCCTAAATTTCAATGGGGTGATCTATACAGATTCATCATGGCACAAGATAGTACAACAACCTCCATAGAGGATGCTCTAGTGTATGCCAACATCAGAAGGTCCTTTTTGCATAAGGCAACAACTCGGCCAGAATTGTTCCCTTGTTCTAAAATTATTGGATGGCTAATTCCTAACATTCGGACTGATACACGGCTCATGAATGATAAAAATGGGTTGAGCCTAGCATCTTTCACTCCCGAGCATGTCACTGCTGCCTACAGATTGCCTTCACCCAGGGCTTGTTTTGATGATGATTGGATAACAAAACATCCAATGAACCCACTAGAATCTACCCGTAAGATGATGATAAATGATAGGTAGATTAGGAGGAGGTAGAACAATGAATATGAAAGCAACCTCCTAAAGACCCCTTACAGACTCATCATTCTGATGTTGAGTCGGCTCTTCCGCATGCCTAATGGCAATATGTTTAAGATCGGATGGGTGCCGGTAATGTTTCATATAGCCATGAAAGGCACCATCTTCAACTAGGCTGAAATAATTTCAGATAGCCTTTCCTCGCAGCTATCAGCAGCCCAAGGAGGACTAACCCAAAAGAATGCAGATTTCTTGATGTCTTCATACGTGATTGACTTCCTGTTAAGCAAGCATTTGTTCCCGCACTTGGGTTGCTCATAAAAGTCAAATGAAATAGCTCTCTTCTTGGCTTATTAGTGTACATGGGAAAGTAGACACGCAAACCACTACAAGATGGTTTGTGAAAGGTTTATCATGCCATTGTACCCACTTATTTTTGTCCAAGAACCAGATTGTATGTCGGAGAATGCAATTCCTATCATTGAACAATTCAGGGACTATTATCACAGTTCAGAAGGCACATACATCAAGATGAGTGGAGGAACTCATGATCCATTTATGTTCCCTCAATATGTTACAGATTTTGTAATTCACAAGGAGGCTGTGAGATAACTCTTCAACACCGACGCAATAATTAAGTTCTTAACAGACCAGAGGAGGGGCATGTATCCTCCCATGCCATTTACCATCAGATCTTGCAACCTCCCGAGAGAAAGAGACAGGGAAAATTACGCTCAAGTCCTAAAAGTTTTCCATTTTGGCTTGGTCCCTTTCAGAAGGCATGACCCTAATGGTGCAGTAAGCCAGCATTGTCTTGACCTCAAGATCTCCTTTGAATATTCTCATGTTGTGGACCGAGATGAGAAATTCTTTAGGAGCGCCCACAACCTAACTGAGCTAGGAAAGTGTTACAAAAAGAAAGTTGTGAAAGATCCGAGCCCCAAACCTGTCGGTTTGATCCAAAGAGAGTAGGAGGCATCGACATCACAATCAGGGGACCCATTAGAATTGGAGCAAGACAGAGTGCCCCAAGAGCAAGCTCTCAAGCAGCAGTAGGACCAAGAAGAAGCAATAATTCAAGGTGAGCTAGCTAACAAGCTTCAACAAGAGGAGATTCCAAGGAAGCAACAGGAGCAAGCCTCTCATTGAAACAATAGGAAGAGGTTGCCAGGATCCAGAAGGAAGAAGAAGATCGGGTGTCCCAAGAGAAAGCTGCCAAGCAACAGCATGAGGAAGAAGAAAGGCCCCTAAATGAAGGAGCAGATGGATTGCAGACCCAGCAAGAAGAGTCAGCAGGAGAGAAGGAGAAAGAACAGACAGAGATGTCTCTTGAGCTGGAGCCATCCACTTCGATAGATATGGAGGTGGACCCACCATTGATATACACTCTAGGTGGAACTCGGGAAGAATGTGTCTATTTAGGGATCTTAGCGCTGACCCCATATAACCCTAGGAAGCAGCGCAGAGTAGCAGACCTGGATACTCTATATTTCAATGAGCGGAAAAGGACCATCATTGATAGGAGGCTAAAGAAAATGGAAGGCAAAACAAAGAATATGGAAACCAAGGAGGAAGAATATGAATTATGGATAATAGAGAAAACATTGGTCCAAGGAACTGATGCCGACCCCACGTTCCAATCCCAATGCACTGTAGCCTCAGCTAAGGCAACTAAAGCCAATATTGATTTTTTGAAAGGTGAGATAAAGCATTACAGGGAACAATGTTTTAAGATCAGAGATGATAGAAAGAGGGAGGTGTTGGAAGAAAACAAATTGAAAGAGAAATGCAATGAGTTGTTATGAGAGCATCTAGTGCTAAATTCGGGATTTATCCACCTTGAGAATGAAAAGAACTCCTTAGAAATGCAGTTGGCTATCTTTGGAGATGAACTGAATAATCTAAAAGCTCAAATAGTAGAATTGGAGGAACTCGAAGCAAGCAGGGCTCAGCGAATTCATCTTTACCAACAGGAGTATGAAGGGCTGATTCAAGAAAAGGAACAATTGGGGAAACAACTCATAGAGGCAGTGGAGGACCAGAAAAATTTATCCACATTTCACAAACAAGCATGTGAAATGCGTATTAAAATCCATCAGCTGCTAGTACTAATCTCGGAAGAGATTTGGAGCGTGAAAGATATGATTAAGAAAATGACAACCATTGAAACCAAAGCCCTAAAAACCAAAGAAAGGTTTGCAAGTCATGTAGAGGAGCTGAAACGACAATCTGAATGGAAAAAGGGAAAATCTCAACTCCCTTCACACTTACGCGCCGCTACAGGAGATGAATTGGACGTGGATATAGGGATCCTTGAATTCGCCAGGGATTGCGGCACCATGCTAAGTTTGGAAATCAGGAAGACGATCCACAAGTGTTGTTCATTCTACTCCACACTCAGGGAATCACATAGCAAGTGTCATCTGATTCTTCCTGCCTCCATTTATGATTTCCCAAAGGAAGAAGACCGATTGTTCGAGCTGGACGAAGTCTTGGCTTTTATCAAAAAGATAGAAATATTGGCTCAGGACGAATTTCAACAGTTCATTTTCCATCCTGTAGTACATATTCACTTCCTAGAAGCAATGGCTAAAGAAGCCACAGAGGGAAAAGCGCTGATTAAATCGGACCTACGCAAACATGAAATAGCGTCCCAGGCAACAGTATCTTCCCGTAGCAATATTATCGTAAAATATATCAACCAATGGACCACATACATTCAAGGTATAGATGGCCCGATACTTGCAAGCGAGCCAGTTGGTAGAGGTGAGTCTTTAAGTCAGCAGGCAGAAGCCCCAGCAGAATAGATAGATCATTTTTACTTTGTTTAAATAAAAGGAGGAGCTGAAATTCTACCTTTTGTATAAATGCTTTAAAGGGACAGCTGGCTATCATTTTGTTTTATATGAAAGGTGTCCCACGAATCTGGGAAATAGGCAATTACACACCAAAATCCAAATTAGAAGCTTCTAGTGCTGGAGCAATTGAACCTTTTTCATCCAAAAAATGTATCCACGGGGGAGGTTTTAGTAGATTCCTCATGCAGACAAAGAAAGGGCGTTGACAGGGTCCAGTTATCCAATTTGATGAAGTTTGTACAAACCTCCTCCCGCCACTCTTCCCCCCATTATTTTCATTTCAACTTTCATACTATTTTGATGCATCTGGATAACTTGTTAGAAGGTTATTCCAACTTTTATTGTACCATATGAATGATATGGATTTGGCATTCTCGTTGTTCATTACCATACCTGGCAATTATGCATTGGTATTTTTTTGAGTTGTAATTGAGTTATTAGGTTGACTCGTTAATACTGCTGCTCCAAAGTTGATATCTGGCTCACATCTAGTGATCTACTAAGTGACGTGTGTGTGAGGTGTTTTATACGGAAAGGAAAAGGTTGCTTGAAGTGATCATATCTCTTTTGGACTGTACTAGAATATGATTGTCTAAATATGGTGATCTCCTATCTCTTTTATAAAACTCTTTCTTGAGGATGTTAGTAATCTAAAGGATACTTTGCATCATATAAATTTCAGGTTGACCATCTTGCTATGACCTCCTTATGTCTTATGCAAGAATATAATCTGTCGACCATTTTATATTAGCTTGTCTATGCAGAAAGAACTGGGCTCTCTTTCCCTATTTTTCTGGTTCAGGGCCTTCCACGTTGCTTATCAAGGAAGAAATGCATCAGGGAGAGATTGCTAATTCTAACACCTTGGGATTTGATCTTGCCCCATCTCCATTTCAACCTCTTTGACATAGAATGAGGTTTTGGAAGTTGTTAATAAAAAGGTTTACTTGTTTGATCCCACCGGCGAGTTCCTTGATTGATATTGCTATAATTTTATAACATGATATGGTCTTTCAGTAGACCTTGGGATCGCTAGGTTTCCCACCATGCTTATAAGTGGGGGTTTTTGTAAAGAAAACTTGAATTTGAGGAGAATGTTACATCAACAGGTAGAGAATAAAGGTGAAGTTAACAGTCAAGTTGTTTCCCAAAGAGTGTTGCTTAGTTATAGATAATAAGAGGCTAAAGGCATATTTTTACAGGTTATGGCATATCCAGTGCCCTAGAATGACAAAATGTGAGCCTTTGCAACTGCTATTGTCAACAGTACTTAGCCAAAGTAGAATATAATAGAATTACGTGCATGTGCATTGAATAGATCAATCACTAAAATTTTCCTCAGAATAATTTGCATGGATTTGACACTCTTATGCAGACATTATGTATGGACCATGGTGTGAAACCTAAGCCAAATTTGGATTACACTTTGACACTCAGGGTTATGTTTGTCGTGCCACAATTATCTATTGTGTATGATACCTTAAAAATGCATAGGAACAATTGGTTTTGCACAAGCATTCACCAGAATATATATAATTTAAAAATAGATGTGCATGAGCCAGTGATATGACACAAGGCTTGGGCCCCACGTGGTGATGTTCATTGGAGTGTAGCCCTCTTGTAAATACAGATCCCTCTATTTTGGGATATGGGTTGACCTAACTCATCTACTGTATTAAACTTGTGTGCACACTTTATGAGTGTAGGAGTATGTTTGTAGGGAAACATTTACCTTTCGTGTATGATTATCTAAAACTTCATATGCACAACCTGGTTTTTCATAGGCCTTCACCGGAATCCCTCTATTTTCAAAATAGATGTGCAGGAGCCAGTGATAAGACACAGGGATTGAGCTCCATAGGTCTTGGTGTCGAAATGCATGGGTTGGGGTAGGTGGTGTGGAAAAATATAATTTTGATTCACTACATATTCAACCGGCTACTGGGGAGTCAATGGGAGTTCATCATCATGGAATGGTCGGCCTATTTAGCTTAAATAAAATCTGCTAAAGTTCCTTGAAATAAAAATATTGTAAACTACATCCATTTTACTCTCAAACAATTGGACTTTGGAGGAACATACTTTTAGCTTAAATAAAATCTGTGAAAGTTCATTGAAATATAAATATTGTAAACCACATCCAATTTACTCTCAAACAATTAAAATTTGGACAGCTTACAAAATGTTGGCCTATTAAAAAAAATTAAAATCTTGCTAATGTTTAATATCATCATCTATTGGACACAATAAAGAAACAGATTCAAGTGTTCCTAATTTTTTGGTCAATGAATTTTGTATGCAGGAAAGAGATATTTTAGCTGCTACCAAGAAGCTTAGTGAATGCCAACAAACAATACTTGCTTTAGAGAAGCAATTAAATGTTCTTGCTTCTCCAAGTGACTCTAAAGATGTTCCATTTTAGTCATCTTCAGGTTCCCCATCACTTGAAAAAATTAATCCAAGAATAAATCAACGTGCCTCTCTCTTTGACCACATGCAAGCTTAAAATACAACTGAGGAATCTCAGGACTGTCCACCTAAGTCGCCAAAACCAAAATAAGTTTTGTAGCCAAAAACTGAGAATGATGAAAATTCTCAGCAAGAGTCATGTACTCCAAGGAAGAGTAAAAGTGGATTACTTTATGGTTGGCAGATACCCACAAATTCCCCAGATATTGATTCTCAGAAACATGTTCAAAACAATACTAGTGGAGGAAACTCTCACACAGCTTCAAATATTACCTTAGACATATCTCCAGCAAAATTCTTTACTATGAAGAAAAAAAGTTCAGCAAATGAATCTTCTAGTGCTGGAGAAATTGAATGTTTTTCATCCAAAAAACATAGCCATGGGGGATTTTTTAGTAGATTCCTCATGCGGACAAAGAAAGGGCGTTGAAAGAGTCCATTTATCCAATTTGATGAAGTCTGTACAAACCTCATCCCCCCACCCTTCCTCCATTATTTTCATTTCAACTTTCTTACTATTTTGATGCATCTCGATAAATTGTTAGAAGGGTATTCCAACTTTTATTGTACCATATGAATGATATGGATTCGTCATTCTTATAGTTCATTACCATACCTGGAAATTATGCATTGGTATTTTTTGAGTGGTAATTGAGTTATTAGGTTGGTTGTCTCACAAGTTACTCAGACACCGCAGATGCAATCCATGATTCTTCATGTCACTAACATCAACTGTCGAATAATAGAAAAAGTGGGCTATGAAATGAAAACTGAAACAGTGCTAGGTAGAAATGCATACTAGAGATGCCCATGTAGATATCATCGGGAAGAGAAGTGGTTGAAATCTTTAGTTAAGAAAAACAAAAAAAATAGTTCCTGGTCATCAACCCTAGGTCAAAATATGAGACACAGGAGGCCTGCAATACCTTCTGTCTTAATCAATACAAAAATCCAACCATTGGTATCATCACCAGAAGAAGAAGTTCCAAGGGATTCCTTTGATAGTAATGTAAGTAGTGATTCTCAAACATTTTCTTCAAATGATGTGAAATTCACTGAGCCAATACTAATCATGACAGAGATGGGTATACCACCATCTACCCTTAGTAACGATGTGCATGCTAAGCATTTTTCTAGAATAGGGGTGGTGAACTTTCATTCTAAAACTATAGGAATAGTGGTCATTAATACGTATACAGTGCCCATTTTTGTATCAGATGTCAACTTAGCATTTGTGTACCTAATAGAGATACCTAGAGAGGTTGTTTTTCTACACCCTGTACACAATTATGCATCAGTAGCATATGATCCCACAACACTAAATCCATCTTGGGCTGCAACTGTATGTGCAGCTCTTCTTTGTCGTAAACCTGCTCTGCAGAGGGGTGATGTTGTATATCTTGTTGGGTTAAATCAGAGTTTACAAGTTGAATTGCACAGGTCCATTGTCAAAAACCTAGTGGTTTCCTTGAATATTGATCAATTTATGTATCTCTAGTATAACCTATGGATATGGAGGTCATTGAATTGAATACAGATTTTGAAGATAGTTTTTATGTTGTATTAGCATATGCACATGGAAGAGTTTAGGCATTATGGGGTGCCTTCTCTAAAGAATTGAATAGCAAGATCAACAAAGTTTGTTTAAAGAATTCCAATCTATTCCATTAGTGAAGCATTACACGAGATTATAAATGGTACTAGAGGTCCTTGTTTGCTTATAAAAGGATTCAATAAACCCATTCCTTTTGTCTGTTTTTTAGTTGTCGAACTTTTAATCAACTCTACTTTCAAAGCCCTGTAGCTTTGGCTTAATCAAGAAGTGGGTTACAAAGTTAGAAAGAGAGGATCTTGTGAGAAGTCGATATTAGCTTGTCTATGCAGAAAGAGATGGGCTCTCCTGCCCTATTTTCCTGGTTCAGGGCCTACCACATTGCTTATCATGGAAGAGATGCATTAGGGAGAAATTGTTGATTCTAACACCTTGGGATTTGATCTTTACCCATCTCCATTTCATTGTCTCTTTGAAATAGAATGAGGTTTTGGAAGTTGTTAATAACGAGGTTTCCTTGTTTGATCCCACTAGTGAGTTCCTTGATTTATATTGTTATAATTTAACAACATGATATGGTAGTTCAATAGACCATGGGATCGCTAGGTTTCCCACCATGCTTATAAGTGGGGGTTTTGGTAAAGAAAACTTGAATTTGAGGAGAATGTCACATCAATAGGTAGAAATAAAGGTGAAGTTAACAGTCAGGTTGCTTCCCAAAGAGTATTGCTCAGTTATAGATAATAAGAGGCTAAAGGCATATTTTTATAGGTTATGGCATGTCTAGTGCCCTAGAATGAAAAAATGTGAGGCTTTGCAGCTGCTATTGTCAGTCGTACTTAGCTAAAGTAGAATCTAACAGAATTACGAGTATGTGCATTGAACAGATAAATCGCTGAACTTTGCCTCAACATAATTTGCATGGATTTAACACTCTTATGCAGGCATTATGTATGGTGTGAATAAATGAGGTAGAGGAGAGAGTATGAACTCTAGCTTTCCAAATTGTTTCAAGTGAGATCTGTTATACACACGATATGCTTCAAAAATCACTAAACTTTGCCTAAGCATAATTTGCATGGATTTGACACACCCTTCTGCAGGCATTATGTATGGTGTGAATAAATGAGGTGGAGGAGATAGAATATGAATTGCAGATTTCCCAATTGTTGCGAGGGAGATGGTGTTATATACACACGATATGCTTCAATACTATGGTCAATATCGCTCTGCTCCCTACATTTTGGGATCCTACTGGTAATTTTCATAGCCCAATATTTGACATAGCATGGACATAAATTCTGTCAAATTCTACGGAAATATCTCAGACTTATAGGAGGGACCTTTGGAGGGCCCACTGTGAAAAATATATGCATGTTGCAGAGCTAGGAAAGGGTTTAAAAAACTTGTTTTGGAAATGTATAATCAAAAGCGAGCACACAGATTATAAACCAGAAAGAAATGCTATAAAAATGCAAGCATAACAATATAAGATGGCTCTTTCAAATGAGTTGTTATCACTAATTATTGACTCTGATGGGGGTGAGTGACTGTGTATGAATTAAAAAAATAAGACTGCGTATGAATTACCTTGGAGATAGCTCTGAAAACTTGCTCTCTAGCTTTGAAAACTCGCTTTGCAATTGCTTGAAATCGCTTGGAAGCATAACAAATCCAGCACCCCATTAATTGCATTTTATGGATGTAGGAATCGTTTTTAGGGTTCACAATTGTAGCATTCTCCCTCCAATTTTCCATTTTTTTCTTGAAACTAAATTTTTTTTGCTGAATTTATCCCTCTAAATTTCTCCCTCCAAATTTCCCCTCTATTTCCCCTCTTTTCTCTTGTCTGATTGTGGGCACGTTTCCATCAAAATTTGGCATAAATCCAACTATTCCCCCCCAAAATTGGTTCATTTCAAGGCTAAAGCAATTAATTCTTGGGATGAATTCTTGGGCTGAACAGATTCATGGTTCCCGCTAAAAAAATCCTTGCAATTCCATGGATTCCTCCCAACAAATTTTTGTCCTGCAAGAAAACCCGTTTTACCTGAATCCAGCTATTCTCATCAAAATTTGGTTAATTTTTCGTCTTAACAAAATTCATGGTTCCCGCTAAAAACATTTCTATCCAATTACATGGATTCCTGGCAAATTTTTGTCCTGCGAGCAAATCTGGGAGGAAAAACAACAAATCTGGGCGGAAAACAACTTGGGCTGAAAAAAAACTCGCCTTGGATACACAACGATGTTCTTAGAAATGATTAAAAACTAAAAATATAATTATAATATAATATATAATTTAAGTATATTATATTATATACATATCAAGGTTCCCCATACTAAAATTATATTAATGTTTTTTTAATGCAGGGGATTTACATTTTTTATATATGTTTATGATTAAATATAAAATAAAATAATAATTTTATTATATGATTTATTTAATTATTAAACATAAAAATATAATAATAAAAAGTTAATTTTATGATTTTTACTCAAACACAATAATAATTATTATATGATTTTTTAATTTTCGAAGGTTTATTTGTTTTATATATTGATTATAAATTATATAATTATATATATATATATATATATATATATATATATATATATATATATATATATATATAATTAAAAAATCAACATATTTCAAATATTTAATTTTTAATAAAAAAATATACTTAATAATAATAATAGTGATTTTTTACTTAATAATAACAATAGTGATTTTTTATAATATTTATATAAATTAATTTTTATTTATTAGTTAGTTTTTGAGTTTTACATTAAATATTTTTAGAAAAGTAGTGGTAATTTATAAAAATAAATAAATAAATTATAATATAAATTTCAAATTTTTATGACTATATTATTTATTGTGTGCACGAGAATCCAAACCATTCATTAATATTTTCAACCATAATCTCTTAACTCTTCACTAGCCCAACATACTTGTCAACTACCATTAATGAGGCAATATAGGTTGACCATCACTAATAACAACTTTAAATTAATGTGACATGGATTTTTTAATTATTTTTCTATGTGTGATGTGGCTTTTTTTATTATTTTCCTTAGGAGGCCCATTTTAGACCTCAAATTTCGTCTAATGGTGTCTAGCTTCTGCACCAGGAGCTAGCAGTACATTTTGATGACCCATCAAAGAAAGGTAGCTGAATTTTACCAATTGCATTTCTCAGCTCATAGTTATATGTTGGATGCATATGAACTCCTCTTGGCTGGTTTCTATATTGTGCTTCATATAAATCCTTGAAAGTAAAATCCATTCTGCACTTTTCACTCAGAGTCTCGTATTCTACATATCGATCCTCCCATGCATTGACTAATTTAGTGGGAATTTCAGGTTCCTCCCTATGTTCTTCAAGGAATTTTGGCATGGTATGTCGGGGATGATCCTTGGATTCATCTTTGAAATCATTAGGCCTATTATGAGGCCTAGTATTTGAAAAGATAATTACACTAGGGATCTTCCTATCGTCATTCTTAGAGCCACTACAACTCCCTTCTACCTCTTTCTGTCCTAACTGCTTAGCCATAAATTCTCTAGTTTCTTGCCCAGATTGAATAATATTATGAGATATGTCATGCAGCCCCTTTAACATACTCTCGACAAAAATTCTGAACTCTTCCTTCTCATCTATGTCAAACATGTTCTTTTCCCCTTGTATTTTCCCTCTAGTAGATTCTACCTCTTCTTCCACAAAAGGTACTTCAGGGTTCTTTCCTTTGGGGATTGGTATTCTCTTAGGACTCATAACCCAAAATTGAAGAGCAGGTTCAGAGGACTATGCTTTGATACCATTGTAATATTCCAGCCAATATTTTTCCAAAATATTATCTCCAAACTCAGATTTTATCAAAATTTTACTAGTGAATTTTTAAGCAATTTCTTAAACTGAGCAGGATGTAAGTGAGGGGGACTAGTACAATGAGTGAGGATGGTAGGGATGAATTTGAGTTATGGAATTTATATGAATGAGTGTTCAGGAGCAGCTAAATATGGTATGAGAAGAATTCCTAGGCACAATGTACTAGAGCCATTCACTTTTCAGCAATAGAGCAATTATGTTGCCTACTTCGAGGCTTCATAGGCTTCTAGCATATGCCAACAAGATTAGGTGAGGGATTCTTAGATTTTATGGAAGAGGTATAAAAGTTAGATAATTTTTTTGAATGCACGAGAATGATGTTCCTGAGAATTTGGGAGGATTCAGAGTGGTTTGGAGGCGAAATTCTCAAGTGCGCTACCTAAGGATTGGGGAGCTAGTCAATTTACATACTCTTCTAAACAAGGTTAAATACATCCAAAACCTTAGGAAAATGGTTGGTATGGATGGTGTAATTTGTTATTAATCTCATAAAACTAACATAATGTAAAACTTGTGCTCATAAAAGAAATAGCAGTTAAATGTGTGAAACTAGTCATGAAATTGCACACAAAGAGCTAGTCTTTCATTTTTAATTATCAAACTACTTCCATAATTTGTAAAATCTGTTCTGAAGTAATTATATGTTCTGATATATCATAATGATAATCTACAAGTTGAAAATTAAACTTCAGAACACTTCTTTTACTTATTTGATTTCCTTCCAAACTTACAATGCATCACAGGCTATAAATTCATTACAATCAATGGAGAATGAAGGTAAGAAGTAGGAATATTACTGTGGCTCTACTATGAAGTTTTTATCAAAACACCTACAGGTCAGATGACTAATATTTGATTCATACTAAACTTATGGTCATCACTGGGGTGCATTTACTGCACTATCTCCCTTCTCCAGGGAAAACTCCTCCAAATTTAGCTGAGAAGGGGTGTAGAAGTGGAAGGAGAATATGGGGATCATATATGAAGCTTATCTCTAGACATCGGAAGATATGATCTCTAAAAATTATGGTTCACTGGAATCCCTGAAGATCCTGGGCGCAATCTCTGAAAACTAGCTCCCTCTTCTAGTGGTTCTCCTCCAAAACTAGCTGCAAATTCACTGAAGTAGTGGCCTCCTTCTTTGGATGAATGTAGATATTCAATGGTTGGCTGATACGGACCTGAATGGATATGATATAACTCTCTGGACATGAATATTGGCTGACTGGAAACTATGGATCCTTGGGGCACATCTCCCAAGAAACTGTTGAGGCACATCTCTCAAAAAGAGAAGCTCAGAG
This sequence comes from Larix kaempferi, assembly GCA_027924585.1. Classification (NCBI taxonomy): domain Eukaryota; kingdom Viridiplantae; phylum Streptophyta; class Pinopsida; order Pinales; family Pinaceae; genus Larix; species Larix kaempferi. The sequence continues at coordinate 2,622,294 of BSBM01000870.1, forward strand.
CTCTCAAGGCAAAATTCAAATGATCAAAAGTTATGAGATGGAGTTGGAAACATTATTAAATATATGAAGTAAATTGTTCATCAATCCAAACACACATGTGTATGAGGGAGGGAGCATTCCCTGAGAAGAATGGCAACTTCTTGCTTTGAAAATATTTCCTTATTTTGCCTTCCTTCACTGATTTTAGCAAGTGCGCCTTTGTGAGCTTTTCTCGATGTTGCCACTTTCTTTCTTACTGTTTTTCCTGTGCTTTCCCCTTTCTTTACTTTCCTCCTTTTCTGCTTTTTCCTATTTTTTGTTTTCTTTTGACAGTTTCCATTTTATTTTCCTTGGCTTCTTTCCTCCATTGGATTCCTTGATTTTTCTGAGATTTTCCATTGAGGCAAGAGAGGTCCACTTGACACAATTGCACCCTTCTGGTCCAGTCATCATCACTTGCCAACATTTATTAGCAATAATTAATAATAAAAGTAATTCACACTCAGAATTTAATTAATTATTTAATAATTAATTAACTACTATAGTATAATGCCTCAAAATTATCCCATTAATTAAATCCTCATTTAATTAGTTACTTAGACCCCTTAGGGATGGGAGGATCCAAGTAGTGACCAAGGACACAAGGGAGGGGACATGACATGCTTGATAGGTCTATGACAAAGGAAGTGTATAAGAATACTCTAGAGGAAGCATGGTTTCGAAGAAAACCACAATTAAGTTATCTCAATTTTTTTGGTTCAATTGTATATGCATGGGCTTATAAAGAAAAACGAACCAAACTAGATCACAAAAGAAATAAAATGACACTCACATGATATAATGACACTCACAGGCTACAATGATACTCACAAATAATATAAGTTACTTTATGTGAATATTGACAAAGTAAGCTTTAGTTGAGATGTTGTGGTTGATGAGAATGCATGACTATTTCAGATGAGTTTCGATATGAATTTGAAAATGAGAAATTTTTTACTGCTAGCTTAGGTAGGATGCTTATACAAATTCCAATTGAAGTTTTTGGGGGGGATTTTGAGGATGATTTTCCATAAAATCCTTGTCACAGATGTTCTAGGTATACTCCAAACCAATAAAATGACAGTGTTGAGGTGGAAGAAGAGAATCCTAAGAAGAGACCAAATTGGTAGCACACCACCATCGGAGATGTTTGGTTATATGAGATGAAGATAGAAGGAATACCAAGAAGAAGTACTTGAACTTTAGGAATATGAAGACGAAAAAGGAAGATTGAAATGGGATAAGTCCATGCAAGTTGAACATGGGACTTTGATGAAAAATCAGACATGGGTACTTATAACAAATATACCTTAAGGAAAGAAACCCATTGGATATAGTTAAATATATAAAGTCAAGCATAAATCAGATAGGACACTTGAAAAGCAGAAGGAAAGACTAATTACATAGGGTTTCACACAGAACTAAGGAATTGATTATGTAGAGACCTTTCCTCCCACAACAAATATGGGAATGATATGTGGTTCTTCTCATCAAGTCATTATGTGGTTATTATCATCATGTCATTAAAGTATACTAATTATTTTCATGTCTCACTAGAAAATTTCCTTAGCCAAATGTTATAGAAGAGATGAATCTCAAAAAAGTTGATGCCTAAACAAGAGCACATAAATCACGACAGAGTGCCTATTAATGGGTTATCTTTTTTTATTAGGGGGATAGTCAACATATTATTTCGTTTAATAAAATTGTTGATGGTTATTTTTGAACAAATGAAAATGATCGAGTTTGTATGCGTCATCACATATAACATATGGCATTTATTTTCACTTAATCTTATCAAGAGTAATGAAGCGGTTGTCTTCTTAGTGTTAGTAATGCATGGGTTTAAGATTGAAAAAGTTGGAAGGAAATAATTTGTTGGAGAGGGTCACGAACCTTGATATCCAAATACTCTTACTTTTTTTATCACACAAGATCAATGACCTCTTGCAATGTATATATATGTCATACTTTAGAGGGCATGCACTTTAACTTTCTCATTTAAAAATAAAAAAAGAATGCCTTGTTCATTAAGGAAACCTAACTTAGAGGAAATTAAGATCTTGTGATTATATTTTGAATATTCAAAAATATAATTTTTGTAAATATCTGGGATAGCTTATGAATTATTGTAAGAGAATAACTTAACTTGATGGAACATTTTGTAGGACAATGAAATAATTTTATGATTTTTTTTAACAGAAACTTGAACAGAGATTGTATTAAAAAAGATGTGTGTATCCATCCATATATATAGGAAAAACCAGTCTAAGAGCTAAAACCGCCTGTGTTGGAACAACTAGATCAAGAGCAACATTAAAATTAATAAATTTCCATACAATTCTTCTAAATTTAACCATATTGTTGGAGGGATGGACCCTAATATACTGGTTACAAAAAAATACACAAAAAATAATTTAAAGGTTTTGAAAATTGAAGCATTCTGCTATTCATTCTTACCTGAGAGGCCGTAGACAGGTTGCTGGGCCGAAGCTTCCTCCATAGGGAGAATCCCTTAATCAGGTGATTCCTGGAAATGACTGCATTGGTTCATCTTGGCCATTTTTAATATTTCTTCTTTAATGATATCCACAGTACCCATTAAATCTCTCAAGTTCCCTTGTAGATCCTCTATTCTTGAATCAAAACAAGAAAACTGGGTCGAGATATATCTTGTATCTTTTGAAATTGTTGTAGTCTCCTGAATAGCTCTACACACTGCTTTGTAAACCTTGCTGAGGTTATTCCTGAAATAATCCATGCTACCTTATATATAAGCGTAAACCACCTGCCATCCCTCCATGTATTATTGTAATGAAATCGAGAAAATCGACTGTAAACTAAACTCTTGGGAATAAGAGGTAGCTGCAACGACATAGTGAAAAGGGATAACCAAAGGTAGTTCATGATCATGGAGAAGATCATGGAAGATTTGGTTGGCATATCTTATCTAGGATTCATGAGAGATATGTGGAGGATTTGAAGGCACCATATCTTGTAATAATAGGAAAGTGGTTGAGAGTAGTTGAGAGAATAATGGATCTGTAATTAATGCATTCTTATCTTTTTCTTAAGGACTCTCATGTATAAAGGAGAGTGCTCCTTCTCCATTCCATTAAGTTGGAATTAGGTTAGATTAAGCTTGTAAGAGGGTTGTAGTGAAGTTGGATTGGATTGGATTTTGTACTTGTTAGATTAATCTTTGATTTGAGATTCTTAATGTGATTTAAGCTTCCATTGTTATGCTTTCATGTTTGCCATTTGATTATGGATTTATAGATGTGAGCTCACTTATGTTGTTGTTGTTAACTCTTCACATGTTGTATTTCTCTTATGCAATTTCCTGCTTTCTTAGTTAGTGTTTCCATGCTTTTCTAGATTAATTTGATTTCAGCAAATTAGATTAAGTTAGATTAGATCTACTTTAGTCCTGCACAAACAATGCACGTGCTTCGTCAGTTTACGTACCCCGGATTGACAAGTAAATAGTTGGGCAACTTACTGCAACGTAATTATTACGACATATAACTCACCTAACATTTTGGCGCCGTTGCCGGGGAAGCACAAGGGATTGAGGTATTAATTTTTTTATTAATTTTTTTTTCATGCAAGTGTGATTATTCATGCTCCTAACTCTGAGGTGACATATGGGTAAGGGCATGAAGGGTGTGTTTCAATTTCTGCAAATTAGAGTAAATTTCAATTTCTGCAAGTGTGTTTCAATTTCTGCAAATTAGAGTAAATTTCAATTTCTGCAAGTGTGTTTCAATTTCTGCAATTTAGTGTAAATTTCAATTTCTGCAATTTAGCATAAATTTCAATTTCTGCAAGCATGTTTTTGCAATTTCAATTTCTGCAACTGTGAAGAGGTTTTCATGTGTTTCAGCAAGAGTGTTTTGTTTTCAGCAAGAGTGATTTTCAGATTTTGATTTGGGTACTGTAAGAATCCCTTTTACAATATGGTTTAACCATGAGTATCAGTTTGGAACAACTCACTCAGATCCTTGCAAAAGTCGAGATCTCCTCCTCTCACGAGGAAGAGATCTTGACAGTGGCCGAGAGCTTAATTACTCCTCCACCAACGAATGAGAATTCTTATGCATCAGAACAGGAAATTGAGGAAGATAATGAGGAGCTGAAACATGATCTGAGCGAGGTGAATTGCGCTTATGAAAGTCTTATCGAACAATGGTTTCAAGCACACACCAGGTTAGATGCATTTAGTTTTTATTTTGTTAATTTAGTGTTTCAGCAAATTTCGCATGTTTATACATATTTCCGATTAATATTATCTACAAACTTGAAAGAGAACATATTGTTGTTACTGTTACGTGCCTGGTTACATTGGATAGTTGACTACACTTAACATAATTCTAAATTTTAATTAGCATAGAATAGGTAGATTTTCAGTTTTTTTTTTTAATTTTTTTTTTTTTCAATAAGTATGCTCTCCTCCGCGCTTAGTGCGATCTGAGGATCAGAAATAGGATGGCTATAACGATTTTCAGAGAGAATAAAGATGCTCTAATTATTTTTTTTAGATCTCCATTTGCTAACAAAAATAAATGGCCTGCAAAAACTACATGCTGAAACTGTAAAAATCATGCTGTTATAGCTGTAGCTAAAACACCACCCAAACAGTGTCACGTCTATAAGCTTCTCGTCGATTGGAGTCACAGCAATGCCATATTTTTGCTTTTGTTTTGTCGGTGCCTGGAACTAAGCCTGCAACAAAACATGAAACATTAATTCTGCAACAAACAATTGAATAAAATTATGAGCGGAATAAAACAACAATTAAAACGTGTGAGAGAAAAGGATGTGACATGAAACTATGAATGAGAGCATAAAGGGATAAGGGATCAAAATTTCTCTAATCATTAGGTTTTCCAAAATAAATCTCGAAATCGGTATGGATTTGTTTGGAACTAGATCTTCGATTATTTGTCTTCAACTGAATCTTGAATCCTGAAGCTACTATTTTCTGATCGTCAAAACTCTTAGTCCAGCAGGGATAGCCAACTGGAAATTATGGGCAAATCTAATATAGCATAAATTTCTACTACTTCAAATGCCATGCACTATCATCCAACGTCTTTGCAGTCGATTTAATTTGTCTATCCTTATCTTTTCACGGTAATCTGCTCCTGGGATCTTTCCTTAGAAAATTTTAGTCAATTCGTCATGGACGTTGCCAAACCAAAAATCTACAAAACAATAAAATCATTCAGATTTGAAGCTCTTTCCTCAGTCTAAAACGAATAAAAACAACGCAAATAATTACAATTCTGGTTGTTGCGAATCCCTTTCTGGCTGTTTCAACTGCCTGGAATTCCTCACGCATCTGCTAAACTTGGGTTGTGAATCGTCCAACTCATAAATGCAGAGACGAGGTAAGCTGATCCATTTCTAGATTCATATCCCGAAAGGAAAATTATGACCGATATGATTGCAACAATAATAATCATTTAATTTATGTGATCAATATTCATCTCGTATCTTCCACGTAGGATCCACTTGTACGTCCAATTGAACAAAGAGATTTTTTCGTCGGTGGTTGCAAAACTAAATCCAATTTATCCTTTGATTGGGTATCAATTTAATTTGCTGCAATCTTCTTGCCAATTCATCTCTTCCAGACTTAAACAATGATCTTAATCTACGGTACTTTTTCTAACTGTCACGATATTTCGGCTTGCCCAAATTTGATTTCACGAGAAAAGATCCATTGGCTAGAACACGATGGTTACCTAATGCAATCCTATCACTGGCTAAGTGATGCATTCGAACAGCTTGGGGGAGAAGATCTCCTTCTTTGATGATCCAGAAATAACCTTGGTATATCAGTTCCCAAAACAAAACATGGCAGGCCGCGACCAATTGCAGTCAGAGTTGATCTATGATCTGGTCGGTTTGCATCCACGGGAAAACTTGTTTAAGTGCTCGAGCCTGTGTATTTCAGGCTTCACTATTTTGGTTTCAATTCATTCTAGAGGAAGCAAGTGGCGGCGATTATCTATAATCAACCCTAATCAATCAAATGAACAGTTCTCTGCAATTATGATAGCCAAATATCCACTATAGATAAAAACAAAACTGATGTTTTTACCATTGCAGATACAGAATCTAAGTTACCATGCAGGAGAAAATCCTGTAAAAGAGATTGAATGATCGTTATTCTCACATGCATGAATTTTTTTTTTGAATTGAACTCGGGTGATGATGGAGCCAGTGGTGATGACAGATGTTTTGGTGGTATGCGCATAAATGTTTCCAAGGTCGATGGCACGCCTGGTCGATAATCTTGTCCACTAGCTTGCAAGTTATGAACTTATGACAATGAGAAAGTTATCATCACTTTACGTCTGGCACCAACAGTCTGTAAAAGAGAATGCTCTGCAAAAATCTTGATGCCGCCTGATGCCGGCCAGCATGTGAATAACACAGACAGCAGCGAACAATTTGGTAAGGAGGTTCAGAATGAATATGACAGTAAAATTAGTTTCAGGAAGCCACAACTCTTTGAAAATAACATAAGTGGAAGTTTGACATGAAATTACAATGGAAAAGCCGTGACTGGTATTGTCAAAAGTTCTGAAGTAAAATCCAGCTCCGAAGTAGAAGAGATATGGGATTTTTCGAATGAGGAAACTCAATCAATTTGGAAAATAAAAAAAGGGTTGATAACTAGCAGCGTTACGAGTTTATCTAGCTAAAGAACCAATCGTAGGGGGGCCGCATTCCTTATGGTTCTCCCAGAGCTGCCATCGATTCATTCTTGAAGAGCCCAGGTACCTCGTTGAAGCTGTATGTCTTGACTGGATTTCATAGAACCGGGAATCAACGAAGAAACTAGATTCGCCATGACCGCCAGGTAAAAATGCATTTCATTTTATTTGAATTTGATTTTCTAAACACATATTTTTCCGGCATTCTATATTTTTTGATGCTCTCACACAAAATTTGCAGGAGGATTAGTACTCACATTTTTCAAGTTTCGAAGACAATCACATTTCATGCAAAAATTATTTTCGAGAAATTTTCAAAAACACATGCTTTGATTGAACAGCTGCGCGTTGAACAGCTGCGTGTTGAACAGCTGCGTATTGAGCAGCTGCGCGTTGAACAGCTGCACGTTAAACAACTGCATATTGAACAGCTGTGTATTGAACAGCTGCGCGTTGAACAGTTGCACGTTAAACAACTGCGTATTGAACAGTTGCGCGTTGAACAGCTACGTATTGAACAGCTGTGTATTGTATAGCTGCGCATTGAACAGCTGCGCATTGAATAGCTGCGCATTGAACAACTGTGCATTGAACAACCATTTAAGTATAGCTACGCATTGAACAGCTGCGCGTAGTGTAGCTGCACATTGAATAGCTGCGTATTGAACAGCTGCGCGTTGAACAGCTGCGCGTTAAACAGCTGTGCATTGAACAACCATTTGAGTATAGCTGCGGATTGAACAGCTGCGGATTGAACAGATGCGCATTGAACAACTGCGCAAGCGCAACAGCAACAGGTAACAATGTCTTTTATTTTTAATTTGCCGCATTAATACTTATTTATGCATGTTATATTTTTGAAAATCTGACAGTTTTCATGCAGAATTGGTACTAAGTTTCTTTTCAGATTCACAGACGATCATTTTTAATGCTGCAGTGATTCTAAAAAAAAAAATAAAAAAAAATCAGAGAAAACATGATTTGTTGATAGCTTGAAAGAGCTGCTTCTCATCGCACATTTCATGACATTTGCAGTTACACAGAAACCAATTGCGTCATGATTTGTTTACCCACATTTCTCCTTCAAAGCACATTAGTCATCCATGTTGGAGTCCAATATTCCATTGCCTTATCTGTCATGACTTCACACATGCCTATTTTTCTGAATTGCACACAGTTTACCCCATTTTTCAGTTCATCTTTCTCCTCGCAAATAAAACCATTCCGCTCCCTATCCATAATTACATTCCCTTTCCATAAGCACTGTTGCTGCTGAGATCTTTCCTATAGTGCTACCAATCTTTTTGTAAAAACTCGCGTTGACTGATGTAGGATTCCTTAAGGCCTACCTTTCAACAAGTCTTGCCCCATCGACCTCAGCACCTTATCTGGGATATAGACTAGAGTCCATTTTGAGTACCTAGAGGCTTGCATGCCTTAATGGCAAGTTCTCTCGCTGACAATCATGGGAATACATCAATGTCCCTTGATCATCAGATCTTGCAAGTGGCTCGACCTCAGCACATCCATTCGCACTTCGCAAGATGTACTCGGGTACCTTGGCACTCATTGACATCAATGGTGAGTTGCTTCGCATTGGTTAACGGCATTCATCAATGGTCGGTAATCCAGTGATTTCTCTTCATGCTCGACATCGACACATCCATTCGCATGATTAGAATCAGGTTTGTAGCGGATGAAGACTATACACTTTTTCCTGATTCCCTCAGTAGTTACAATAGCTTGAATTCATCTATGAGAATCTGACAGTTCCACAGCACCAGTTCAGATGCCTCCACCTTCCATTCTCTGATTCAGCAGTGATAGTACTTGCAGTTAGCGCAGTTGCTGTTACAACCATCATTGTTATAGCAGTTGTTGTTACGGCAGTTACATCAGTTCCGGCGGTTGTTGTTTTAGCAGGTCCAACACTTGTTGTTACAGTAGTGCTGCTACAGTAGCAGTCACCTTTCACATGTTCCTACAACAGTGTCATCTTTCACGTTACAACAACGACGCCATTCACAGCTACATTTTTATGATCCTACAGCAGTGACACCTTCCATCTTCCAGCCGTCGCAGTTCCATATTCTTTCTGCCAGCCGTTACAGTAGTTGCAGCTACAGTATTAGTCACAATTTTCTACTCCAGCAGCTGCAACAACTACATTCCTATTGCATAGTTCATCTACATTTTGGGTAAGTGGAGGTATGTTGTTTTCTAAGCTTTGATCATGAAATTCATTCTATGCTGACTTGAATATTTTGGAAAATTCCCTCACCACACTTCATTTCGTTTTCCCTTCCATGACCTACACTATGTTGCGTGAGGGCATGCAACCGATTCAGTTGGGGAGGGGGAACTATTGTCATAATCACCACATTTTTCCTTTATCATCATTCCATTTTCATCCCATTTACCATTCCCAAAAATTTCTTTTCCAACAATCCCCTGATGCACTTTACTTCATGCATTGATATACATTGGCATGATTCATACTAAATTGAGAAATGGCTTTCTTATACTCAGTGATGCTCTCTTATGCACATTGATAGTTTATGATTTCCAGTGAAGTGTGTGGTTACAATTATTATCATAACAGCAAGCAAAAAAAAATAAAAAATAAATAAAAAAATAAAAAATAAAAAATAAAAAAATAAAAAAAAATGAATGTTGTTAACACAAGAACCAACATTCTTATATTCATGGTTGTTACACAAGAACCAACCATAGGAAAATGTCAGCTATTACTCATGAGCTATTACTCATGTCTCCCACATATCTTGGAAACATTCATCATTAAAAAGACATCATCAATCAAAGCCAAAGTTTAAATGCCAAAGGTTCTTCAGAAGATCCATGCATGGTTGCATGAGGACATGCAACACCTTCAGTTGGGGAGGATGTTAGGACTCAGAAATGTCGTATTTTCATCCACCTTTCCCTTCACTATTCCTTACATTTCATCGCCCTATTAAACCTTCACCATATCATTTGCATAAATACATTTGGGTTTCACATTATTATTTTCCACTTTATTCATTTTAGTATTAAGAGTGAATGTATGATTAAATATTAGAAAATATACATGTTTTCATATATATATCTCAATTATGTGTGAGCTTTGTAATGTGTAGGAATATGTGAATGATTAAATCAAAGAGACTTCTCAAATATCTCTTACACCATTCCAAAGGAGATAATTATTCAAGCCTATTCTTAAGGAGAAGATCATGGAAGATTTGGTTGGCATATCTTATCTAGGATTCATGAGAGATATGTGGAGGATTTGAAGGCACCATATCTTGTAATAATAGGAAAGTGGTTGAGAGTAGTTGAGAGAATAATGGATATGTAATTAATGCATTCTTATCTTTTTCTTAAGGACTCTCATGTATAAAGGAGAGTGCTCCTTCTCCATTCCATTAAGTTGGAATTAGGTTAGATTAAGCTTGTAAGAGGGTTGTAGTGAAGTTGGATTGGATTGGATTTTGTACTTGTTAGATTAATCTTTGATTTGAGATTCTTAATGTGATTTAAGCTTCCATTGTTATGCTTTCATGTTTTCCATTTGATTATGGATTTATAGATGTGAGCTCACTTATGTCGTTGTTGTTAACTCTTCACATGTTGTATTTCTCTTATGCAATTTCCTACTTTCTTAGTTAGTGTTTCCATGCTTTTCTAGATTAATTTGATTTCAACAAATTAGATTAAGTTAGATTAGATCTACTTCAGTCCTGCACAAACAGTGCACGTGCTTCGTCAGTTTACGTACCCCGGATTGACAAGTAAATAGTTGGGCAACTTACTGCAACGTAATTATTACGACATATAACTCACCTAACACTTCCCACTACAAATCCTGAAAATGCTCCGAGACCTACCTAGGAAGTTCATGAATTTGATTCCTCTCATTTTATTTCATTATATGAATGTATAATGCACATCAACAAGCCACCCTTTCTCACTTATCTCCACATCATGAGGGAAAACAATGGTGTTGTTGACAAAATTTCCAACCAAGGATTAGGGAATAATCCAGGAATTGTGGGTTTTGCAAATAAACATAAGGTGTTTAAATGTATCCCCTAAAATCTCCTAACAATCCCTTGTAAGGTCGAAACAATTCGAAAGGAAAAAAAATTTCTAGGAACATAAAGCTTCCCCCATTCCCATCCTCGTGGGGGACATGTTGTGATCTGCATGATGGGGATGGATGCCCACTTCCTATAAGGGAAACCCTTTGCATGAGCCTTTATTGCAACATGCCGCAAGTCCTCTCGCTACCAATATTTCACACAAGTTGCATTTATTCTCCATTAATTTAATGACTTATGTAGGGAAATAGTAGTCTTACTTGAGAATTCGATGACGATGATGCCATATACCAGAGAAATAGAAAATAAGCAAAATTTCTTTGTTGGTTGAGTTGTAATGAAATAGGTTATGTTTAAGGAGAAAAACTAGGAGTCTCAAAATTTTTTTGGCATATAAACTAGTAGAGCTAATGAAATTTGATTTAATTAGTCAACAATTGGTAAAATATGGTAAGGCACTAAGGGATATTAATTATTGATATGAATTTTCTTGATGAAGTGGATTTTTTTTTGTAAAAGGATGTTAATAAGTATAGGGGTTTAGAAGTAAAATAAAAATAAAAAAAATGACACAATTGATTTAAAAGTAGGGGGGTTATTAGACGTTTGCAAAACACATATGTTTGGAATAAATTTTACTAAGTGAAATATTGCAAGCATCCCCAAAGAAACTACATACATGAGTGCAACAAAAAAGTGAAATGCAAGAAAGTATGATGCATACAAAGTATTGCAAGTAAGTGTGATGCAAATGCATGTAGGATATATGGATACGAAAAAACGAAATGAGCATATGGGATGTCGATAATGACAGAGGGACATTGATAGGAACAAGAGCACCACAATAAGCATGGACATGGATCCTACATGGAAGGTATGCACATTAGAGGAGAGTGTGTGATAGAAGTGAGGCAATTCAAGTAGGTTTAAGCACATGTTAGACAATTATGCAAAAAAAAGACATTATAGAAATCATGCACAACAATGATGAACATGAAAAGCACACATGATACATGGATATTTTGAAGGGGCATGGAAAGGTTGTGGTGGATACCAATTGTTAACACCTAAAAAGTGCTCACTAGCTCATTTCCTTATTCACATGACCCATTTGTCCACTTTTTCCACCATCTGAGCCTCTAAAGCCAGCAAAAGGTCACCAAAAGACCTTAATACACCCCTTTTCCCACTCAAAAAGATTATTTTTCCTAAAAAAGAATAAAAAACCCTCAAAAAGGGTCCAAAATTCTCAGAAATATTAAAAAGAGAATAAAAATATTAATTTTATTCAAAAAAGGAAAAAGGAGGGAAAAGTACCTAAACCATGTTGGTCAATACCATTGGTTTCCACAAAACCACAATGGTATTCCCCACCACCAAAACCTATAAAAAGGTGGTAGGGGCTCCTCATTTCACATCCATCCATATTCCTATCCTCATGTTGCCAAAATCTCCCTTGAGCTTTTGGCCATTGTAGCAACCTTGGATAAAGGACCCTTTGGAGTTTGGAGCTGCTCACCCTTGGAGCTTCTCAACTATCTTCATCAATCGAAGGTATTCTTATTGCAAGAACTTGCTTGCCCCCATTTTCAATACAAAAATTATTTTTTATATTTCTTGTTCTTGTTTTTTAATTCAAAAATGCACATGCTAGTTTAGTTTAGATTTAGATTTAGTTTATTTTTTTTGCTTAATATTGAAACTGCTGCTACTAGTTAGCAGGTGCCCATTGCACTAAGCTTGGTTGCAAAACCAAGCCAACAGTTTTTGGCGACTCCGCTGCTTTTGAATTTTAGATCTCACTTTTGCTTTAGATCTTAGTTTTTAAAAGTATTAGTTAGTCTATTTCATAGATCTGCCACCCTAGACAGCAAATCCATTGCTGTTCTAGATCTTGGCCCATTTTCTTGCCATTAACAGCCCGAAATTCTCAATTTTCGGGTTCGTTTTTCGGCGTCCGCGTACGGCTTTCGCCTCACGGATTTTTGCCCAACAGTCGCGCAGCTCATCGCGAATGCACGGCCCTTTTCCGTGCGGTTCACTGCGGCTTCGCAGCCAATTAGCGCGCTGCACATCACGGCTTCGCATACATTTTCCGCGCTGCACATCGCGACTGTGTGACAAAATCCTGCGCGGTCCATCGCGGCTTCGCGGCCGAAACCCGCGCTGCCCATCGCGACTGTGTGATAGAATCCCACGCGGTCCATCGCGGCTGTTTTGTCAAAACCCGCGATGCCAATTTTTTCCATTCGGCCGATCCGTTTAAAAAAATAATTTTTTACTGTATTTTCTGCCCACATAGCACATTTTACAGTACTAAAATTCCAGCATTGTTTACAACCATAGGAAAATTTTACTATTTAGAATGCACCTTTGAAAATTTCTTTTTAAAAATTTTCAGAAATTGAAAGAAGGATTTATTTGCATTTTATCTAGATTAAAATTTTTTGCTGTTTACTTCTTTGATTTTTTGCCCATAGCAATTTTTGAAAAAGAAATCAATTTATTTCAAAGAAGTCAATTATTTGCTTTCCTATTTCAAAAGATCCTTTGTTTTTTGAATAGTCTTTACAAAGCATTTAAATCTCATTTATTGAAGAAGTCATATTATTTGCTTTCCTATTTCAAAAGATCCTTTGTTTTTTTAATAGTCTTTGCAAAGCATTTAATTTCCATTTATCGAAAAAGTCATATTATTTGCTTTTCTATTTAAAAAAATCCTTTGTTTTTTGAATACTTAGCGTTTAGTTTTTCAATTTCAGTTTAAAATACCACACGTGCACCCACTCAAACACATAATTTAAACTGAGCCTTAAAACTTACCCTAACTTCAACCCACTTTTAACCCCCCTTGGGGAACACTAAAAGAACTTTGTAGCTAGGTAGTATTGAGGGGATAGGTGTTCCAATAACACCCCTCAGTTATTACATCTGAGACATAGCTGTTGTCCATTAGGGAACCAAAATCTCCTAGTATTTGTTGGCATGGTCATAACCAGTTTATCGGAAAGCCTCTCCCCTAGGAGGGTTGAAGTCGTGAGGATGGTTCTGGAAGTCTGAGTGGAATACCGAAAATCCATTCAGTAACCGAAGGCTACCATTCCCAGTTCTCGGGATATCCCTGTATGGGGATATTGCGGTAAAAGGACCAAACGATAGATTTACCTTTTCTGGACATGTCATGAACGGAGTATCCTAGTTGCCATTCTTTAGGATTGATTACTCGGTGTCCCTCCCGGTAGGGGGATATCTAGCCGTTGACTCAACACTCAATATTTTATGACTTGGATTTCATCACCTTGCAGAGAATATCGTTTGTTGGTTCACAATACTTTTAGTTAGGTGTTTGCATGATACAATCCACCTTTGGTCTAGTAGCACCTATTTTTTCTAGAAGCTGTTTGCATGTTGGTACTCTGACCATTTTTTGCATCCCTCCACTTATTATAGCACAACTACTACAATAAGTGCTTTTTGAGGTTGATTTTTTGGCCTGAGAGCCTTCATTTTCACTCCCCTTCTTGCACCCTTGGTTGCATTAGGGTTTTGAGTTTTTTATACATTACCATTTTACACATAAGATTTTTTCACAAAAAACTTATTTCTCACCATTGAGAATTTTAGACTCTCTCGTCGTCTTCAGGGTGAACTCCCAGAGTTCAGTCTACTTCGCTCGCCACGTCACCAATGCCGAGCCTTATCCCTTGACTCGACACATCGTCGGTCAAACAGACAGTCATCCGATTCTGACACGCCTCACTTCACATCTGATTTTGAGGCAGAATCCGAAAACCCTACCGAGTTGTTACCAACCAACCTCATGGCTGGGACACAATTCGACCCACTTTTTACCAGCACCATAGGTGAGACATCCACAGACCCTTCTACTGCAGTGCCATCAATGGCAACAACCACCCCGCTGGGTATGCCTAATATGGGGGACACTCCATTTTAGGGATGCCCAACACAGGACCACCTCCTATTACGGGTATGCCGAACATAGGGGTCACACCCCCTCTCGTTTCCACAACCCATATCCCAGGAATCCCTACTGTTATTCCTAACCCTAGTGTAACCCATGTTGCACTAGGAAACGCTGGCCCATACCAGACCACAGCTATTAGAGGACACATACCTTCAATACCTAGCATACCTTTAGGCGCTACTGGACCCCCACATCATACCACTATGACTGGTCATGTCCCAATCACTATGCCACATTCATCTGCTAGCTTACCATACATGGAAAGTCTGAACTTACCAGACTTAGCCAGGTTAACCAATGATTCGATCAGACACGACCCTGTGTGGCCTCACATGCCCACCAAACTCCCCTCCGACATCCCTAAGTTTGAGGGCAAGGCAGGTGAGGACCCCCAGAACCATATCATGTCCTTCCATCTATGGTGTTCCTCCAACTCCATAGTGGACGACTCTGTCCGCCTCCGTCTGTTACAGCGCACCTTCACTGGCTCTGCAGCTAAGTGGTATATCGAGCAGCCCCATGAGACCCATGCCACCTTTACCTCCCTTGCCTTGACCTTCCTGCAGTTCTTCCAGTTACCTGTCCGCTATGATGTGGGAGTTGAGATCCTATTGTCTTGCAGACAGAACACGGCCACCCACATCACTGACCACATTCATGAGTGGCGTCGACGCCGAAGCCTCTGCAAAATCAAGTTAGACGACCACATCTTCTTAGATTGGTTTCTCAAATCTCTCCTCCTTCTCATCGCCAAGGATGTGGCATCCGAACAACCCCAGTCTGAAGAAGAGGCCATCCTCAAAGCCCAACAGTTTGACCTCATTTACGCCCAGTCGAATTATCTGTATACCATTATACCAGACGCCCCTCGGGGTGAGTCATCCCAACATGATGCGCCGGGGGCATCCCATGCCGCTGACAGCATCATTGGTCGTATGGCCTCGCATCCCCAACCCTTTTCCATTACACATCCTAGCCATGGTCCCGATCTTTCATGGGCTACATCTCAATCTGAAGAAACCAGTTCATATGCTCCCATGGCACATCACCACCATACCCACGGACCTTCATGTCCACCTCAGTGCTTCGGTCATGCACCACCTGCATACGCTCCCCCAGCCGCACCTCAACCAATGTATTACCCGCAGCAAGCTGCGACAGCTAGCCCAACACCTCCAATAGCTCAAGGTTACCAACAACCCCAGCAGGCAACTGGTCCACCTCCAGCCCCACCGACTTATTATCCACCACAACCTGCTCTCGCACCTGCGGTGAACCAAAATCCTCCCACTGCTCAAGGGAAAGTGTACACACAACACAACACGCTGCAGAACAACCAGCGCAACCAGGGTGGGAAACCAAACCATGGAAGAGGACGTAACTGAGGAAACAACCAACAACAACATCAAGGTCCTCCACCTCCCAATCCCCCACAAAATAACAACGCTGCTCCTCCTAACCAGAATCTGGATCGTAATCCCAGGCAGCCCAAAAATAGTAACCTTAGAACAAACCATCCTTGTTCTATTTGCGGGGTCTACAACCATTACACACATGCTTGCCCACATTTGGAGTGAGCTCGGC
Source organism: Larix kaempferi (assembly GCA_027924585.1). Lineage (NCBI taxonomy): Eukaryota > Viridiplantae > Streptophyta > Pinopsida > Pinales > Pinaceae > Larix > Larix kaempferi. Next base: position 2,638,709 of record BSBM01000870.1, read on the forward strand.
AACTCTGGATCGACGATGCCCATTGTCAAGGGCAAGCGGCTCCTCAACCGCCACCCAACCCTCCACCACCTCAACATCAACCTTTGGTGATACAAAACCCCTTTCCAAACCAAGGTGTAGTGAACACTCAGCCATTAGCTCCCCCTCAGGGCAACGTGCCACCACAACAGATCACTTATGCAGCCCCTGATCAACCCATGTTCGATTCAGGTACTCACCACTTATTGATGATGTCAACCTCCGATGCCAACCTCCAAACCTGTCAGAACCAATATGGCTCCACCTCTGAAGCCCCTCCCGCTGACAAGAACACTAACGTTCATCCCATAGATCAGACGTTACGTATACCTCCGGCTCCACTCGATAGCGCTTCTAAAGTGCCTCGCTTCCCACTTCGTCGCATCAACAATAATCCCAATGCTCGTGCTGTGTTGAATTACAACATCATAGACGACTTAGCCCAGTCTCTTGCAGCCATGTCTACTTTAGAAGTCTTGAAAAACTGTCCTTCACAGCGCAAGACTTTTCTCTCTGCCATTGGCACCATTGACCCCAATGATTCACAACTGATGGCATTCGATTTGGACCAATCCGAACCATGCTTGCCTTCCACTTTAGCATTCCAAGTTTTTGTTTCCGTTCGGAATCTTGTCATCCATCGGTGCATTATCGATGAAGGGGCCTCTACATGCGTTATGTCCACATTCATTTGGCAGAATTTGGGATCCCCTACTTTCCAGCAGTCCACCACTGCATTGCGAGCCTATGAAGGCCGTTTAGCTCAACCCCAAGGTCTTTTAGCTAATGTCCCCATCCAGCTGGAGGGTAAAACCGTGCTCATTGACATTGAGGTCATCAATGCCCAACTCGATTATAACCTCTTACTTGGCCGCAGCTACATGTATGCCATGCGGGCGGTGGCCTCATCCATTTTTCATACTATGATGTTCCCCCATGAGGGACGCGTGGTCAAGGTCGACCAACTCACCTATTACGATCGCCAGGCCCGCGCTGCACCCGAAAATGTTCTCCCTATGGTTGAACAACCTATTTGTGGTGAAACTACCTCGTTTGTGTCCTCAGTGGGACCCGGACTTTAATCCGACACGTCGATGACTTCTACATTCCAATCCATTCCACCACCGTAACCGGAGACACACGTTGCTAACCTCTGTACACTTTCCCACAATACACAAACACCCAACAATCAGCCACCCTTGTTCCCTAAACCACCATTGGTCCCTAGTCACATTGGGGTTACACCCATCCACACAATCCCCTTTCTATTCCCTCCCTCGGGCGTAGTAAGCGCTCCGGTTATGGCTACCCTTAGCCTCTCCGGTTTAACCCTGGGATTACCTGTGTGGTATATTTCACCTCCCGTGCCCCCGCTGACACCAAATGTCATCCTGCAACCGGTGCAACCCATTGTCACTTCTACCCAACCAGCTCCCGGTATCACTACTCCTTCGTCATCGACGAATCCCCCTCCACTCATCAGGCCCACTGGGGGCAGAGGCCCACAACCATACACTGCGGTACCCCCACCCAAGGCAGTTAAACCTCTCCCTGTATTTCGTGCTCCTCCAAAATGCTCGTTGTGTGATGAGTTAGGCCATCCAACCCATTAGTGTCCACAGTTACTTGCATTACAGGAACACATGCAAATGCTTGATGATGACCCCAACATCCCGGTTGTCAAAATCGACTCAAACCCCATTCCTCATGACAAATCACTGCATACCAACCACCCATGTGCGATATGCAGTATTTACGGCCACTACTCACATCACTGTCCTGATATCCCAGATTACAGAGCAGCTCTCTATGAGATGAATAATTTGGATCTTGAGACGGTGCCCCCTACTATAGAGGAGATCTACCCTCCCGCATCATCCTCATCCGGAGAGATTAACACCATTTATATGATCTCTTCGACTACCCAAACCTCATCAAAAGACTGTACCACTCACAGCTTCTGCAATAATGAAGAGATTCTCGAGGCTCCTGCTGCTCCTGATGCCTCTCAGGAAAATAACATGGCCAATATTTCTCCCGTCATCCACATCGACATCTCTGACCCATCTGATGACCTTCATACCATTACGTTAGGAGCCTCCCACACTGAGCATCAAGTTGGAGAATACAAAAAATTGTTCAAAGAATTCACTGATGTCTTTACTTGGTCAGATACCGAAATGCCTGGCCTTGACCCCACCATTTATACAATCTCCACTAGATACCCTTTTGTCTGGTCGACCCCTTCCATTGATCCCATTCGCACACATGATCCATTTTGCTACGTCGGTTTCACTGATGGTGCAAGCCATTGGTCCCCCAATCTGGCCTCTGCAGCTTGGGTAATATATTCCCCTTCACATGAGTTGATCCACATCGACGGAGTGTGTTTAGGTGCTGCCACCAATAACCAAGTTGAATACGACGCCGTGACCGGTCTCTTGGCCGCAACTCTCCAATTGAGCATACGTCACCTTAACGTTTTCCTGGACTCACAACTCCTTGTTTCCCAGCTCAACAATGATTACCAGGTACGTGATCCCTGTCTATTCAAAAAAAATTTGCGCACTAAACAAATGATTCGACAGTTTGAATCCATTTCATTCACACATGTCCCAAGAAACCTCAATAGTGTTGCAGACCATATGGCCAACAATATACTTGATTGGCACACCAATTAAATCATTTCATAAAGAAAATGCATCCACGTGCATAACATGTGCCTCCACAGGCATATACCAAAACAAAATGTGCATCCACGTGCATAACATGTCCCTCCACGGGCATAAAAAAAAAACAAAAAAAAAAATCATCAAAATTTTGCATCCACGTGCATAACATGTGCCTCCACGAGCATACAGAAAATCAATCATGCCTCCACGGGCAAACATAAAAGACAACAAGTGCATCCATGTGCATACACGACTATATATATATATATATATATATATATATATATATATATACATCATCGTATAGTCAAAACATGTCATAGGTGCCCTCAACACCCAATATACAAAAATACAACAGCCGTACAAAAAGAGCTTCCCCATATGCTCATCAGCATTTGGGGGCAAATACATATCATCTACTCATCACGGTCCTCTGGCGCCTCCTCCGCTGGCCCCGCCGGATCATGGCGAGCCCGAACTCTCCACTCTGCTGGCCCCACTGGATCATCCCATAGATGGATCCTCCTCTCAGCCGGCCCTGCCGGGTCATCCCGAACACCATCCCGGTGCTCTGCCATAAAAACCGTTGTCCTCAACAAGATCGACCGCCAATCACGCGATGCACCAAAGCAACGTTCCACGATGTCCCGGTCCAAGTCTCTCCAGCCATCCTCGGGGAGTCCAGCTAGAATCATGTCAAATGTCTGTCTGACACCCTCTATGGCATCATCTCGAGGGCCAACCCCTCGCCCACGACCCGCAAATCGTCCACCACGTGGAGGAGGTTGAGCAACCACCATCGCCCGCCCCTAACGAGCCACGTAGTCGACCGGTGGTAAAGGACCAACATCTGCACAATGCAAGTAAACCATCATATACATATCTAACTATAATCATAAACAAATCACATGATATAGTATAAAACAAACCACAAAACATATCGTCTAAACCCCAGGCCTGTCCCTGGGCTCGAGGCATCTCTGGGTCGCCTCGATAGTCCATGCCAGCATATGGGTAATCCTCAATCACTAGGGGCATCTGTTCCCACTGCTCATATACCTCCTCCGTAAAAAACCCACGGACACCACCACCGCCATGAGGCATCATATGCCCCCACCGCACCATGCGCGGATCGCTCATTAGACCATCACAAATGGGCACCCGTGGTCGCAAGGTCGGCACCTGCTCGAAGAAAAAACAACATAGAAAAGAGGCATAATAGAACTCTACTCCCTCTCGACTGACCTTGTCTAGATCTCTCCGGACACCAGCCAAAAACATCTGACCCCATGCATAATAGGTCCCCCGAAGCACAGAGTCCACCATCATCGTTTGTCCCCCTGACAAACGATGTGGCGCTGCAGTACCCAATACACGCAGAACACAAGCCCCAACAGCCCGCATATCCCACTCCCGTAGTGATCGCAGACTCAAAGCGTTGTTCTGCAAAATGGCCCCATCAACACAAAAGGTCTGCAGCAAATCCTCCATATCAACACCTGGTGGGATCCTCGGCAGAAGATCTCCCACCTCCCCTAAACGAGGCAACCCAGTGAGAAAATATACGTCTGTGAGGGTGATCTCCAACCTCTGTCCCCCAATAATAAAAGAACCCTCCGCAAGCACCCACCAACTCACCAACTTGTTCAGGAGCCGTCTCACTGAATGCATCGGTGGGATCTGAGCGAACTTCAAGAGTCCACTCACCGCTAGAGTCTACCGGACCCCCGGATCAGTCTGAATCCTCTACATCAGATCATCATCTATCTCTCGCTCTCGCCATGAATTCAACGGTCTCCTCAACATCCTGCCAAAAAATAGAAGAAATTTTTAGCCCCAGCAAAAAAAAATTTGCAAAAAATACCATCGCGGCTTCTTCATCAAAAGCCGTGATGAACATCGCGGGTATTGGCCAGACAGTCGCGATAAACATCGCGACTATCTCCCATGAACTCGCGATGAACATCGCGGGTTCCAACCTTAAAGTCACGATGAACATTGTGACTGTCAGCCTAAAACCCGCGAGGTTCATTGCGGGAAGAGACCTGAAACCCGCGATATTCCACGTTGGAAGGTCAACGTGGAATTTCACGGCCTTCGGGGGCCCGCCGCCAACCAAAAAAGACTTAATTGAAAAGGCTAAGGAAAATAGAATTACCTGAAACTCGCAGAATCAAAAACCAACGGTGAAATCTATCGGAAATCAAGAAATAGCTCTGACTGCTCCGCCAAACTCGCACGTAACAATGACACGTCATATGGGCCCCACGCCCTATTTATAGAAATTCCACCATTTTTCAAACAACCTTTGCGGTATCATACGAAGTCCATTTTTCAAACCATTGGTACCGTTGGAATCAACACAGCGAGAACTTCATGATAGATCTTTCCTTTTCATGTTTTCATCAGGTCCATTTTTTGACCATTTTTGGCCCCCCCTCGTGGCCTCGGTTTGCGTGCCACATCGATCGTCGTCTATTTTTAGCGAGTCTTATATAGCCGGATTCAGTTTTCCGCGCTCGTGATGATGCTTGAGATCATTTCTCGCTCTCACGCCCAGATTTTTTGGGCATTTTTCCCATGCCCCGTTGTCGCCTCGGTTTGCGTGCCACATCGGCCATCGTCCGTTTTTGACATGCCTTATATCACCGGATTCAGTTTTTTGTGCTCGTGATGATGCTTGAGATTATTTCTTGCTCTCACGCCCAATTTTTTTTTTGAGCATTTTTTCCCATGCCCCCCTCGTCACCTCAGTTTGCGTGCCACATCGGCCGTCGTCCGTTTTTGACGAACCTTATATCACCGAATCCAATTTTTCGCGCTCGTGATGATGCTTGAGATCATTTCTCACTCTCACATCCATATTTTTTGGGCATTTTTCCCATGACCCCTCATTGCCTCGGTTTGTGTGCCACATTGGCCGTTGCCCCCTTTTTAGCAATCTTTATGTCACCGGATTCATTTTTCCGCACTCATGATGATGCTTGAGACCTTTTCTCGCTATAATCAATCCCTTTTTGTTCGGTATAATTTTACCCCTTTTTTGGGCCGAGCAATCCCTTTTACGAAAAAGGTACTTAGGGAGTTTCTGTTAAGCTCTTTTTTGACTCCTAAAACAATGAAAAGATCGCCGAGCAACCTTGCTTCCTTTCATGCTCGCTAAACGTATCTGAAAGGGAGTCTACCTGGTATAAGTTTACCCCTTTTTCGGACCTTGTAGACTAATTACGAAAAAGGAATACTCTAGTCACATCGGCTAGAAGAGTTCTCCATCTGCATCATTTTATGCTTTTTCGGGCCTTGGAGACTAACTTACGAAAAAGAACACCAATGGAGTCCACTTACCGCTTTCAGACTCTCTAAACATGAAAGCGACCATTAGCAATCACCATCCTGGGCTTGTAAAACCAACAGGACAGTAGTCATAACCACTGCAGATTCCTCTTATCGTTTTCAGACTCCTTAAAAATGAAAGCACCAATGAGCACGAACAGTCCTGGGCTCACAAAATCCACAGGACAGTACCATTTTAGAGCACACTTTTATCCCTTCTTGGAGCTCATTAAAACTATGAAGAAGGACCCAATGGTGCTTCTCGGTGCCACAACAGATCACATCTACTCATATAGCAGCTTCCCCAGTTTGGTCACCTTTGTTCAGAGTATTCTGTAGTATGTCACCCTGAGAACCCCTCGACAGCACCCATCAGCTTGACCCCCCCAGAGTCAATACATACCCTTCAGTCCTTAAAAGAAATGATACCCACACCTACAAGTCAGTTCCCTACGCTGCCAGGTCAACCATGTCATCATGCTCTGAACAAAGGAAGGTTGAGTCTACCCACTCTATGACCCCAGTTACTTCCCATCCCCACAAGTATGTCAGTCCTACCACCAGTACTACCACACTTCAGTTCTACACCTCGTGCTCCTATCAAGGAAACATCATTACCTGTTTAGTTGCTGGTCTCCCTCTGTCGATGACAACCAAATTTATTCCAGAGATAGACCTAGAGGTCCCTGTGTCTTGGACTCATCACCATTTACGATGAGTGCCTACGAATCATTTCGAGAAGAGTCCTCAGTGCTTCTCCCGATGGTTGTTTCTCACATGCTCGACTTCAATACCTTGATCGCATCATTGAGACTCGCACAGGGTATTGGTCCGTTCAGTTATTTGTTCAAGACCTCGGATAACTCCTGACTCTTCCACATGTGAGAGTCTACTTATGGAAATAACTAGTTACATTTTTTCTATAGATATCCGGGTTGCGCATGGAGACAGTATTCAGATGTACCTCAGTTTTATACTCCCTCAAAGTATATAGTTACATATACTTCCTGGAGATGGCTCACAGTCATTGAGTCCTTACAGATGTTGGACACCTTCAGTTTCGGCAGTTCATCAACCCTTCTGAGACCTTCGTCAGAACGGTTGTTTCTCTTTTCCAGTGTATCAGTTATTCAGATCAGCCATGTTATGATCATGAGTACATCCCAAAATGATGTCCCCTCTAGGCCATTATGATGTACCAGTAGATTTTTTATGTATTTTCTCAGGTCCCCCTTATTGGGACTAATTGTTCATATATGTCTTGATACGAGCATTGGTATGCCCGCCTCGTCCATTATCAGGATTATTCCTCATTCATATTGAGGCCATGTAATATTTTTTTTTTTGCAGCTTCCAAGGGCCGCAAATCTAGTCTCCAATCGGTCTCTTCTCCTCCCCAAAACCCCAGAAAAAAGACAAAAGAACTATGATGTCTATCGGCCATATGATGAGCTCCTTCCCTCACACATCAGGGGGCAATCTGTTAACACCTAAAAGTGCTCACTAGCTCATTTCCTTATTCACATGACCCATTTGTCCACTTTTTCCACCATTTGAGCCTCTAAAGCCAACAAAAGGTCACCAAAAGACCTTAATACACCCCTTTTCCCACTCAGAAAGATTATTTTTCCTAAAAAAGCATAAAAAACCCTCAAAAAGGGTCCAAAATTCCCAAAAATATTAAAAAGGGAATAAAAATATTATTTTTATTCAAAAAAGGAAAAAGGAGGGAAAAGTACCTAAACCATGTTGGTCAATACCATTGGTTTCCACAAAACCACAATGGTATTCCCCACCACCAAAACCTATAAAAAGGTGGTAGGGGATCCTCATTTCACATCCATCCATATTCCTATCCTCATGCTGCCAAAATCTCCCTTGAGCTTTTGGCCATTGTAGCAACCTTGGAGAAAGGACCCTTTGGAGTTTGGAGCTGCTCATCCTTGGAGCTTCTCAACTATCTTCATCAATCGGAGGTATTCTTATTGCAAGCACTTACTTGCCCCCATTTTCAATACAAAAATTATTTTTTATATTTCTTGTTCTTGTTTTTTAATTCAAAAATGCACATGCTAGTTTAGTTTAGATTTAGATTTAGTTTATTTTTTTTGCTTAATATTGAAACTGCTGCTACTAGTTAGCAAGTGCCCATTGCACTAAGCTTGGTTGCAAAACCAAGCCAACACCAATAGAGACAAAAATATGTCTGAAAATTCCAAAAAGGATAAAAATTATGGTTTTCAAGTGAATTAGGTTATAAATAACAAAAAAATTATCTAGTAAATCCATAGCCAAACCCAAGGGATTTTTTTAAAGTAGAAAGGTGCATTTTTCTAAATCTTTACATGCATCTTGATTCTTGGTAATGAGAATGAGGAGACCTTTTTCCATGTTGTAATCTAGATTTTAATGTTCTTTAAGTGACTATTTATATGAGGAACTAATATCATGGAGTGTATTCTATGTTCTAATCTATATGAAAAACTACTTAGGTCTATATATTTTGAAGTTTTGGACAATGGGGCTCATTGTGCTCCTGATTGCGCCACTAAGTTTAGTTATATACATTTTACAACATTTTTTACTTGCACATAATTCAAAAATACAATAGTTAGTGTTAGAAAATTATTACACCTAGGACCATATTCTCATGATGATAATTTGATTTCCAATGGTTCAAGCAAAGGTCAATGATGATTATCCAAGGTTGTTAGGCAATTAATGAGCAATTACACCACCTAGGCGCCCAATTCTGGTCAAACAGTCAGTAAGGTGCCCTCATTTATGGCCACCACCCTCATTTATTACCACTACTTACCTGAGGAGCACCCTTATCCCCTATTTTGTGGATATGAGTTTGACTTGAGGAACACAAGCATTGAATGTGGTGATTTTTCCTCCTCTTTGGCACTTTTGGCCTATCCTAGGCCACCTATGTCACTCCACCAAATACTTCACCACTCATGTGATACCATCACTAATGTCCTCCCATTCCATCCCAATGTTCATATTAGGAATTCATGATAGTTTGAAGTGATTTGGGAGACTATTGGTCAACCTAGGGGGGATTGAGGCCCAATGTAAGCTACCCACTTGTAGCTCATTCTGATGCCTCCAAAGGCTCACGATTTTCCCCAAATGTAATATAATGGTGTCACAACTCATTTCTAGGTTGGATAGTAATAGAATAACCCGCTATTTGATCATTTGTGTGTATATTGTGCCTCTTTTACATTGTTTTCTTATATACTTAGTCAAATTATTGATTTTGAGGATATGTTTAGCTAATAGATCCTACTGTGATTTTAATTTCAAATGGTATCAGAGCTATTGGATCTTCTAGTCGAACCAGACTGCTTCAAAGGTGCACCAGAAGCAATGGAGCAATCACATAAATCCTTGGGGCCATTTCCTTGAAGCCATTGCAGCAATCCTTTGGAGTATACCCAAGGTGTGATGCACTCCCGAATGTGCCCTATATCAATGCAAGGTTCTAATTATCTAGTTGATATCCCCTCTTGAGTGATTGAGTGTTTTCATTGCAGGTTTACAGTGTTCTTTGACACCAAGTGCACAAGCTACAGAATGGAGAAATCTCATGTCATCTTGCTCACTCCATTCAACTACTTTGAGTGGAAGTCCGAAATGATAATCTAGCTAAGATCCAAGGGTATCTTCAGTGTTACCATGGGGACTGAGAATGAGCCAATTTCTGCAGTAGAGAAGTCGAATTTCTTCAACAAAATGGATGAATCTTTTGGCATGCTTTGTATCAGCATCTCAAGAGACCTCTTGTTTCATATAGACAATATCACTACTCCAAATTAAGTGTGGATCAATATTGAGTCACTGTTTGGGAAGAATGATGAGTTGAGGGGCCACCTACTTGAGAATGAGTTGATCTCTCTAAGCCCAAGCAGTTTTGAGACCATCCAATACTTCTTCACCAATTTCAAATCCTTGGTCTTGCAGTTCAAGCCATGTGTCATTGACAAGAAGGATGAACAACTGGTGTTGTCCATACTTTCGAATTTGGGTCTTGAGTACTCTGTGTTTGTTTCAACATTCCATTCCACCAAGCTCATTGTTTGAAACTGGAGGATTTCATCTTTGGAAGAATTCATGGAGATTCTTACACAAGAACAAGATAAGTTGGTCTAAATGGGTACCATCAAGACATCAAAGGACCAAGTTCTTGCAGCTAGTGATTCAAAGCATCAAAGGGGAATAAAAAGGCCAAATTTTTGAAGCAGTAAGAGAAGAAGAAAGACAAAGAGAAGCCCAGATATTCTGAAGGGTTTTCGAATCCTGGCAAGGAGAAAGGAAAGAAGAAGGAGAAAACCAAATGCACTTACTTTCATAAGGGTTGTCATCCTAAAAGTGCATGCATGAAGAATACCATTAACATGATGGCTCATCTCCTTGAGAAAAACAACATCCCTCTTCCAGAAGGGGCAAAGAATAAGGTGGGTGGTTTTGAAGACAAGGAGAGATGTCATGCATTGATGGCTAGTACCTTTGAATCACCTTCTTTAATCATAGATTTAGGTGCCTCAAGTAACATGGATTCCGTAAGAGAAACTTTATATAATCGTTCACCATACAATGGTCCTCCTATTCTCATGGGCGATGACTCAGAGATCCCAGTGAGAGGCATTGAAAGGATCAATCTAGAAAATGGGTACTTCAACAATGTGTTGTATGTGCATGATCTTGCTGCAAATGTCCTCTCTGTTTACCAGATGACCCATACTGTTTCGGCCAAGAGAGTGATTTTCACTCAAGAATATGTGGAAATTTCTGAATTTTCTACAAGCAAAGTGGTAGCAGTTGGTTTTGCAGATCATGAGTCAAGGATGTACAAGTTTTCACACTTTCTTCCTTACTCTTATCTTAATGCTCTTATGTCACATGATAATGAGGTCAGTATAATTTGGAATGAGAGGTTTGGACACCTCAACTACATATATCTTCAATCCTTGAGAAAAGAAAACATGTTCAAAGGATTTCCAAGCATCAAATTCTCCAAAGGCACCTGTAAGGGATGCATTGTTGGGAAGCCTGCAGAGTGCAAGTTTGAGAATAGAAAGGAAAGAAGAGCTGATCAACATCTTGATTGGATCCATTCAGATGTGATAGTACCTCTTCCTAAAAACTCCTATGGTAACTCAAAATATGTCCTAATATTCACTGATGATTTTTCAAGATTTTGTTGCGTGTTCTATCTCAAGCCAAAATCTGAAGTGTTCCATTCCTTCAAAGTTTTCAAAGATTCAGTGGAGAACTTCAGTGGGAGGAAGATAAATGTCTTAAGGACTAATAATTAAAGGGAATATGTCAATAAGGACCTACAACAACTATTTAAAGAAGATGGCATTCAAATGAAGCATTATGTGCCTTACACAACACAAGCAGAATGGTGTGGTAGAGCGTAAGAATAGAGAATTGAAGGAGATGGATACATGTATGATGGAGGATAAGTCCTTGTATCCTAATCTATGGGATAAAGCCATTAACTATTTTTCATATGTTCAGAAAAAATTTACACACAAATCCTTGGAAGACAAGACTCCATTCGAGGCTTGTATGAGACATAAGCATGATGTGTCTCATTTCAGGGTGTTTGGCTCAAAAGCATGGGATATAATACCTCCAAAGAAAAGAAAAGCCTTTCAGACCCAAATCAAGGAGTCCATTATGGTTGGTTATGCATAATATGCAAAGGGATACAAGGTCTTTTATCCATCATCTAAAAATAGTTTCATTGAGAGGAGTGTTCAGTTCAAAGAAGAGCTCATGCATGCAACTGACCAAGAAGAACGGGAATGCTGAAATCCCCCACTTGTAGAGGATGTAAGTGATGCTTAATTTTATGATATTTATGATTTTTATGATGAGTATTAATATGATGAAATGCATGCATATCATGACCCTCCTACAAGGCCCAAGTGGGATAATAAAACCATACAAGCAGCTGGTGAACTTGCAGGTGATCCACAAGAACCTAGGAAGACTAGATCACAGTTTCACAATGCATTGTCTTCTTGTGATTAAAATATTCATGGGAGGTGATTTATTATGGTTGTATATAATCCATATTCATATGAATAAACATAACATGACCCAATATGTAAAGCTTCCATGCAAGTAGAGATGAATTCTCTCCATGACAATGAAACTTGGGAGTTGGTTCCTCTTCCTTCCAAGAGGAAGTTGGTGCAATGCAAGTGGGTGTATAGGACAAAAATGGATGTTGATGGTTCTGATGTAAAGTATAAGTCCATATTTGTATCTAATGTCTTCTCTCAAGTCCATGGAGTGGACTACACATAAACATTTGCACTTGTGGCAAAAATGGACTCAATCAAGCTAGTTTTGGACATTGCAGTATCCAAGTGATGGGAAGTTGATCATATGGATGTGAAGAGTGATTTTATTCATGGTGATAGTCATGAGGATATCTATATGCATAAGCCTAAAGGTTTCATTCAATATCCTTCACTTGTTTTCAATTTGAAAAAGTCCCTCTATGGTCTCAAGTAAGCTCCTAGAGCTTGGTATGCCAAGATGGACAACTTTCTTCTATCACAATGTTTTGAAAGATGAAAATATGATACAAATGCCTATATAAAGCATATTGCTGAATCCATTTTGATCATTGTACTATATGTTGATGACCTATTGATCAATGGTAGTTTCATTGAAGAACTAGGCTCAATTAAAGCTGCATTACATAGTGCATTTTCCATGTATGATCTAGGATTGTTGAATCAATTTCTTGGTTTGGAGATTGATCAATCTAATGCAGGGATCAAAGTTTAAAAATCAAAATATGCTACAAATTTTAAAAATATATGAATCTAGGTCTGCTAAGTTTACCTTCCTTTCAGGGGTAAAACTTCATGATCGGGGTTCCTCACCATTAGTGGACAGTTCATTGTATAGACAACTAGTTGGGAGCTTGTTATATCTCACTCAATCTTGACTAGATTTGGCTTATGAGTAGGTTTTGTTGCTAGATACATGAAAGAGCCTCATGAGATCCATTGGAAGGCTTCCAAATGGATATTGCATTATGTGCAAGGAACCAAGCAATTTGGGATACACTATGCAACTACCGTTCATCACTTGAACTAGTTGGTTTTACTGATTCATATTGGGATGGATATAGCACTGACCAAAAGTCCACTTCTGGTTATGTATTTATGCTTGCACATGGTCCCATTTGCTGGTATAAAAAGAAGCATTACATGATTTCCTTATCATAAGTTGAGTTTGAATACAAAGGAGCAATGAATGCAGCTACACAATGTGTGTGGTTGCAAGGTATTTTTGGGGAGTTTGCATTTGCATTTGATTCGCCCACAATCATTTGGTGTGATAATAAAACTGAAATCAAGATCTCCATTGATCCAATACAGAGACAGAGGACCAAGCACATAGAGATACACATGCACTACATCATGAGCTTGGTGCATGACTAGATTATCGCCTTGCAATATCTCCCATTTGCTGAGCAAACTGCTGATATCTTCACCAAGAGTTTCCCAGAAAAGACCTTCACCTACCTTATATCACTCTTTGGGGTGGGTGATGCATGGTGAAGGCTAGTATATTTTCGAGATTATTTTTCATTTCCATTTTAGAGCGGAGGTTTTATTCCCATGTGGTTTTCCTCCTTACCTTGGTTACATGGACTAATAAAATTGTAAGAGGTGACTTGAGCCTGAGTTTCCAAGGCCTCATTTTTGTTTTGGCTACATAAGTATAGCTTAAGGGGGGTTTTAGAACACTATTACACCTAGGAACATAGTATCATTATGATAATTTGATGTCTAATGGTTCAAGCAAAGGTCAATGATGATTATCCAAGGTTGTTAGGAAATTAATGACCAATTCCACCACCTAGGCACCAAATTTTGGTCAAACAGTCAGTAAGGAGCCCTCATGTATGTCCAATACCCTCATTTATTACCACCACTTACCTGAGGCACGCCCTTATCCCTTTTTTTATGGATATGAGTTTGACTTGAGGTGCCCATGCATTGAATGTGGTCATTTTTCCTCCTTTTTGTCAATTTTGGCCTATCGTAGCCCACCTCCACCAAATACTCCACCACTCATGTGATACCATAATTAATGTCCTTCCATTCCATCCCAATGTTCAGATTAGAAATTTGTGACAGTTTGAGGTGATTTGGGAGACTATTGGTCAACCTAGGGTGGATTGAGGTCCAATGTAAGCTAGCCATGTGTAGCTCATTCTGATGCCTCCAAAGGCTCATGATTTTTCCCAAATGTAATATAATGATGTTCATAAATCATTTTTGGGTTGGATAGTAATATAATAACCTACTATTTGATCATTTGTGTATATATTAAGCCTTTTTTACACTATTTTCTTGTATACTTAGTCAAATTCTTGATTGTGAGGATATCTTTAGCTAGTAGATCCTATCGTGATTTGAATTTCACAGTAAGCTAAATTTTTTTCTTCCTAAGTTGAACCTTATTTGATGAAGTAAGAATGATGAAATCACTCCATTAATATAATGTTAATCAATGAACACACACATAGCTATAAGGAACAATAATAGGGAACATGACTTGACTAATGAAAATAATGGAGAGAGATAGGGAAAGTGACATTTGTTCACTACAATATTTTAAAGATACCACCAAATTACAACCTATGTTTCTTGTTTGGTTTGTAAAGTGGTCTTTTTATTTGAAACTATGAAAATGTTCATTGAAACATCCATTTATCACAAGTGAAACATTCATGATAAATCTGTTGAAACCAAAGAAATACCTACAATTATAAACATTTGAGCACCCACCCAAATGTATCTAAAATGCCATATAAACATGTTGGAGAGTATGTAAATGTCTAACATAATATCTTTATTGACAACCTATGTTACCCAGAAAACAATCCATTTTTAATTTTTTCTTTAATATATCTTTTAGATGATAAGGTGGTATTTCATAATTGAAACCATAGAAATTTCCATTGAAACAACCATAGTTGTTACAACTAAAACATCCAATGAAACACCTGCAAGTACAAACATTTGAGTACCCACAAAAATGTATCTAAATGGCCGTATAAACATATACAACATAGACGATGGAAGTGTTTAACCTAATGTGTTCATTGACGTTTATCATGGAGCATAAAAAAATCATTGAAATTAATGTTACATGTTGTGTTTTCATCACTGTCTTGTTTTGGATCAATTGCAATCATAGAAATGTCCATGTTTAGAGGTTACTTTGGTCTTATTTGTGTAAAAAAACGAGGAACGATTCCTCACTTAGTATTATTAATAAATCAAATAGTAATTAATGTTAAATTGTTAATCTTATATTATTAAATTCATATTTGATTTCAATTAATTTTTTATATACATAATTTATTGAATGTAGAAAGACATATTCAACATGTTTGTGAAATCATATTTATAGAGTAAAGAAAAATTGTACAAATATATAAAATATAGAAAAAAATTATAGAAAAAATGAAAGGATGCGTCCTTGTATTTGTGGATAGCATCTTTAGTAACCCAGTGGCATAGACTAGTGTACCTCACCCAAGGGGATTGAAATTCGGCACTTGTTGACATAGAACTAGCTAAATAACCAACAAGAAATTAAGAAAACCCCTTGGAATATATATTATATGATCCCCTAAATCATTTTAAGTCCCCACCATCGGCAGAGACTATATGTTCCATGTTTGTCTATTAATTAAGTATTGATATTTCGATTTTTCTAAAGATAGATCAAAGTTAAGTTATTATCTGTATTTATATTTTTTTTTGAAAAATCGTGTCCCATTTTTATTGGATGAAATTTTTTGAATTGACTATTTTTATTATTGTGAAGTATTAAAAAAATTTAGAAAAAAACAAAAAATGCTTACCTTTACCTTAACCTTAACTATTAACCTTACCTATTGAACCTTCCAATTTGCCATCCATTACTATAAAATCTACCGGCCATTACTGTTGCTTAACATACAAGCAATCCTCTACATCGTCTCATCTCAAACCCTTAGAATTATGTCCTATGGAAATTTGTTTTCATGTTATTTTATTATGTGTAACTAAGGATGCTCATGAGAAATTAGAGAAGGTGGGAGAAGGAACCTATGGGACTATGTACAAAGGCAAAGGATAAGAACACAAGGAAATTGGTCTCCCTTAAGAAAATGAGGCTGGAGTGTGATGAACAAGGTATTCCTCCCAATGCTCTCTGTGATATTTCCCTTGTGTAGATGCTTTCTCACGATATTCACATTGTGACGTAATATTAAAGGTGCAACAGATTATGCACATTCTCTCTGTATTTTATCCATTTTATAAGGAATTTGTATATAAATTTATGAACCATACACCCAAAACTGTATATGTCGGTATGTATATGCATGTTTCTTCTAAAATCCCATCGTCTTTGTGTAGGCTGTTGGATGTGGAACTCATTGAGAACAAGGATAGGAATCTCCTTATGTACTTAGTTTATGAAGCCCCTTTTACTTTTTGTCTCAGAGGTATAAAACTAAAATGTTTGTGAGGGATTCAAGGGTAGATTTTTGGCATGATTGGAACCCAACACCCTTTGCATATATGCTCCCCTGCAATCCAAACAACTACACGTCCGAAGGAATCCACTCCGTTGTCAAGTTTTTTCTCATTGTTTGTGGGTGTTTGTGCCATTGTCGTTTATGGCAGTGGTGTTGTTGGTGTTCATCCATTTTTGGCCATCCTAGTTATTGAATCATAGAATTCCCTTTGCGGGGGTTTATTATGCTAAAAGCTCAGTGAATATTTCCTAAGATTTGTGTTAAGACAACCCCTCACAGGATTCAACCAATATTCCACAATTGAAACCATCCAAAGAATATGTGCATATAAATGGCAATGGAAGGGTGGGAAATTAATGTAGAATCATTACAAATAACAAGTACATCGATAATTATCATGTTGCTATCACCACAACCATTCAATTCTGCAAGGATTAAACTTGTGAACTACATTTTTTTCTTTTCAATTTCATTTGATTTTAATGTTTGACATACTTTCTAGGTTTTGATCTAAGGGACTCAATATATTATGCATTGAGTGCATTAGAAACGTGACGAGGAATTTGTTGCTATGATTTTGATGAAGGATAAAGCATGGAATATAGAGGTTGATTTAAAGAATTTATACTTCGAGCATAAAGGATTATGTGCAAATGAAATCCTATATTGTTTGCTCAAATCCTGTTGCTAATTTTGCAGATTTGTTTCTTCAAATTTACATTACAATGTACAACACAAAGAAAAAAAATGCATGAGTTTAACTCTGTAACTGAAGAATGCCATGAGAAAATTTCAATTTGCAGCATGTGAACTTGATTCCTCACATTTTTCATTGTTTGAAAGAATTTATACTTCCATCATAAAGTCTGATGTGCAACTGAAACCCTATATTGTTTTCTCAAATACTGCCGCTAATTTTGCAGATTGTTTTTTCAAATTTACATTACAATGTACAACATGAAGAAAAAGATTGCATGAATTTAACTCTGTAACTCGAGAATACCATGAGAAAATTTCAATTTGCAGCACATGAAATTGCTTTCTCACATTTTCCATGCATCATTGTGTAAGCTATTGCATGCCTTTGGACTTCTTTCTATTTCCAGTAATGCTCTTGATTTTCTAGAGATTTGGATATTTGGAGTTCATTTTCTTGTTTATTTTTAGTTTAAAATTTGGAAATATGTATGTAAAATTCACATGGAGATTTAGCATGGATTTCCTTTTCATATTTTCTATTTAGTTAAATTTTAATTAATAATTATCTCTAATTTAATTATATCTGTTGATTTCCTATATTTTTTAAATTACAATGACACTTTAGCTCGAAGATTGAGCTTGTACCTCACTTTATTGTTCTATTTTAGTTTAAGGCTCAATTTGCATGGATGGATATCTAGCTTGGAATTCACAATTCAATTTCCTCTTTTATGGTTTAAGAATATAATTTTGAAATAATTTTTCCAAAATTCGATGGGAGATCAAGTTTGGAATTTCTCTTCTATTTTTCTTTTCGTTTAAGTCTATAATTTTGAGATTATTATGGCAAATTTGTGTGGAAATTTAGTTTGGAATTTAGCTTCATGTGTTTTTATGGTATAATGTTGAAAGTTTAGGATCATTACTACAAATTCCCTCCGAGATTTAGCATGGAATTCCATTTACCGTATTTTTGGGTTTATTGCCAAATTATTCAGATTGGGGTTCCTTTTTCCGGTATTTTTCTGGTTTAATTTTATAATATTGTAATTATTATGGAAAATTGGCATGTATATTTATCTTGGAATCCATTTTCCTTTTCATTCATGGTTTAAGGTTAAACTTTTGAAATAATTGCTGCAAATTTGCCCCGAGATTAAGCTTGGAACCTTCACATCAATGGCCTGGAAGTTAAATATGAAAAAGTTCAGGAGAATTTCTCTTAATCTGCTTTGCTAGTCTCAAAGGATTGAAACCACAAAATTTACTTTCTGGTTTTGAATTTATTCTTCTTGGAGGGTTTTGTTAGAAGTTGCAAAGAGATCTGATGCCAAAGAATGGAAAAACTACTTTAGATTAGACTCAACCATCTGTATTCTCCTATATTAAAAATAATTGGTCATGGTCATTCCGCGTTCACTAGTACTACACCAATACAAAGATAACATAGTTAGATGTCCAGTTCTGAGAAGTTATCCACACCTTTTTTTAGAGTGTGTGTAGTTAAAAACCTAGTTGCTAGTTTTCTAGATGAGTATTTTTATGGTGCATATGTAGCTGCCTAGCTATAAGATTGTTAGTGCTTTTTGGGTAAACCAAAACATAAAACCAAAGAAAGTATCCTAAAAATAGTAGAATTGAATTTGAAGAATATGGGCTATGTAATTAATATTAAAACCAAAGGCTCTCTATATTGTGAATATTGGTTGTTCGTTATTCCATGCAATGGTAGATAGTGTGTGATAGTGGGGCATTTATCAATAAAGAGTATTTGTGACAGTTTTATACCTAAAGTGTGAGTGTGGTGTTATTCCTGTAACTGTGGATATTTCCTTTCCTTGTATCTAGGGATAGCCATAGTATTTATATATATCTTCTACTTATTGTGGTATTAGGGTCTATCATTAACCACCACTTTTTATTTGAGCCTATTGAAATCCCTTTATCTTTTGCATTACTTGAATAATTATAGTTCCAATTAATAGACCTGTTATGGACCATTTTGTGGGGGTGTTATTCCTATAACGTTGACAACAATTGGGGGCTTAGGGTGGATGAATCCTTATTGGTGAATTAAATCCCTTTGGAGTTGTGGGTTGAATGGAAAAGCTCGCCTCCAATCTCTTATCCAATATATTTTTGAGATGGGTCACTTTGTCTTGTTTTGGGGGTATAGAATTATATTCATTATTATAAATGACCAAAATGGGATTCAATGTAAGCAACTGTGTAATTGTTCTTTCCAACCATCAACATGTATTATCATTATTCATAAGCGATGTCCAAACTATCAATTAATGGGAAGTCTGAATGGAAATTCTAAAAATGTCATATGAAAAATAGCTCTATCCAATGGGAGTTGGTGGCATTATCCTTGGGAGTAGAAAATCAATGTGTTCTCTCATATGTGATCTCCCACCAATAAAGGGCAATGAATTACTAGTGGAACTAAAAAAGCTTGTAAGACAAGGTATTCACTTAATGACTCAAATTCTTTTAACATACTTTTCGACTATGATTTTGTTGTTGTTTTGAAGAATGTGAACCTTTTTTTTCTCTACTCATTTTCCTTATAATACTCAATCTTTATAATAGAAAACCACGATTGAATAAATCGTGTTCCATACTAAGGGGAAATGCACATGTCCATGCCAACATACATATGCTGGAAACAATAAGCTTTACCATTTAAACTTTTATGTGATTAATGTGGGATTATGCTTCAATGATCCAAAATGGTTCTAAACACGATCAATGGTTTGTAGAGTTTAGTACACAAAAGCAATTTGAAAAT
Source organism: Larix kaempferi (assembly GCA_027924585.1). Classification (NCBI taxonomy): domain Eukaryota; kingdom Viridiplantae; phylum Streptophyta; class Pinopsida; order Pinales; family Pinaceae; genus Larix; species Larix kaempferi. Next base: position 2,658,810 of record BSBM01000870.1, read on the forward strand.
TAATGAAGGTTAAATAAAAAGAAAAGGATAATGCAAGTTATAGAAATTGAAGAAAATTAAAGAGAAAAAAGTTCTTGAAGGAGAAATAAGTGAAAATAGGAGAGAGGACATATAGGAATGGGAAATAAAAGGTCACGTCTTTTGTTAGTTGAGAGGTGAGGATGCAGAAGATAAGGATGGATGTGTCAAATGTTGAATGTCCATAGATCCATGAGCTGCATTGTAAGTGAGATTGATTGTTGTGTCTATTTTTGTGGATTTCATGTATGATTTCATATATCTAAATTAAACTCCATTTGTAGTTCATTGTGTGAAATGTGATTATACACAGTAAAATGAATTCACTAACACTTTGGTTAATTACAACAACTAGCATATCTAGACCATTCATTTAAATTGCTTAATTGAGATTTATGGTTGTTATTATTTGGCTTTTAAAATTATTATCTAAATTTATATCTACTTCCTTGAATTCTAGATGCTTGCATTTTATTGAGGACATTGAGTAGTTTAAAAGGTCTTATTCCCATTGGATATACCCTACACATTACTAAGCAAATTGTAGGCACCTACGAAAGGCCATGTATTTTTTATCTTGGATATATGCTAAGTTTAAGACAACACTTGAAGTATTCATTTGATTTACAGATGGCAATAGTTTCATTTCATGGAAATAATGTAAGGCAATGCATTCTATAAGTCATTAGTTTGGATTATGTTAAATTGTCTTATATGGAATGCTACTTGAATTTCCTTATATGCAATGAGTAAAATGGATTTGTGTAAGAGGGAATGTGACTCGAAGAGAGTTAAACAAATAGAGATGAACAATTCTAGCGGAGTTATGAAGATCGCTATATCTCTTGTTAGATATATGAAACGTTTTTCATCCAACATTACAGCGCCTGTGATGACTTTTTGAACATTGTGCCACAACTTTGTCACACTTTGATTGCATGGCTTGAAGCTTATTTACTCCTGCTTGATTGATAGAATTGCTTGTCCACAGTTGAATCCACATATGTAGCAAAATCCATTTGCTTGTATTCTTATTCATGTCATTGTTGGGGAAGTTGGCTTTGAATAAAATGCCTCCATCTGTTTTCAATGACAAAGTGATATATGTTTTTAATGACAAAGTGATATGCCATTGAGGAATTTATGTCTTTATTGTTTCTAGAGAGATACATCGTGCACTTTTGTTTGACAACATTGACCATAAAATCATTCTTCCTATCGATATTTCTTGATACATTCCTTTCTTTGTGAATATAAGAGTAACCCATTTCCATGGGAGTTTGGATCGGAGAAATTCATCTTTGCAGGGTTGCACTATAGGAATATAGCTTATATATTTTATGTTAGAGGATAAGTTTTTTCAAATTGAATTCTATATTTCTCATTATCATTTCTTTAAAATAATGTATTGTATTTGCGATATTCTAAATTGGTTAAATTTTCAAGCTTAGTGCATTTATGCTCATTTTCTCAAGTTGACTAAGCTAATTTGATCAATACAATTTTGCAGTTGTTAGTTTTGGTTTCCCAACAAAATACCATTGTTTTTGACATATTGTTTGGATTTGAAAATTTGATTTGTAAAACATTTTTAAAATTATAGTTTTCATAATATAATGTTTTGCAGGGTGAGATTGTAGGGGCTCCACCCTTAGGTGCTAGATACACATTTCGACATTTCAAAGATGTTTCCTTGTATGAAACTCCATTGAAGCATGGTTGGAATTTTTCAATGAAGTTTTAGATTTTTTAAATGTTTTATTAGCCATTTTGGCTTTGCATCATCTGTTTTAGTTGGTTTTTTGGTCACATGAATGAAAAATAAAATAAAAGCATGCTAAAACCATGCTAAAAATAAAATAAAAGCATGCTAAAATCAAGTCATAAATAGAGGGTATGGTCCTTGCTTAATGATAACTCTTATTTTTGGATTTATTTCCAAATTTGAAATTCATGAATGATATGATGCTATTTTTTGTCTTATGGTATATATGTGTGTGTGTGTGTGTATTATTTAAAAAAAAAATTGTCATATCTTGATCAATATCTGGGAAACCAAGGTCCCACCTTAAGAATGCTGAGATGAGATAAATATGTTCACAATGCAAGTAAGTTTAATACAAATCCATTCTCATTCTTACAAGGCTACTTTGAGAGAGGATATACATGAATCTAGTTCGAAAGAAAATGTGTTGGTTGTAATTAGGTTAAGTGGATTTTAATTTTTAAGACTACAATTGTTTGAAAGCATAACTAATGGACAAATTAATTAGGTATTAGTTTGGTCCATGTTTAAGAAGTTATGTTGTGGTAAACTAGAAGCTATGAATATTGGTATGTATCAACTATGTAGATTTGGTTGGGAAAATGTTTTTCGCTATTTGTGATAGTAAAGTTTCAAAGGGGATGGGAATATATGGTTGATACATCAATTATCTATTGTAATATTGCATTGTTAATATTTTGTCAGTTATTTTCTTTGCAAAGAAGTACATGAGCAACATTCATTAAGGTTGTTCTTGGGGTGGTTGGGGGGTAGTATCAACATAATATATTATACTAGGAGTATTGTTTGGATTTCAATGGGCAATTTCCAATGAGTGATGAACATTCTCACGATCCTTATTTTAGTTGGATATGGTTTTGTTGCATCCGAAAACACCATTGGAATTTGATTTTACCCTTTAGTGACTTTCAATTACCTCTTTGAATATTTATTGATTGATTTACATAAATGTGATTTTCCCATACAAAGTCCTTGAAATCATTAAGATATTACTTGAATGTGAATTTATTTTGGGTTGGGGTTAGTATCAACATACTATAGTATACTAGGAGTATTGCTTCGATTTCAGTGGTCAATGAGTGATCAACATTCGTAGTATCCTTATTTTAGCTAGATATGTTTTTGTTGCAACCTAAAATACTATTGTAATTTGATTTTACTCTTTAGTGAATTTCAGATACTATTTTGAATATATGTTGATTGATTTACATAATTTCATAAATTTCCCATCCCAATTCCCTGCAACCATTAAGTTTTATGATATGTCATTTGTAGTGTAAAAAAACTCTATCTATGAATTAGCTCTATTTATAGGTTCTTGGTATTAAAGATGTGATTAACACCTTGTGTGGTGCCCCTAGGTGCCATTTTCCACAAGAAAATCAGTAGGGAGGAAAATGGTAAGCATTGCTTAGTTGAATGTGAATATGTTTTGTGTTAGCATATTGCTTGTTTGGGTTAATGTTTTTTTTATGTTTGGCTTTGGTTCTGACAGTTTATTTTTTTTTATCCAGTGATGGTGAAACTTTTATATTTACATATGAAATCCTACCCCTCTCCCTCCTCCTCCTCCTCCTCCTCCTCTTCCTCCTCCTCCCCCTCCTCCTCCTCCCCTTATCCACTATTTCCTCCTACCATCCCCTCCCCTCTCCCTCCTCCTCCGCCTCTCCCTCCTCCTCCGCCTCTCCCTCTCCCTCCTCCTCCTCCTCCTCCTCCTCCTTCCCCCCACACCTCCTACTACTCCTTCCCTCCTCCTCCTACCCTTGTCCCATTCTCCCCCACCTCCCCTTCCCTCTCCCTCCTCATCATCCTCTCCCTCTCCCTCTCCCTCCTCCTCCTCCTCCTTTTCATCCCCGCTCTCCTCCCCTCCCCCTCCCCTCCCCCTCTCTCCCTCCTCCTCTTCTCCCCTCCCATCATCCACTCCTCCTCATCCCCCTCTCTCCCTCCTCCTCTACTCCCCTCCCATTGCCCACTCTTCCTGCTTCCCCTCCTCCCCCTCTCCCCTTCCCCATCCCCTCCCCTCCCCATATTCCTCCCTCTCCTTCCCCACGCTCCCCTTCCCCTCCCCCTCCTCTTCCTCCCCACTCCCACCCTCTCCCTCATCCTCCTCCTCCCCCTATTTCTCTCCCTCCCCCTCCTCCCCCCTTCCCCTCCTCCCCCTCATCATCCTCCATCTCTCTCCCTCTCGCTCTCCCTCCTCCTTCTTCCCCTTCCCTCCCCTCCACTCCTCCCTTACCACCCACATCCCCCTCCTCCCCCCCTCTCTCTCACCCTCCGCTCCCCTCCCCTCCCCTCCTCCCTCCTCCTCCTCCCTCCCTCCATGCCCCCTTTCCCCGTCCCCTCCCTACCCCCCTCTCCTCCACTCCTCCCCCTCCTCCTCCCATCCCCTTATCCCCTCTCCCTCCTCCTCCCATCCCCTCCCCTCTCCCTCCTCCTCCCATCCCCTCCCCTCTCCCTCCTCCTCCCATCCCCTCCCCTCTCTCTCCTCCTCTGCCTCTCCCTCTCCCTCCTCTTCCTCCTCCTCCTCCTCCCCCCCTTGTCCCATCCTCCCCCACCTCCCCTTCCCTCTCCCTCCTCATCATCCTCTCCCTCTCCCTCTCCCTCCTCCTCCTCCTCCTTTTCATCCCCGCTCCCCTCCCCTCCCCCTCTCTCCCTCCTACTCTGCTCCCCTCCCATCATCCACTCCTCCTCATCCCCCTCTCTCCCTCCTCCTCTACTCCCCTCCCCCTCTCTCCCTCCTACTCTGCACCCCTCCCATCATCCACTCGTCCTCATCCCCCTCTCTCCCTCCTCCTCTACTCCCCTCCTATCACCCACTCCTCTTGCTTCCCCTTCCCTCCCCCTCCCCCTCCCCCTCATCCTCATTCCCCCTATCCCTCCCCTTTCCCATGCCCACTCCTCCTCATTCCCCCTTCCCCCTCCCCTCCTCCTCCTCCTCCCCACCTCCCTCCATGAACCCCCAATCCTCCTCCTCCCTCCACTTCCCCCATCCCACTCCCCTTCTCCCTCTCCCTCTCTCTCTCCTTATCCTCCTCCTCCCCTCTCTCCCCTTCATCCTCCTCCTCCTACTCCTCCTCATCCCCCCCTCTCCTCTCCCTCTCCCTCCCCCTCACCTCTCCCCCTCACCTCTCCTTATCCTCTCCCCCTCTCCTTATCCTCCCCTCCTCTCCTCTCTCCACCACCCCTCCTCGTCCCCCCTCCCCACACCCTTCCTCCTTCCCAATCCCCCTCCTCCATCCCCTTCCTTCTCACTTTTCTCCTCTCGGCCCATAGCCCCTTGAACCCTCACCCACTCCACATCCCTTCCCTCTCCCACTCCTCCACCTTTTCCTACACCCCATGCCTCCTCTACCCTTCAATTGTACGCTATCCTCTCTACATTTTTCTTTTCTTTTTTCCACATCCCCACCTACTCCTTTTGATCATATATTCATCTTAATAACATTTCTCACATAATCACTTATAAAATACCTCCCTACTCTTAGTACAACAACTCAAAAATATAAATAATTATAATTGAATGATATTGCATAAAACATAATTTTCCACATATATATCTTTTCAAACAACTTTAGAAAGTTTTCTAAATATGTCATAGTACAATACAAAGAAGATTAAATTAATTTCAAAATAATAAACTATGAAAATGGTTTAAAAAAATAAAATAGGTAAATATATATCTTTTCAAACAAATTTATAAAGTTTTCTAAATATGTCATAGTACAATACAAAGAAAATCAAATTAATTTCAAAATAATAAACTATGAAAATGGTTTAAAAAAATAAAATATGTAAATATATATCTTTTCAAACAACTTTAGAAAGTTTTCTAAATATGTCATAGTACAATACAAATAAGATTAAATTAATTTCAAAATAACAAACTATGAAAATGGTTTAAAAAAATAAAATATGTAAATATATATCTTTTCAAACAACTTTAGAAAGTTTTCTAAATATGTCATATTACCATACAAATAAGATTAAATTAATTTCAAAATAATAAACTATAAAAATGGTTTAAAAAAATAAAATATGTAAACTATGAAGAAGGGAACTTTACTACCAAGTTGGTTCTTTGACCATTCTTTGAAGATTTTAAAATTTAGGGAAATAAGCCTTTTATATATATATAATTTAATTTAATTTAAATATTTTTTTTTTTTCATAATTTTTATTAAATTTTAAAAAAAATTTCATTAAGATTTTCATTAAGGAGAATGTAATTGTAAAATACCTACAATAAACTAAAAATCTAAATGATATTCACATAAATATTTTCACAAAAGTATGAAAATAACTCTAAAACCATTTTCATAGAAACGTTCCTTAGAAATGCTGAAGCAACATAAAACTAAAAATCTAAAAAAAATTAGCATGCTGAATTTCATAAAAGTCTTTCCCTTTTTTAATTAATACATAGAAAATAAAGATTTCATAATGTGTAAGATGCTACGAACCAACTAGAATGTGATCGCGCACCAAATAAACTAAAAAACCGTAAATCTAAATATAAAGAGAAGACCGTAATCTATAAACCCAAAAGCCCAAAAACACAGGGCTGTTAATCTAAATATTATAAGCAGGCATAGGTGGAATGAGAATGTGATGTCATATGGTTTATTGCACCCAAAGACCTGCAGTAGAAGTGCGATGTGATATCATTTTGTTTGGGCCTAGCTGGGAACAAAACCCAACCCATTTTGCTTATGGGTTAAGCCACATTAAAGTCTTTTATATCCCCAAAAAAAATTCAAACCACTCTGCAGAGGTGGAGGCGGGAGCCGAGAGACCTGCAGTTGGAGTGCAATGTGATATGACGTGGAGCCTTTGGTTTCCCAAACAACAACCCAGAGAAAGAAATCCGATGTCACTGTTCAGGGAAAAAAGGAATCCACTAAATTGGCTATGCCATTGCCAGTTGGGGTAGCTTGTTTAAGTACGAGCTAAACTTCAGCCATCATCATTAAAAAGGGAGACAGTTCCAATATATGATAAACTAGTTTTAAATCGAAATATATATATGGAAAGTTAGTTTTTAATCGATTATGTTATGTGGTAGGAGGCTGGCATAGAACTTCGCACACCCCTCTTCAATGATGACGATTAGGAAGGTGCTTGTGCCACACCTAGCTCACCTACACACAAATACCTGTAACAATCAGAGCCACAGGGAATGACAAATCTATGAGACGATCGAAAGTTTAGAATGCTGCCAAATAGCAATAATTCAAAGGAATTTTGTGCAGGCTGCCAAATTGTAGAAGCAATTGAGAAGTTGAAATGTATGGAGGTCGTGTGTGGCATTTTTGAGAAGAACCGCATGCTGGTGGGTAGGGATAATAGAGAATGCACGCACTGACAGTTTCTATAATAGAGAATGTACGCACTGACAGTTAAATGGGTAGTGATAATAGAGAATGAATGACGGAAAAAAAACGGATGGCATAGCACGGATCGTCACGAACGTCATTGGAAATGTTGAATCCTCTAGGATGAAACCCTATGCTTAATAGCTCGGGACAAAACCGAACCCATTTTGCTTATGGGTTAAGCCACTTTAAAAAAATTTAAACTAAAATCTTTTATATCACAAGTTTGTGCCTCAAATATAGAATGCCAGAGATTTTCTAGCGTTTTTCAGAAAAGAGCAGAAATAAAACATTTATTTAAGGTAAAAGAAATAAAAATAAATGAAGCCATAAATGAAATAAATATCTATGGCTTTTGAGAGCAAAGCCGAACTCAGAGAACATAATAAAAAACCATTCTACTCATAACAAAACCCAACCCTCATCGCAATGCGAACAGAACCCATCCCGCATTGCAACGCCCAAGATTTGATTAACATAAATGAATGAGATAGCTTCTAAGGGACGTGGTAAGAGGAAATAATAATAGAACATACCTGGAATTGAATCCCAACAATTTTTGAGAGAAAACATTGATGTCAGTTGCATCAACCTCCTTTCCACCATTCAAGTTCATCCAGCAGCCCAAAATATTTGCCTCTATTTATGTCCGGCCTCCCTAGACATTAAACCACAATCGGACATTAAACCATAATCAGATTCAGACACCCATTAAACCACAATCAAACTAACCCGACATTAAACCAAAATTAGATTCAGACACCCGACCACTCGAACCCAGAAACCCAAGCATACAAACTCACCAGAGGAGGAAGGAGGAGGTAAATATTGAAATCCAAAACGCACCAGATGAGTCAGCAGATGGAACCGTTAGCACATGAATCATCTGGTAAATCCAAAATGCTACTCTCATGATTTTCTTCAGTTATCACGGGGGGCTTCAAACACAGGCGAGTGATGATCCGGAGATAGTGCGACTAAAGCTGATGCACAGAAATCTATCGGAGAACAGATTTGAAACCGTGACGTCGCTTCTCCGCCATGACAAGATCCCTCTCGCTCATCGTTGTTTTCCTTACACAATCGGCCAGAAAAACGTTCCCATAATTTCTCCGATAGAGGAAAAGGATGTAGCCTTGCAGAGGCCGCGATCGGGACACCGATATTCTCTAGTGGTGCTTCGGTAAGTTCTGCGCAGTACTTCGTTAACTTGGAGATCAGAACCTCGCCGAAGCGCTTCTTGCTGATAGCTGACACAGACAGCGACTTAGTATGGGTGAATTGCCACTACCAGTACCATGGCCGAAAGAGGCATCGCAGACGAAGGAGAAATACTGTCTCCAGGCGATCTTTCAACACCTACGCATCGTCCACATTCCACCCAATCTCGTGCGCATCGCAAGAATGCCAGATGGTCCCGGGGCCGTCTTCCTTCAACTTACATTGCCCAACGAACCAAATTTACCAGTATTCATATTCGGACTCGTTGAGCAGCTGTGGCATCTTCGCCAATAGCTCCTTGCCGAGACCCCGAATCCCAAATAAGATCCGCCGAAAGCTTCGATGGGGCCGACGGTGTCCTTGCATTAGGACATGGCCAGATTTCGTTTGCTTCGCAGATCGATTTCACCTATGACTGTAACAAATTCTCGTATTGCCTCATCGACCATCTCAACCAACCCTCCATGGATGAACACCAGTTTGGAGAAATGCACAGATACACAAAAGCATAGCGCTCCACAACATTCCCTGATATTGATACAGTGAACCATGAAACAAAACAAAGGAGAAAAGCGACCACCATAAAGATAGTTAACTAGCCGTTAGAATGTCAGAGGATTTCAAACTCAAAAGAGACAGTTAAATATTTGAATTTAACTACAGTTAATTCAAACTCATCCAACGGTGTAGATTAGGACTGTGGTTATGTTCCAACGGTCAAATTCAAATTCTAGAGAAAAAACAGTGTCAGGGTCGGAGTGTGCTCAAGCACCACCACTCTCGCATATCAATTCTACATGGTGTCAATGAAAACTTCAACCTAAGTTTTTTGTTTATCCATTTGATCATTAATTCTTTCCCGGTTTACACATAGCATTATTTTATTTTGGGGCTTGTCTGAATGAGATATACTATCCTTTGAGTGACTTTGTGATTGCCTTTATCATTCGCATGCCATTATATATTAACTCTCGTTTCTCGTTATAATGCATGTGCTATGTTGAGAGTCGACAGTCCTAAGATTTCCCTGGAACGTGTCACAGATTTGAAGTATGGCGTGTTAATTATGACGGGGATCATGTGCAATCGTTGGGTAAGAGTTTCCATCAAACCCAGAGTCAGGAAGTTTCCCAAAATTTAATTAAACAAAAACATGGGTTCAACTTCTGTGTGGACATGAGTAAACATAGCAATTGCTTAGAGATTACACAAATCTTCAATTTCTTTTGTATCCATGTGACCGCGATAGCCATCTACGTTGTGGCCTCTAACACCTTAGAATAAATCCCAATGCTTTTGTATCCATGTGACTGCGATAGCCGTCTACGTTGTGGCCTCTAACATCTTAAAATAAATCCCAATGCAAATTCGGGTGGCATGTCACCAATACCTTGAAACAACTATATGCCATAGCTAGACATCCTTTAAGAAATTTGAGTAACTTGACCCTTTGCTACATAAAAAAGAAACCATAAGTGCATAATAGTGATAGAGAATTTCAAAGAATTTCAATTAGATCATCATAATTTCAATGAGATCTTAATGTTACAAAAATAACACCAGATGGGTTAATGGATGGAGAAGTCTTCAATGAGAAAGTTGAAGATGAGTTTTATGTTATGCTAGCATGATGACAAGAGAATTTCAAAGAATTTCAATTAGATCATCATAATTTCAATGAGATCTTAATGTCACAAAAATAACACCAGATGGGTTAACGGATGGAGAAGTCTTCAACGAGAAAGTTGAAGATGAGTTTTATGTTACGCTAGCATGATGACAAGAGAATTTCAAAGAATTTCAATTAGATCATCATAATTTCAATGAGATCTTAATGTCACAAAAATAACACCTGATGAGTTAACGGATGGAGAAGTCTTCAATGAGAAAGTTGAAGATGGGTTTTATGTTACGCTAGCATGATGACAACTTTGAAGTAAATGGAAGATAAACCACAAAATTCCCTAACTCTCTTAAATTGTAGATTAACATTAACATATCAATTTTGCAAATTAAATATGCATAGCATAACTCATACGTCCCCCAAATTTACAAACTATATCATCTTAAGGCATTGTCTAATTTTTAATATACCATAGTTTCTTTGAATCCAAGGTTATAAGGAGCTTGAAGATGGTGGACCAGACAAGAAATTACTATTTAGATTCAAAGTCCCAAGATTGGATAACAATAAAATTTTATCTGAAAATTACTTAGTAATGTTCCATGTTTGATATGGTAAGGCACGTTTCCTTGACCTTGGTCATGGAGCTATTATTTCCTAAACAGAAGAAGGGATTCGATGGGATTTATTCTCTATCCTAGACCTTGAGACTTGACAAATAGACCTTGAAACTTGAGAACCAACAACGTTTGCATCTCAATATTGAGAAACAAACTACACCACACACAACCCAAACATCAAACTAATACCCAACTTTAATATATCTTTACATATTCAAAAAATTCCAAGGCTAGGATTTACAATCAAATTTGCAGTAGTAGGAAAAACCTACCATGGCCAAGGCTTTTTCTTGGATCCTAGATGCCACACTCGCCTCTTCACATTAAAAGAAGACTCGTTGGCCTCAAATATGTTACTGTACTCTTCCTCTGTGTGGGTCTAGATGCCACGTTGGCCTCTTCACATTCAAAGAAGATTCGTCTAGCTCAAATATGTCTGGTACTCGCTCTGTATGAGCACATCAAATCAAATAGAGAGTTAATGGAAAATACATATAATATCATAATATTACTAAGGGAATACAAAAAAAACTGCCATAACCAACCACCCCCCCACAAAAAAAAGCCATATCCAACATCCAAAAAGGAAATGGCATTGAAAGTAAATAAATAAATAAATCTTATAACACGTTAATAAAGTAAGGATATTAATCAACAAATGCTCTAAGTTGTTGAATCCCAAATATCTAATTTTTAATTAATATTTTTTTTATTATATAGTTGAAAACAGTACTTAAAATTCAATATTTAGATTAAGGATATTGTTATTTTTAGTTAAATAAATTCAAATTTAGTTTTCCAATTTTTGTAAGGAATGTTGTTATTCTCTAAAAAGTTTAGATTCAAATTTTAATTTTCAAATAAAATATGAAAAAAATATAACTAAACTTCAAATTTAGGTTAAGAATATTGTTCCAAGAATCTAAATCCAATCTCATTTTTAAAGTAAAATTCTACTTTTATAGTTACAACAAATCTTAATCACCATTAAGTAAAAACCTCCATCCCTTTGTGTCTTTTTGTAAATCCTAATCACCATTAGCTGAAAACCTCCATCCCTTTGTGTTTTTTTGTAATTGTAAGGTGGTGGTCCATGACCTGCCAAAGGAGGCACACCACATGGATGTATACTTTTATTTAAATTTAAACTTTTTTGATATTACTTTCATATACTCTTATGATTACCGATCTAAATAAAGCTCAAAAAAAATTAAACATCTCTTTTTTGAGTGATGTAATTCACTCATAATTGACTTATCTTCTAATAGAATGTTTTGTTTTTTTATTTAATATTGATTTTTTTAATATGTATATGCAATTTTTGTTAAAATGATAAAATTTATTATAATTTATTTATCTAATTGGAAAGAGGAGGACAATCATTCTTGACTCATGAAGTAAATGTAAATTAACTTATTATATTTATTAAAAAAAAATCATTTGAGAAGAGATAAACTTAGATATCCACTCTTAACATCTTTGTGTATATCTATATATATAACTTTTAAAAATAACATATATTTACATTTTATTTTAAATTATATAATAAACATAATATGAAACTATATATAATGCAAATTTAAAATGTTTTAATTTATATACATATATAAAAGTTGTTTATTTTATTTACTTCCATATACACAACTTTAAAAAATAAAGTAGGTTCACATTTTATTTTAAATGATGTAATAAACATAATGCGGAATCATATATAAAATACAAGTTTAAATTATGTCATAAACATAATGTGTAACTATATATAAAATGAAAGTTTAGAATGTTATAATTTATATACATATTTAAAAGTTGTTTATTCTATTTTGTTTTTTTATTTAGTTTAAAATTAATAATGTTAAAAAATATATAAATTGAATTAATATGTAGAGAAATGTAAATTAAATTATTATAAATATGTAAATTGAATTAATAAATATAAACATATAAATTAAATTATTATTTGAAGAAATTATTAATATAATAAAAACTATATTATTAAAATTTAGAAATAAAGAATATTAATTTAAATCATACACCATTATTATTATTTTAAAATATAAAATAATAATTCATTTATGTTATTTAATTGTAAAACATTCAATAAATATAATTTATTAAAATAAATTATATTTAATGATGTGAAATATATTTATATCATTTTAATTTATTAAATAATGAAAATTTTAAATTCAATTTAAATTTTAGGAATTAATAAATTATAAATTTAAATTTATTAAATGAAAATTTTAAATTCAGTTTAAATTTTAGGAATTAATAAATTATAAATTTAAATTTATTATTAATATTTTGGTTTATTTGATTTTAAAAAGGAAATGAGTCTATACTAAAAAAACTTTAAGAGAAGCATTCCTAAATCACCATAGTTACGATGAGATAAAATATTAGGAAAGTGAGTATCATGATGAATGTTTAGAAATTATGCTTTAATGTGGCTACATATTACAATGATATATAAACACAATCATATTATATATATATATATATATTATATTTTTATGGATATTTAATTGTCTAATTTTCTTTCTTTTAAGAAGGTTGAATTTCAAATTAATAGATTGGCGATTCATAAGCATGAGTTATCTATAATAACTTTATTCTCTTACAACTATTGGAATATCAATGAATTATTAAGGCCCAATAATAAATAAATATTCATTATTTTCTTTTTTATGTTTTTATTTTCCAAAGTTTGTGAGAATTGTTTTAGGGATGATTCTTGTCACATTCATGAAATGAGGCAGGAAGTGTAATGTCTATAGTGTAGAAGATAATTCTAGTTAATAGATAATAAATATTCTTGAGCTTGTCATAGGTGTTGTATATAAAGCTTGAATTGGATGGAATATTGAGAAGATGCATCTCACCACAATACACAAAGAATTCAATAATGGAATCACATTATGGATTCATGTGAATACATTATTCTATAACAAGCACATCATAGAGGATTTTTTGTTTAGGGCTATGGTGGTTGGCTATGTTTGAGAATTGTTCCAAGTTGGTGAGGAAATGTGGGTAGTGTTCTACTCACAAGCTACATGTAGGTGGTTTTCACACATTGAATCCCATAATGCCTATCTATCCTTTTTAGCATTGGGGATAGGACTTCATTTGCCATTTTGTGTTAGTAAATAGAATGAAACGCAAATGCAAGTATATCATTATAATGGACAACTTATTTATGAAGAGGAAAAATATGAGAACTATCTTTCATTAGTTTCAAAGTCACATGAGGATAATAAGAAGGGGGCTCCCAAGAGGCAAACTTGAATTGATTCAAATTATAAAATTGATGTCTGATTTTTAATATGCCAATATGCTGGTGTGCAAATATGCCCTTTTATGCCTAATTTGAATGTTGAAAGAATAGATATTATGGATGGATAAATATGGAAAATAAGTCATAAAAGGGGTCAGGTAAATTAAGATGCATATAGAGATAAAATTTGATCTAGTTTTCCATCCAAGCACTCATGTTGTATTTCCTCCTTTCATCTAAAGTGAAGTGGTTTTTGATGCGATTTGATCAATTATCTTTATGTTTATTTAAATGATGAAAATAATATTTAAGGATACAAGTTGGATGTGATCAGAGGATACTACTTGGAAGTGATTTGGTCTCAAGGGATCATGGTATCAAGGTATTGGTGAAGGTATCAAGGTATTAGTGAAGGTATCAATGAAGGTCTCAGTAAAGATATTAATGAAGGTCTCAATGAAGGTATTAATGAAGGTCTCAGTGAATGTCTCAATGAAGGTATCAAGGTATCATGTGACTAAGAGAAAATATATTTCCAGCTTTGGCATGATGAGGAGGAGCAAGGATGTGGGGTGAGGAAATATGTTTCAAATTATATTTTTTGCACATTATGTTTTTGTAAATTTCAATAGTTAAAAGTTGTATGGTGACAGAGGTTATAGAGCGAGTAGAGTTCTCATAGTTCATATCCAAACCTTTTCATGGGAACCATCCATGTTATTATTGCCAACATATAATATAATTAAGTAGGCATCTTCGATGAAGGAATTCTATTAGTGTGGTAATTACAAATCAATGAAGGAATCTGATTAGGTAGGTAATGAAAGGATCTAGATGTACTATTTAGTAAATAACATAACCATGGGATCAATTTGTGGAATTAAATCCATTTTTCAAGATTTAATTTTTTATCCATATTTAAAATTGGTGACAAATTACCCTTGTAAGAATTATAGGTCCCTAATAAGACTTGAAAATCCTTTCTAGTGCATAGCATAGAATGGGATTATTGCTAGTTTCAATGATGCACAATATTTCCATTAATTCTTTGTTATGGTCTCTAAAATCCACAATCTAAATCTATTCCCATCTTTATCATGCAAGTCTCTTTTATTCCTATACTTGTAGATGTTCTATATTCAAAGAAAATGGAAGCCAAGTTGGATTCTAACATCTGACATCAATACTTCTATGTTGTGAATTACCTTGTGACATTTCCCATCCTTCATGGAATTACACACGGATATATGCTCCTTTGTCCGGAGGTTGTAGCTTAAAATTGTCTGTAATGAATTCATGGGCACATTTTTTCCTTTGATCTGCATTCTGGAGAGACTCAGTACTCCACTCTACTCTCCAACAATATATAATACCCATCTTGACATGCCTTCTACAATAATACTCAACCAAAAATGTTCCTTATAGCATATGTGTAAGTACAAGAATTCAAAGCAAATCATATGATATCAATACTATTATCATATGAGATCAAATAGTATTTGACAAATCATATGAGGTCAAATATATATTATCAACTTCAATGTAAACAATTTCCTTATACAAATTTGACAAAAGATAAGTGACTTACTCTTTATCATGTGCCTTTTTTTATTTGTTCGGAGTAGCTCCCCTTCTCTTTTGTCCTCATCTTAATAGTCATCCCAAACCACTTCCCTTAGTGTGTCATCAATTTTCTTTATGTACTCACTACCATAAAAGAATTCCTCGTATACTATGTACCCGTCCACCATAGATCCTTTGATTTTTCCTTTTGTCGAACAAACCCCTTCAATTTTTTCATGTACCTTTATCCCAAACTAATTCAACCTCATCAGGTAGGTGAATTAGAATATGGACCTGCAAGTCCATAGAACTCATGGGAAGTTCCTTCTCAAACATACAAACAATCTCAATTGTATCTCAACACCACCATGGAATGTTATCCGTATGAATCTCCTTTGATGTGATCCAACATACAAATGCATATAATTTTGAAATGGAATGCCATAGGTCTTGGGTGAAGTCATGGTTCACAAAACCGTGCATAAGAAAAGGATGATGGCATTGCAAAATAGACACACACATAATTACTTGTCATTAAACTATGAGTGCATATGTTAATTTTTGAGCATTAATTCAACATACTCTAGGATCTTTACTGAGAGAATAACATGTACAGCATATCAATCATATCAATCACAACAAGCAATCACATAAGAAAATAGACACACAAGTTTCACTAGGGAAAACCATAAAGGTGAAAAAACCCCACAACTTCCTCAGAGATAGAAAGAGCAATGATACAACCCAAGTACAGGAGATAGTCCTCCTAGCAGCTACTCCTCCTTCCTCTCTTGTGCACCACTTTCTGGTGAGTGTAGAAGTGAATAATGAAGTGATCAAATAGAGTGCCTCCCGCACTCTATTTATACATGATCTGACCTGCCTAATAAACTAGCAGGGACGACTTGTCTAACTCAGTCTAATAACCCATGGTAATACTAATCAGGGCTGACCCCACACTAGGTGGTCTAATAACCCATCACATGCAAGTTGCGATACTTGGAACACTTGTCAATACAAATGACGACACTTTCGTATAGAGGAATAATATCTCTATAGGAGTACAATATACATAGGTGAAATACATTCCGAAGTTACAATTACATTGACACTCTCTCTTAACTAGGAAGGTATTTCTTGACACAGATCTGCTAGCACAAGTCTTCTTCTCTGGATCATCATCACTGGATCATCGTCATCGAATCATCATCATCGTCATGGCTGTTGCTATCTCAATCAATCTCTGAACTACTCATCATAGGAAGTTCTACAAAGCCAACCCTTTTTCATGCTGGATGTAGGCCTACCACTTGTAGGTATTCATCATTAGTGGTCATACTGTGGATCCCAGGACTAATTACGTGCACCAACAAAAAATTGAAAGAGCATCCCAGGACTTTTACGAGCACACATCTCAACCTATCGGATCTCCCAGGATCTTTTACATGTGACTGTCACAAAACCTTAAAAGAGTGTATTTCCTAGCAAGATCTCTAAAGAGCATCCGAGGCCTTTTACGTGCCTAGCACAACCTGTCCGGATCTCCAGGACTTATTACATGTGACCCCTACCACAAAAACTTACAAGAGTGTCTTTCCAAGAAAGATCTCTAAAGAGCATCTAAGGCCTTTTACGTGACTAGCACAACTTGTCCAGATCTCCGGGACTTATTACATGTGGTCCCCACAAAACCTTAAAAGAGTGTCTTTCCAAGAAAGATCTCTAAAGAGCATCTGAGGCATTTTACGTGACTAGCACAACCTGTCTAGATCTCCAAGACGTATTACATGTGGTCTAGCAAAACCTTAAAAGAGTGTCTTTCCAAGAAAGATCTCTAAAGAACATCTGAGGCCTTTTACATGACTAGCACAACTTGTCCAGATCTCCAGGACTTATTACATGCTACCCTTGCAAAACCTGTCCATGGCCATGGAGTATCAACTTGACACTCACCATACATCATCCTGATGTACATCATCACATGATCAACCTGATCATCATCATAGCATAATCCTAATGCATATCATCTGGAGCAACATCCTAAAGCTCATAATCCATGATCATCCTGATCATACAATGCATTCATCCGATGCATACCAAGTATCTACCTGATACATATCATCATACATGATCTACCTGATTATAAAATGTATCTACCTGATACATATACAAATCCATGATCCAATTGATCATATCAAGCATCCAACATGATGCATATACATATACATGATCCAACTGATCATAACAAGCATCCAACATGATGCATATGCATATACATGATCCAAATGATCATAACAAGCATCCAACATGATGCATATATAGAGCAGTAATTGGAGCATCGTCCCGATACTCATCAAACAATGCTTATATCCACAGCCATGGGTAGGATCCTTCTCTCACCATGCTTGGAATGGATCCTCCAAATGTGTCCATCACTTCTTCCTCGAAGTGTCGTCAATATGAAGAACACCAAGCCTCTCTTTGAAGTACTCAAACTTCACTCTAGCTAGTGGTTTCATCAGCACATCTGCAACCTGCTCATCCGTCGCAACATGCAAGAGCTTCACTGCTCCTCTCTGCACCATATCCCTAATATAGTGATATTTGATCTCAATGTGCTTTGACCTATTGTGGAACACCAGGTTCTCAGACAGCTTCACACAACTCTGGTTGTCACAAAAGATACCAGTAGCCTCCAACGGGAGATCAAATAACTCAGAAAGTAGCTTCCTAAGCCATACTGCCTCACAGCTAGCCGAACAAGCTACAACATACTCTGCCTTAGCTGTACTCAGTGCTATGCAGGACTGCTTCCTGCTAAACCAAGAAATCACACCTGATCCCATACTGAAGCAGCACCCAGATGTGCTCTTCCTATTTGTAGCACTGCCTACCCAGTCTGAATCAACATAACCTTGTAGGTTAAAATTTTGATTCACATCATACTTGAGCCCATAGTCAATTGTACCCTTCAGGTACCTCAGAATATGATTTACAACAACCAGGTGAACACCTCTGGGATCCATCAGGAACTGGCTCAATGTGTTCACCACAAAGAAAATATCTGGTCTCATGTTTTTCAGGTACATCAAGGACCCAATCATCTGATGATACATGGTAACATCAACCGGATCAGATGAAGCATCACACAGAAGCTTCAGGTTCAATGCCATAGGTGTGGCCATGGCCTTGCAGTCCATCATCCCGAACCTCTTCAGGATCTCTACTGCATACTTCCCTTATCTAAGGAAGATTCCATCTGCACTCTGCCACACCTCCATGCCTAGGAAATAGTGCATCATCCCCAAGTCCTTCATCTTGAACTCAGCAACAAGCTTCCTCTTGGTATCAGCAATCAATCTATACTCACATGTAACAAATAGGTCATCCACATACAAGAGTAGTATCACTGGATTGCCTTCCTCAACCTTGTAGTAAAGGTTGGAATCTGCTTTACTCTTGGTAAAGCCCAAATTGGATAGAAAGCTATCTATCCTACCATACCAAGTTCTAGGAGCTTGCTTCAAGCCATACAAGGCTTTCTTCAACCTGCACACATATGACTCTCTGTCATGTGTCTCAAAACCAAGTGGCTGCTCCACATACACTTCCTCCTCAACTACACCATTCAAGAAAGCTGTCTTGACATCCATCTGGTGTATCTTCCATTTCATCACTGCAGCCAAGGAAAGTACTGATATGATGGAAGTGTACCTGGCTATAGGAGAAAAAGTCTCTTCATAGTCTATCCCCTCTTTTTGGGAGAAGCCACGAGATACAAATATCGCTTTGTATTTTTCTATGCTGCCATCTGTAGCATGCTTGATCTTGTAGATCCATTTGGAAGTCACAACAGACTTCCCTACAGGTCTTGGGACTACATCCCAAACATCATTCTTCATGATCGATTGGTATTCCTCGACCAAGGAATCCTTCCATTCTTTCTTTTCTGCTACTTCTTCATAACTTGAAGGTTCTTTGTTCATAATGTCACAGAGTAAGGCAACATAACTGGTATGTGATCTATTCCTCTTCCTTTCTATGTGTTCTTCTTCTGGAATGCCATATCTTTCTGCATCTTGAATGAGCTCTCTAGCCCATGCAGGTTTTTTCATGTGAGAGTTCTTCTCACGGGGTGGATCTACAGGTTCTTATGGATCTTCTATTTCACGATCTACATCTGGAATTGCTTCAGTCATAGTGGTGTCTTGAAATTTGGTTTGCTTTGGTTCTTCATGATCTTCAACATGTGTCTTCCTTGACTTGATGAAGGCCGAGTTTTCATCAAATGTTACATCCCTGCTGACATCAATCTTTTTGAACCCTGGAAACTATATTCTGTAAACCTTTGAGCTTTCACTGTACCCCACAAAGATGCCCTTCTTTCCTAAAGGATCTATCTTTGTCCTCTTTTCCTTTGGGACATGAGTATATACTGAACAACCAAATATTCTAAGATGGATGAATTCAGGTTTCTTACCAGAGAATACCTCTTCTGGTGTCTTGTTGTCCAATATCTTGTGAGGTGTTATGTTCTGCACATATACAGCTGTCCTAGCTGCTTCTGCCCATAGATGCATAGCCAGATCCTAGTCATGTAGCATTGCTCATGCTGCTTCCATGATTATTCTATTCTTTCTTTCTGCAAATCCATTTTGTTGTGGATTGTAGGGAGCAGTCAACTCCCTCTTAATCCCTGAATCAATGCATAGTTTCTTGAAATCACTTAAAGTGAATTCTCCACCATTGTCGGATCTTAATGTCTTAATCTTCTTGTCAGTTTGATTTTCCATCAAGGCTTTGAATTCCTTGAACTTATCAAACACTTCATCTTTGTTCTTCAAGAAGTAAACCCAAGTCTTCCTAGAGAAATCATCAATGAAGGAGACATAGTATACATACCCACTCAAAGAACTGGATGACATTGGACCACATACATCAGAGTGGATGATCTCCAAAATTCATTTTGCTTTGCTTTCACTGCTTGGAAATGACTTCTTAATTTTCTTTCCTTTCAACATCTTGTGCAAATACCTTCATGCTTTGTCTTGATTTTAGGAATACCTTCTACAACTTTACTTGCAATTGGTAGTGCTCTGTAGTGCACATGTGCAAGCCTCCTATGCCAAAGTTCACTTGGCTCCATGGATTCATGTACCATGGCGTGTTCAGGTTGTCCATTCAATTTGTACAATCATCCCTCTTGATCTTCAATCACCACTGCATCATCTATAGTTTTAACCTTTGGCCACATTAGGACTTGGCCATCTACAAATGCAACCCTCATGCCTTTTGAATCCAATGCAGATATGGAGAGTAGGTTCTTCTTGAGCCTAGGTACATATAGAACATCTTTCATCTTCAAAGACTTCCAAGAGTCTAGGTTGTAGGAGGCTTCACCACTTCCTTTGATAGGGTATTGATAGTCATCCCCAAGTTTCACCTTATGGGGTGACTCATGTTCAGATAGATCTACAAAGGATTCTTTAAACCCAGTCATGTGTTTGGAAGCCCCACTATCAATAAGCCAATCATTACATACATGAGATATAGTACCTGTGAGAGTAGAGATTAGAACATATTCATCTTCACTAGATGAGTCATCACTTTCTGCTCTAGCCTTCTTCTTGGGAGGTTCATCATCCTCAGCAGCATGAGCATGATATCTCTTCTTGTTTCCCTTCTTGTTGTTGTTGTTGAATCCCTTTTTGTTCTTAGGACAATCTACATCAAAGTGTCCCTTCTCATTACATGTGAAGCATCTCAGATCCTTCTTACCCTTTTGATGGTTGTGAAAAGGTTTCTTGTGATGAGAGTGCTCCTTCTTGGGCTTGCTTCTTTTGGTGTGAGCTATGAGAGCTTGATCTTCACTTCCCATCTTTTCTTCTCAGGCTACAAGCCTAGCCTCTTCTTGTGAACATTCCTCCCACAGTCTACTGAAGGAGATCAACTTCCTTCTTGCACATATTCCTTGGATGAAGGAATCCCATGACCTAGGTAGGCCATTCAAAGTGGTCATAACAATTTCACCATTCTCCACTAATTCATCCACAGCTTCAAGTTGTTCCTTGATCTGAGAGACCTTAGAGAAATAGGATTGAATGGTCTCTCCATTCTGAAGCATTACCCCTTTCAATTGGTTCCATAGAGTCATCTTCTTATTTATGTTCTTTCCTTCAAATAGCTTGGTCAGGGAATCAAACATCACCTTGAGTGTATTTATAGATGACACATGTGGAATGAGATGGTCTTTAATGGAATCAACAATGATCCTCTTTTCCTTGACCAAGTTCTTCTTATGTAAGGCCTTAGCCTCTTCTCTCTCTGGGACAGGGACCTCTTCACTTATGTAAGTGTCCAATTCATTTTCTTCCAGGATTAACCCAATCCTATACTTCCATGCTCGGAAGTTATCAGCCCCTTCAAGCTTATTATCAAGCTTGGTGGGTGAGACATTTTAAAGAGTAATTCAAATGGAAATAGAAAAAATTTAGGTCTTACCACTCAATTTGCAGAAATCTGGATCTGGTGGTGGATTAGGGTTCATTAGAGAAACCCTAAAACATAAAAATGTGAATTTCAAACTTCTGAAAGGATAGAAAGATGCACCGTGATGAGCTGATCAACCTGGTATATTCAGAATTTGAAATCTGCAAAGTTTCACCCTTCAGAAATGCCTTTTAGTCTCCCGGATTCACTAGGGGGGACCCTGAATTAGGGTTTGAGTTTCCTGGAGCTTCACCCAAACAAAAAGTTCGATCCAAAGCTCTAAACTTCGATTTTTCCAAGGAGCTTCCAGCTATGGTATCAAAATTCAGAAATTCCAATTTTTGTGGAAACCCTAATTTTTAGGGCCAAAAATGAAAGTGCCCAGAATTGAATTCTGATTGAACAGAAAGATGTGCCTTGTTGAGGAGATTCAAAATACCCTACCGCCTTTCAATATATGTGGAGATAAACCCAATAAACAAGAATCCCTAGCTTCCGCAACTGCATAGTGTCTTCTTCTCAGGTTAGCTCTGATACCATGTTAATTTTTGAGCATTAATTCAACATACTCTAGGATCTTTACTGAGAGAATAACATGTATAGCATATCAATCATATCAATCACAACAAGCAATCACATAAGACAATAGGAACACAGATTTTCACTGGGGAAAACCATGAAGGTGAAAAAACCCCACAACTTCCTCAGAGATAAAAAGAGCAATGATACAACCCAAGTACAAGAGATAGTCCTCCTAGCAGCTACTCCGCCTTCCTCACTTATGGGCCACTTTTTGGTGAGTGTAGAAGTGAATAATGAAGTGATCAAATAGAGTGCTTCCTGCACTCTATTTTTACATGACCTGACCTACCTAATAAACTAGTAGGTCGGACTTGTCTAACTCAGTCTAATAACCCATGGTAATACTAATCAGGGCCGACCCCACACTAGGTGGTCTAATAACCCATCAAATGCGAGTTTTGATACTTGCGACACTTTTGTATAGAGGAATAATAACATCTCTATAGGAGTACAATATACATAGGTGAAATACATTCCGAAGTTACAATTACATCAACAACATAGTATATTTTAATATACACTATAGAAACACAATCATGTATTTGACATTCATACCCTTATAAGGTTCAAATGATCATGTGATTTCAACCCTGACAAATGTCCTACATCGAAGTAATTCCATATGGTCAACCCTTATAAATAAGGTCCCTTCATACCCAATATAACATCATTTCCAACATAAATATTATCTTTCTTTAAAATCCATGGGACATCACCTTCTTTAAAATACCAAGAGGTACCATCCTCTCCTCTATTTTATTTTCTTGGCTAATGTCTCTTTTTTGTATTCGAAGAAATAAGATCTCTTCTAATATCCAATGTGTCCTTTTTTTATGATGCGTTCGGCTGCCTCACAACTAGCCGAACAAGCTGCAACATACTTTGCTTCGGCTATACTCAGTGCTACATAGGACTGCTTCCTACTAAACCAAGAGATCACACCTGATCCCATACTGAAGCAGCACCCAGAAGTGCTCTTCCTATATGTAGCACTGCCTGCCCAATTTGAATCAACATAACCCCACAGGTTAATCTTTTGATTCGGATCATACTTGAGCCCATAATCAATCATACCCTTTTGGTACCTCAAAATATGCTTTACAGCAACTAGGTGAACACCTCTAGGATCCATCAGGAACTGGCTCAATGTGTTCACCGCAAAGCAAATATCTGGTCTTGTGTTCGTCAGGTACATCAAGGACCCAATCATCTGACAATACACCATGACATCAACCATCTCAGATGAAGCATCACATAGAAGCTTCAGGTTCGATGCCATAGGTGTGGCCATGGCCTTGCAGTCCATCATCTTGAACCGCTTCAGGAACTCTACTACATACTTCCCTTGTCCAAGGAATATTCCATTTGCACTCTGCAACACCTCCATTCCTAGAAAGTAATGCATCATCCCCAAGTCCTTCATCTCAAACTCGGCAACAAGATTCCTCTTTGTATTGACAATCAACCCATACTCACCTGTAACAAATAGGTCATCCACATATAGGAGTAGTATCACTGGATTTCCTTCCTCAACCTTGTAGTAAAGGTTGGAATCCGCTTTACTCTTGGTAAATCCCAAACTAGATAGAAAGTTGTCTATCCTACCATACCAAGTTCTAGGAGCTTGCTTCAAGCCATACAAGGTTTTCTTCAACCTGCACACATATGACTCCCTGTCATGTGTCTCCAAACCAATTGGATGCTCCACATATACTCCTCTTCGACTACACCATTCAAGAAAGTTGTCTTGACATCCATCTGGTGTATCTTCCACTTCATCACTGTAGCCAGAGCAAGTACTATTCTGATGGAAGTGTATCTGGCTATAGGAGCAAACATCTCTTCATAATCTATTCCCTCTTTCTGGGAGAAGCCATGAGCTACAAACCTCTCTTTGTATTTCTCTATGCTACCATATGTAGCATGCTTGATCTTATAGATCCACTTGGAAGTCACAATAGACTTCCCTTCAGGTCTTGGGACTACATCCCAAACTTCATTCTTCATGATCGACTGGTATTCCTTGATCATGGCATTCTTCCATTACTGCATCCCGAATCCTAGGAACTTCAGATTCTTCAATATCTTCAATAGATAGTTTTCTTTAAATTTCATTGCTGGAACAAATGTTGTAGTCCTTCTTTTGTAGGTGATTGTACACGATCTTTTTTACAAGTCAATTTCAATTGCATGATTAGAAACTTCTCATAAAGGCATACGTTTTACAATCATGCAATTATCTTAGCCAATGCTTCAATACAACATTTGTCCATATCTCGTAACTTTTCTAGATGCCTTCCATCTCTACCAAAACATTGTTTAACAGTTTGCACTACTCCCAACATGTCAGCAAAGAGGTTTCATTCTAGATAAGTAGCAATGGAATGTTGTACAGTACCATAGGCCACTTACCCAATATTTGCATATTAGTAGTATACTATTCATTAATGCAATTATTCTAATATGCATAATACACAACCTAAGTCTAGGAACATAAGTAAATACATCATTGAACAATTAAACAATTAAACACTCATATATACAAGAAATGACAATTCAAATACTTATCTTTGTTTGGGTGGACTCCCTCTGAATCTTTGCTTCCTTGCAGGAGCTGCTGGAGTCTGACTCTGAATTAGCTTCTTCTACTCCTTTCTATTGTGGATTGTAAGTAGTAGTCAACTCCCTCTTAATCCTTGAATCACTGCATAACTTCTTGAAGTCCTTTGAAGTGAATTTTCTACCATTGTCGGATCTAAAGGTCTTGATCTTCTTTTCTGTGTGGTTTTCTATCAAGGATTTTGAATTCCTTGAATTTGTTGAATACTTCATCTTTGTTCTTCAAGAAATAAATCCAAGTCTTCCTAGAGAATTCATCAATGAAAGAACCATAGTATACATACCCACTTAGAGAACTGGATGACATTGGACTGCATACATCAGAGTGGATAATTCATTTTTTTTCTTACTTGCTTGTAAATGCCTTCTTTGTGTTCTTTCCTTCTGCAAATCCTTTGCAAACATCTTCATACTTTGACTGAATTTCAGGAAGACCTTCTACTGCTTTGCTTGAAATTGGTAGTTCCCTATAGTGTACATGAGCAAGCATTTTATGCCAAAGTTCACTTGGCTCCATGGATTCATGTACCATGGCATGTTCAGGTTGTCCCTTCAATTTGTACAATCCTCCCTCTTGCTCTCCAATCACTACTGCATCATCTATGGTCTTACCTTTTCGCCACATGAGTACTTGGCCATCCACAAATGCAACTCTAATCCCTTTTGCATCCAAAGATGATATGGATAGGAGATTCTTCTTGAGCCCAGGTACATATAGAACATCTTTCATCTTCAAATACTTCCCAGAGTCTAGTTTGTAGGAGTCTTCACCACTTCCTTTGATAGGATATTGATAGTCATCCCCGAGTTTCACTTTATGAGGTGACTCATGTTCAGATAGATCTACAAAGGATTCTTTAAACCCAGTCAGGTGTTTGGAAGCCCCACTATCAATAAGCCAATCATCATATCCATGAGAGATAGTACCTGTGAGAGCAGAGATTAGAACATATTCATCTTCACTTGATGAGTCATCACTTTCTGCTCTAGTCTTCTTCTTGGGAGGTTCATCATCTTCAACAGCATGAGCATGATATCTCTTCTTGTTGTTCTTGTTCTTGTTTTTGTTGTTGAAGTCTTTTCTTTTCTTGGGACATTCTGAAGCAAAGTGTCCTTTCTCATCACAATTGAAGCATCCAACATAAGAGAGATATTTCTTCTTTTGATGGAAGTGAGGGTGTTTCTTGTTGTGATATTTCTCCCTCTTAAAATTACTTCCTTTAGTGTGTGTTTTGAGGGCTTGATCTTCATTCCCCATCTTTTCTTCTCGGGCCACAAGCCTAGCTTCTTCTTGTGAACATTCTTCCCATAGTCTACTAAAGGAGATCAATTTCCTTCTTGCACAGATTCCTTGGATGAAGGACCCATGACCTAGGTAGGCCATTCAAGGTGGTCATGACAATTTCTCCCTTCTCCACTACTTCATCCATAGCTTCAAGTTGATCCTTGATTTGAGAGACCTTAGAGAAATAGGATTGGATGGTCTCTCCATTCTGGATCTTTACCCCTTTCAATTGATTCCACAAAGTCATCTTTCGATTTATGTTCTTTCCTTCAAACAACTTGGTCAAAGAGTCAAACATCTCCTTAGGTGTCTTTAGGGAAGACACATGGGGTATGAGATGGTCTTTTATAGAATCAACAATGATTCTCTTAGCCTTGACCAAGTCCTTCTTGTGTAAGGCCTTAGCCTCATATCCCTCTGGAATTGGAACCTCTTATTTTATGTAGGTGTCCAAATCATTTTCTTCTAGGATTAACCCAATCCTATACTTCCATGCTCAGAAGTTATCAGCTCCATCAAGCTTATCCTCAAGCTTGGTGTGGTGAGACATCTTAAAGAGTACTTCAAATGGAAATA
This sequence comes from Larix kaempferi, assembly GCA_027924585.1. Classification (NCBI taxonomy): domain Eukaryota; kingdom Viridiplantae; phylum Streptophyta; class Pinopsida; order Pinales; family Pinaceae; genus Larix; species Larix kaempferi. The sequence continues at coordinate 2,685,842 of BSBM01000870.1, forward strand.
GAAATTTTTAGGTCTTACCACTTGACTTGCTGAAAACTGGATCTGGAGTTGGATTAGGGTTTGTTAGAGAAACCCTAAAAATTCAAAATTTGAATTTCAAACTTCTGGAAGGATAGAAAGATGCGCATTGCTGAGCTGGTCAAGCTGGTATATTCAGATTTTGAAATATGCAAATTTACACCCCTCAAAATTGCTTTTGAGATTTTTGGATTCACTGGACAGGACCCCAAACTAGGGTTTGATTTTCCTGGAGCTTCACCCAACCAAAAAGTTCGATCCAAAGCTCTAAAATTTGATTTTTCAGAGGAGCTTCTAGCCGTGGTCTCAGATTTCAAAAATTCCAATTTTTGCAGAAACCCTAATTTTAGGTCAAAAACTGAAATAGCTCAGAATTGAATTTTGTCTCGACAGAAAGATGCGCCCTTGCTAGGAGAGTAAATCTAACCTCCTATCTTTGATGATCAGTGGAGAGAAACCCAAATATTAAGAATCCCTAGATTCCGCAACTGCACAGTGCTTTCTTCTTAAGTCAGCTCTGATACCATGTTAATTTTTCGATAATTTCATTCCATTATCATTAGGATCTCTAAGAGAATAACATGTACAACATATCAATCATAAAAACAATCATGCAAGCACACAAGAGACACAAAGTTTCATCGGGGAAAACCAAGAAGGTGAAAAACCCCGCAAATTCCTCAGAGATAGAATAAGCCCAAATATAAGATCACAAGGATCAAACCCAATAAGATGTCTCTAGCAGATGCTCCTCCTCCTCCACATGTGCGCCACTTTCTCTCTTAGCTATGTGAGCTTGAGAAGTGAGTGAATGAATAGAATGAGAGAGGCACACCCTCTATTTATACATTGACTTGAACTGCCAATTAACCAACAGGGCTGACTTGCTAATCAAGTCTAATAACCCAACCACTTGACCGAACTAGGGCCGACCCCACACTGGTGGTCTAATAACCCATCGATACAAATAATGACACTTACAATGTAACTTGCGACACTTGCAAATAAAAATGATGACACTTCCAATCAGAGGAATAATACATCTCTGTTGGATATACAATAAGGTACAAATGTAATATACAAGTGAATATCTTTCGAAGTTACAAATACATCAACAGAGTAGAAGGTTGATTCGCCAGTAATGTTCAACACAACGTTAGAGGAAAGAAAAGTTGGAGATCCACAAAATGGGGAAGAAATGAACAATGTGCAAGCTAAAGAAGCATAAAAGGAAGAAACATAGAAAGAAACTGCTAAGGGGAAGTTGAGAGAGAAGAGGAAGGAACTTGAAAGTGCAGTGCCAGAAAAAGGGCAAAGGAAGAAGCACAAAGTGACTAAACCACTAGGCGAATCACAATTACATGTCGATTACTATGAGAGCATCGCGACATGAGTCAATGAGCACTTGGAAGAGACACTTGCTTTGAAGGAAGCTAAAAGCAAAGAAGTCTAAGCGAACCTGATTCAGAACCTCACAGAGCTTAAAAGCATGGTCGTGAAGATAGAACAAGTTCAACAAGACTTGGTGCGCGAGTCTGATTCTGAAGGCAAGTCAGGCGAGTCAATCCAAAGGTAAATAAAGACGCCTTCCTTGAAGATGAAACCTCGCTTAGTTAGAATTGAGCTAATCAAATGTTATCTTCCCAAATGATGAACTAGTTGAAGGTGCGAAGTGGTTGGAGCACCTGGATATTAATGTAGGCAAGCTGCCCCTAGAAGAATTACACAATTTGCACTTGTAGGTTGTGGAAGAAATAAGAGATAGAGAAATTGCATCTCATAACCAACATCTATAGTTAGAGGAAATATATAAGGAGCTTAAGGGTGAATCTATGGAGAAGAGAAGAGAGCTAATCAGTGTTCAAGAGAAACATCGGAGACTCAAAGAAATAATCGCAACAGTCTCCACGAAGATACCTGAGTGCGAAGAAGAACCCGAGGTAGACGAAACCATACTTAAGATTGGTGCCGCAATGGGAAATATTAAGGCATAGATGGTGGATATGGATATTTCCTATAAAGAGAATATCACTACTCTAGAATATAACCAACAAGATGGAACTCCGAAGGATGACAAACAATCCATAAGTGAAAAATTGAGGATGTCAACAGAAAACATCTCAGTAGAAGTGGCGAGATGTCAGGACTTGCTCCACGAAGCCACTAGAGTATGGGCCATGCTCCAGGAAGATCCTGAGTTGCAGAAGATACAAGATGAGATGTAACAGCGAAAAAAAGAGCTTGATGCCGTGAACAAATCTATGAAGACTTTGCCACCAAGGAAGAAGATCCAAAAGTTCACAGAGACAAAGGAACTGGAAAAAGAGTTGAATTATTGAGGGAAAAGGAGGCTGACACTTCAGCGAAGTTACAACCCATGCAGGAAGAAGCGCTCGTGCTTTCGGAGGAGATTGAAGAGAAGTTACAAGAACTCTACACCACAGAGTATACGGTAAAGCAGCATGCTCACGAAGCCATCTCACAGGATATGTTGGAGACTATTAAGGAGTTTGAGAAGGAAACAAAGGAAACAATTGTGAGGCTAAGCGTAACTCTTCAGGACTTCACTGCGAAGTTGAGTACCCCAAGGGATGCGCTGTTGAAGCTTCCCAGCAGAAGTGGATCAGGGACAACCGATGAGTGAGTGTTAGGGGCCTATTGGGCGTGGCCCAAGTTAGCACAGGTTTGGTGAAGCGAAGTCCAAGTTAGCGAAGTTTGTTTGAAGCGTAGCTCACGTGCAACAATTTTGAAGAAGAAGTACGAATTCGATGAGGCCTAATACTGGCCTATTTTGGGGAGAAGTGACTCCACAATTCCCAGGAGCAGGGTATGGAGCAATGCGAAGATGGTGGATAGGGGCCTTCTTCCTTATTAAAGGCAGACGTACAAAAGATGACCATGGTAGTTGGAGCAGTTACGGAAGAATCAGAATCCTGACAGCTACAAGAACAGTGTTGATCAGGCGAAACGTGGAAAGGACGCACTAGGGTACAGTCAGTGCCGCGCAGTCAGAGCAAGAGGATGTCAGAAGAGAGTTAGAGACAAGGAAGTGGTGCAAAGGACAACCAAGTACAAGCAAAGTAGTTGAGAAGTTATGGAAAAGTATGGTTAGCAGAGTAGCCACGCCTTTTTGGGGTGTTTAAGGGTATTATGGGGTTTTTGTCCGATAACTATTGTAAATATGTGACCTTTGGGAACAATCTATAATAGGGGAAATTTTGTATAGGGAAGGGTTGAATAATGTTGGATTTTGGGGGGATTTGGCTAATGATTGTAAGAAATGAAAGAGAGGAAGAGGCTCTGTAGCTGTGTGCACAGAGACCCATTGTAGAGAAGAGTCTATAGCTATGTGTGCAGAATGGAACTGTTATCCCTTATATAAACAACATTTCTCATGGACATAGCTCCCATCCAGTGGGTGAACCACGTAAATATTTGTGTTGTGTGATTGCATCTGTGAGATTGTTTCATGTTTATGTATGTTCATGATTTTGTATGTATTTTCATGTGTATGGTTGCTGAGAATAATATGTTAAGTGTTGGACACATACAACTGAATATGCAAGTAACTCTGAATATGATGAATGTGTAGTCGCATAGGTAACACTAATTCCGTTGTCGGGCTTGAACTGGTGATGTGCTCTGGTAACTGGAATTATAAGAGGACAGAGACATAAAACTAGGTGATCAAGATATAAAAGGAGTTTGCGAAGAAAGAACATAGGCATCCGCGCTTATATACAAAAGAGTGGCTACATAAATACCTATTTTTTGATATACACGAAATCGTCTTCGCATCTTTCGCCAACAACCTACACGAGTGGATATCAAGACTTGCAGAATGAAAAAACTGTTTTGAGGGTGGAGAACCTACAGTTTGGACTCCAGATCTGATTCATAGGCTTAAGGAGGTTGATAACCCAATTTCAAGAGCAGTATACTTCTAGCTAGATAGTGTACTAGAAAGCTATGTTACATAATTTTTTGTGGACTCTTTGAAGTCTTACAATGCAGTAGAAGGATATTTCTTTAAAGTGTTCAAAAGTAAGTACCTGAAAAATCTCAGTTTATATATTAAAATGCTATTAGCAGAAAAAGGTATCTTGAGAATGCAATAAAACTCATATGGATTTGAGTCTGTAATGTTCACTAACAAAGATAGTGACACTGAGAAAAATATTTATACTTTGTGAAGTGGCAAAAGATATAAGCCTAGCACTATAAAGAGGTCTCATTAGGCCGAACCTCGCATAATCCTAGAAACTTATTTAGGAGGTGACAAAAATTCATATCAGGTTGAGTTTGATAGTGAAACAGAGCCTAGACTGACTAGCTATCAACCTATCATTCTGCAGAAAACTCTAGTTGATCAAAGGAATACTACTGGTTTGAAGAACATCGGTAGCAGTAACACCTTGAGAGTTGATACTTAGAATCAACCAAGTAGTATCATACATACTCCATCTAAAAATACTACACCTCCTAGATGAAGAATGACAGACAAAATTAAGTTGCCTATTTTCAAAGGAATTGTCCTAGAAGACCCAGAGCAACACTAGTTTCTCTGTGAAGTAGTGTGGAATGTTAATCAAGTATAGGATGATGCTATAAGACAAGCTCAACTTGTCACTACATTCAGAGATAGAGCCTTGACATGGTTCATGAAATATTATGGGGGATAGAATAGAACACTAGTAGAGATCAAAACTACACTGATAAGAGATTTCAAGAAACCTAAGTCAGAATCTCAGTGCATGAAAAAGCTAAAAGAAATCAAACAAAATCCTAATGAGACTGTATGGGAATTTGATCATAAATTTAAAGCACTGTTAGATGAAGTAAGTTTCGACATAGCATCACAACAACATCAAGAATGGTACATAGCTGCGTTGTTACCTCATATTAGATTACCACTCATGCAACAGAAGGTTACTTCGTAGACAGAGGATTTAGAAATTGCGATGAAGCTAGAGGCTTCATCCATAGGAGAAACTAGTGCAGGAATGGTTTAGATACAGGAACAACTAGAAAAATTGACATTACAGTTGCAAGATATGAAGAAAGGAAAAGAAATCCAAGAAGAGGTTTGGTGTACCAAATGTAAAGGAGAAGGACATTCGAAGAAACACTGCCCTGTATTCTGATATTACATCGCTAGTGGAGAACCGAATCCATTGAATCAACAACAAGGCCCATGGTGTGAAATTTGTCGATGTAGAGGACATTTCCCAGAGGACTGTTACCTACTTCAGAAATATGTACAGACACCAAAGAATCTGTATTGTACATTCTGTAAGTCAGTTGGTCATGATTATATCAACTGTAGAGAATATGATCTCATGATAGTAAGAAAACATGATGTCTACATAGTTCAAGGAGAAACACAAAATAATAATGAAAATGTGCAATATGATCAAGGAACATTGAAAGGATGTGGTGGATTCATAGGAAGAGGATGAAACACTAGCCAAGGAGGAGGAAGAGGTTAGATTGTATGTTATAACTATGCCCAACCTGGACATCTAGCTAGACATTTTCAAAACTCTTGTACTACCTATAAATACTATAAGTCATTTGACCATGTCATTGAGGCATTTCCTGTTTTGCAAGGAAAAATGTAAGAGATAAGACTAGAAGCACATAATCAGAACATTCATATGATTGCAGCTGAAGAACGAAATAAAGATTGTAACATACATGTTGTGACACGAAGCGTAGCTATGCTAGGTAGAGATCAGAAAACTGAAGCTTTGAATTCTGAGGACCACATCGCGGAACAGAAACCTACTGAAGGGGTTTGGATAAGAAAAGCAACTAAAAAAATGCCTTCCTTCAACCTTAACAAAGAAAAATAATTCTTCCTGGAAGCCATAAAAGTTTTACTGAACTCAGAACCTGTGCCTACAAGAATCCACTTGCGAAGTGAACCACCGCCAGTGATTGATATGCCAATTTCATATGATGGATCACGTACTGCAATAGAACCCATATGTCCTATTGTGCATTTCCTACAGAGCTACATGAAGTTTTTAAAGCATGGAAATTCCTTAGCAGAGTTACGAATCCTATTCAGTCATTACGATCAACGTAATGCGATAAATGAAGCACATAGCATAGTTCACCATATCAAGAGTGATAGAAGTACTGGAAGAGAGTTGATATTAAGTGCACAGATAAGGGACTTTGAAATTTACCAGACATTCTTGAATCAGGCTCAGAAGAAACAGTTGGTTGTAAAAGCAACTAATTTTACTCTAATTGCAGGCCAACTATACAAATTAAGACCAGATGAAGTGCTGCGCAAATGTGTACTAGAACATCAGAAACCGACGATACTTGTTGAAGAACATTCAGGTGTATCTGGGGGCCACTACACATGAAGGGCTACTGCACAGAAAATTTATAGAGAAGGACTATGGTGGCATACATTACACAAGGATTCAAAGGAACATTGCCAAAGTTGTGATGTTTTCCAAAGGATAGGGAAGGCATCTCGTAGAGATGAGATGCCGTTGATGCCACAATTGACCTTGCAAGCATTTGATAAGTGGGATATTGAAATTGTGGGACCTATTGACCCACCAGGAAAGTGAATTGCTTCGATAGATATTATCACAACTACATATTATCTAACTATATGGGCATAAGCAAAACCAGTGAAGGACTATAGTGTAGTTACTTCCGCACAGTTCATCTTTGAGAACATCTTAACAAGGTTTGGATGTTTGAGAATCCTTATGAGATATCAGGGAACTCATTTCTTGAACAAGACCATTGAATATTTGACACATGAATTTCAGTTCTACCATCAGAAGAGCACACCATATCCTCCATAAGCTAATGGCATTGTTGAATCTTTTAACAAAGTGGTGGAAAATGCATTGACGAAGGTATGCAATAAAAACAGGGATGATTGGGATCTGTGAATACTAGCAGTATTATGGAAATATAGTACAACTTGCAAAAACTTGATAGGTTACACACCTTTCAGATTAGCATATGGACAAGAAGTTGTCATGCCCATGGAATACATTGTACCAAGCTTGAGAATTGCAACATTCACATACATGGATGATGATGAGACAATGGAAGAAAGGCTACTACACTTATTTGGGCTAGAGGAAGATTGCTTCATTGCATGCTTTCACCAACAAGTGCAGAAAGACAAAGAAAAAGCATGGCATGATAGGCATATCAAGTAAAAACTCTTCTGGGTAGGAGACCTTGTCCTCCTCTATGATAGTAAATTCATGAAATTTCCTGGAAAATTTAAAATGCACTGGCTAGGACCGTATGTAGTCAAACATGTTACTAATGGTGGCGTAGTTCAGTTGGCTACATTATTGGGAGAAAACCTACCAGGACTTATTAATGGAAGTAGACTAAAGCCTTACAAGGGTATTCCTACTCCTTTAGGCATCAGTTGATCAATAAGGAGAATTTTTTTAAGTGTCAAGTACAATTGAAATTGGACAATAAAAGCTGAGTAGAGTCTATACACAGTTTTGGTAAAAAGCGCAGTTCCATGAAACAGAAGCATGTGCTGCGAAGTACATTTCGCGAGCTGAGATGTGAAGTACAAGCAGGAAGCGCAGATGCGAAGTTCAGAATCGAAAGGAGGAAATGCACAGTTGACTGTGCGGATTTTTTTTAAGCTGCCAACATAGTCCGAGGAAAACTAGCCATTACAAATTTTTCGGTCAAAAAGTAGTCGTTATACAGTGTTTCGCAACTGGCTGCATTCAAATTTAAGACAGATTTGGCCATTTAGGATGCATTCAATGAAGGCAAGGACCAATATCTTAGCAATATTTGGCCAACAGACATGGCATTTAATGCCTAGATATCCATTTTTGGGCACACCTTAGGTCAACTGTGCCTATAAATAGAGCTAAGTGCATACTTACCGAATTTACCATGATTTTTTACTTTTACTACCTATAAATTTTGAGTTTTTACCAGCAAGATCACATAGAGTGATTTGCAAGTGAATGTATGAGCATTCAATGCTAGACGAGATTATGAGATATTTCAACCAATCCGGGATTAATGGATTCATGAAAACACTCGTGAAGAAGGTCGTTCTATAAAGAGGTGCCTCGTTGAGAAGCTCACCACGCCATATAGAAGAAATGAAAAAGAAGGATAAGCAACCATCCAGAAAACCAAAGAAGTCGAAGGTAGTGGGAATGTCGAAGCAACCTCTGCAGGAACCACCTCGCGACAGGACGATCTATCTTATGCCTAGGTACATTCCTCCATGAAGAGATGATGCACCACCTATTCAGATCTTGAAGAATGACCAGTATAAGATTCCACTGCCGCCAATATCTAGTCATGTGTGCATCCGCGAGAATATTCTAGGCAGAATTGCAGACTGTAAATTTTCAAATCACGATTTACTGCAGGAGGGGAAGGATGCTTAGCTGCCGAAATACCCTTAGTTTCAACCTGACCAATATATGTGTCGGAAATATAGTGAGAGAAACAAACAATCCACTCTTCATGTGCAGGATTGGCTTACCCTACTAGTGCCATCTGGGTTGCTGAACCTTCTACACATCCCGCACTTTGATCCAAGTCCCGAGCTAACTGCAGTTGTGTGCACTTTATTTTCATGCACACATCAAGGCTACTTGTGGCTAGACTGCAAGGTAGACATAAATATCTATCTAATCCACCAGATCACACATCTGAGTATGTGAGGTGTTGATCCCGTAGTAAAGTTCATGGGAAAATCCAAGGATAAGGAGCTCGTGAAGCGTATGAAGGAATAATTCAACTTTCAAAAGGGTAGCCGTGGTTATATCACAGCGAGAATCAAAGTCCAAGATATGCGCTTCACAGTCCAGCTACTGGCAGGAAACATTTCGAGGAAGTGTAGACCGAATGAGGTATCAATTGCTGCAGTATCCCTAGTTGCAAAGGCTAAGGATGTAACCCTATGTAATTCGTTCAATTATCTATTGAATGAGTTCTTGGACAATGCCCGCGAGACTCAAGAGAGTGGGATCCATTTCCACTATAGTTGGTTGCTGGTGTTAATCACATTTGTTGGCTGGAAAGAGCCACTATATCAGCAGAATGTCCCAGTCCTCATAGGAGACTGCAGAGGGACAAGGTTTGCGAACATGTGGGAAAATGTGAGGCAAAAGAGACAATGGATGAATAACGAACAATTGTATACCTACTATGAGAAGGTGTGTGACTTGATTCAATGTACTCCGCACATTTAGAAGGAGCTAATGAATGTGCATATCCGCAGGCTCATATTCAAAACTGACCTTCACTTTATATACATTCAGCCAAGGCCCAAGGGCTGAGAAGTAGAACCCATAATGCTTCGAAGGCTTGTATCAGCTAGATGCATAAAATATTGAATTGATTATTTAAGACTGGCCTCCAGAGTGGAAGGTTGATTCGCCAGTAATGATCAACACAATGTTAGAGGAAAGCAAAGTTGGAGATCCACAGAATGGGGAGGAAATGACCAATGCGCAAGCTAAAGAAGCATAAAAGGAAGAAACATAGAAAGAAACTGTTGAGGGGAAGTTGGGAGAGAAGAGGAAGGACACTGAAAGTGCAGTGCTGGAAAAAGGGAAAAGGAAGAAGCACAAAGCGACTAAACCACTCGGCGAAGCACATTTACATGCCTATGACTATGAAAGCATCACGATACTAGTTAATGAGCACTTGGAAGAGGCGCTTCCTCTTAAGGAAGCTAAAAGGAAAGAAGTCAAAGCGAACCTGATTCAGAACCTCACAGAGCTAAAAAGCATGGTCGTGAAGATAGAACAAGTTCAACAGGACTTGGTGCGCGAGTCCGATTCTGAAGGCAAGTTAGGCGAGTCAATCCAAAGGTAGATAAAGACGCCTTCCTTGAAGATGAAACCTCACTTAGTTAGAATTGATCCAATGAATGTTATCTTCCCAAATGATGAACTAGTTGAAGGTGTGAAGCAGTTGGAGCACCTGGATATTAATGTAGGCAGGCTGCCCTTAGAAGAATTACACAATCTGCACTTGTAGGTTGTGGAAGAGATAAGAGATAGAGAAATTGTGTCTCATAACTAGCATCTACAGTTAGAGGAATTATATAAGGAGCTCAAGGGTGAATCCGTGGAGAAGAGAAGAGAGCTAATCATTGTTAAAGAGAAACACCGCAGACTTAAAGAAACAATCACAGCAGTCTACGCAAAGATACCTGAGTGCGAAGAAGAGCCCGAGGTAGAGGCAACCATACTTAAGATTGGTGCCACAATGGGAAATATTAAGGCATAGATGGTGGATATGGATATTTCCTATAAAGAGAATATCACTAGTCTAGAATATCAACAACAAGCTGGCACTCCGAAGGATGACAAAGAATCCATAAGCGAAAAGTTGAGGATGTCAACAAAAAAATCTCAGCAGAAGTGGCGAGATGTCAGGACTTGCTCCATGAAGCCACTAGAGTATGGGCCACACTTCAAGAAGATCCTGAATTGCAGAAGATATAGGATGAGTTGCAACAGTGAAAAAAAGAGCTTGATGCTATGAACAAAGCTATGAAGACTTTGCCACCAAGGCAGAGATCCAAAAGTTTACAAAGACAAAGGAACTGCAAAAAGAGTTGAATTATTAAGAGAAAAGGAGGTTGACACTTCAGTGAAGTTACAACCCATACAGAATGAAGCACTTGCGCTTTCGAAGGATATTGAAGAGAAGTTACAAGAACTCTGCACCACAGAGTATATGGTAAAGGAGCACGCTCATGAAGCCATCTCATAGGATAGGTTGGAGACTATTAAGGAGTTTGAGAAGGAAACATAGGAAACAATTGTGAGGCTAAGCGTAACTCTTCAGGACTTCACTGCGAAGTTGAGTACCCCAAGGGATGCGCAGTTGAAGCCTCCCAATAGAAGTGGATTGGGGACGACCCATGAGTGAGTGCTAGGGGCGTATTGGGCGTGACCCAAGTTAGCACAGTTTTGGTGAAGTGAAGTCCAAGTTAGTGCAGTTTTTTTGAAGCGTAGTTCATGTGAAACAGTTTTGAGGAAGAAGTACGAATTCGATGAGGAGTAGTACTGGCCTATTTTGGGGAGAAACGACTCCAAAATTCCTGGGATCAGGGTATGGAGCAACGCGAATATGGTGGATAGGGGCCTTCTTCCTTATTAAAGGCATAGGTACAAAGGACGACCATGGTAGTTGGAGCAGTTAAGGAAGAAGCGTCGGCTTGACAGCTACAAGAACAGTGTTGATGAGGCAAAAAGTGAAAAGGATGCACCAGGCTACAGTCACCGCCACACAATCAGAGCAAGCGGATGTCAGAAGAGAGTTAGAGCCAAGGAAGCAGTGGAAAGGACAACCAAGGACAAGTGAAGTAGTTGAGAAGTTATGGAGAAGTATGGTTAGCGGAGTAACCACGCCATTTTGGGGGGTTTAAGGGTATTATGGGGTTTTTGGCCGATAACTATTGTAAATATGTGACCTTCGAGAACAATCTATAAAAGGGGAATTTTTGTATAGGGAAGGGTTGAATAATGTTGGATTTTGGGGGGATTTGGCTGACGATTGTAAGAAATCAAAGAGAGAAAGAGGCTCTGCAGTTGTGTGCGCAGAGACCCATTGTAGAGAAGAGTCTACAGTTGTGTGTGCAAAATGGAACTGTTATCCCTTCCCATTAATATAAACAACATTTCTCATGGACGTAGCTCCCATCTAGTGGGTGAACCACGTAAATATTTGTGTTGTGTGATTGCATCTGTGAGATTGTTTCATGTTTATGTATGTTCATGATTTTGTATGTATTTTCATGTGTATGGCTGCTGAGAATAATATGTTAAGTGTTGGACACATACAACTGAATATGCAAGTAACTCTAAATATGATGAATGTGTAGTCGCATAGGTAACACTAATTCAATGCAGCCTGTAGTGTGTGCAACTTCCCGAAAGCGCAATTCTAGATTCGCTCTTTTGTAGTGCAATGTGGGTAACTATCACTTGAGCGTAGTTCCAGAGTGTATTGCAGTATTAGAAGTGGATACGGAGTAGGTGTGACTTCGCTCAGTGGACTGGTTCCATAGTTGTGTATCACTGGGCTACAGAAACCTACTTCTGTAGCCACCCTATAACTTGGCCTTGGGTGAGACCTCATCTGTTCGCAGGCTATTTTCGAAAGGGCCAGTCAAAAGGGTTTTTTTTGGGTCTTTGAAATACGTAGAACCCAGGTCAATCTAAGATAAAGAGAGTAGACCAACAATTTGAAAATACCCAAGTAACATCTTGATTACCTAGAGGGAGCTTCTCAATGTCATCTTCTTTTTCTTGGAAAACCTAGCTAAGTGCAAAGTACCTGTTTATTACTTGATTTTTAGAACGAGAGTTGGGGAAAGAAGAGAGATGTTTGTATGCTTTACCATCTTTTTGAAGTATATAGGTATCGTATAGCCCATAATGAATGGAATTTTGATCATACTGGTAAGGATTCCCAAGAATTAATTTAATTTATGTTGATTCACAAAACAAGAAAAAAAATCAACTAGGTAGAAACTATAATTATCTTGTGGCAAGCAAGGAATAATAATCCAATTCTTGGTTGAGTCTAGAATATAGTGTTAGGAACAAGTCATTTAGCTTGCCACTGTTTCATTCTAAGTGAAACCCAATTAAGCTACAAATCATACAATGTTTCATGATGATCCAAGAACTCCAGAATTTTTACAATGATCCAAGGATTCCGAGCTTTACAAAGATTCCAAAGCTATCTCGAAGTAGAATAATTTGATTAAGATGCTTCTTCTTGTTCACCATTTGAGAGATTTTCACTCGTTACAATAAGATGTTTAGGACAAGTTCCAAATAACAGGTTCTAAAAATATAATTCAGATCAAATTATCATGGATAAGTGAAGTTAAAAGAACCTTGTATTGCAAGGCTTGCTTAAGTCCTTACAGTTTCCTACTGCAACAGATCAACATCCATTGAATCTTGATTCGTTAAGGCCAAAGGGGTTCACGTAAATTTATACTAGTTCATGAGAATTATTGTGTTAAATTTGTGGTTGAACTCTTCACACATACATTTGAGTGCGATGTTACACCCATGGAATATTACAATGCGGTACTCTGTACACTCCATATCAATATGATCAGAAGTCCACACCTACAATAAAACATATGATCTAGAAAAGGATAAGAAGGCATATAGTCGTAGCTCTTCTTCTCTTACCTATTTACTTTCAAAATAATCAATGGTTAAACATGCCCATCTAACCAGTTCCATCTGCTTAAGTATAGGACCAATCTATATATTCTACTTTTTGTATGTTACGGTAGGTTTTAGTTGGAATTTAGTAAATTTCTTTTGGTAAACTCCAAATTTGGAAGTGTTCAAATTATGTTTTTGAATTCATAAATAGATTCAGCACCCTCAAATACTCCAATGGCACCTAGATTATGCAATTTTCATAGCTAATATATATATATATATATATATATTTACAGATTTCCAACCAAACTTCGAACAAAACAACACAAAAAATATACTCAGCAAAGGTTGAAAACATAGAATATTTACACTACACCCTAACTATATGGCCATGTAGAGAATAGAGTTAAGCAGCACAATACTAGTGAGTTAACACTTCAAACAACAAGGGAATTATTATATTGATATGCTGATGTGTTTAAAGAACCAAAAGGTCTTCCTCTTTTGCTGCATATTCGAATGTGTGTTGAGTTGATTCCACAATCTTAGCTAAATCAACTTGCATATAAGGTCATTACCACAAAAATTGCAAAATTTGAATGACAGTCAAAGCAGCATCTTGAAGAAGTAAAGATTTAGTTGAGAACTTACCCATGCGATTCTCCCATGATATTGGGGCAAGATAAATGTACACTGACTACTAGGTTCTCAATAATATCACTGATAAAAAAAAGTATCTCTTCATATGATTGATGGTATTCTTGATTAGGACTACGAGAATAGTGTTGTACATGAATCTATTTAGCGTCAAGATATCATCAAGTTTGCAGGAATCCTACAGAAATATGCAAGACAATTTGAGCTCTATCAGTGGTTCATGATGTTGTTTGAACTCACTGATGCACTAGCCATCTCCATGTGACTGATTACTAACATATTCATGCATCATATTGGGAAATTCATTTGATGTATTGAATGTAATTCTAGTCTAAGGCAAGACTTGTAATGATAAAATGCAACAGGAAACTTGTGCAACATAGATTTTCAATAGTTCAAGGATGCTTTATGCTTTTCCCCAATGCTTTCTCTTCCCAATATAGATCCTTATGTATTGATATGGATGCTTCACAACATCCCCTAGGAGTTTCTATCAATTAGGGAAAACTGCATCCATGGCTTACAGTTCAGAGGCTGTTTCACAAGAAAATCTTAACTTGTTCTCACTATATAGATTTATATGCCTTGGTTCAAGCACTCGACAACCACAAAACTAACATCTGAGTAAGGAAGTTAATTTGTATAGTGATATCAAACAACCATTTCAATTTCTTACATATTAATCTAAAATTTAGGATCAACATCTAGACATTAAGTGACCATTATATTTGCAGCAATTTCATATAGTGATTTAATACAAGGGAGCCACCAACAAAGTGGTTGGCTTTCTTCGATGTCCTCTAGTGCAAATACTCGGGGCCCACAACGTATTAGGATTGGAAGGATCTGTACCCTTTAAGTTTGCACTTTGGTTCTAGTATTGCAGTAATGCAGCAACCTACAGTCACTAATTATATTATATTTTGGATTACACGCTCCAAGACAATTTGCAATATAGCCTTTGCATTCTTAATGGAATCCTTCAAGATATTCTTCCAAAAGAGACTTTCTTTTCTTCATGTAGGTCACATTTTGGAATAAATAGAAAATTTGAGCATCTGCAACATTATTTCTACCAGTCTAATAGTCACCAATGAGAGAGATCATGTTCAAAATTATCTTCACGGATGTTCACATTGAAGTAGACTGAAGCCTTCAAATTAGCTTGTGTTTCCATGAGTGATTGATGGAGTGAATTGTGTCTGTAATTATTAGGATTTCAGTATGCAATTTATGAATTTACGGAGTGGATATTTTGTCAGTAGATATTGTGATCAGTGGGGCATATTGTTGTTCTCAGCGGTGGAGAGATTGGTTGGTTGCAATAGTAATTAATTCACAGAAAAAATCTGATTGATGAATGGCCATAAATGTTTTTTTATATTGACCTATGAGGGAGTGTTGTTTATCAGGAAAAACTACTTATAATGGATGTTGAAATGAGTGTTAGGTTAGTTTTATCATTAGCCAGTGTTATCATTGATCTTGATTAGGTCAAGTGGCCACCTGAAATATACGGTCACCTATGGTAAATTCTAGAGATAATGGTTAGATGCCCACTCATTTTTTATATATGTAATTACACCTCAAATATTGCTCCTCACGGAAAAAATACTTGGTATTTTTATATTATCTTGACGACATACCCACTAGCAGTGGCATAGGTAGTGGCAGTAGCAGTCTTCCTTGTTTCTTCCTTATGATTTCCAACTTCTGTTGTTATTTTAGTGTTTAGAAGATCCATCTTGAAATGGATCAAATGTGTCATCATTTTAGATTTGGGGGATCATACTCAACATCTTGAATTTTGGCTTCTATTTTTTATTGATCTGCATATTTCAAGAGCACAATAATGATCTAAACATTGCTCATCCATCTCTTGATGTACTTATGCTAAGGGCTAGGATGCGTTTTTAGTTTTCTATAAAAATATATTTCAGGAGCACAATAATGACCTGAAAATTTCCCATCCATATCTTGATGCACACTTGAGTTGAGGAATAGTATGGAAGTCGATGTCCAATTTACGAATGTATTTTGTCTGGCATTTATGCTAGTTGCATGTTTGTGAGTATTTGTTGGTTATTAAAAATATTGATGTTTCCTTTCAAAACAATTCTTTTGCTTAGACAGTTACAGTAAGTGTATTATGGTATAATACCTTGGTCACATTTCTTCTTTGCATATAGTAGTTTTAGATTGTTATGGATATCATACGATTTAATGCTCAACCAACTCATTGCTCTTTTTGAAATTGGATTTGTCTTCTTGTTTACAGCTTAGTGGTATTCATTTTCTGGCTTTTGAATTAAAATTTATAACGATGGTTTCTGATACCGAAAGACATCATACTTCACAAAATTACGAGGTTCACAAAAAGTTATTCATTCTACATACCCATCCAAAATCCATTTTAAGAATAAATTTATTCAGGGTATGTTTCTCGTTGATTGTTGTCTATACCCATAGATGCAAATAGACCAGGTGGAAATGTCGGAGACATTTCAACCACGTGGATCTTGTTATTATATATGAAAATCATGTTATTATATATAAAAGGCAAGGGATAGGCTAAAATAAATAATAGAGGGACGAACAGATTCCTAATCAATGGGACTATTCTGGTAGCTTCAATAATGATAGGGGCTGGAATTAATAATAGTAAGGGCCGATATAATAATAATAGGGCATTATCCACCCTGGGATCAGATCATTGGCCCCTTCTACTGGCCTTTATTTTGACTTTTGGTCCACTTTCTTTCTAGTTTCGTTTTGGACTCTCCTACTATTATATTGCCTTCAACATTGGGCTTCTTTGGTTTAGGTCTATACTTTGGTTAAAGGTCAGCTGTGACCTCTTCCTCTCTTCATGGTATGCACTGGGATATTGCCTAGAAGTGCCAATAGTGCCTAAATTTGGTCTACAAATAACTTGTGATTACTGCCAAGAGCATTTTGTGTTAGGAAATGTTGGGCTGATGCTAGTAGTATTTGGGGATAGATCTCAAATACAACCTCTTCCTTCTTAACTTGAAATTTTTCTTGGGTTATTAACTCTTTTCTGTGCCAGTTGGGTTATTAACCTCTATAATTTGGGTTCTTATGGAATCAACCTCACCATACACTCTTGCAAGATCCTTTGAAATAATTTTGTTAAGGCCAAATCCAAAGCTATGGCCTGGAAAATCTACATGGAATGCTTGGATAGAAGAATCAATGCTAATTCTTGGACTTTCCTGAAGTATAAAGAAGATATGGAAGGATTCACAAAAGGAATGTAAATGTGTATGAGAAACAAAATTTATCGATGCAAGGATAATTATGCTTGAAATCAATGACCCTGAAGAAAATCATAAAAAAACAATAAAATAGGTGAAAAACCTACAAGTCAGCTCTTATGTCTGGAAATAACATATAATGTCAATTCTTATCAATTTCAACCATTGGGAATAACATCTTCTCAGCGGATTGTCAATTCTAACCAATTTCAACCCTTTTACGACTTCTAAGCGGTTTGATTGATGAGGCCTGGACTATAAATCTATGCTCTCGATGGGATCTATTTTTGTTTCTGATTTATATGAGACTGATTGTGATCGATGTAATTGAAATATGATTTTTTTTAAGTTGGGTCACGGTCAGTGACCTTTTGATATTTTATGGAAGATCTGTGTATGCTCGAGGAAAGGGTAAAGATAGTTTATATCTGGTTTTTGTCTTTATGGAGAGGAATCCATGGTGTTCTTTCACAAGCCTGAAAAATGTAATTTTGGACTTCCACATGGAAGAATAAAATTACGATTTTTTTAGATGAAAAAATAATTTCCAAACCAAGAAAAAATTAAACCTAGAAATGAAATTTCGCACTTCATCGTATAACTTAAAATTCGAAGCGATAAAGCAGAAGATGACTGCCCTAATGGTGTCTTGGAATTTCTCCCTGTGATATTAGAGTTTAATCACTGAGATTAAATTTAACCGACGATTTAACAAAAAAAACCACCCCTTCCCTCTTAGCTGTCACTCTAAAATATCATTCACCTTTCATAAAACCCCGAACTTCGACTAATAGTGTGCTAGTAAACCTTCTAGTGATTTCTATTCACGATGAAGAATGTCAAATGCTGGCACAGAAATTTTCTAATACTTGTGCGACTGATTTCCTATGCTTCTCTGCTGATGAACATGGAAAAAACATTCAAATGCGATAAAGAGCATGAGAAGAGGTATTTTCCCTCTACACGGTGTTCGCATGTGACCAATTATCATGTGAACATTCGCATGTGAAATGGGAGATTCAGATAGATTAAAAAGGTTATAATGGTAAATAGAGAAAGATAATATTACGATTTAAAGATATTGTCTTTTGGATGTAGTTTGGGTGGTTGGGAGGAATGATTTTTACCCTTCTTGTAAGTGACATGATGTTGTTGAGCTCCAATGTAATGATTAAGTGGATTATGTAATCATATTAGGTATTGGCATAGTAGTCATAATACTTTGGTTGTGTTCACTAGGAAAGATAATGGGTTTACAATTAAGTGTTTAAAATATGATTGTAACTTTGCTCACATTGTCATGGTTGTGATTGCTTTTGTACTTTTCACTTTTCTACAATTTATTAGTTTAAGACTTGTTTCTGCATTTTTATCCAAAAGTTTTATGTGACTAACATATATGCAATTGTCATTGACATATTTTCCCTTGACATTATGATGATTGGCATTGGCATATGCAATGGAAATTGGGGACAAGTGCAATTCTTTGGCAACTTTGGTGGAACATATACTCCCAACTTGTGATTGCTTGGTTGAAAAGCAACCAAATTGAATTGTGCTAATTGATCCCCTGTGATGCTAAATTTATGAATGTTTGTCTCAATAGTGATAAGAAGAATATTGTTAACAAAAATGTTTCTCTTACATCCAATGATAATTTATATGGACCTATATATGTCATTGATTACAACCAAAATTACATCCAAATTAGCATCCACAATTGACATTATTGCATCAATATGAGATATGTCTTTAATGTCATCATTACCATTGACTAGTTTTGTCCTTACAATGCAATTTGGTTTGGATGTTGATGCATCATGCATCATCATTTAGCCGCATTTCCTTCCACAAGTATATCTAGGGGATTAAGCCACATAACTAAAACTTTCTCCCAATTGAAATCTAACAATATGTGAGTATTTGTCTCTTGATATAAATGAAAATAGGGACATGATCCCTCTATTTTTATGCAACAAATTTACAAGCATGTCCATTAAATTTCTAACCTGATAGCAATGGTAGATGAGGCATTGTCCTAGAAACAATGATGGGAGAGAGGTGAGACATGAGCCACCTCCGTCTCACCGCGACGACACCTACATGAACCCCTTATAATATTTCACCAACATATTGTGGGGTGTGAGTCGATGGTTATACTATGCAAGGAGGAGCTTCTAACGAGAAGCAAACCGAGTCAAGGACATCTCTAGAGGGTCACAACTTGGCATATTTATGTGTGTTGTCGATGTGTATTGATTTTAGTGGTGGGCTTACTCCCATTTCTTTGTGTGATTGGCCTCTTACTTATGTTATGGAGGTGTATTACTCTACCTGGTTTCATGATACATTGTGACGAACATTGTTTCTCAATGATGGGTTGGTTTTTAGTGGTGTGGGACTCTTTGGCCTCCCATTTTTTGACTCTTTGTTCCCTGATTTGGAGGGAGGGAATTGTTTTTTTATGGCCCTTTGACTGTTTATGCTAATCCTAGTGGTGTTCTTCCACTATTAGAACACAAATTAGAGCTAGCTACTTGCATGTCTCCTTCCCTCGTTTTCTAATGTGTTGTATAATGAAGTTCCACAAATATGACCAATTTTTGCAAAAGACCAATGCCTTAAGCATGAAGACCTTTGTACAATTTCACTTTATGTTTTGTTCTCTAGTGGTCATTACTGCATGAAGTATGGTCTTTGAATCCCTTCCAACCAATATTTAAACAAAACGGGTGTGTGTATGTGTGGGTGTGGGTGTGTGAGCGAGTGACCGAAGTAATCCTTAAAATAAATGGATCCTTTTGTTAGGTGGTTCTCAATGTTTTTGAGGTTAGAGAAACCTTTTTTTGACATCTTTGTTTTGCATTTTGTTCACAAGGACATATAATTAATCCTTTCAAAAGCTGATAAAATAACTAATGCCCATCTTTCAACAAGTCTTTCCAAGAAAAAACATTTAGCATATGAACCTAACAACATATTAAATCGCCATCAAACTAGCCATATTATATGAGCCTGGAAATAATTCACTGACCACCTAAGATGGAAGAATTTTCACAAACAATGTACAGAAGAGAACAATATGACCCAATCAAATTGCAAAAATGTACCTTGAGGCAAATGCATCTCATATAACCTCAAAATCAATGTGTGGTGTCAGGAAGCTATAGAGTTCAAATCAATTTTTTAAAACTTAGACTTGGAGCACATACACATGTAGATGCTTTATCTAGATGTGGTCTTGTGGTCTTAGAGGGGTTTATTCATTTTTAGGAGTGGTGCGGGGGTCTACTTTTTTCCACAAGCATTTTTCCTATTTTTGGCTCATAGATGGAGACCTTTCTCCTCATTTCTATTTTTTTGTACTTAGCAGTTATATATACCTTACCTCTTTTTTTTGGTTTGTTTCCCCATTGATGACTTTTCCATCCATCCGCATTGTTAAAATTTAGTAAAATATTGTACAAATTCATTATCAAAATTGTAATTTTCCATTGTCATTGTGACACAACTAAAAATGACTAACATAAATGACTAATTCACATTAATCATTGTTATCTAGTTATATTTATATTCCCGTGACTAAATTAGTCATTTATGTTAGTCATTTTTATTTAGTCACTTGTTATCTAGTCATATATTTTATCACGTGACTAATATAGTCGTTTATCTTAGCCGTTTTTTGTAGGCTTATTTAAAATTGCTCAATTTTAGTCCTTTATCCCTTGAAAAAATAGTGGTGACTAAATTTTTTAGTCTCCTAGTCACTTATCTCTCATTTTCTACTAGTGATCATTCTTCAAATTGAAATACATATAGGGAATCAAAGAATGGATTTTCATTATCATGATGAATAATAGTATAGAAATATGCACATTGGTACAATGAAGAGGAAATGGGGCCTCCACAACTATCCAAGGGAAGATTCGTGCATCACCTTTGTGGCCTCTCAATCTCTAGCAACTGTCTCAAAATAGTCAGTGCTGAAGTAGAAAGTAGGTAATGGTCTCCTTCCATGGGGGGTTCACTAGCGATGCAATATCATATCACGTCCATTCATATTGGGGGTTTGAATTCTCTTAAAAATATCAAAAATATATTGTCTCATATTAAGGGGTCAAGGGGGGGGGTTTTAAATTTGACATAGTGATATAAATATTGGGGGTTATTTTATTCGGGTGGGTTTAGGAATAACCTCCTGTTAAATTTTCTGAATTTACTTCAATATGATCTAGGATCTTAACTGAGAGAACAACATGTACAGCATATCTACAGCATATCAATCATGGAGACAATAATGCAAGCACACAAGAGACACAAAGATTTACTTGGGGAAAACCATAAAGGTGAAAAACCCCAATAACTTCCTCAGAGATAGATAGAGCAATGATACAACCAACCAATAGAGATATCCATAACCTAGCAGCAATCCTCCTCCTCCATAAGTGTGCCTCTCCTCCTTGAGAGCATGTGTGAGAAGTGAGTGAGCAAATAGAGTGCCTCCCGCACTCTATTTATACTTGACTTGACTTGCCTTTTTACCTAACTCATGTCGGCTCTAACTTAACCACATAACATAATGCTGAGTGGGCCGACCCCCAATAGGGTGGTCTAATAACCCTTTGACCCACATGGCCGACCCCCAATAGGGTGGTCTAATAACCCTTTGAACCACATGACTTATACAGGGCCGACCCCAAACAAGGTGGTCTAATAACCCATCAAGTATAAGTTACGACACTTACAATATAAATGACGACACTTCCTTATAGAGGAATAATACCATATCTATAGGAATACAATATACATATATGTGAAATACATTCCGAAGTTACATATACATCAACACTCCCTCTTAACTAGGAAGGTATTTCTCAGCATAGTTCTTCTAGCACAAGTCATCTTCTCTGGATCATCGTCACTAGATAATCGTCATCGAGTCATCATCATCGTCATTGCTGCTGCTATCTCAATCAATCTCTGAATCTACTCGTCATAGGAAGTTCTACAGAGCCAGTCCTTTTTCATACTGGATGTAGGCCCACCACCTGCAGGTCTTCGTCATCACTGGCCATACTGTGGAATCCTCAGGACTTATTACGTGCGTCACAAAACCTCGAAAGAGCATCCCAGGATGTTACGGGTACACAACTCCGACCTGTAGGATCTCCCAGGGCGCTATTACATGTGACCCCACCACAAAACCTCGAAAGAGCATCTTAGGATGTTACGGGTACACAACTCCGACCTAAGATCTCCCAGGGCACAAATTACATGCGGTCCACCACAAAACCTAGCAAGAGCATCTCAGGATGTTACGGGTACACAACTCCGACCTGAGATCTCCTAGGGCACAAATTACATGTGGTCATGGCAAAACCTCGCAAGAGCATCTCAGGATGTTACGGGTACACAACTCCGACCTGAAATCTCCCAGGGCCCAAATTACATGCCATAGGACAAAACCTCGCAAGAGCATCTCAGGATGTTACGGGTACACAACTCCGACCTGAGATCTCCCAGGGCAACGAATTACATGTCCTCCCAGAGCAATGTCTCGAAAGAGCATCCCAGGCTGTTACGGGTACACAACTCCGACCTATAGGATCTCCCAGACATGCTCATCTGCACAACCTGATCCACGGCCACAGAGTATCAACCTGATACTCACCATACATCATCCTGATGTACTCATGATCGTCCTGATCATCATCACTGCAACGTCCTGCTGCATGTCATCTGGAGCAACATCCTGAAGCTCGTCATCTATGATCATCCTGATCATCACTGCAACATCCTGCTGCATGATCCACCTGATCATCAATGCATCTACCTGATGCATACCAAGTATCATACATGATCCTCCTGATCATCAATGTATCCACCTGATACAAACACATGATACATATCATCATACATGATCCTCCTGATCATCAATGCATCTACCTGATGCATACCAAGTATCTACCTGATACATATCATCATACATGATCCTCCTGATCATCAATGTATCCACCTGATACAAATACATGATACATATCACCATACATGATCCACCTGATCATACAATGTATCCACCTGATACATCAATGCATCCACCTGATGCATACCAAGTATCTATCTGATACATATCATCATACATGATCCTCCTGATCATCAATGTATCCACCTGATACAAATACAAATACATGATACATATCACCATACATGATCCACCTGATCATACAATGTATCCACCTGATACATATACAGATACATGGTCCAAGCATCCAACATGATGCATAAACAATACATACACATGATCCAACTGATCATATCCAGCATCCAACATGATGCGTACATACATACATAAAATGATCCAACTGATCATATCCTGCATCCAACATGATGCGTACATACATACATAAAATGATCCAACTGATCATATCCTGCATCCAACATGATGCGTACATACATACATAAAATGATCCAACTGATCATATCCTGCAGAAACTAGAACATCATCCTGATGCTCATCATCCAGCGCTTACATCCACAGCCATGTGAAGGATCCTCCTTCCAACATGCTTGGAATGGCTTCAGCAAATGTGTCCGTCACTTCTTCCTCGAAGTGTCCTCGATCTGAATAACGCCAAGCCTCTCTCTGAAGTACTCAAACTTCACCCTGGCTAGTGGCTTCATCAGCACATCTGGAATCTGCTCGTCCGTCACAACATACAGGAGCTTCACAACTCCTCTCTGCACCATATCCCTGATATAGTGATATTTGATCTCTATGTGTTTCGACCTGTCATGAAACACTGGGTTCTCGGACGGCTTTACACAACTCTGGTTATCACAGAAGATACCAGTAGCCTCCAACGGGAGATCAAATAACTCAGACAGTAGCTTCCATAGCCATACTGCCTCACAACTAGCTGAACAGGCTGCAACATACTCTGCCTCAGCTGTACTCAATGCTACGCAGGACTGCTTCCTGCTAAACCAAGAGATCACACCTGATCCCATACTGAAGTAACACCCAGATGTGCTCTTCCTGTCTGCAGCACTGCCAGCCCAGTCTGAATCAACATAACCCTGTAGGTTAAACTTTTGATTCACCTCATACCTGAGCCCATAATCCACTGTACCCTTTAGGTACCTCAGAACATGCTTTACAGCAACTAGGTGAACACTCCTCGGATCCGTCAGGAACTGGCTCAATGTGTTCACAGCAAAGCAAATATCTGGTCTCGTGTTCGTCAGGTACATCAAGGACCCAATAATCTGACGATACATAGAAACATCAACTGGCTCAGATGAAGCATCACAAAGAAGCTTCAGATTCGATGCCATAGGTGTGGCCATGGCTTTGCAATCCATCATCCCAAATCTCTTCAGGATATCTACTGTGTACTTCCCTTGACCAAGGAAGATCCCACCTGCATTCTGCCACACCTCCATGCCAAAAACAAATAGTGCATCATCCCCAAGTTCTTCATCTCGAACTCGGTAGTAAGCTTCCACTGTGTGTCAGCAATCAATCTATTTTCACCTGTAACAAATAGGTTATCCGCATACAAAAGTAGTATCACTGGATTGTCTTCCTCAACCTTGTAGTAAAGGTTGGAATCCACTTTACTATTGGTAAATCCCAAACTGGATAGAAAGCTGTCTATCCTACCATACCAAGTTCTGCACACATATATGACTATACCATGCTGTCTTGAAATCCATCTGGTGCATCTTCTATTTCATCACTTTTATATTTCTTAATGCTGCCATCTGCAACATGCTTGATCTGATAATTCCATTTGGAAGTCATAGCAAACTTCCCTTCATGTCTTGGGATTACATCCCAAACATCATTCTTCATGATCGACGGATCATGGCATTTCATTTCTTCATCCCAGATACTGGGAACTTCAATATCTTCAATATCTTCAATATATATCTTTGTTGCTGGAACAAATGTTGTAGTTCTTCTTTTGTAGGAGATGGCATACGATCTTTCCTACACAACAAGTTAAATTGCATGATTAGAAAACATCTCATAGTTTTCAGAACAAATTCTTACACATAAAGAAATATGCCATACAGTCATGCAATTATCTTAGCCAATGCTTCAATACAACATTTATCCATATTCCGTAACTTTCTATATGCCTTCCAATCTCTACCAGAACATTGTTAAGAGTGTGCACAACTCCCAACATGTCAGCAAAGAGGTTTCATTCTAGATAAGTAGCAATGGAATGTTGTACAGTGCCATAGGCCACTTACCCATGCATATTAGGAGTATACTGTTAATCAATGCAATTATTCTAATATGCATAATACACAACCTAATTCTAGAAACATCAGTATATACATTTATTGAACAGTATTATTTAAGAAATGACAATTCAAATACTTATCTTTGTTTGTTCGTTGGGTGGACTCCCTCTGAGTCTTCGCTTTCTTGCAGGAGCTGCTGGAGTCCTAATCTGAAGTAGCTTCTTCTACACCTTTCTGTTGTGGGATGTAGAGAGATGATCAACTCCCTCTGAATATCTGCATCCTTGCAGAAACTACTGAAGTGTGCTCCTTTGCTTTCTTGCAGGAACAACTAGAGTGTGCTCCCTCTTGATCTTTGCTTCCTGAATTACCTGTTCTTGAACTCATATTCATCCTTGGTCCCTATGCATGCTTATTAGTATCATGAATGTGTTGTCCTTGTGATCTCATATAAAATCATACATTCATTAGTATACTATTAAAACACAATACTCTCAAGCATGTATAGTCATGATCATTTCAAACAGAAATAATAAGCATTAGCATTTAAGGATTCTTATGGTTAGTCAAATCATAAGAAACATAACATGTCTAAACCTGTAATTACTCAAGCCTATGACTCTTCAGGTTAGTTGAATCATCAAACAAGATAAGAGATATAAAATGCATAAAACCTGTGATTATTCAAACCTATACCATCATGATTCTTCTGGTTAGTCATATCATCAATTATGGTAAGAAACATAATATGCATACAATCATGATTATTCAAACCTATGCCATCATGATTCTTCTGGTTAGTCATATCATCAATTAGTATAAGATCTTAACACAAGGTAGGATTCTATCTTGATATAGGAAAACATACCTGGATTAGCATGCTAGCTATTTATGTCTAACATACTCACATGATGTCTTCTTGTTCTTCTTCAATGACTTGTGCTAGTAACCTGTATATCTCATAAGTTAACTATTACAAAACCAAGTTATACATACCTTGTAAATGGATCTTCTATGAGATCCATGAGAATGGATGAATCTTTGTCCTCATGTTATCATGATCATATGTTCTTGGAATAGAACATGATTTGTCTTTCTTGGTGTACCTTTCATGTTAGTAGACAACATAAACCTCATACAACACCATAATGCATTAGTTCAATCATAAGTGTCAACACCCTAACCAATGAATATCTTCTATCATGCATTCATAATTTTGTTAAGGTGATACGACAAATCTTAAATCTAAATTGTACTAACCGTAATAACATGAAGACAAACATACCAAAAAATTAATTATGAACAAATCTCAAAGCATACCTCGATTAGTCATACCTGTCGAGATCACTTGTAATCTTCTTATGTAAGGCCTTAGCCTCATCTCCCTCTGAAACAGGAACTTCTTCACTTATGCAAGTGACCAATCCATCTTCTTCTAGGATTAACCCAATCCACTTGATTTGCAAGAACTGGACCTGGAGATGGATATGGGTTTGTCAGAGAGACCCCAAAAATTCAAACTTTGAATTTCAAACTTCCGAAAGGATAGGAATATGCGCCTTGATGAACTGATCGAACCGGTATATTCAGAATTTGAAAACTGCAAAGTTTCACTCCTCAATTTTGCCTTTGAAACTTCTGGATTCACTGGTCGTGACTCTGAACTAGGGTTTGATGAAGCCCACTCTTTTGCCCCATCAAAATGTTTGATCCAAATCTCTAAGCTTCTATTTTTCTGAGGAGCTTCCAGCCGTGTTCACAGATTTCAAAAATTCCCATTTTTACAGAAGCCCTAATTTTCCACTTTTCTGATCAAAGTCCCGAACTAGGGTCTAATCAAGCCCGGCCTTCTGCCCAACCAAAAATTCTGATCTTGGTCTCTAAATTTCTATTTTTATGAGTAGCATCCAGCCGTGGTCTCCGATTACAAAAATTCCAACTTTCTCCAAAGCCCTAAATTCCGGAAGCCATGAATGAAGGTACCAAAAAAATAATTCTGTTTTGACAGAAATATGTACCTGATTGTTTCTGGTGTAACTCCAAAAATATTGATCCACAGGGTCTGAAAAAGTTTCCTGAGATAGCCTGTCCTGTTATCTTTCCATCCTGACAGGTCTGACCTCAATTGGATTCTCTCAGAGAGAGTTATGCCAAATGTCGCAACGTGACCTGTTTTGGGATAAAACAGGAGAGCGAACTTGTACGGAGTGCCACGTGTCACTGTTTTAACTTCGGCCTCTGAAAAAGTTTTCTGAGATAGCTCGGCCTGTTACCTTTCCATCCTGACAGGTCTTACCTCAATTGGACTCTCTGAGAGAGAGTTATGCCAAATGTCGCAACGTGACCTGTTTATGGGATAATACAGGAGAGCGAACTTGTACGGCGTTCCACGTGTCACTGGTTCAACTTCGGCCTCTGAAAAAGTTTTCTGAGATAGTACAGACTGTGTACTACCTGTCACTTTTTACGAAATTTCATTTGGAGCTTCCTAGCCCAAGATATGACATTTTTCCCAAGGTCACCGGATTTTGACAAAGATCTGGAAGAGGCAGAAACCCTATATTGTACAGATCATAAATCCCAAAGTACAACGAATTAGAGGTTGTCCTTTGGACACAAGATACCTGGAGATCTTAGCTTCGTCCTGTAACAATTTCAGATCCGAAAACTTTGCCAAAACGGATTTATAGCGAAAGTGCTACGATGACTGGTTTTTGCTATATCAAGCCCTAGCACCGTAAGTGCAACAAGTGTCATACATGCCATATCATGCCTTCTTTCAGGCTAGCTCTGATACCATGTTAAATTTTCTGAATTTACTTCAATATGATCTAGGATCTTAACTGAGAGAACAACATGTACAGCATATCTACAGCATATCAATCATGGAGACAATAATGCAAGCACACAAGAGACACAAAGATTTACTTGGGGAAAACCATAAAGGTGAAAAACCCCAATAACTTCCTCAGAGATAGATAGAGCAATGATACAACCAACCAATAGAGATATCCATAACCTAGCAGCAATCCTCCTCCTCCATAAGTGCGCCTCTCCTCCTTGAGAGCATGTGTGAGAAGTGAGTGAGCAAATAGAGTGCCTCCCGCACTCTATTTATACTTGACTTGACTTGCCTTTTTACCTAACTCATGTCGGCTCTAACTTAACCACATAACATAATGCTGAGTGGGCCGACCCCCAATAGGGTGGTCTAATAACCCTTTGACCCACATGTCCGACCCCCAATAGGGTGGTCTAATAACCCTTTGAACCACATGACTTATACAGGGCCGACCCCAAACAAGGTGGTCTAATAACCCATCAAGTATAAGTTACGACACTTACAATATAAATGACGACACTTCCTTATAGAGGAATAATACCATCTCTATAGGAATACAATATACATATATGTGAAATACATTCCGAAGTTACATATACATCAACACCTCCAAATTGTGGGATGGATTCATACCTCCAAATCATGGGTTCAATTCATACCCACCTAAAACATAAGGACTCTCCATTTTTATTTGATATTGCTTATGATCCTAAGTTTTGCATAAATTTGATAATAGTGTATCAATGATAATATCAATGGAAGTCTATTTGGATTACTGGCCTTGAGAAATCCTCATTTAATAGCTTATTTAGGCTTGGTTTGAATTCATGCTATATTGGTTTTCATCTATAAGTTAAGAGATGTACGTAATTGAGATTTTTGGAGTTGAACAATTGTATTGTATTTTTTGTAGGCATTCTAGAAAAAGATCTAGATCTTCATTTTTTAGGTTGGGGTTTAGGTTGGTATTGAAATTCAATCAAACCTTTATCCATGACAGCCAAGAAAAGTGAGATCAATATTTCTTGGCTCATTGGAACCAAGAAAAGTTAGATCAATCTTTCTTGACTAAATATTTCTTTCAACTTTTGTATTCTTCTTTAACGTTTTCACATTGCCAGTTAGGAATGGTTGTTAGATTGAGTTATATTTGGCACATTCATAATTGTAATTTCAATTCTTATATTCAAGGAATCATCTTAGTATTGTGTTAGAATTGACATGAACATAAGTGAAAATCTAAACCCTTATTTACATACCCTATGTGTTATCGTTACCATGAAATGGTATCGTATAAGTTTCACCATCTATGTATCTTTATAACTATTGCATGCTTGAAACCTAACAATGGATATTTTCCCCTCTCCTGTAAAGATAACAAAAATAGATATAACCTAAGAAAAGGTAACTAAATGTTGTTAAAGTGGAGGAAATTCATTGCATCTTGTGAATGACCCAAATCCAGGATATGCACATGATAATATGGTGTTATTGGAAAGTAAGATAAATTTTTCTATGTTTATTTGGGTTCAAACATCAATGATGTTTGTTTTGATAGGAAGGTATGGGAGTCCATCCACGAAAGGGTTTCAATTTTTCAATTTTATAGAGTTTAATTTATTAAGCTTATAGAAAACATGAGCTCTCTATGGCCATACTTATATTTACATGATATAAAATTGGTAGATTGGCAGGCTGTGGTGTGAAACATTTGCAATTCTCATATTTTCTGAGCATTGCACTAACAATTGGACTATCATCCTTTTAAATTCTTTGTTATGTTGATATTTTGACCGAGTTTCCTTTTATGCATTTTTCCTTCACCAGTATTATTTCGTTGGGTCTTCCACTATCTAAAGCTACAAATTGATCAATCACCCCTGCAATTATGGTGGTATCATTATTAGCATTATACTATTATTTTATTAGCATAATGTTTTTTTATACTTCTATGTGTTAGGGCTCCTATTTGTTACAACTTCATAATATGATATAAAGGGGGTATTAAAAATGGGTTGATAAAAATGGATACATACAATATTTGGTGAAACTAGGGGTTTTATTAATTGGAAATACATATTGGGAGGGGGGTTCAACAATAAAAATTTAGGAGAAATTTTTCAATATTTATTGAAATTAGGGATATTGTTTAATATCATGCGAACGATCGTGCTATGTAACAAGTTCAGTGGGTGAACCCCCCGTGTCTCCTTCTAGTTCAGGGAGAATTTCAATAGAGTAACGATATGAGTATGATATATAAATAATGTGTGCAATGGTAACACTGAGGGATTTTTTATAGGCTCAAGAGTGTTCAAGAGAAGGATCTAGATTCAATGTGGACATTCTCCATTTCCTTGATTGCTTAGTGGAAAAATTAGGGTTTTGGAACCTAGAATCGTAACTAATTTTGGACCATGTCAAGGTATGTGTCCAATTTTGGCCCCTTCTTCATTAGGGAACTAGGAAATGACAAATGTAATCTCTAAAATCACTTTTTGGGACTAAGTCGTGACTTTCAGGAGAAATCCTACGACTTAGGTCACAACTTTATAGGGAAAATGTGCGACCACATTCAAACTAGTCAATTTTGGTATCTAACTTTTGATTTTTGGGAATTTCATTACTTCCTCAAGTCATATGGATGGAATGAGATGGAAAAATGGTGCTTATGATGCTAATTGATGATGTATAAAGGTGATGAAGCCAATGAAATGGAAATCCAACAAATTTTGTCTATTAATAAATTGCCCCCTGATGTGTGAGGTTAGGAGCTCATCATATGGCTGAAATACATCATAGGAATTTATTACATATATGATATGAGGGGTGATGGTTGTATAAAATACCCAAATAAAATTAAATAGGACTTCCCCTCCTGAGGGACTACAGAGGCCCATACCTACAGACAAATTTGTAACAAATAAAATATTAAAATAATATGAATAATATATATAATAATATAAATAATAAAATAAAACATAATGTTAATTATATTTAACTAAGAGACATAACCTTTGGTGAGTAGTAACCATATAAGCCCTCTATATGCACCTACAACCTCGTTGTAAATCATCATTATTTATCTTATCAATTATATATTCGATTATTTGACCATTTATGGATCCTTTGTATTATTTACATTGGTTATTTGTATAAGAAATGATTTTATTGTTTCATTTGGTATCAGAGCTAAGTTCATGATATAGGACATTGGCCATATTGTGGTTTTTAACCATTATCCTAGGGTTTCCCTAAAATTGTGGTCTTTGACCAAGAAGGAAAAAATGAAAAAGTAAAAAAAAAAGGCAAACGTAAAAGAAAAGAAAAAGAAGAAAAGAAGAAAAGTAAAAACAAAGATGTAAAATAAGTAAAAAGAAAAGATAATATAGAAATAAAAATAAAAGTAAAAACAAAGAAGTAAAAGAAGTAAAAAGAAAAGAAAAAAAAGAAAGAAAAAGTAAAAACAAAGAATACAAGAAGTAAAAAGAAAATAAAATATAGAAACCACACATGGTTTCTTAAAAAGAGTACATGGTTTATTTTCCAACCATATTGGAAGCATTTGTGAAAATAACATATTTTAAATCTATAAGTGCATAAGAAGTCTTAAGGTGGTTTTGCGAAAGCTAATAATAAAGTTAGAACATAAAAGCTAGAAGTGCATAAGAAATCTTAAGGCTACAAAGAAGCAAGCGGGAATTAAACTTGGGTGGGGAAGGTAACAATCATTCCTCCCAACCACCCAATCCACACCATTTTTATTATCCTTCCACTCCAAAAAAAGTTATTATAATTAATAATAATAATTATTATGATTAATAATAATAATTATTATGATTAATAATAATTATTATCATAATAATTACTATCATAATAATTACTATCATAATAATTATTATATTATATTTATTAATAATATTATAATTATTAACTTTTAATAATAGTAATAATATAATGTGGGGAAAAAATAACTATTAAATAATAAAGTATACTATACAAAGATAAAGATGTTGGATAAGATGCATAATAAAATAGAATCTTGTGACAAAAAACAAGAAATATTCCCTAAGACCTACTCAAAAAATTTCAATGACCTACTAAAACTTGAGGAATCTAGTCAATGAAAACATATTAACATTGCCATTTGTCCAACCATCAAGGAAAATCACATTAGAAACAACTTGGAAAATCAATTATTAGTCCCAGAATCAAGTGTGATAGAAAAGAGAGATACTTATGGTGAGAAGCAATATGAAATTATAGACTTACAACTAACAATTGATGAGTATAAGTTCACATCCCAATTCAATGTTACGACTATATATCTAAATGACACTACAAGAAAAAAGGTCATTGGTGAGGGTCATGCATGTGACAGACCTTTAAGGGTCATCACCAATGTTTCATATGATGACGGCCCTTAAGACATCATCAATATAAGTGCCTTTTGAGATGGTCTTTTAAGGTTCATTACCAAATCCCTTTTCAGTGACACTTTTGGTGAGGGTTGTTGGACACAATGGCACACTGAGGAGGGGGGGGGTTGAATCAGTGGGCCAACACTTTTTACCAATTTCACTTCTTCAATACTTAACCATAGATCATTAAACAATTTCACTTCAAAACTTAGGCAGAGTTCATCATTCACAATTAACTATGCATCAACATTCATCAATTAAGCATGTCATCAACATAAATTATAATAGACACATCAAAAGGAAATTGTAGCAAACTTTGTTATATTTAATTTGATAATTTTCAATATGCCACCACCATTAGGTTAAAATCAGCTACAACTGATTGAGAAGCACCAACTTCTACTCCAAGACCCAGATTGGTCTTTTATTAGATCCAACTAAGAAAAAGGTGAGAAAGACCCAACTTGCAATACATATCAATATTATCAACACATACTAGTCATACACTTTTCATCAACTGCTTCACTCATCAATTATGCTTCAATAACCATGCCCACTTCTGCCTCTCTACCGAATCATTCTATTGTAGGTGTCATTGTCATCAATCTTTCTATACCAAGATCTACAAGTCAACATTGCATCATCACTGCATCATCACCTTAGCTTACATTCTGTTGTACAATAAACAAACATATCATCATTTTGTCCACAAGCATACCATAAACCTGTCGTCAATCATCTCTGTCCTCAAATATGTCATTAATTCACATTCTGTCCAGCTGCCTCTATCACTGTCTGTCCTAATTTCAGTCCTCCATATGTTCAACAAAATCACTAATTTGTTTCCTTAGTGATGCCTAAAAACCATAGAAAAATAAAAGAGAGAAATATTACTTCATTGTTTCTCTTATGGATATGTTGCTATCTCAAAGCACCCCCAAAAATCTCAGACCTCTATCATACTCCACCGAAATCCAAACACACATTCACACTTATGAAATAGAGCATTGGATCTTATTTATATGCATCTTTCCATAAATTCTTAGGGCCGACATGATAAATATCTTTTATATTTTTATCTTTATTTTTTTTTTATCAATGACTGAGCCGACTTGTCATATTGTTTTAAAATTATTCTTAGGAGAGCCTTCTTTGCTTGAGTTTCTCACAATAAATATTTTCCATGTCATTATTTAATAATCCTAGATATTATGTAAACATGTCCTTGTTCAATCCATTAATTATCAAGTCTTTGCGGGAATTTCAACCAATGGTGGCGAGCATGTTCTCCATAAGCCCACAAGCATCTTTTCCAACAACTGGCTGGAATTCTTCCCTAGGCTTGCGGAATTTTCTAGTAGGCCTACGAGAATATTTCAAAGAGCCTGCAGGCATATTCTCCAAGGCCTCCGGGCATTTATTCTACACTGCTGCGTGCATGTTCTCCATAGGCTTATGGGCATTTCCTTTACTACTGTGGGCATATTCTCCATAGGCTTGCGAAAATTTCCTTCACCGCTATGGGAATATTTTCCAAAGGCTGGTGGGAATTTTCTTCTTAAGCTAGCAGGCATTTTATCTTCCAAGTGTGGGAATCTTTTGTCACTATTGGCGGGCATTTGTGCTGAGCCTTCATTCAGCTTGTGGACATCTTCTCCATTGATGACGGGCATTTTCTTTTGTAAGTTGTGGAAATTTGTCTAAGGCCAAGAGGGCCACAATCATCTTCCAATCAAATCATTCATGAGGGCATCATAACATCCATAATATCAAAGTGTTCCCTAATAAGTCATAATTAGCATAGTGCTCTCAAATACCAACAAGTCACCAAGGGTGGGATTCATGACATCATCGAGCCACAAATGACCATAGAATGGGTCATTTGGACCACCTGGTGTTCCAATGCCCAAACCACCCATGCCATGCTTTC
Organism: Larix kaempferi; assembly: GCA_027924585.1. NCBI lineage: Eukaryota > Viridiplantae > Streptophyta > Pinopsida > Pinales > Pinaceae > Larix > Larix kaempferi. Next base: position 2,720,437 of record BSBM01000870.1, read on the forward strand.
CATGTCATCAACCTTGTTACTCCTTTGTCCTTAATGGCTTGTCCTTCTTGTCATGTCATCAAATTCATTATTTCTTTGTCATTAATGTCTTGTCATCAATGACAACCTTGCTCATCAATCTCCCCCTTTGTCATTGATGGAAACCTACTCTTAATTTCTCTCCCCCTTTGTCATTGATGGAAACCTACTCTTAATTTCTCTCCCCCTTTGACATTAATGACATAGGGACAATCACCTAGCCATTAAAGACTTCACACTGCCCCCCACAAAAAAATTGTATCCTTGAATACATCTTGAAATGATTTCTCTACTTAGCATGAAGAATTTTTGTCATGTCATACTTCACCTGAGACAATGCTTAGTTTTCTGTTGTTCCACCTTGTCATTTTACTTGCTGAGTGATGCTCCTCCTATCAAGTATGCTAGTGTAGCTACTTTAAACAAGCTCCCCATTTCATGTATACTTCTTCATTTTCCCCGTGGATGCTTCAGAATATCTTTACATCCATGGATGTTGCTATTGTTGGGTGTACAAAACTTTAACTATCTTATCTGGTTTAATCTGTTGTAACTACCTTCACCAATTGTTATTCAAGCAGATTTCTTCATTACATGCTCCCTCTCAGATCTTGTTCACTACTATGGCTGTCAAGTCAGATTTTTCTTTGTTATAAAGCTACCCAAAGAAACTATATCATATTCATACTTCTTACTTTTCCAAACCACAGAAATATTTTTTTTTCAATTAGCCAATCTCCAAAATCTGTCCCAAAGTCTGTAACATACTTGCTTGAAATATGTGCCAAGGATATTTCTTCAATCATTGAGCTATATTCTCTTCTCCATTAACTCTTTTATGCCATTAACAAAATATTCATATCTTTGTGACTAAACAAGTCACTTGGATGAATTGTGCTACCTTGAATTCTTCAACACTTCAACTGTGTCTCTTTGTTTTGTTGGCCTTGTTCTTTGTTTTATCTTGTATGTTTTCCCAATCAAATACCAATAACAATTGTTTCTTGAAAATATTCCTGTCAATCATATGCATCAACAAAAATCCTAATAAATTCATAAAAGATAAGCATGTATTAAGGAAAATTTTCCAAACATCAACATGTTACTTCATTTCATTTGCTAACCATAGCCCCTATCAATCAACACTCTTATTCAGGTTTCCTTGATAAAATTTCCTAATATTTCACAATACTTTTACCGCTGTCCTTTGGATGCAAGAGTGTGTTCAGAGATCAACTCCTTCAGTACTCAATAACATCTTCATCAAAGGATAACACCTTCAGCTACCTGATTTTAGAGATCATTTATTTCAAACAACTTTTATGTCTCTTCTATACCTGCTTCAGTCCAGATTCATGACTGGGGTTGTCTTCACAATCACTTATGTTTTACATATTTATAAATGTTTCTGTAACTTGATTTTAAATATTCCCATATCACACTATCAACATACCAAGTTGTATCACCTCTAATTTACCAAACTTCATCCCTGCCTTGCATTAATTTTCTTTCTTTCAATGTTTGTAATCACAATCCTAGGACCTGTTTCTTAGCTTGGATTAATCATCTTTTGCTCTTGATTCCATCCTCCAAGTTCCATGGACTGAAGGTGTGCTTAGGTATTTGAGAGACCTGAAGCTTGGATTTCCAGATGGAAACCATCTTTTGTGCAATGATCAACTTCATTCATATTCAACAAAACATTCTTTTTCATCCATACCTGTGAGTGTCCTTGATTTTGAGCATTTGTCCTTTGGTCTTCAAATATTTCTGCATTATTCCTCTTCCAAGATTCATTCACTTTCCTAGTTGATGGATATGAAGAACTCCTCATAGGTTGTCTTCTTGGACTTGAACAATCTTGGGCTTTATGACCAAAGCCACTACAGGTGTAGCATCCCATCTTATAGCAGTATGCAGCAATATGACCAACTTGATTGCATGTCCGGCATTTAACTGTGTTATTGGGACTTCCAGAGCTTCTTCTTCTTCTTTCATGGAATGAGCAATCCATATACTTGCGACCAAAACAATTACATGAATGTCAATAACCATTAAAATTACTGTCATACCTGTGTGCTTGATTCCATCTTAGAGTTGTCTCTCTTCTTAATTTTCTTTGAGGAGTGGGACCAACTTCTTGATGCATTCTTGATCTTTCAAGGCTTTTGTTGTTATGTTAAGGTACATGAGAAGCAACTTTATTCTCAATCTTGAAGGACGAGGAGCCTGCTTCAGGATCTTGGAAGACCAATCAGATTTTTCTTCTTCTTTGTTGAATCCAAGGATGGATTTTGTGATAATCTTCAGTAGGATTTGACAGATGTAACAAGCCTCACACAAAATCTCAAGAAGTTGCAAAGAAGAAGCGAAGAATGCACTCAATAATCACTCATGAACACAAAAAATGGATAATAGCAGTATCATACATCAGCTATGAGCTATCACTGTGAATAATGAATACAATAATACAATAACTATGTAGAATTCGAATTAACCAAGAAGGTCATTCGAATCATGCTCAAAGTATATATTGGATAACATTGGAGACATCATCCAATCAGTAGTATCAGTCATAAATGGTAGTAGTCAGTCAAGTGAGTCTAACTGAGTCTAACAGAACCATCTAGGCATGGATCAGGGGATGGAGACTCCAAGGAGGGTACATGAGGCTGTCAGAAGATCAAGTGGCACTCCAAAACTAGCTAACTAGGAGCTACAGGAAGTTAGCATGAGCAATCAATGGAATAAATTCTCAATCAATGCTCTAACCGACCATCAGACACCTGGTAGGTGAGATGAGGCACTCTAACTGAATGATAATTGGTGGTAGGTGAGCAAAGGCACACATGTCATGCATAAGAGTCAAATAGGGCGCATAAGGTAGGTAGGAGGGCTACTATGGGCTTAAGACAGGCTCTAGGGAGTTGAAAATAGGCTCTAGGTGCTGGGAGGACCCCCAAGATGATGACTGGATGCATGCATTTTCATGTAAATGCATGCAGATGACTGGATGCATGCATTTTCATGTAAATGCATGCAGATGACTGGATGCATGCAAAATGCATGTAGACATGCAAATATGAAAAATGATGGTGAGAATATTCCAACATAATTGTCAAATGGAGATTTTTGACTATCCAATATCTCATACAAGATAACTGAGCTATTTTTTAACTTGACATATGCATCATAATTTTCATTTTTATTCTTCTTGAGTCCAACCACTTCCATCTCAAGCCTTCGAAAAGTCTTGTGTTTCTCATCCAATTGGTGTTTTAAGACCTCTTCTATCCTCTTGACTTCTTCCAACTGAGTCTTCAAATCAATATTGTCCCTTCTTGTTTCTTCAAGCTCTCTAGATCCTTCACTAGTTTCTTCTTGACTAGTAAGACTTATCTTCAATCTTTCAACTTCATCATTTTTTCCTTTTATTTCATCCAGTAAGCTTGACTTGAGCTTCTTGAACAAATATATTGACATCTCATGATATTTTTAGAAGGACTGCAAAATTTTCCTTTTAAGTGTAGAATTGTCCATACATCCTCTTTCTTTAAAATGGGCACTAGGAGTTTTTTCTTAGCATCTTTGAGATGATTTACCATTTTATCAAAATCATTCCTACTACAAACATGTGCTAGATCTTCAAGTTCTTGTGGATCTGGATCTAGCATTCACACTTCTTCAAGAGTCGTCTTTTTCCCAATATTCTTTGGTGAATCTTTTCCATTTGGAAGACCTTCGACCACATTTTGAGCTTGCAAGTTTTGCAAATGCTTGTAGTTGATATGAGATAGCCTATTCTCTTCATTTGCATGAGAGTGGAGAGTAGACTGCTTTGAGAGAGGTAAGAAGTGTGAAAACTCATAGAGTTTTGTCTTATGATTTAGAACACCTTTTGCAATGATTTTCCCTGAAACCATGTGTTGTATCTCGACTTCATTTGGAGAAAATATCTCTCTTTTGGGATCTCCATTATGAGTCATTTGATACACTAAAAGTAAATTTGCTGTGAGAGAAGGAACATAAATCACATCAGAAAAGTAGCCATGGTCAAGATTGATTATTCCAATCCCCTGAGAGGAGACTTCTAAATCATTGCCCAACATGATGGAAGGGCCAACTGAGCATTCGAAGTTGGAGAAGAGATCTTTGGAGGAAGACATATGTCTTGATGTTCCTAAATCTACAATGAATGAAGATTCTGTTGATGCACTTTCCATGAGGGCATGGCATCTTTCTTTGTCCTCAGATATAGAAGGTTTAGTATCAGTATCTTTCTTCCTTGCACATGCAGGTACATGGAGATTATTCTTCTCAAGTAACTGAGCCAGCAATTCTATAGTCTTCTTCATACAAGAACTCTCAGGATGAAATCCTCGATGAAAATATGTGCACTTGGATCTCTCTTTCTGAGATTGCTTGTTCTTCTTTGAATTTGAAGCCCCATCGGACTGATATGGAACATCTTTTGGATTTGTATCATTCACTCTCTTTTCAAAAAAAAAATTCTTTCCCTTTGCATTCACTCTCTTAGCCTCAACAGCTGTAAGGGATGAATCCAACTTTGGTTTGATCATTCCCATGGAGATTAACTTCTCCTCCTCTTGTGTGAGAGATTGGATGAAGTCATCAAATGAGGGAAACTTCCATTTTTGAATGGACATCTTAGCTGACTGAAATGTGGAGACAAAAACTGAGAAGTTTGGACTCAATTTGGATAGAATAGCAAGAATGAGTTGTTTGTCTTCTTTCACTATCTCATATCTCTTCAACTGAGAAATCAAGCTTCTGAACTTGGTTAAGAAGGCGTTGAAGGATTCAAAGCTTTCAGGACTCAAAGAGATGAGTTCATTCTCCAATTTATGACCTTTCAGATCATCTTTCTGTCCAAAGAGGAATTCGAGATTGTCCCAAACCTATTTTGGAGATGTTAGATTGATGACATGGAAGTGAAGATCTTCAGAAATTGAGAGAAGAAGTAAGCCTACTACTTCATCAAGCCTATCCAAGTACTTGGATTTCTCTACTACACTGAGTGGTTCAACCATAGTTCCATTTAGTATCCTGGTGAAGATCTTGGAGCTCATGAAGAGAGACATCTTAGATTTCCATTCAACATAGTTGGAAGAAGTGAGTTTTAGATCCATCTGAGCAGTGAAGGTTGAATCGAAGAAGAATTCGAATGGGTGAATAAACCTACAAAACAAGAAGAGTTTTGTTGATGGAGATTTGTTACACTTCGAATGAACACTACCTTAGGACACTTGAGCACATATGAATAAGTCCATCACACCTGGATAGGCCTCACTAGATTGCTCCCGTGAATTCAAGGTAATAGCACCAAAATTTGTTGTGGAAACTCAGAGGATTCTGGTGCTCAATGAAAGATAACTTCTCAAAGAAATGCTGCAACTGCTGCCGCTCCAACTGTTGCAATGGCTGCAATTCGAATTGCTTCTGAAAGCTTTGATACCATGTGATAATCTGCAGTAGGATCTGACAGTTGTAACAAGCCTCACACAAAATCTCAAGAAGTTGGAAAGAAGAAGAGAAGAATGCACTCAATAATCACTCATGAACACAGAAAATGGAGAATAGCAGTATCATACATCAGCTGTGAGCTTGAATAATGAATACAATAATACAATAACTGTGTAGAGAATTCAAATTAACCAAGGAGGTCATTTGAATCATGCTCAAAGTCTAGCTTGGATAACATTGGAGACATCATCCAGTCAGTAGTATCAGTCATAAATGGTAATAGTGAGTCTAACTGAGTCTAACATAACTATCAAGGCATGAATCAGGGGATGGAGACTCCAAGGAAGGTGCATGAGTCTATCGGAATATCAAGTGGCACTCCAGAACTAGATAACTAGGATCTATAGGAAGTTAGCATGAGAAATCAGTGGAAGAACTGCTCAATCAATTCTCTAACTGACTGTCAGACAGCTGGTAGGTGAGATGAGGTGCTCTAATTGAATGATAACTAGTTGTAGGTGAGCAAAGGCACACATGTCATGCAAAAGAGTCAAATAGGGTGCATTGGGTAGGTAGGAGGGCTACTGGGGGCTGAAGATAGGCTCTAGGGAGCTGAAAATAGGCTCTAGGTGTTGGGAGGACCACCAATATGATTACTGGATGCATGCATCTGCATGCAAATGACTGGATGCATGCAACAATGCAAATCTGAAAAATGATGGTGAGAATATTCCAACAAATTTGTCAAATGGAGATCTTTGACTATCCAAGATCTCATCCAAGATAACTGAGCTATTTTTTAACTTGACATATGCATCATACTTTTCATTTTTATTCTTCTTGAGTCCAACAACATCCATCTCAATCCTTTGGAAAGTGTCCTCTTTCTCATCCAATTGGTGTTCCAAGACCTCTTCTATCCTCTTGACTTCTTCCAACTAAGTCTTCAAATCAATATTGTCCCTTCTTGTTTATTCAAGCTCTCTATATTCTTCACTAGTTTCTTCTTGACAGGTAAGATTTATCTTCAATCTTTCAACTTCATCATTTTTTCCTTTTAGTTCATCGAGTAAGTTTGACTTGAGCTTCTTGAAAAAATATATTGACATCTCATGATATTTTTAGAAGGACTGCAAAATTTTCCTTTTAATTGTAGAATTGTCCATAACATCCTCTTCCTTTAAAATGGGTGCTAGGCATTTTTTCTTAGCATCTTTGAGATGATTTACCATTTTATCAAAATAATTGCTACTACAAATAGAGGGATCCTTACCTTCACTGATGACTGGAGATTCCTCTTTCTTTTCTTCTTGCATTACATCCTTAGTAGACTTAGCTTCTGCTTCCTCCTTTGAGTCTTGATTTCCCTTTTGGTATTCACCTTCCAGCTTAAAACAAATATCCTTGGATGAAGTGTGTTCCTATACACTCCTTTTGACAGAGTTTGAGAGTCCATCCATTAGAATATTTAAAGCAATGCTGTTGTCCTTCTCGATATGTTTCTGAGTAGCTGTCTTTGTCTTCTTGTTGGATTGGACAGGTGGATTGACCACAATTTCCCAAACACCGAACTTATTCAAGTAGTCTTTCATTTTTCTTCTCCAGTCAAAATATTATGATATGTCAAAAACTGGAACCTCACTATTGATGAACTTTGCTGGTCCTTCCATTTTGTGTCCACGGATCTCCTTCAAGCTAGTTATTGTTGTGATGCAGTCTCTCTCTGATACCAATTGTTGGAAACAATGGCACACTAAGAGGGGGGGTGAATCAGTGGGCCAACACTTTTTACCAATTTCACTTCTTCAATACTTAACCATAGATCATTAAAGAATTACACTTCAAAACTTAGGCAGATTTTATCATTCACAATTAGCTATGCATCAACATTCATCAATTAAGCATGTCATCAACATAAATCATAATAGACACATCACAAGGAAATTGTAGTAAACTTTGTTATATTTAATTTGATAATTTACAATTGTCCACAATAGTTAGGTTAACATCAACTACAACTAATTGAGAAGCACCAACTTCTATTCCAATACCCAGCTTGGTCTTTTCTTAGATCCATTAAGAAAAAGGTGAGCAAGACCTAGCTTGCAATACATACCAATGTTATCAACACATTCCAGTCAGAAAATTTTCATCAACTACTGCACTCATCAATTCTTCTTCAATAACCATGTCCACTTACACCTCTCTATCGACTCATTTTGTTGTAGGTGTCATTGTCATCAATCTGTCTGTACCAATATCTACAAGTCAACATTGCATCATCACTTCAGCTTACATTTTGTTGTACAATAAACAAACATATCATCATTCTGTCCACAAGCATATCATCAACCTATCGTCAATCATATTTGTCCTCAAACATGTCATTAATTTACATTTTGTCCAGCTATCTCTATCACTGTTTGTCCTAATTTCAGTCCTCCATATGTTCAACAAAATCACCAAACTGCTTCGTCAGTGATGCCCGAAAATCAGAGAAAAATAAATGAGAAAAGATTACTTCGTTGCTGCTCCTGTGGATTTGCTGCTGCCTCAGAGCACCCCTGAAAATATCAGACCTCTATCTTACTCCACTGAAATCCACATACACATTCACACTTACGAAATAGAGCATTGGCTCTTATTTATATGCACCTTTCCATAAATTCTGGGAGCCGACATGATACATATATTTTATATTTTTATCTTTAATTTGTTTGTATCAATGACTGAGATGACTTGTCATATAGTTTTCAAATTATTCTTAGGAGAGCCTTCTTTTCTTGAGTTTCTCACAATAAATATTTTCCATGACATTATTTAATAATCCCAGATATTATGTAAACATGTCCTCGTTCAATCCATTAATCATCAAGGATTTGCGGGCATGTCAATCAATGGTGGCGGGGATTTTCTCCATAAGCCTATGGGCATCTTTTCAAACAGCTGGCGGGCATTCTTCCTTAGGCATGCAGGTATTTTCTAGTAGGCCTACAGGCATATTTCAAAGAGCATGCGGCATATTCTCCAAGGCCCGCGGGTATTTATTCTACACTGTTGCAGGCATCTTCTCCATAGGCTTGCGGGCATTTCCTTTACTGCTTCGGGCATATTCTCCATAGGCTTGTAGGAATTTCCTTCACTATTGTGGGCATATTTTCCAAATTCTGGTGGGAATTTTCTTCTTAAGCTAGTGGGTATTTTCTCTTCCAAGTGTGGGCATATGTTGTCACTACTGGCAGGAATTTGTACTAAGCCTTCATTAAGCTTGTGGACATCTTATCCATTGCTGGTGGGCATTTTATTTTGTAAGTTGCGGTAATTTTTCTAAGGCCAAGACGGCCACAATCATCTTCCAATCAAATCATTCATGAGGGCATCATAACATCCATAATATCAAAGTGTACCCTAATAAGTCATCATTAGCATAGTGGCCTCAAAGACCAACAAGTCACCAAGGGTGGGCTTCATGACATCATCAAGCCACAAATGACCACATAATGGGTCATTTGTACCAACTAGTGTTCGAATCCCCAAACCACCCATGTCATGCTTACCATGTCATCAACCTTGTTACTCATTTTTTATTAATGGCTTGTCCTTCTTGCCATGTCACCAACTTCGTTATTGCTTTATCATTAATGTATTGTCATCAATGACAACCTTTCTCATCAAGGTTTTTTAAAGTCCCATTATTGATTCTCTCTTTGGTGACACTTCTAGTGACAATATTTTATTATCCCTCACCAATAATCTTTTATGTTACTTTTGGTGACTATAGAAAAATGTTTGTCACCAATGATCATTCTAATGGGTTTTTGGTGACACTATGTGACCATTTCTATATTATTTGACAAAAGATAGTAGTTTAAGACCATCACTTGTATGGAGTATTTGTAATTAATATGTTTCTAAGGTCTTACTGGTCATAGTACCCACTCATAATATCTATAAGCAATCTCTAGTGGTTTTCCATAAGAAATGACTAGCAATTTATAACCATTCCAAAATGGATCTATAAGAAATCTCTATTGTTTTCTCATAAGAAAAATATATAAACCATAACCTAGTGACCTTGGCCATGGGATCATATTTAGCTTCCTTGATAGAACCATGGGAATTATGTAGTTCTCTAGTTCAATTCACCTCTATGGTTTATTTGCTTAATCTTTGACCCTCAATAGCCTATAAATGGTAACTAGTCCTTCACTATTTGAGTGTGGCTCGACTAAAGTTCCCTCTTTCTATGAAAAATTAAATTGTAAAGTGCATTTTATGAATCCATGGATTGGTTAAACCATATTGGTATTGGATATATGAGTTATTTATCCATCTTATCCCCTCCCCCGTTTCCTATGAATCCACTCTATATGGTAGGGGTAAACTTCCTTTGGCCATTGAGTTCCATGAAATCAAGTACGAAAAATTCTTTACATAATTGATAAGATGCCTCCAACATCCAATTATTTTTTTGGAAGTTCTCAAACACCATTTAATCTTTTAGATCTCACTTTTGGCATTGGTTACTTTGTATATTGTTTCCCCATGTTGTGAAGCTATATATGGGCATTCTATTTACTTGCACCACATCTTTCATTGTGTGATTCTTTGAGGTTTATTGATGTGGCCTTTGATTGCTTAAAAGAAAATTTTCTACATTGCATTCATTCTTTTTTTCTTGAAGAGATAATCTCGTGTTACAAATTTGTCACTAATTTTCCTTATTTTTTACTATTCCTCTTAGGGAACATGGATTGGTGCCTATATTGCAAGAATGTGTGGCGAGAGGTTTTAGTTGGAAGGCCCTCACCTTTTTTCTTCACAAGCCCATAAGCAATAAATATCCATTTTCTTGTTGAGGTCATGACTTAATTGATGGCAGGTTAGGGCACCACACTATGTCATTTAAAAAGTGGGGTTTTCTCACACTAGTACAAAATGAGAGATAAGTGACTAGGCGACTAAAAATATTCGTCACCACAATTTTTTCAAGAGATAAACTACCAAAATTTCTCAATTTCAAGTGATCTGGCTATGAACGACTAAGATAAATGACTAATTTAGTCATGGGATAAAATATACCACTAGATAAAAAGTGGCTAAAATAAAAATGACTAACTTAAATGACTAATTTAGTCACATGAATACAAATATGACTAACTAACAATGACTAAGAATATGAATTAGTTGTTTCTATTAGTGATTTATAGTTGTGTAAATGGACTGGAGTCATCTGTGATGGAAACAACATGTTTGTTGTGGGTATAGACCTTTAAAACTTGAATATCACTGGAACAACTGCTTCTAGTATAGGTCAATTGAGTAATATGAGAGATTTGAACTTCTACATGAATAATTTTGGTGGGGATTTTCCATCTGGGATGTTGAATTGCACCCGTCGACTACCAAACCTGGAGTTGTCTCAGAACGTGTTTGTTGGGTTCAATATTCGATGAAATATTACAATGATATAGATAAAATCGAATATATTGTTAGAAATTAATTCAAACTTATGAAAAAATGAACTTTATTCCTTGGGTGCCCCGATGTTTGTCGTAAGTACAATGCAATTCATTCATAGTCATGTTAATTATGGAAAAATTTCATTGCAAGTCTAATGCATAATTTCATACATATGAAATACCATATACCTATTTGAGAGGTCATAAAAGTTCTCAAAATTTAAGGGGTGTAATTTGTAAAGGGTTAGAGGGTTAATGTGCATTGGATTGTAGTGTGTCCAAGGCCATAATGGGTAGGGGCTAAGTGTGTGAAGGGGCATTACTAAGTTACAGGGTCATTGCAATTATGGGGCAATGTGTGTCTCAATGCGTACTAGTAAGGGATTATGGTGTTTAATAGGTTGATTTTCATGTCATGGGTCCTATGGGTTAGGGTGTATAGTGTGTAAGGGATTACATGAGTTAGTGTGCATTGGGGCATCATGGTACATGTGTTCAATATGACAATGGGTTAGGGGTTAAGGTGTTTTAAGGGTCAATTGTCATGTTAGGTTTACTAGGGGTTTATAGGGTTTAGTGTGTAAGGGGATAGAAGGGTTAGTAATCATTGGGTGATAATGTGTTTGGGGCAATAATTGGTAGGGATAAAATGTGTGGATGGGTGTTACTATGTTGGGGGGTCATTGTGGTTATGGGGCCATGTGTGTATAAGGTCATACTTGTTAGTGGTTATGGATTTTTTAGGATTCGACTATCATATCAAGGTTTTGAAGGGTTAATGGGTATAGTGTGTAAGGGGTTAGAGATGTTAGTGTGTACTGGTGTGTAGTATGTCTAGGGCTATAACAAACAAGGGACATGTGTTAATTTGGAGGTAAATTAGTGTGTTGGGGGGTCATTACAAGGTGATACTTCTAGGGGGTTAAGGTGTTTTAGGGGTCAATTGTCATGTTAGGGGTCTTATGTATAGGGAATGTGATATTTAAGGGGTTAGATGGGTTAGTGTGATTTGGGGCATAGTTATTTAAGAGATCCATTCTATATCTCTATTTATCTTGAACTTTGTTTAATGAAATTGAGAATGGGACTTATTCATTGTAGAATGAGTTCCCTCGACGAGTCCTATTAGGGTAAAACAAGTGTTTGGTAGTATTCAAGTCTCGATGAATCTTATAATTCTGATTTGATAGTCTATCAAATTTATGGTCTATCAGGTTTTTCCACTGGTTCATTTCCCATCGATCATTTGCTACTTGGGAGTCCATAGTTCATTAGGTTGAGAATGAGTTTGATCAACCTTAGCAATAGAAGACACAGGGTAAAGAAAGTTGTAGGTTATACCATGAATCGAGGATTTCGATAACACTCAAGAGTTTTGTGGAGAGGGTTTTGATTGATCAATCTTGTCCTCTATGGCAGTTTTTTTTCCATGGCACTAATGTTTAGAAAATGAACCCAATGAATTGGTCGAGAGGTAAAGAGGTCTCTAGATCTATGGATTCATGTGTGAAATTTTGTAGCTAGCATTATAGTTATAGAGCTTGATTAAGGATGATTTCCAAAACTTTGATTCCTTGCTAAATCGATAGTGGGATTGGCATTATATCGTTAATGTTGGAGACTTGTTCATTGCTTTAGTCATATAACAAAGTTTGAAGATTGATTGGGAAGTTATAAAGATATCAATCCCTTAGAGAATGAGGGCACATCAAGGATTCAATAGAGTGCATCCATATTTTATGTCAATACTCATATGAGAGAGTGATTTGTTGTTGAGCATACAAATTAGAAAGGAATATTGAAGTTGGAGATCTAGAAATTGATCAGGCATTCACTAGTACAATTTAGAGCCAAATATCATCAATATGCCTATCATTGAATGGGATTTTTTTAGATGAGAAGTGGCAGAATATTCAAGTTGTTAGCATCGATACTTACTTTGTAAAAAGATTTTGTATCTCATTGTATTTTCACAAAAAAATGCCAATATCCCATTTCCTCAAACTTTAAAACTTGCCTAATGCAGGAGTTGTGTCAAGAGACGGAGCCAAAAGAAGTGCATACATACTAGAAACAAGGAGCTTCATCTGCAAATAATTTGCAATCAGGACCTGACATATGTTGGGGAATTCCAAGCAGTTTGATTGATAATAGAGCTATACAAAATCTGTAAATGTTTTTTTTTTAATTCAAAATATATGTATATATTTAATTTTTTGTATTTGTTGATTTTTTCCCAATCCGATTCAAACTATTCACTCTTTTTCCTTGCCGATTTATTGCCGGTTCTGAGTCTGGTAGCATTGGTATACGAACAAACTCAGCAGTTGACAGAAGGCATTAACCAAAGAAGTCATCATTACACAACCAGTGAAGTGGAAATTTTATATCAGATTTGAGTGGGAATCTTGCAATCTTGAATTCATGGAATTTACTGTTGTATAAAAAATATGGTTACAATCGTGTTCTTTATTATAGTCCTTACATTGAGAACATGAATTGCTCAATCGTTGGGTTCATTGGAGCATTTATAGACCTCTAGAAGTGACTTCTTTAGCATGTTACATTAGCATTACTTTGTTCTTCTAGAAGTGGCTTCTATGCGTTGAATAGTTCGTAATTGTGAAAATATCCCCAGATGTGATTTTTCACCTATCTTTGTTCATTGATTGGTATTCATATTAATAGAATTCAGTGCTCATAATTCAAGCTATTGAATTCTCTTCATAGTCTCAATTTCTCAATTTGGTGACTTTATTATTCAATCTTTGTATTGTCTGCTTCTCAAGCTACTAGAATATAACTTAGAAGCCAATTTTAATTGGAAGAATATTTTTCAAATGAAATGAGACTATGAATTGGATACAACTGTACTTTGCATGCCTATATATACATTGAATTGTGTAATCTCATTTAATTCATTGATAAAATAGTTCTTGGAAAAGCATTAACATATGAATTGGAATTTTCCTCTAGGGTGTAGATCAGTTGGTGATAGGGTGCATTCTTAAAACACTCCTTGTGATGTCGTGGTTTCAAACCTTGATCAAGCCCTGTGTGCCGCATGTAGGGAAGCATTGGTATGACTAGGGGTATAGTGGTAGTGGATTGGAATTCTCCTTGTGTCATGTGAGTATGATCCTGACGCCAGTTGTTAATTCCCCTAGTTTAAAAAAAAATTGCTTGTTTTGAACATATATGGCGTTTAGAAGTGGTAGAATTTAATCTTGTATATGTAACTCTTGGCGTAGTATAGTGTTACACCACATCTATTGCTACACTAATGTAATGATAACTCTTTAGTTGTTCAATAAGTGTCATTCAGATTAGGTCTTATTGTAACAATTAGTTTTTCTTCTGATTTTTTAAAATCAACTGTCAACCGGAAAAGGCTGATGGATCTCATCTTGAAACATAGATACAGATTCAAAGAATATAATTGTCATACTCTCAAAGTGTTAAAGTTAGACCTCTTCTATGTTGGTGTATATGTTGATCGAACTAAGGCATGGCATCTCATGAGTTTCAATGAGTAGAAAGTGCATAGGGTGAAAAGGAAGCAACCAACTACAACTAGAATGTTGAACATAAAGTTGGCCACACTATCTCTTAATATTGACAACTTTTCTAGAAATAAATTAAGTATTATATTTGTAAGTAACCAGTCTAATATCTATTGTTTTGTTTTGAACTGTATGTTTTGTTTTGATAGTATAGGGTGAATTTGTATGAATGGGACATAAAAGATGCCCTATAATGTCTTGAAAAGGCTTATAAGTGAATATGTAACCATGGAGGTCTATTATTTTGTCTCTCAAATATATGTACAATTCACCTTTTTTTTAATAGGCATTGCAGAACTTGAGACCCCAATTTTTGTTTTTAAATTTTATGTGCATTTTGCATCGAATTCATGATATTTAAGGTAACTTTTTGTTTTTTAGAAGTTGGTGTCATGTTGTAAATGACTAACTCAGTATTTCTTTCTATTGGATTGTAGTGATTCTGAAAGCAAAAATGTAAATGCTACTGGTTGTCATGGTGGCAGTCTCTAATTTTGGGATTTACGGTTCGGTCCTCACCTAGTGCTACTTAATGTATCTGTAATATGTATGATGGATGAATGAAATAGTTTTAGGACATGATGCATTAACCATAAAGTAAATGGTGCATTAGGTATTTTAAATAATAGCATACCATAAAGGACATTTTCAATTCATGTTACCACATCTGATCTTTATAATTATATGAATTTATATGTAATGTTGCTTTCTATATATTTTTCCAAATGCATTCTTTTACATACATTAGGAACATTTGTAGGTTGACAAAGTCCTAGTCAGCTCTATGCAACATCTCTCTCCACCTTCTGCACATTAGGTCATATTAGCTCTAAAAGTGATTCTTATTGAAGATGGTTCAAATCGAGGTTAGGGGACCATATATATTTCTCTCTATATAGCATCTCTTTTTCTTGGTGATATATCTTCGTATAGTCTTTTGTTCTCTTCACTGAAAAGAAAGAATGTATAGTTTGTTTATCTGATCAATGATGAGTAAAAAAAGGTCGCACACATTCAATAAAATGGTAACATTTTTTGTGCTAATTTGTAGAAGATGGGATGTGAGGTTCTAGGAGACCATGATTCACCTGTTATGCCAATAATTCCCTATAACCTAGCAAAAATTCCAGACTTCTCCAGAGAATGCTTCAAATGCCATGTGAAGAAATTTTTTCTCCATTATCATGTAGACGATTGAAAAATAATGTGGAAACTAGAAATAGCTCATAAAACAGGAAATCAAAAGTATGTGTTTAAATTGTTCCTAGAATAGGTGAACATTTTTGATTGCCAACATGAAAACATGTTCTAACTGACAAAACCCTTTTTTTTCTTTGAATTTAAGATTGGGTTTGTCTCATATATACTTTATGAATAACTGGTCATTCCAAAATGTTCCCACAGTCATGTTTTGGTCAACAAACTTTTAATTACACCTTTTCCTGGACCCCCAAAATTTATTGTCCATTTACTTTGGGTGTTGATCCTAAATGTTTTAGTTGCATTGTTTCATGTTTTATGTTTTGGGATGAGCACATACATTATAATCAATTTATGGATTAGAAATAGTTTCTTCTAACGTGTATGATTTGGAATGTTTTAGAAAGATTCTTGTTCTTGAAGAATAAACCATATTTCTCTATAGTCCATCCCAGAGTCCAGTCATTCCATTTTGAATGCATCTCTATATAATTCTGTATGCATTTCCATATGCAAGTGTAATGTCTGAAAACGAGCAAGTTACAATATCCAAGCATTTTTTCCTGCCAATGAATGTTTCCTTAAAGCAAGGAAGATAATTTCTGCCGAACTGTTTTCCAACAGTGATGTAAGAAGGAACATTCCTAGAAGAGGTGCTCGAGGTTTTCAAGTTTGCTGCAATAAATGCACTTGTCATCTGCAAGTCCATTTTTGTCAAAGTGTGGATTCTCTAGGAAACCCTTCATACAATGCTATCCATGAGAATACTTTGAGTTTGTATAAGGAGAGGTCATGTAGGCCATTCTCTTCAAATCCATGGGTCTAAAACATACATGCTTGCTCTTCCAAGTGACCATTGAGGAAGAAAGAATTGAAATTCATCTGATAAACCATCCAATCAAATTGGGAAGTCAAAGAAAATATTAAACATATTAACATTTTTTTCACAACAGGGGCAAAGGTGTCTTCATAGTCAATGCCCCTCCAATCACAATTCCCTTGATTTAGTTTCTTGGATTTTAACCATGAACCATGAGGTGACCTAGACACAAAAGAGGAACCATGGGTTAATTTTTGTGGCTGAGAATAAAATCTGGGTTGATAATTTCTCTAAAACTCAGTTTTTGAATCCATTTGTGGATGGAAGCAACACTAAACAGTCATACAATTACCCTAAATCAATTATGGGCAGCAAGGAATTAAGTCATGTCATAAATGGACCTATTTATGTGGACCTAGTCCACTAAAAGCAATCTACAAGATGCAAGTATGGTCTACATGTGAAGCACTCTTGCAAGTGACACATGTCAAGCTTAAAGGTGTTGAAGATTCATAAGTAAGGATCTAGGGAAAGGGCACTCATCCAAGTTCCAATTGCTTCTCCTTCAAGGAATCGAATGCTCCATTGAGAGTTGTTTATGCTCCTTTTGATGGGAAATACATTGTTGGAATTGGTCAGTATTATATTCCCTACCCAATTAAACATTAATGGGGATCAATGTAATGTTTATTTGGCCATTTTTTGACCACATCTATTCCAAGTATATATTAAGGGGGGATATTGGAATGTAATATTTACTTGGTCAGATATTCTTAATGCCGAATTTATTTCATTATTTGTGTCCCCAAGGAGTTTGTTTGAGATATATTAATGGATAATATTATGGTGTGTCCCTAATGGGCCTTAAATACCATTCATTACCATACACTCCTAAGTGGTCGTCCATGGATCACATTTGATGCTAGTGGGTGCCTCCTAGGTGTTCCACAATTCAGGTTATGGTCCACATTATATGTGACCATGATACCTATTTAGAAATATGCCTAACACATTTTTATAAAGAGGTCTAAGCCTCGTTTCTACTTGTCTCAAATGAGAAAATATGTCTCTATTGATATTATCTTGAGAGGTGATATTATCTTGAGAGGTCATACCTAAACAAATCCTTGTATACTAGGTTATATTTCTCAATGTATAATGATTATCAGTGCTTGGTATAATTATGTTAACAACACAATGTCAATAATATCCAATACCTTTTCTAAGAGAAATTGATTGTTATGGGCCTAAAAATGAGTTGTTACAGGTATGAAAATAATTTATTTCATGTCAAAAAATTAGTTTAGAAAATCTGCTGCAAAATTTTAGGGCCCTATCAGTGGAATACCAGCTCTAAAAATTTTCAAATTCTGCAATGGAAACTTTGGAAAATATATTGTAGTTGTTAAAAAACATTCTTAAAATAAATATTTTTTCTAGTGGAAAGTGTGTTATGGTTGTGGAGAAAATTAAAGTGTGCTATGAGGCTTGAGAAGTGAAGTGAAAGTGTCCAAGACTCTGAAATGTGTGTCCTAGCTTTTTTCAAGCCTCCAATCAATTGTCCAAACCTATAGTAGTCCTGCAAGGACAAAGGTATGTCGATGGATTTATTTTCTACTTGTTCCCTGGTGTGCTCAAGGTCCCCCATTCATTGTTCCTAGAAAACCCTAGTAGGATAGTGTATAAACCAACTCAAAAAACCCAAAGAATAAATATATGAAAATGACAATGAAATGGCCAAACTGGGATTTTAGAACCTTCA
Organism: Larix kaempferi; assembly: GCA_027924585.1. NCBI lineage: Eukaryota > Viridiplantae > Streptophyta > Pinopsida > Pinales > Pinaceae > Larix > Larix kaempferi. The sequence goes on from BSBM01000870.1 coordinate 2,738,746, forward strand.
TGTGGTTCTAAAATTTGAATAGAAATTTCCCTGAGAAGGTATGGATGCTAACTTAGGAAAAATCCAAGGTGGTATGGTTGCTGCTCTTGGCCCCAGATAGTCTCTTCCAGAGTTCCAACAACAACACATTTAACAAAAAAAAACCCTACTCTAATGCCCAAAACCATTTTATAGCTACTGATCCCACTCAAGCTTCTCTCCTTTTGTGTGTGGGATAAAATCTGTTAACTAACTGACATAAACTTCATCTTTAATACTAAGTGATTAGATATTGGTACTTTGTGTGGGTCATCTGATTTTTTCTGGGTTCTCTAAACATTGTAACAACCCCTTCCCCACCTTTTGAATTGACTTTCCCCAAAGCAATTGGGGTGCTGGATGTTGTTATTTCACTTTTTAGCTACATCCATGTATCATCCTCCACTCACAAATCCTTCCACTAAATGAGGTATTCTGACAGTATCTTAGTCTTCATCTTCTTTTCCGGAGTTGCCAAAATGCATTATGGAATCAGAAGAACATGTCCATCATCTAGGGGAGGTAAGATATCTGAAAACATAACATTTTGTCCTACCACTTTCTTCAAGCATGAGGCATGAAAGATGTTATGCACTCATGACCCTCTTGGCAATTCAAGAGTATATGCAAACCGTTCCACCGTTACTAGAACCTTATAAGGCTATAGTATTTAATATTTAGGCTTGTTACCTCTTAGATTCTCACTCCGAAATGGAATTTATCCCTAGAAATGGAACCAAAATCTTACCTCCTAGGTTCTCACTCTGATGTCAAAGTCCCAACCATACACATGAGAACCCAAAGGTGACTTTAGATAAGCTCCAATTTTGGTGCCATTGCCAGGGATAAATTCCATTTCCCGAAAATTTGAAGAGCTATGCTTCAAGACATTTGATGAGAGTTTTATGTTGAAGATCTTGTTCTCATTTGGAGACTCCATGAAGGTAAGAAGCTCTTTTCCGTGCATATTTTGAATACTTGCTGCTTGTAGAGGTGAAGCATTCAGTGTTGTGACGGCACTTGAAAGAGATGCTATAGGGCAGTCTTGATACTTTGTGCATATCTAGAAAGGACTACACCAGCAATATTTTTAATTGGATAAATTTTATTCACTACACACAAAATAGTAGCCAATATATCAATGATTGTAAACCATAGTTAATAGCAAATCATTTCATATTTAACATGTTCAGCCGTGGTGAAGGAATAGAATTCTGATTTTAATTTTGAACTGGTGAGACGCAAAACTGATAACTCCGTACATATTAGGAGCTCATGTTTTTCCTATGGCTTGGCAGGTCCAAACAGGGTGATTATGTCACCATGTCGACTCCTAGTGATCTGGGGCATGCTATAAATCACCTCCTTTAGGAGAAAATGAACAGTAAAATTCCAACTCTCACAGAATAACAATAAAGAAGGGAGAATCACAGAAGTTTTTGCATTTGCAATGCTTTAAGGAACTGACTACAAATTCCAAAGTCTTTAATTTCACAACTCTCTTATATGTAGGAAGAACACCAAGAGAAAAATAAAGAGACAAACCTCTGGAGCCAGAAACCGTTCATAGCCAACATCACAAGAATATCGTGCTCCGGTCTTAGGTTTCGTACCAGTCCAATGTTTTATATATTTTTCAATGTCACGATCATGCTTACCAAATTCCTATAATCACATAAAATTCAATGTAGGATGTCAGCCACTTTTTCAATCTACCAGCCACGAAAACAGTTCAAATATTAAGCACCCAATCTATAAATTAATTGTCCAAAATTAGTTATGTTATTTTTCTTTAATTCCTTTTATTTGTTTGAATGACCTTGTTGGTATTAGGGGATGGTAAACATCATCATCATTGTCCCCCTTTGTAATCCAACATTGGAGGAAAGTGAAGTTGACATGAAGCTGAGTATGGAAGTCATGGATTGAGCAGAATATAAATGTATCATTGTATTGGTTGCTGATTTGAAATTTTGCCTGTATGTTTGAATGAGTCATTGCCTAAGGGATGGAGATAAGTCACCCATTGATTGAGTAGAAGAGTCACTGACATGGAAGTTTGAATACGTCTCAAAGATTTGTGCATTCCCTTATTGTCTGGAGTGACGACACTGTCTGGTTAAAATTTTGTGGTTGCTGTTTGGAATAAATTATAAGGCATTACAGTCCATAACTTTATGCCCTGTAGACATTAATGTCTTTTTAAGGGATACTGTCAAGAGTGATTAAAGACACGTTGCGAAAGTTTTTTTAAATTTGCTTCCATGGGTGATATATTAATAAATGACAAGATGGTGTTTTTAATGTATCACTACCGAGTGCTTGTTGCCTGGAGCTTTTTATTGTGCTGGTGATTGTAGGATATTTCTTTGTCTCCCGTCACTACTATTTTCTTTCTATGAAAGTGTTGATCATTGCTAGTGATGAACATGCTTCAAAGTAGCCAGTTATTGCTCTATATTTGTTACTGTTTGTATTTTCAATTTATTACTGTTGATTGGAGGATGGCATAAAAGAACACTTGTAGTGAATAGTCCAGCCATCTCAAAAGTTGAATAATGGGAATCTCAGCTGACAATATCAAGGTACACAAAAAGAGTAATAATCCATATCACAAAAAATAAGAACTCTAAAAGTAAAAGTATCATTGCTTGCATTTCCTACTGGATGGAAAGATGAAGTTAAGGTAGATAATTTAATGTGGTTTGTTAGATGGTATTGTTTGAGTGGTATGTTGATTGGAAACAAAATATTACTTGGTAGAGTTAGTTGCTTGAACAGATGAGGGATGATTTTTGGTATAATGCTAGCAAAAAAATTTGAAGAATATTGTTTGCCTCAGTTTTAACCTTTTTTGTCCTTCGTTTCCATATGCCCAGTAGGTTGTAGCTAGACTAGTAGATAAAGGGTTTCAAAAAATAAAAAAATGTGTTTAGGGAAGGGAAGAAACAAACTTAGGAGTTACCCAAGGGGTCATCCTTATTGATTCTCATGAATTAAAAGGGAACATCTGTGTTGTGTGGGAGCATAAGGAAAAATCTAAACTCACATATAGAAACTTGTGGGATATAGTCACAGGTAGAGAACAAAGACCTGTGATTCCATCTAAGTAGGAAACTTTTGTTGAAAATAATAGCGAAGCAAATTAATGATCATTATAGGTTAGTCACGGACAATATCTACCCCACTGTTCAAGATTTGGATGATGCACATGAATCTTGGGAAAAGCTTCAGACCTTATATGATAATGAAACCCTAAACAATACTGATTTCTTGTATCTAAAAGACAAATTGTATAACTTGAAGATGGCAGAAGGAGAGTCTGTTACAAATCATTTCACAAAGCTGAAAGATATTAGAGATAAGTCGGTGGCAGTTGAAGAAAGAACATAGAAAAGGACTTCGTATCTATTGTCCTGAATGATTTGCCATAATATTATGAATCCTTTCTCAAATTTAAGTATCACAGCAGCAACAAATGTCAAAACCCCTTGTCTTTTAAAGAACTTGCTAGGCCTTTTTATTTTAAAGAACGTCTCTTATACCCGACACTATATGTCCTTGTTAATGCTCTAGGTTAAATTTTTGGATATAAAGTTAAGTTGGGTCTGATCAGAGGTACTTTCCGACATTAGCACAGAAAACAGTTGGTCAACCTTTATTTTGCTAATGATTCCTTTCTTAACCATCCATATTGATAAAGTAGTCATACAACATACCACAAGTTTTAATGCTTTTCATTTTGAACACACCTTTTGTATTATGCCTTTGATTCTAAAAACCAATGCAAAAAAGCCCTAGGATATACCTTCACAAAGGTCTTGATTATTAGTTTTTTGAATGTAATTGAACATGGTTGTTTTCACATCATGAGGCATTGAATATGGATTTTTCACCTCCCTGGCTAAGGTGCAGGATCAAATTACTTGAAACATTGAGAAAAATTCCATCCATTTGTATAATAAGACCATCATTTTGTTTATAAGACTCAAAACTAGTTGCATGGCCCTACTGCCACCCATTGCACTATTACTATTCGCAGTGCCCTTCTAAAGCCAGAGTATGTTCTAAAACATGCAAGATAAGAAATACTGCTAATAGAGTAAAAGAAAGTTCTGAAAATCAACATAGGGAATATTAATTACAAGTAGAAAAGTTTGTTTTAAATTCCAGAAGCTACCCTAATACTGAAAATAGTTATACGAGTCTGAGACCCTTTAAACATGAAGGTAATATGGAGGACCATGATAGACTATATAGTTGTCAAGCATGGCGCATCACATTTGTGCAAGTAGAACCACAAGAATAATAGCATGCTCAGTTTGACATACATATCGATTGGTGTTCCTTATTTATGGCAGCAATCTAATGTTTCTTCTCTTCAGGGTAAAGTTCAGGCCTTGGCACACCTGATACAGGATTTCTCATCCCGATGTAGACCAAGAGGTTGAAGAAGTTAATGAGGACCTTCAAGGAATAAATTTTGATATTTCAACACCATAATGTCAACATAATTATTGTAAGAGATCTGTTGAGCTTGTAAAGGAGGATCATACCTCTTTAGGGCATTAGAGGAGGATCATACCTCTTTAGGGCATTATATGCCATTATACAAAACTTTTTTAAGGAAGTTTTCAACACGTAAAATTTAACTGGAAAGAAATTATAGTGTTATCTTTTGAATGCTGCATGTTATTCAGAAGTGGACATTTTTCCAAGAAATTTGTATTTGTAGATAGGAAAGTGAATTTTTTTTCCGAATTGACATTGATTCTAAAATAAAAGGTACTTGAATTGGGTGCTACTTTTTGATGACTCAACTGGTACTACTGCAACATAGCGAGTAAATGGATATTTAGTTGTAAAGCATATAAAAAAGGATAAAAGAATGAAGCTACTTGCATAACAAAGAGAGTAAAGTTTAAAACTTTACACTGATAACTGAAGTTTTGAATCCTGCCCTCTAGCTTATAGGAGAAAATAAATGACATTGTGGGAGAAACAAATAAAAAGGATACATAAACATGTGATATATATTTATTGACAAGAAGTAAGAGTTAGTGATACATAAACAAAATTAATATTGTTTTCTGTTTTTAGGTCTTCTCTTGCGTTTCTTCAACATGTGGACACTTCTACCATCCCCAGTGTGTATCAAGGCTTATTGCTCCAGAAGATGAGGATGAAGACCTTGAGAAAAAAATTGCTTATGGACAGCAGTTTACATGCCCTATTCATAAATGTTTTGTTTGCAAGCAGACAAAAAACAAGGAAGTTGAAAATATGCAATTTGCCATTTGTTGACATTGTCCAAGAGCATATCATAGAAAATGCTTGCCAAAGTATGTTATCACCTTTTTCATTTCTTATTTTGCATTCTCTCTCTCTTTCTCTTTTAGTTTTTTCTTTCTTTAATTTAACTAGAATGGCCAAGGGAATTAAATTTATCCAATTGCAGTTTAAGGTATGTTCATGTGCTTGTTGCATCTAAGATCCATTCTGTTTGAAGATACATATGTAGTATCTGGTGTATCCATTTTGGAACTATCATGTGGCACATGTTCAAAGTTTTCTTTGAATCTTTGCACACTGGAAGGGAGTACAAATAGGTGTAAAATCTTTGTATTTTAAAATTTTATCGTGAGGCTATATATTTATAAAAAATATTAGTTATAATAATTTGTTTACACATACATCTATAAGTTAGTGCATGGATCTGTAAAAAACAATGATTGTACTTCTCTTATATTTTAATAATATATTATATATTATATTTCAATAATATATGATATTTTTTAATTTAATTAAATTTATCAAATATAAATTTATCTACTCAAAATCTCCTATCAAGTCCAAAAAAGACTAGACAGACCAAAGATCCTTTCACACATTACATTCTTCAGACTAAAGTCTATAATAACTTAATTGAAGAATAGAACTTCACCCTTGTCCAACATAATGGAGTTCATCCATTCTTCCCATAACATGTGTCCTTTTGTACCTTGAAGGGCTTGCTTAGATAGATTATCAGCAATTTCATTATGCTCCTTGTAAATATGAGTGAAAGAGATGTGTTCATGCTTATCTATCTCCTCCCTTATGCGCATGCACCAGTGATTAAGGGCCAAAACATTTAGCTCAAATTCTCCAGCTGCCCATTTTATAGTGACACGAGAGTCACCGAAAACCTTTAAATTTACTAAACCAAAAATGTTAGCACATTTCAGAACACACCACAATGCTAACAGCTCTGCCTTCATGTTGTTTCCAATACCACAATTAAGATGAAGGGTGAAATGGTGACACTCATTCAAATGAATCACACCCCAGCTACACAAAAGCCATGCTGAGCAGCCCCATCAAAAAAGAGAATGGGTTGTTCAACATTAAAAGTAAACTGTCCAGTCCTTTTCTATCCAACGTTATCATTCTCAAATTTAAATTGTTGGGCTGATTTTAAAGCAATAAGCCCGCACACCTTTGACTCCGGCCTTTTCCCTTGAAATGTAGCACAATTTCTAACATACCAGAGAGCCCATGAAACAAATATGGGCAGTTAAATATCTATCTTATTTTAAGTTAATATGTCAATAATTATAAATAATCAAAATGACATATTTATAATATTTTAGAATTAGTTTTAATTTTTAAAAGTTAGAAAAGAAAGAAAAAATATCCTAAGTCAATTTTTTTATTTATCTTATAATTATGTTACACCTAAGATCATAAAAATTACAATTTATTTTAAAATATGTAAGAGTTGTGTTTCTACTATATAAATTTGTATTCTTTTATACTAATATATTATATAAATATATATATATATCTTGGTTTGCCAATTTAAAGGGAAAAGAAAGATTCGTCATGTTTTAATAGTCATTTTTATGTTAAAAAGATAAAATAGGTGACATAAATATGGAAAATAGGAAAAATTATAATAACATTAGTTTTTTTCTATTTTAGTAAAGATAAATTTTGTTCAAATTTATTTTAAATATAATTTATAATTTAAACTAAAAAACAATTACTATTATCAAAACATCTTAATAATAACTTAATACCTCTCCTTTACTTCTCAAGTTTGTAAAGACAAGCTTTGGATATTGAATTTCACTCTAATTTTTCTTTCCTTTGTGCTCCATGTTAAGGCTAGATTAGGTTACTTGAAAAATATAATTTTCTTTGTGAGTGCATTATAGTGTAGATGCCACCAATATATACTAGCACACTCTATCGAAATGTTCAGCGGTGAACACTAAAAAATTTATGTCCCAAAACAAAAATTGGCATCTAAAACAAAATGTATCCTCCCATACTTTAAGTGTTCATAAAAAATAGGGTTAAGCATTTGCATCAGTTACCAAAAAAACAAGAATCAAACTATTACCTTACAGTAATCCATCCTTAGCTTGCAACCCTAATGAAACATCGAGTAAGGTTATTCTCTTTAGTGTTATTTTATTCCTCTTTGTCGAAGCTAAGAATCCATGGAGAACAAGACAACCAAAAATTGAAAATCCTAAATAGTAAAACTACAAAATGACATATGAAGAGCAGGGATTTATATCTAGCAAAAAACCTACCAAGAGAGTTTTTCCACTCATTGTGGTGCAAAATATATCACAACCAAATCTGAAATGCAATCTTTGATTGTGTAACCGTAACAAACTATGAAATTACCAAAACATAGCAAGCTCGAAATTTATCCAAAACCCTTGGCCACTAGTGACCTTTGCAGTAATATGAACTCTAATGAGATAGAACTTGACCTTCAAATACTAATTTAAAGAACTAACCCTTCAATTATTAAAAGAACTCACCTTTGAACTTCCTTTTGAACTCACACTTCCTCTTGAACTCGCATTTTAATCTTTTATTTTCATTATATAATTGTTTAATTTGAATTTTGAAAGACTGCCATAAAATAAATTTGGATAGTACACTTGTCTTATCCTTGTGCAATCTAAGAAAAACATAGGTGCTAATCTACCTCAAATTCTAAGATATAAACGTCTATAGGTGTAATTATCAATTCGATACCATAGAGTTATCTTTTATATTTATTTTTTTATTATTTTTCAACTACAAGTTATCCATGCCTAGCTGCAGGTTATCATCTAGCTTCTTCCATTTATCTGCCATGAATTACCCGAGTTATCCATGCATCCATGTATCAACTACTAGTTATGTTTTATATTTTTTTTGTAATTGTTTAGCTACAAGTTATCCGTACCTAGCTACATGTTATCACCCAACACATTTCACTTATTTGACATGAACTACCCAAGTTATCCATGCATCCATGCATCACCTATGAGTTATTTTTTATATTTCTTTTTTTTATAATTGTTTAGGTATCATTTATCCATGCCTAGCTACATGTTACTATCTAACTTCTTTCACTTATTTGGCATGAATTGACCGAGTTATCCCTGCATCCATGCATTAACTACCCATTATTTTTTATATTTCTTTTTTTATAATTGTTTATTTCAAATTTTGGACGACACCTTAGAATCAATCTAGACAATACACTTGTCCCATCCTCCCGCAATCTAGGAAAAACATATATGGTACTCCAGTCCAAAATTATAAGATATAAATGCCTATCAATCTAACTAGACTAAAACCCAAATGTCTTACAACATACCAAAATACACAAAATTATGTTCTGGATTTTTAGGGTTTTTAAGTTAACAAACTAAGAATTTAATACGAAATGGTGGTGTGTGATTTTTCTTTTACTGCAATTATGTGAAATGATGAAAGTAGGGCTTATCATGCTAATTTGTCTAAAGTACAATGTTTCAATAGATGAGATAACTTGATAAGTGTATTGTGTTGCGTGATATAGTTAGATGAGTCACATTTATAGTGAACTAAGCTCTTTATTTTTCTTTAGTTTCTAATATTATGACAAACAAAAATTATAATTTTGTATTCATGTATACAGTATAATACAAAAACAAGATACCATTTTCATGTATTTTACTCTCTTACGGTTATTCATTGTGTGCTTGTATCAGTTTGTATATGGGTGCAATTTTATTTTATTTTGCTATCTTTTTCTGTTTTCACTAAGTTTAAGAAAAAAAGGTGAATTGTTGGAAATTTTCCCTAATTTGTTTGCACATTGTTTGTAGGCATTGATACAAAATGGGCAAGAAAGGGAAATGGCAAGTTATCATGGAACTTGAGATGCAAGACCCCAAAAATATGATCATTTTTTCTGCTAAAGATCTTGTTTGGTCTGAAATATATGGAACAAATGGAAACATTGATCAGGTCACCAAAATTCCATCACATAGAGTTTCTGACTTTATTAGAGGAGAAGAAATGAATCCTAATGCTCCTTGTAGTTTCATCCGACGAAAAAATAAACATCCAACACAAAGGGATAACGTTTCCTTGAGATATGAAGTGTGAGTATTTCAAATATGGATTGTGTGGATGTTATTAATGATAGTGCATTTATCATTTATTATATGTATTGATACTTCAAACTTTCTTATGTATATATACTTGTTCATATGGCCCAGGGGACAAAAGAGGAGAGCAATCAGATAAACATAGGACCTCATTTGCCAAGAAGAGGGGATGTAAATATCATTTTATTGTTAAGTTTATGATTAAAAATCCTGATATAGCAATATTGACATATAATATGTATGAGCATGAATACAAAGAAGGATGGCCTTGTCATGGTTTTCATGACACTTCAAGTGAGGCTAGGTCTATGCATAAGCAAATACTTTCAAGGGACATAGTTTCCTATGTGGAAAGCTGCTTTTTTTTTATGTTCCAATTGGCTCAGTGTGTAAAATGCACATTAAGAATCATGTTAAAATGGATGCAGAAGCTCGAGATAGGGATTTCTTCTTGTGCAGGAAAGATGTTGTAAACATCTACAATCGTTTGAATAAGGGAAACTATCAACTACATAAAAAAAGATGAAATGAGTGCGAATCTTTGGTATCATAAACACAAAGATGATATTTTATTTTACCAAAAGCCTAATGGTGCAGACGTCCCTTTTATAATTGGAATCCAAACTAAATGGATGTTGGAGACAATGGTCAAGCTATCTCATAATAACTTAATAGCAATGCATTCAACATTCAGTACAAATAAATACGGGGTAAGTGTGATATCCATGATTGTTATAATATGATCATTTGATTTGAAGCCATTCAATTTGATTAATGAAGAAAAATTTCACTTCATTTGTTCTTTGAATATTTCAGTATTAGCTGTACACACTAGTTGCATTTGATGAACAACAAAGTGGGGTGCCAGTTGCATGGGTTGTGGTATCACGAAATACAACTCAAGATATTGCACTTTGGTTGGAGCAACTTATGAATAGGTGTTACCAACTCCGTCCTGATTGGAAAGTCAATGCCTTCATGGTTGATGATGTGTTGGCTGAAATCGTTGCTTTGAGGTGACTTCAATCTTTTTATTATGCATTTCAACTTGTGTTTATTCTTAAAGTGTCACACTTTAACATGTTGAATCTAGCAGGAGGATCACATGGTGTGAAGTGATCTTATGTGTTTGGCATGTAAGAAGGGCATGGCTAAAAAATGTGAATCGATTTGCCACTACTCCAAAAAAAGCGAATGAGATGTTCAGTGAGTTGGGTTATATAATGAATTATTGTTCCATTGCTAATGTGGGTGATGCAATAGATGCATTTTTCAACAAATTTTCAAATGAGGAGAAATTCTTGGACTATTTCCACAAGAATTGGGTTTCCGGTGATAAGATTCGTAAGTGCACACACTATTGCTTATGCTTTTATTTTTGTGTTTCATAAATATTAGATATTTTTGCTAACTTAGTTCTTTACTTTCAGGGATGTGGATAAAAGGATGTTGAGATTTCCCTCATGCAAATGAACAGACCAATAATGCAGTTGAGTCATATCATTCTACCTAAAGACAAAATTTCTTTCTGACCGACAAAAGAAATGTGCACGTCGGATGGATTGGTTTCTATATGTGCTTTTGACAAATGTTGAACCTTGTTACCGATTCAAAGAAATTTTGAAAGAAGAAGGATACTTGAACAATTATAGGAAAGAGAAACAACTTGAATCATCAATGGAAAAAGCTAGAAGAATTCCCGATAGTGATTGTTTCCCTCATGAGAGCATATCTCATTCCTATTGGGTCAGGAGTCAAACCAATCGCGATAAGAAGTACCTTGTCACTTGGTACCATACAGATTTTATAGCATGTGATTGCCCATGGTCTATTCGCGGCAACGTTTGCAATCATGCTATCAAGGTAGATTGCTTGTATTCCCCCTTAGGAGAGTCAGGCCCATTACTAGATCATGATGCAACACCCACTTCATTTGATACCCTTCCTGGGATAAATATGGAGGCACGAAACCTTGGTGTAGTTGGTGATACAACTTCTTTTGCCACTGATAGTGTTGATCCAAATGTTGAGGGACTTCAATTGGCTAGAGAGGAGTTGTTTGGCTACCTAGATCTAATTAAAAATAGTCCTCCTACTACTTTTAGAAATACCGAGCAGTTAATTGGTCTGGTTAAAAAAATGTTGGATGAGGCCAACAATCTTCATATTATGGATTATGACTTTACCCTTGGTTTGGGTGCTTTCAACTCATCTTTGAAGAGAAAGAAGAGTTTCCTTATCCCTAAAAAGAAAAGAAAAAGAACCAAACAAAGTAACGTCTTGGAAATTTATTTGAATGTCGATGCATTTGAATATGAACCATTCCAGTTCCAATATCTCAACAAGTAGGGTCGTCCTTGCTCTAAAAATGCATCCTCCATGTTATCAGGTGATTTTCATAGAGTGAGGAGATCAATGTGTTTATATTAGTGTATTTGGACATCAACATTTCTTAACATGTAGTGTGTGGACATTTGTAGAGGTGCAACATTCCACCAATGTGTCTACGATTCAAATGAATAGACAATTGCAACACCATTCAGGCTTACCTACCATTCCAGGTACATTTTATGGGACCCCTAATTGATAAATATTTGTTTTCATTTGTGTATTACTTTACTTGGAAATATGGGTTCTGATGAGAATTGAATTGTTATATTACAGAGACAAGATCTTCTCCAAGGGGTCTTCCTTTGATGGAACATGTGTGGCTAGATGACAACACTCCAATTGGTGATTTGCAAGGTGAATTTCATAGGGTGAGGAGATGCATGTGTTTATATTAGTATATTTAGACATCAACATTTCTTAACATGTAGTGTGTGGGTGTTTGCAGAGGTGAAAAATTCCACCATTGTGTCTTCAATTCAAAGACATAGGCAAATGCAGCACCATTCAGGATTACCTACCATTCCAGGTACATTTTATGGGACTCCTAATTGATGAATAATTGTTTTCATGTGTATTAGTTTATGTGGAAATATGGGTTCTGATGAGAATTGAATTGTTATATTACAAACATAGGAGCTTCTCCTAGGGGTCTTCCTTTGATAGAACATGTTTGGTTGGATGACAACACTCCAATTGGTGATTTTCAAGGTAATTTTCATAGGGTGAGGAAATGCATGTGTTTATATTAGTATATTTATACATCAACATTTCTTAACATATAGTGTGTGGATAATTGCATAGGTGCAACAGTCCACCACTATGGATTTGATTCAAAGAAATAGAAGAATGCAATGCCATTTAGGTTTACCTACCATTCCAAGTACATTTTATGGGACTCTTAATTGATGAATACTTGTTTTCATGTGTGTAATAATTTACATGGAAATATGGGTTCTTATGAGAATTGAAATGTTATATTGCAGAAACAGGAGATTCTCCTAGGGGTCTTCCTTTCATGGAACGTGCTTGGTTGGATGAAAACACTCCAATTGTTGTTTTGCAAGGTAAGTTTCATAAGGTGAGGAGATGCATGTGTTTATATTAGTATATTTAGAAATCACCATTTCTTAACATGTGGCATGTGGATGTTTGTAGAGGTGCAACAATCCACCATTGTGGATTTGATTCAAAGAAATAGAAGAATACAACGCCATTCAATTTTACCTACCATTCCAGGTACAATTTATAAGACTCTTAATTGATGAATACTTGTTTTCATGTGTGTATTACTTTACATGACAATATGGGTTCTTATGAGGAATTGAATTGTTATATTGCATGTTGAGATATTGTAACTTCAAAGAATATTATATTTGTACTTTATTATTCTTGAGATGTTTCATTCCTCCTTGAAGACCTTATTGTATATCCGGAGATGTTTATTCCTCCGTCAGATTGTGGTAACTTGGGTTATTAGACTTCCCTAGTGGGGGTCGTCCCTATATGTGTTATGTGGGTCAAAGGGTTATTAGACCACCCTAGAGGGGTCGGCCCAGTCAGTTGTAGTGGGGTATTTAACCCATTGGTTAAATACGAGCCTACATGTTTTGTGTAAAAGACAAGTCAGAGTAGTGTATAAATAGAGGAGGTGTATTCCTCATTTTACACACACTCACTCACTTGAGAGTGGTGCACTTGTGGAGGAGAGTTATGCTATGGAGAAGGAGGAGCTTATGCTCAGGGTTACATCTTTGTATATTGTTGGTCATCTATATTGAGGAAGCTTTACTAGGTTTTCTACCCCATGAGGGTTTCCCAGGATAAATTTGTGTCTCTTGTGTTTATGCTATGCTTGTTGTTTCTTCAGTGATCCTGTATGTGCTATTATTGTGAAATGGAATGTAATTCTGCTATTTTCTGTCTTAGAATATTAAATCTTAACATGGTATCAGAGCTAACCTGAAGGAAGGCAATGTATGGCACTTACGACACTTTCTTCACTTGCGACAATTTGAAGGTTTGGGTTTTACATAGCAAAAACCAGTCATCGTGGAACTTTCGCTATAAATCCATTTATGTGAAGGTTCAGGATCTAAAAATTTTACAGGTCGTAGATAACATCCCCAGGTACCTTGTGCCCAAAGGGCACCCTCATATTCGTTGTACTTTTTGAGTTATGATCAGTACAAGTTAGGGTTTCTGCCTCTTCCAGATCTCAGTCAAAATCAGGTGACCTATGAAAAAAGGTCATAACTTGGGCTAGGAAGCTCCAAATTAAATTTCGTAAAAAGTGACAGGTAGTAAATAGACTGTACTATCTCAGGAAACGTTTTCAGATGCCGAAGATGAACCAGTGACACGTGGCATGCCGTACAAGTTCGCTCTCCTGTTTTATCCCATAAGCAGGTCACGTTGCGACAGTTGGAATAACTTGGGATAGGAAGCTCCAAATGAAATTTTGTAAAAAGTGACAGGTAGTACATAGACTGTACTATCTCAGGAAACTTTTTCAGAGGCCGAAGCTAAACCAGTGACACATGGCACTCCGTACAAGTTTTCTCTCCTGTTTTATCCCATAAACCGGTCACGTTGCGACACTTGGCATAACTCTCTCTCAGAAAATACAATTGAGGTCAGACCTATCAAGATGAAAAGATGACAGGTCAGGCTACCACAGAAAAAAATTTCAGACCCTGTGGAGCAAAAAAGTTTGGAGTTATGGCAGAAACAATCAGGTACATCTTTCTGTCAAAACAGAATTATTTTTGGAGCACCTTCATTCATGGCTTCCGGAATTTAGGGTTTCGGAGAAAGTTAGAATTTTTGGAATCGGAATCCACGGCTGAATGCTACTCAGGAAAATAGAAATTTAGAGACCAAGATCGAATTTTTTGGTTGGGTAGAAGACCAAGCTTGATCAAACCCCAGTTCAGGATTTTGATCGGAAAGATGGAAAATTAGGGCTTCAGCAAAAGTTGGAATTTTTTGAAGTCTGTAACCACGGCTGGAAGCTCCTCAGAAAAATAAGAGTTTAGAGACTTGGATTGAACCTTTTGATTGGACAGAAGGGTGGGCTTCATCAAACCCTAGTTCGGGTTCCTATCGAGAAGATCTAGAAGTTTCGAAGGCAATTTTGAGGGGTCAAATTTTGGAGATTTCAAAATTGAAGTATGCTAGTTTGATCAGCTCAGCAAGACACATCCTTCCATCCATTCAGAAGTGTGAAAGTCAAAGATTGAATTTTTAGGGTTTCTCTAGCAAACCCTAATCAAGCTCCAGATCAAGTTTTAGGGGGAGTTGAGGCTAAGGCCTTACATAAGAAGACTACAAGAAGTCTCGACAGGTATGACTTAAGGAGGTTCAGGTATGTCTTGAAATCTGATTCTTGATTAAGTTCATAATGTGTTTGTCTTCATATTATTTATTAGTGCAATCTTGATTAATGTTAGAATTGTCGTATCACCGTAGTAACAGTATGAATGCATGTGAATGATAGAAGACATTCATTGATTAAAGCTATATGATTGTACTAATGCATTATGGTGTTGTGTGAGGTTGATGTTGTCTGCTAACAAGATACAGGTACATCACAAAAGACAAATCAAGTTCCATGACCATGACAACATGAAGACAAAGACTCATCCATAATCTTTGTTCTACTTACAAGGTATGTATGACTTTGTTATATTATGCTTAACCTATGAGACATGCAGGTTCTAGCTCAGGATCTCTAAATCATTGAAGAGATTGTTTAGGTATGTTGTACATAACTAAGCAGGTTTACTAATCCAGGTATGTTTTCCTATGTCAAGTTAGAATCTTACCTTGTGTTAGGATCCCTTATATAAGTATACTTGGTATGATTGGTTATGCTTATTCATAAAGTTAGTAATCAAGGGTTTATGCATATTATGTCTCTTATCTTGATGATTTAATTAACCAGAAGAGTACTATGATCAAACAAGAATATGCATGAGTAAAAGAAGACTTCCTTGAAACCCTGAATACTAATGATCATGACTATACATATTCAATATTATTTAGAATTAGAATGTTTTGATAAGATTGAGAATATACTAATGAATGTATGTTTGTGTATGAGATCATGATGATGACACTAGTGCACACTTGAGCATGCACAGTGGTACAAAATGAATAGAAGTTCAAAAGACATATAGAAGATCAAACAAGAGGCAACCACACAAACATAAAAGATAAGTATTTGAGTTGTTATTTGAAATAGTAAATGATATTGCTTGTATGCATATTTGTATTCCTAGAATATATGATGTTGAGTGTAAACATTCATAGAGCATTGAACAGTATACTACTAATATGCATATGATTGGTAAGTTGGACAAACATTCCATTGTTGCTTGTCTAGAATGAAACCTCTTTGCTGACATGCTGAGAGTTGTGCACACTCTCGATAGTATGTTCTGGTAGAGATGGAAGGCATCTAGATAGCCACTATATGCATACAGGATATGGGAAAGTGTTGTGCCAAATTATTGGTCAAAATAGTTGCATAACTATGTAAATGATATCTGTATGCATAATAGGTTATCATGTCAATATGATTTGATGATTATGAAGTATTACTAATCATGTACTTAATTTTGATTTGTAGGAAAGATCATGATGAATGATGAACACTGAACAAGCGATGGATGTTCAACAACAACAAAAAAAGATTTTCAAATCAAACACACTATAGAAGGCTTGTGGCTAGAAGATTCTGTTAGAAAGAGGAAGAGAATCATGATGAGATGTTTGCTCCAAGTGGCTAGATAAGACCATTCTCTTAATGGTGTAATTAAAGAAGAAGTGTGAATCAGGTTCTGTATGGGTTCCCAGGATCGATAGTAAATTGATGAGAATACATGTGAGGATTGCATCATCCTTGAACACAAGTTCTAAAGTGAGCCTTAGACAAGTGTCTCCGAGAAAGAAGAGGGATTGTATCATCCTTGAACACTTGTTCTAAAGAGAGCCGTAGATGTATGTCTTCGAAAATGAAGTCCTTGGTGGACATGAGAGGATTGGATCATCCCTGGACTTCAGTCCTAAAGAGAGCCATAGACATGATGTCTCCGAGAATGAAGTCCTGAATGAACAGGTAGGGATTGCATCTTCCCTGGACCTCGGTCCCAGAATTGAGCCGTAGACTGATGTCTCCGAAAATTGAAGATAGGACTGCATCATCCCTGAACTAGGTTCAAAATGTACGTGAGGATTGTATCGTCCATGAACTAGGTTCAAAATGTACGTGAGGACTGCATCATCCATGAAATGGGTTCAAAATGTATGTGAGGACTGCATCGTCCATGAACTGGGTTCAAAATGTACATGAGGACTGCATCGTCCATGAACTGGGTTCAAAATGTACGTGAGGACTGCATCGTCCATGAACTGGGTTCAAAATGTACGTGAGGACTGCATCGTCCATGAATTGGGTTCAAAATGTACGTGAGGACTGCATCGTCCATGAACTGGGTTCAAAATGTACGTGAGGACTGCATCATCCATGAACTAGGTTCAAAATGTACGTGAGGACTGCATCGTCCATGAACTGGGTTCAAAATGTACGTGAGGACTACATCGTCCATGAACTGGGTTCAAAATGTACATGAGGACTGCATCGTCCATGAACTGGGTTCAAAATGTACGTGATGGGATTGCATCGTCCCTAGACATGAGACTTGTCTTAAAGTGATAAGGACTAATCATCCTGTAAGTAGATTGGGATTGCATCGTCCCTAGACATGGTGAGGTGTCTTAAATTGATAAGGACTAATCATCCTGTAAGTAGATTGGGATTGCATCGTCCCTAGACATGGTGAGGTGTCTTAAAGTGATAAGGACTAATCATCCTATAAGTAGATTGGGATTGCATTGTCCCTAGACATGGTGAGGTGTCTTAAAGTGATAAGGACTAATCATCCTGTAAGTAGATTGGGATTGCATCGTCCCTAGACATGGTGAGGTGTCTTAAAGTGATAAGGACTAATCATCATGTAAGTAGATTGGGATTGCATCGTCCCTAGACATGGTGAGGTGTCTTAAAGTGATAAGGACTAATCATCCTGTAAGTAGATTGGGATTGCATCGTCCCTAGACATGGTGAGGTGTCTTAAAGTGATAAGGACTAATCATCCTGTAAGTAGATTGGGATTGCATCGTCCCTATACATGGTGAGGTGTCTTAAAGTGATAAGGACTAATCATCATGTAAGTAGATTGGGATTGCATCGTCCCTAGACATGGTGAGGTGTCTTAAAGTGATAAGGACTAATCATCCTGTAAGTAGATTGGGATTGCATCGTCCCTGGACATGGTAAGGTGTCTTAAAGTGATAAGGACTAATCATCCTGTAAGTTGATTCGGGATTGCATCATCCTTAGACATGGTGAGGTGTCTTAAAAGGATAAGGATTGATCATCCTGTAAGTTGATCTAGATTGCATCGTCCATAGACATGAGAGATGTCTTAAATTCAGAGGGATTGATCATCCCATAAGTGGATCAGGATTGTATCATCCTTGGACCTATGTCCTAAAGTGAGAGGGATTGACCATCCCGTAATTGGATCATGTGTGTTGCAGGGTATGATGTTGTTGTGTATACTTGTATCGGTGTCGATACTTGTATTGATAGATGTATTAGTGAGAATACATGCTTTTGATGATAGATGTATTAGTGAGAATACATGCTTTTGATGATAGATGTATTAGTCAGAATACATGCTTTTGATGATAGATGTATTAGTGAGAATACATGCTTTTGATGATAGATGTATTAGTGAGAATACATGTTTTGATGATATATGTATTGGTGAGAATACATACTTTTGATGATACATGTATTGATTAATGTACTTGTATGGTTGAGGATACTTATGTTGTAGATCAAGATGATCTAGATGCTGTAGATCAAGATGATCCAGATGCTGTAGATCGTGATGATCCAGATGCTGTAGATCGTGATGATCCAGATGCTGTAGATCGAGATGATCCAGATGTTGTAGATCGAGATGATCCAGATGCTGTAGTTCGAGATGATCCAGATGCTATAGATCGAGATGATCCAGATGCTGTAGATCGAGATGATCCAGATGCTGTAGATCGAGATGATCCAGATGCTGTAGATCGATATGATCCAGATGCTGTAGATCGAGATGATCCAGATGCTGTAGATCGAGATGATCCAGATGCTGTAGATCGAGATGATCTAGATGCTATAGATCGTGATGATCCAGATGTTGTAGATCGAGATGATCCAGATGCTGTAGATCGAGATGATCCAGATGTTGTAGATTGAGATGATGTGACGATGCTGATCGTGTTGATCTAGACGACGATGTTGATCGTGTGATGACGATGCTGATGATTGTGTGATGACGATGTTGATGATCGTGTGATGATGATGCTGATGATCGTGAGGATTCAGATATTGATGTTGCTGTAGCTGTTCGAGTGCTGCAGAAGATGAAGACTCACTACTGAAGATGTTGATGTTCCAGTATTGAAGATGTTCCAGTAACTACTTGAGTTACTGATGATGTTGAGAAAGATTCCAATGATTTATAGATGTATCACATATGATGTTGATGACTCTTTGCTCATGTAGATGCTGTTATAATATCCTTCTTGTTAAGGGGGAGTGTTGAGATATTGTAACTTCAAAGAATATTATATTTGTACTTTATTATTCTGGAGATGTTTCATTCCTCCTTGAAGACCTTATTGTATATCCGGAGATGTTTATTCCTCCGTCAGATTGTGGTAACTTGGGTTATTAGACTTCCCTAGTGGGGGTCGGCCCTGTATGTGTTATGTGGGTCAAAGGGTTATTAGACCACCCTAGAGGGGTCGGCCCAGTCAGTTGTAGTGGGGTATTTAACCCATTGGTTAAATACAAGCCTACATGTTTTGTGTAAAAGATAAGTCGGAGTAGTGTATAAATAGAGGAGGTGTATTCCTCATTTTACACACACTCACTAACTTGAGAGTGGTGCACTTGTGGAGGAGAGTTCTGCTATGGAGTAGGAGGAGCTTATGCTCAGGGTTACATCTTTGTATATTGTTGGTCATCTATATTGAGGAAGCTTTACTGGGTTTTCTACCCCATGAGGGTTTCCCAGGATAAATTTGTGTCTCTTGTGTTTATGCTATGCTTGTTGTTTCTTCAATGATCCTATATGTGCTATTATTGTGAAATGGAATGTAATGCTGCTATTTTCTGTCTTAGAATATTAAACCTTAACATTGCAGACACCAGAGCTTCTCCTAGGGGTCTTCCTTTCATGGAACATGCCTGTTTGGATGACAATACTCCAATTGGTGATTTGCAAGGTAAGTTTCATAGGGTGAGGATATGCATGTGTTTATGGTAGTATATTTAGACACTACCATTTCTTAACATGTGGTGTGTGGATGTTTGCAGAGGTGCAACAATCCACCACTATGGATTTGATTCAAAGACATAGAAAACTACAATGCCATTCAGGTTTACCTACCATTCCAAGTACATTTTATGGGACTCCTAAATT
The DNA here is from genome assembly GCA_027924585.1 of Larix kaempferi. Taxonomy (NCBI): domain Eukaryota; kingdom Viridiplantae; phylum Streptophyta; class Pinopsida; order Pinales; family Pinaceae; genus Larix; species Larix kaempferi. The sequence continues at coordinate 2,759,132 of BSBM01000870.1, forward strand.
ATTAATACTTATTTTCATGTGTGTATTACTTTATATGGAAATAAGGGTTTTAATGAGAATTGAATTTTTATATGATAGACACGAGAGCTTTTCCAAGGGGTATTCCTTTAATGGAACATGAGTGGTTGGTTGGCAACACAACAATTGGAGATTTTCAAGGTTTGACATATACTGTATTTTCATATACTATTCCCAATAGATTGTTATATTTTTTCTTTCTATTTCACTTTATTAGTGTATTGGATGTTGTTAACATATTGATGTTGTGATGAATATCTATATGCTAGATGACTCGAGAACAAGGGGAGAAGTAACATCTTCTGCAACACAAAACCCCCCATGGGAGGGATTTCAAATCTAGTGCATATATTACTTAGCAGTTGCTAGAATCAAGAACCATAAACAACATTATGTTCATCAATTTTATGACAAGGGAACATATTCGAAAGGCGTGCAATGTTATAGTTTACAATGAACATCAAAATGTTATGGTAAATGTTGATTGTTAGATATTGAAATTGATGCTCTTTTTCGTCTTTATTATACAATATAGTCTTTGTGAGGTTATGAACAAGTTCATAGTTGTAATATAGTCTCATATTTTCTGTATTAAACTTGTAAACTTCAATAATTCTAAGACTTAAGAATATTTCATAGCTACTTAAGAAGTTGTAAAGTAACAATTAAGAGCCTACACTAGAAGTAAGTCTATTTCCAGCACGCATATCAAATATCAAGTCGCAATGTATGTGATTGTATTTACAACCAACAACATATGTGGGTTCATATCTTAGCAATTTTGAGAGGAATATTCTTGAAGATGATACCATGCAACCCAAGAATCATTGCTGAAAATGTTGGTGAAGATGTTGGAAATATTTTTGGTAAGGGATGAGATCTATTTGGGTCCTATGCTAAATATTCATGTGCTATTCTATTTGTCACATTGATTTCATCATTTGGAACATGTCATCATTTTACTGTCATGTGCTACCCTAAGTATGAATTTGTGTCTACTTTTTAAAGCACAAGCCTATGAAGTTATATATCATCTATAAAGTGCTTTATTTGTGGCATGATGATCCTCGTGCATTCTAGTTCACGAAGATGGATTTAAATTTAAATACACATGACAACATTCTTAATAAAGACAAATTTAAATTTCATTCAATTCTTTAAAAATGAGTTATCACATCTTTCAAGAAATTTGAGTAATATACCGCTAGGATAAAAAAGACAAGTTATCAATGCCCTAATTACTCCAAACAATGATGATGGAGAAACCTCATTGCATTTAAAATGACTTTCCCTCTACTTCCATAATTTATAATCATTTACAATTTAAGAAAGAATTGAGTAATTCATGCAAAAATTCATTAAGTTATGAAACCATGATTATTTCACATGAATTTTAATTGATTGATCTGTTGTTTGACTATAAACATAACTCTATAGAATAGAGAAAATCGTATTCTTAACAATAACTACCTATTTCAACTGAATGCATTGGAATTTGTGATTCTCTCTTCCATGTTATAAACTTGTTATTTGTTGATGTATATGTAACTTCAGAATGTATTTGACCTATGTATATTGTACTCCTATAGAGATGGTATTATTCCTCTATACGGAAGTGTCGTCATTTGTATTGACAAGTGTCGCAAGTGTCGTAACTTGTTGTGATGGGTTATTAGACCACCAAGTGTGGGTCGGCCCTAATTAATGTAACCGTGGGTTATTAGACTCTCCTAGAGAAGTCAACCCTGCTAGTTTATTAGTCAAGTCAGGATAAGTATAAATAGAGTGTGGTCGGCACTCTATTTGATCATCTCATTATTCACTTCTACACTACTCGGAAAGTGGTGCACTAGTGAGGAAGGAGGATTAGCTGTTAGTAGAAGACTATCTCTTGTACTTGGGTTGTATCATTTCTCTTTCTATCTCTGAGGAAGTTGTGGGGTTTTTCACCTTTATGGTTTTCCCCAGTGAAACTCTGTGTGTCCATTGTCTTATGTGATTGCTTGTTATTGTCACGTCCCCCATTTTGAGCCTTATAATATTTTGGGCTATAATGTAAATAATGTATGAATATTATGTATGATTCCTAGCGTGGAGCTCAAGGCCAAGGCCCCGCTAGTGAACGCTCAATCTAGAAGAGGCAAGTATTTGATATTATGCTATCCATGTGCCAGTGAACCATTGGAATTATAAATATGCATTTTAATATAAAAGCCCACAACTAGCTATGCAATGCAACAAGAGATGGGGGCATGATGTTACAAGGAAATTGGGAGGGAAATATTCAAACCCTTGAGCCAATCAAGTCAAGCCAAGTGTCAATGAGAGAACCCATGAACGCTCAACTACCCATGTTGACTTTTGTACCCAATCATTCATTTCTCCCAAGAATTGGTTTAGGTAGTTAATGCCTTGGGGAATGGGAGGTATGGCTATCCAAATTCGAGTATGGGCAAGCCACCCTTCCTAGATTTTCATGTTTGGATTCTTGGGCAAGAAAAGGGCCACGAAATTGCTCCCCAAGCCATTATTCACCTATCAGTTTGCTCTCTCACAAGTTGGGACCTTCCTAGGCAGTTCCCTCCATGGTTTTGTTGTGTTTACCTTCATTTTCATAGCTGGGAAGGGCATTTTTGTTGTGGCTAACAGTGGGGAAGAGAGGGGAAACGATTTGGGGTTTAATTGAGGTCGTTTTGTCCCACTGAATGCTCATACATCTGTGGGAGAAATCGATTTTCTTCCCTGGGGTTGACTCCATCTTCCCACAATCTATTTTTGGTCTGCCCACGTTTTGGGGAAAACCCATAGACCCTATTCTGTGAATCCATGGTTGAATTGTGTATCCATGCTAGTTTTGAGCTACTGTGTGTAGAAGAATGTTGAGGTTGAGATGGGTATCCATTGCTTTGGCCATGCATGGTTTGAGAGTCCCAAGTTCCTTGTAGATATCATGCCCAGCTCGGGGGTGGTCTCTGAGTGTTGAAATAATACAGGCTAGGCTGAGACCTATGGATGGGAGGAACGTTGCAACGACATAGTCATTTGTTGGGACAACATTACATCAAGATGAGTATTTTCTTATGTAATTACTTCTGCAAATGTATTATTTTGTTGGCTGTGTTAAATTGAATGGCATCATGTAATGTGTGTGGATGACGTTTTCATTCCACTATGCATGTTTACTTGATTTACATCTGCACACATGTATTTCTTTGCTTTAAAATCTAATGTATGGGCTGAGTTTATGTAAAAGCCCCAAGCTTTGCTATCATGTTCCCTTCCACAAATTGGATAGAGAGGTGGATACGTGACAGTTATGCTTGATATGATTGATATGTTGTACATGTTATTCTCTCAGTAAAGATCCTAGAGTATGTTTAATTAATGCTCAAAATCTAACATGGTATCAGAGCTAACCTGAGAAGAAGACACTGTGTAGTTGCGAAAACTAGGGTTTCTTGTTTATTGGGTTTCTCTCCACAGATTTTGGAAAGGAAGTAAGGTAGCTTGACTCTAATAAGCAAGGTGCATCTTTATGTCCAATCAGAATTCAATTATGGGCACTTTCATTTTTGGCCCTAAAAATTAGGGTTTCCACAAAAATAGGAATTTATGAAATTTGAGACCATAGCTGCAAGCTCCTTGGAAAAATAAAATTTTAGAGCTTTGGATCGAACCTTTTGGTTGGGTGAAGCTCTGGGAAACTCAAACCCTAATTCAGGGTCCTCCCGAGTGAATCCGAGAAGACTAAAAGACATTTCTAAAGGGTGAAACTTTGCAGTTTTCAAATTCTGAGTATACCAGGTTGATTAGCTCATCAAGGTGCATCTTTCTATCCTTTCAGAATTTTGAAATTCAAAGTTTGAATTTTTAGGGTTTCTCTGACAAACCTTAATCTGGGACTAGATTCAATTTTCATCAAATTAAGTGGTAAGACCTAAATATTTTCTATTTCCATTTGAAGTACTCTTTAAAGATGTCTCACCACACCAAGCTTGACGATAAGCTTGAAGGGGCTGATAACTTCTGAGCATGGAAGTATAGGATTGGGTTAATCCTGGAAGAAAATGAGTTGGACACTTACATAAGTGAAGAGGTCCCTATCCCAGAGGAAGAAGAGGCTAAGGCCTTACACAAAAGGAATTTGGTCAAGGCTAAGAGGATCATTGCTGATTCTATCAAAGACCATCTCATACCACATGTGTCATCTCTAAAGACACCAAAGGAGATGTTTGATTCCCTGACCAAGCTATTCGAAGGGAAGAACATAAATCGGAAGATGACCTTGAGGAATCAATTGAAGAATGTCAATATCCATAATGCAGAGACTATGCAGTCTTATTTCTCAAGGGTCTCCCAGATAAAAGAACAACTTGAAGCTATGGGAGAAGACATAGAAAATGGATAAGTGGTAATGAACACTCTTAATGGCCTTCCTAGGTCATGGGATTCCTTCATCCAAGGAATTTGTGCTAGGAAGAAACTTATCTCATTTAGTAGGTTGTGGAAAGAATGCTCACAGGAAGAAGCTCGAATTGTAGCTCGAGAATACAATATGGGGAATGAAGACCAATCTCTCATAGCACACTCCAAAAGACATGATGATAAGAAGGGACATCACCATAGTAAGAAAGAAAAGCATCACCATCAATATCAAAGCGGCAACTTCAGATCTCAAAGAAACATATCAAATGCCCGATGCTTTACATGTGATGAAAAGGGACACTATGCCATTGATTGTCCCATAAACAATAAAGATGGCTCTCACAAAAGGAAGAAGAACATCAAAACAAAACATCATGCTCATACTCCAGAGGATGATGAACCTCCCAGGAAGAGAGCTAGGGAAGAAAGTGAAGATTCTTCAAGTGATGAAGAATATGTTTTGATTTCTGCTCTCACTGGAACCATTATTCATGGAAGTAATGATTGGCTTATAGATAGTGGGGATTCCAAACACATGACAGGATTCAAGGAATCCTTTATGAACCTATCTGAACATGAATCACCCCACAAGGTGAAACTTGGGGATGACTACCAATATCCAATAAAAGGAAGTGGCGAAGCCTCCTATAAGCTAGAATCTGGAAAGTCTATGTGTGATGAACCTGCAATAATTAACTAATGCAAATACACGAGATATCAGAAATAATAGAACATAATCATTTTTATATTGATCACGGGCCACTTCGAGGGGGAAACCTCCTTTGAGCAAGCTCAATACAATTAACTTCACAGTGCCTTTAATGACCTCAACACACACTTATATACTAAGTCTATGCCCAATACTATGAGTCAAAACCATGGGACATATAATACTACGGGACGACTTACAAAGCATATGCGTCCAATACTATGGGTCAATACTATGGGCTAATATAAACTACGGATCAACAAATACTACGGGACGACTTACAAAGCATATGCGTCCAACAACAATATACTAACATAGTAAAGAGAAGGGTTGACATAGGTTCCTAACATCCCCTCTCCCTTAGAAAAAGCTTTGTCCTCAAAGCTTTGGTTGAAGAAATTGTTGCAGAATCTGAAGGAGTGGTTCCCCGGTAGCATCCTCGGGTTGCATTTCGTGCCATTGACGCCTTTGGAGTGTCAAGGAGGATTGCTTGGAAGGATGTAGATGAAGAAGAACCTTGTCAGCTGCGTGGAAAATGCGCTCAGAACAGTGCTGATTGGCTTGTTGTTTCAAGTGAATTATGGCCATGTGAAGGTTGTTCTGCAGAATGAGAAGAATCTGATTGCGGTTTCGAAGAACCGAGTCAATTTCCTGAACTGGGGAGTTGCTAAGTGTGTATGGAAGAAGAACTGGCGGTGTTTTTCCATAGACTGCTTCATATGGTGTCCTTTGAGATGTGGTATTGTACCACCAGAGTGCTACTAGGAAATCCATAGAAATAGTTGGCCAAAGTTGTGTAGGGATGGGCAAGGGTTTGAGCAATCCCAAAAGGAGTGTCGTTTCCCCCTTGTTGACTTGGAAAGTATCATCGTCAACCATCATCTGTTGAATTGTCATTTTTAGTCCCTGCCAAAAGAAGTTACATTGTTCCCGGTCATACATTTTGCAGAACCCAGAGTGCCCTATTGATGAAGAAGCATGGATTTCATAGAAGAGATAGCCCTGTTGAACATATTGCAACCAATTTCGAACAAGCAGAGAAAGAGCTATAAGAGAAACTGGGTCATCAATTGTGCGAGAAGGAGCATCTTCCACCATATTGTCCTTACCCTTCTTGTAAGTGATCACATAGGGATAACCCATGAGTTGGATAACCCATTTTAGGTGTGTTGGGGAGGAGACCCATTGTTCTAGAAAAATTTTCAGACTCGGGAGATCAGTCTTGATGCATAAATAATTCCCTAATAGGTATGGCTGCCACTTCTGTACTACATGCAAAATAGCCATCATTTCCTGCTGAGAGGTAGATGCGGCTAAATTATTACCGGAAAGGTCTATTGAAGGCAGCAAGCGCATTGGTTCAGCAAAGATACTTGCATATCTATCCAATGAAGTAGTGGAGACTGTTGATGGGTGCATCTGAATGGAATTGAGCTGAGCGATGACACCATGTGAATTCTTCTTAAGGATTTTTTCCAAGCGATGTGAACTGATGATGCAGAGAGACCGTGGTTGTAAGCCCATAAATGTGTGTTGTGCCCCATTGACTTTAAACTACATCCAAAGTTCAGCAAAATCCCATAAGATGGGGCCAAGTGTGCATAACCATTGAACACCCAAAACCACATCACATCCGCCTAAGGACAAGGCAAACATGTCAGAGCATAGGTTATAATATTCCATAGAGATACGCACATTGTGACACTTCCCCTTGCAAGGTAAGGTTCCCCCATTGGCAACCATGACTTCAAAGTTGGAGCAAGGATGGACAAAACAATCAGCTTGTTTGGCAATCCGAGGGTCAATGAAGTTATGAGTGCTAGCAGAATCAATGAGTATGGTAAGAGGGAGCTTCTTGAAGTATCCCCTGACCCGCATTTTTTGTGGGGTGGTGACGCCGGTTACAGCATGGAGAGAGATATCGAGTGGGTCGTCCTGAGATGGGGTGTCAACAGGTGGGTGTTGAATGTCAATTTGATCATCTACTGTATCTGTAGCTTCTTCACCAAGTTCTAAGGCAAGTGGAGAATCCACATCCAAGAGATAGAGCTTTTGTTGAACACATCTATGTCCCCGAGTGAATTTCTCATCACAATTATAGCAAAGCCCTTTTTCTTGGCGTGCCTGCATTTCTATTTTAGAAAAATGCTTGATAGGAATTGGTTGAGGAGCAGGCGTGATGGGAGGTCATTGGGAACCCATATTTCTGAAGGGAACAAAGGTGGGTTTGGAGCGTTGTTGAGTTGTGATCTTGTCCTCGACTAGCTTAGCCAACCCTAGGACTTCCATCATTGTGTTGGGACAAAACATTTTGACCTCTAAGCGGATTTCATCCTTGAGACCACTGATAAAACAACTCCTGTAGAATTCATCAGACAATCCTTCTGTGTGATTGGCCAATTTCTCAAATTTTGTCTGATACTCTCTCACTGTGCCAATTTGGTGAAGTTTAGTGAGTGCTCCTGTGAAATCATCAAAAGCACTAGGACCAAATCGTGGCAAAATGAGTTGGCAAAAATCTGTCCAATTTGGCTCAGGATGAGCTTTGATGTACCAACGGTACCATTGAAGGGCTTTCTGTTCCAAATGAAAGGATGCAAGTGGAACTTTCTGGCCATCAGAAGTATTATGCAGACTGAAATATTGTTCTGCTCGATATATCCATCCAGTTGAATCAGTACCATTGAAGCGAGGAAAATCAAGCTTTGGCCCACGAAAATTGCTGGAAGAAGAGAACTCGGTGGCTGCAAAAGATTCTGGTTGTCGGGTATTGTTCATGGCTGAATGCTGAAGATGGAGGATGAGAAATTTTTCATCCAGATCTTGGAGTTTGGTTTGGATGGCTGCAAGTGCTTCCTCCATGGTGTGTGCTCCTGCACGGGTGACAACCATAACCAGGTTTTTTTTTTTTTTTTTGGTGGAATGGGTAGAAAAACACAAACAGAAGCTGATTTAGTAAAGGGAAATTTGGATTGGGGAAACAATCTGATGGGTAATTGGGGTTTGACTAGATTTTGGACACTGTCGAAAGGACAAGAAAGCAAAAAGGGGGATTTCAGAAGCGGGGTGATAGAATGAGAAAATTTGGAAGAGAGGGACAAAGAAGCAGAATTCGGAAAGGAACTCTGTGGTAAAATTTGAAGGTGATTGGGTGAAATCTGAGGAAGTTATGGCAAACCCTAAAAATAGACAAATGTGAGATTTTGGGCTTTGGGAAGGGGAATTGGGGATAGGGTCCTTAGGAATGAAAGATGCAGAATGGGATGACAGGGGTTCCCCGAAAATTTCAAGGGAAACAGAGTGAAAGCAAGGGAGATATGGAGAAAAAACTGAAATATATATATATATATATATATATATATATATTCTAGAAATGGATCGGCAATAGCGGCGCAAAAGGGATCGAAAATGGCTGGATATGGAACGACTTTCAGAATAGATCTAAAATGGCTGGATCTGGAGCGGAAGTGATCGGCAACAGTTCAACTGAAAATAGATATGGACCCGAGGTATGTATGGCTTCCTAACAGTTTAGGTGTTTCACTCGGCCACCAATGCTGTCTGACGGCTTGCGTATTGGGGCAGTACCCCTCACTCCACGGCTCAGGTAAAACTGATAACCGCTTTGCCACAAACGACAGCTCTTGGTTTACCTCACAGGTGGGAACTAGTCAATCAGGTAGGGGTCGTTGCCCTTTTCGCTGGCAGGTCCTCTCAATGGGCCAGCTACTTTGGGATTCCTGTGGTACTCCTCACAATGAGTTTTAGGGCTTATTCCCAAGTACTTCTCACAGTTAAGCAGATAGGGATTATTCCCAAATCCGAAGATGCAACAGATGCAAAAAAAAATTTGGCAGAAATTCCACCCAACGAGCCCAAGAAAGTGCTCTGATACCAGATGTGATGAACCTGCAATAATTAATTAATGCAAATACACGAGATATCAGAAATAATAGAATAGAATCACTTTTATATTGATCACGGGCCACTTTTAAGGGGCAATCACATATAATACTATGGGACGACTTACAAAGCATATGCGTCCAATACTATGGGCTAATATAAACTACGGATCAACAAATACTATGGGACGACTTACAAAGCATATGCGTCCAACAACAATATACTAACATAGTAAAGAAAAGGGTTGACATAGGTTCCTAACACTATGAAGATGAAAGATGTGCTTTATGTTCCAGGTCTCAAGAAGAATCTACTCTCCATATCTGCATTGGATGCAAAAGGCATGAGGGTTGCATTTGTAGATTCCCAATTCCTATTGTGGCCAAAGAGTAAGACTATAGATGATGCAGTGGTGATTAGAGAGCAAGAGGGAGGATTATACAAATTGAAGGGCCAACCAGAACAAGCCTTGGTCCATGACTCAGTAGAGACAAGTGAACTTTGGCATAGAAGGCTTGCACACATGCCCTATAGGGCACTTCTAATTGCAAGCAAAGCAGTGGAAGGTCTTCCTGAAATCCAAACAAAACATGAAGGCATTTCCAAAGGTTGTGCAAAGGGGAATAATACAAAGAAGACATTTCCAAGTAGTGAAATCAAGGCAAAAAGAATCTTGGAAATCATCCACTCTGATGTATGCAATCCAATGTCATCCAGTTCTCTGAGTGGGTATGTATACTATGTTTCCTTCATTGATGATTTATCTAGGAAGACTTGGGTTTACTTCTTGAAGAACAAAGATGAAGTGTTTGACAAGTTCAACGAATTCAAATCCTTGATAGAAAACCAAACTGACATGAAGATCAAGATCTTTAGATCCAAAAATGGCGGAGAATTCACTTCAGGAGACTTCAAGAAGCTATGCAGTGATTTAGGGATTAATAGGGAGTTGACTACTCCTTACACTCTAGAACAGAATGGGGTTGCCAAAAGGAAGAATAGAACAATCATGGAAGTAGCTAGGGCAATGCTTCATGACCAAGATCTACCTATGCACTTATGGGCTGAAGCAGCCAGGACAGTTGTATATGTACAGAACATAACACCTCATAAGATACTTGACAACAAAACACCAGAAGAAGTGTTCACTGGTAAGAAACCAAAAGTTAGCCATCTCATAATATTTGGTTGTCCAGTATACACTCACATCCCAAAAGAAAAGAGGACAAAGTTAGATCCTTCAAGAAAGAAGGGCATATCCGTGGGTTACAATGAAAGCTCGAAGGCTTAGAGAATCTACTTCCCAAGATTCAAGAAGATTGATATCAGTCGAGATGTAACATTTGATGAAGGCTCAGCATACATCAAATCGAGAAAGACACCTGTTGAAGACAATGAAGAACCCAGAATATCCAGAACACAAGACACTACAATGAATGAAGCAATTCCTGAAGAAGATCATGAGATGGAAGATCCACAACAACCTGTAGATCCACCTCGTGAGAAGAACTCTCACAAGAGGAAACCAGCATGGGCTAGAGAGCTTATTCAAGATGCAGAAAGGTTTGGCATTCCAGAAGAGGAACACAGAGAAAGGAAAAGGACAAGATCACACACAAGCTATGTTGCCTTACTCTGTGATATCATGAAGGAAGAACCTTCCAGTTATGAAGAAGTAGCAGAAAAGAAAGAATGGAAGGATGCCATGGTTGAGGAATACCATTCGATCATGAAGAATGATGTTTGGGATGTGGTCCCAAGACCAGATGGGAAGTCTATTGTGACTTCCAAGTGGATCTATAAGATTAAACATGCTACAGATGGTAGCATAGAGAAATACAAAGCTAGGTTTGTAGCTCGTGGCTTCTCCCAGAAAGAAGGGATTGATTATGAAGAAATTTTTTCTCCTGTGGTGAGACACACTTCCATTAGATCGATACTTGCTTTGGCTACAATGATGAAATGGAAGGTACACCATATGGATGTCAAGACAGCTTTCTTGAATGGTGTAGTTGAAGAGGAAGTGTATGTGGAGCATCCACTCGGGTTTGAGACACATGACCGAGGGTCGCATTTGTGCAAACTAAAGAAATCCCTGTATGGTTTGAAACAGGCACCCAGGACCTGGTATGGCAGGATAGATGGCTTCCTATCTAGTTTGGGCTTTACCAAGAGTGAAGCGGGTTCCAACCTTTACTACAAGGTTGAGGAAGGCAGTCCAGTGATACTACTATTGTATGTGGATTACCTGTTTGTAACAGGTGAGGATAGATTGATTGCTGACACGAAGAGGAAGCTTGCTGCCGAGTTCGAGATGAAGGACTTGGGTATGATGCACTATTTTCTTCGTATGGAGGTATGGAAGAGTGCAGATGGTATCTTCCTTGGACAAGTGAAGTATGCAGTAGAGATCCTGAAGAGGTTTGGGATGATGGACTACAAGGCCATGGCCAAACCTATGGCATCAAACCTGAAGCTTCTGTGTGATGCTTCATCTGACCCGGTTGATGCTATGATGTATCGTCAGATGATTGGGTCCTTGATGTACCTGATGAATACGAGACCATACATCTGCTTTGCGGTCAACACCTTGAGCCAGTACTTGACAGATCCGAGACATGTTCACCTGATAGATACAAAGCATATTCTGAGGTACCTGAAGGGTACAGTTGACTATGGGCTCAAGTATGAGGTGAATCAAAAGTTTAATCTGGAGGGTTATGTTGATTTGGATTGGGCAGGTAGTGCCATCGATCCACGGGGGATTCACTAGAAGGCAATATAATATCACGTTCATTCATATTGCGGTATTAAATATTCATGAAAAACTATAAATTATATTGCTTATATATTAAGGGGAAAAGGGTTTCTTTTATTTAATGTAACAATACAAAAATACTTTGGGGTCTTCTCTATATGGGTGGGGTGACAAATATCCGCCAAATGTAGATGGCAGGATCATGGTCGGATGAGAAATTGGGTTGAGGAAAGGCTCGGGCTTACCAGTACGCAGGGAAATCGTGTCTTGAGGCATGCTTGAGGCGAGGGGTTTCATGGTGAAGTGGGTTTCTAGTCGATCATAGTCGAGAGATAGTGGTCATTAACAACCAATTATTACCAATAACACTCAGCTAGTTGTTACCAATAGCCTTGGGAGGCTCTAAGCCTCCAGGGCCTATTATAGGTCCTCGATAGGCCTTGGGGACTTGAATACCCAACCACTCGTGCCTATTACAGGCCTTGGGAGGTTAGTCAACCTCCTAGAGCTTGTTACAGGCCCTGGGGGCTTGGATACCTATCCCACAACAAGCTTAGTTAGAGATTGGGGAACTACAACATGAAATCTAAATGTTGTACTATGTGCATTGGCTCTAGTGACATACAAGAAGTGATCTCCTATCTCTTCATTAGACCATTAAATGTTTCAAATCATAATGATATGTGGTTGAGTAATTGCATTGTGGGTGAAGTAATGTGCATCCATGATATACATCGAAAGAAACAAGGTGCATTTTAGAATGCATTTGGGGTCATAAGAGGGGTATCATATCAATATACTAGGTATAAATATAAAGGGGTATAAAAAATGTTAATGAAAAAATTGATACATACAATATCTAGTGAAAATAGGGGTTTTTTTAAATTGGGAAGGCATATTAGGAGGGGGTTAAAAAAATGATTTTGGAAGGTATTTTCCAATATTTAGTGAAATTAGGGGTATTGTTTCATATGCCACGATCGAACATGCTATGATAGATGTTTATTGAGTGAAGCCCCCGTGCATCGATCGGAAGAGCACTTCGGGGTGCTGCTTCAGTATGGGATCCGGTATGATCTCTTGGTTTAGCAGGAAATAGTCCTATGTGGTACTAAGTACAGCCGAAGCAGAGTATGTTGCATCTTGTTCAGCTAGTTGTGAGGTAGTATGGATTAGGAAGCTACTGTCTGATTTGTTTGATCTCCTGTTGAGTGCTACTTGTATATATTGCGACAACCAAAGTTGTGTGAAGTTGTCGGAGAATCCAGTGTTCCATGACAAGTCGAAGCACATTGAGATCAAGTATCACTATATCAGGGATATGGTGCAGAGAGGAGTAGTGAAGCTCCTATATGTTGCGACAGACGAGCAGATAGCCAATGTGTTGACCAAGCCGTTGGCCAGAGTGAACTTTGAATACTTCAGAGGGAGACTTGGTGTACTTCAGATCGAGAATCCTTCCAAGGGGAGGTGATGATTCCGGAGACACAGATGCACATGAGCCCTTCTCACATGGTGATAGATGTGTTCTCCCATGGTGATAGATGTGTTCTCCCATGGTGAGATGTAAGTGCTAGAGCCATTCTCAGATAGTGATAGATGTGTTCTCCTATGCTGAGATGTAAGGGCTAGAGCCATTTTCAGATAGTGATAGATGTGTTCTCCTATGCTAAAATGTAAGGGCTAGGCCATTTTCACATCATGATAGATGTGTTCTCCCATGGTGAAATGTAAGGGCTGGGGCCATTCTCACATGGTGATAGATGTGTTTTCCCATGGTGAGATGTAAGAGCTGAGTGATCCTTTCCAACATGGTCGCTAGTAGTTCCTCCCATGGTGACATGGTGGTAGGAGAGTCCTCCCTTGGTCATGATGTAAGTGTTGATCCTTCTCCAAATGATGATAGATGTGGTCTCCAATGTTGGTGGTGTAAGTGTTGTGTGATGTGCATCTGGGCTGTGCTCCGTGGACGATGATGGTGATCTGAAGACAATGATGTGATAGTATGGTACACAGGTTTTGCAGAGGCATATGATCAATCCTGAGATGCTCTCTTGTAGGTTTTGAAGAGACAGTGTAATCAGTCCTAGGAGATCTTGCAAGTTTTGCAGAGGTAGTGTAATCAGTCCTGAGGTGTACCTACTTGATGGCTTGCTCGCAAAGATGTTGAAGACCTACATGGAGGCTAGGCCTACATCTAGCATGAAAAAGGGCTGGCTCTGTAGATGATGAAGACCTACAGGTGGTGGGCCTACATCTAGTATGAAAAAGGATTGTCTCTGTAGAACTTCCTATGACAAGTAGATTGGAGATTGATTGAGATAGTAGCAACAGTGACGATGACGATGATAATGATTCGATGACGATGATCCAGTGACGATGATCTAGTGAAGATGATCCAGAGAAGAAGACTTGTGCTAGCATATCTGTGTCGAGAAATACCTTCCTAGTTAAGAGGGAGTGTTGATGTATATGTAACTTCAGAATGTATTTCACCTATGTATATTGTACTCCTATAGAGATGGTATTATTCCTCTATATGGAAGTGTCATCATTTGTATTGACAAGTGTCGCAAGTGTCGTAACTTGCTGTGATGGGTTATTAGACCACCAAGTGTGGGGTTGACCCTGATTAATGTAACCATGGGTTATTAGACTCTCCTAGAGAAGTCAACCCTGTTATTTTATTAGGAAAGTCGGGATAAGTATAAATAGAGTGTGGGAGGCACTCTATTTGATCGTGTCATTATTCACTTCTACACTACTCAGAAAGTGGCGCACTAGTGAGGAAGGAGGAGTAGCTGCTAGTAGAAGACTATCTCTTGTACTTGGGTTGTATCATTGCTCTTTCTATCTCTGAGGAAGTTGTGGGGTTTTTCACCTTTATGGTTTTCCCCATTGAAACTCTGTGTGTCCATTGTCTTATGTGATTGTTTTTTATGCTTGATATGCTTGATATGTTGTACATGTTATTCTCTCAGTAAAGATCCTAGAGTATGTTGAATTAATGCTCAAAATCTAACATTATTATACACAAGAGTTGCACATGTAGCCATAATCAGTGACAAATATATGACAAAATACACAAAGCACCCTCCTTTCACATATTTCATGTTCAAATATATTTAAAGTAAGCATATTCTTATATCAAATTCATATTCTTGTAAGCATATTCTTATATCGATAACTGTGAGGCTCACCATGGTTGAAATTTACTTGTATTTCTTATAATATGCACACTTTTCCTACATTATAAAGGGGATTACCTTTCTACATGGAATTAAAATCAACTAGTAACCTCAAGAGCCGTGACTCCTAAGGATGTATTGATAGTCAAATAGAACTTCATGCACCATTTCTTACAATATACACATTCCCTAAAATAAACAAGAGAATTATCTCTCTTTCTACTTGAAATTAAAACCAAGTGGAACATTTGGCTACTTATCTCTAGCGAAAGCAAAGACAGTCTAGGACATTGTTAGCATGTGATCATTATATTCCTTGGCTAAATCATTCTCCTACAATATACAAGATAATTTTCCCTCTTTCTACTTGAAATTAAAACCACTATGTGAAACCTCTTGCTATTGATCTGTAGAAAAAGAAGAAACAGTCTGAGTTATATCAGACATTGTTAGCACGTGATTGTCCTCTTCCTTGGAGAAATAATTATGAAGGATCATAATAGATTTTTCATAGACATTTGTGTTTTCATGAATTTGCAATGCCTCAATATTATCCAAACCACCAGCGTCCTCAATTAGGCCCGCATATAAGTTAACATCTTTAAGGCCTGCATTTTTTTTAGTCTCACCAGTTCTCAGTATGTTTTCTAGACAATCAAGGCAGACTGTTATAGTTGTTGGATCTGGGCAAGTTAGAAGATCACAATATGGCTTAATGCAACCTTGAATAGCAAGGTATCTGCAATAGAAAAGGGCTCATGTTATTGACCGCACACATCCAAAATAATGGATGCAAAAAATTACACATGCAAAGAAATTAGAAAACTTCATACCTTATCTGTTCGTCGCTTCCAATAGAAGTTGCATTTGAAACTGCCCACGCTGCATCTTTCTTTATATCGAATTCAGTGTTTGCTAGCAGGGATAAAAGTGTGGGAGATATATTTGCATTGATCACAGCCTGCAATGAAAATGGAGTCTAGTTCATTAAAAAAAAGGGTCAAGTTATGTTACACTAGAAATGTGACACTGGTAGCAAGTATAAATATAAATCAAAAATTATTTCTACCTAAACTTGCTCTGTTGTCCCCTTTGTAACATTGGAGATTGTCTAACATGTACCTTTTATTATGGTTTTCTTTGTCTGTGTATCTGTTAGAAGATGCAAGAGGCTATCAAGAGCCTTATTGTCAGTAACAACCTGCACACAACAAAATATAAGATAAACAAGAAAGTAAATCCACCGTGTTTGAATTTGGACTCTTTGCATTCTGTCATGTTGACTTAACTATTAAATCACAACCGAAAATGCTTTCAATAGATGCAATATAACACATCTATTATATAATTATTTGGAAGAAGTGTGACAAATATTTGAAGACAGACCTAATTTTGCACAACATCGCCACGGACAATGTTGCCCACTGTCCTTAAAGCAGGAATAACAACAAGTGATGAAGAATGCCTATGACCAATTCATTTCCATTAATATAGTGAGAACCTTATATTTAAATAATTGTCATAAATTGAACTTAACAATTAACTATAAGAAAATAAACTGGAAATATTAAAATTAATTTAAATGTTTGCAAATTTTTTGACTGTAGAGAAAATATGTTAAAGAACTTGAAATTTTATAAATTTATTTAAAGAACTTGAAAATTTACTGGGCTTGTAAATTTTATAATTATCTTTATTTTACCAATGCCCAATCGGAAGCATAAATCTACCTCCAGTCATTGGTCGGAAGAATAAATCTACATCCAGTATACTACAATATACATTTAAATTTATATGAAAACCCTCACTTGGATATAATGAAAAACAACTTACAAGGTTGCAGTAATGAAGTGGTAAGCTGCCTCGTTCAAGGCTACACCAGATGCGTTGGGGGAGGGAGCGCTCATTGTCGGCACCAGAGACTATGCATGTTCGGAGGGAGGAGTAGAGAAGAGCACAGTATAGGAGCATACGCAGAATTACAGATCAGAGTACAGGACCTCCTCTAGTAGATCGAATCTGCATATAGAAGTTGCTCCTATTTTTCAGTGGACCTTCTATTTTTCAGTTGTTGTTCTGATCGAGTGAAGAGGGTATACGTACTCGGCTGCTCGGAGGGAGGAGCACAGTACAGAACTGCAACAAAGCTCAGCCATGGCGGAGAGGATAAATGGTGTGGATGGTGAGATGGTCGAAGGAGAAAGAGCGCAAAAGATGGAAAATAATTGCACAAGCTGGAAAAAGCTCGCAGCTCACAGGGTGGCAGTTGGCATCCAGAAAGGGATTGAGTCGGCGATGGTGGGGTCACCCGGGGACTAATGCAACGATCATGCTCTGGTGCTGATGACAGACCACTGATCACAGGAGGTCAAAAATGTCGCCTAGATAGCTTGCTCCTTATTAAAGTAATTGTTTACAGTGGTGCTTAGCAATATTTCATTTTGTGATATAGGGTCTTCGCTATAATTGAGAGAGCAATAGCTAGCATAAGTTTAGATGATCTGTGTGCAAAGCACCAAGTGCCTTCGACACATAGGAATTACAACATGAGGACTGTGGATAAAACTATTACTCAAGGAAAGGTTGAGGGATCAGTTGAGGTATGTCTATTTATAATTTGAACACAACAAGACTGATCTATATGGGTCGTAATCATCATTATTTTCTGATTAAATGCATTATACCTTCAATTTTTTAATCACTAGCTTTAAATTTTTTCCCAGACTGTCAAGTCAGCTTTGAAAAAACTTGAAGAAGGTGCCATCATTGATGATGCTAAAGTTGTTTGTGAACCAAATGTGCTCCATCAAATGTATAGATGGAAGGTTAGATTTTTTTTTGTTGATAGGTTGAATACTATTTTCTAAAAAATGGATTTCCTTGATATATATTTTTTTGCATTCTTGGGTTACTCCAATTAGAGGATTTATTGGAAACTCACTTTCCCATTTGATTGTTGGTTTTTCCTACCTTTTTAAAGTTGTGGTTACTCATTAAAATGTGTTTTATTTACCAAGGTTGGCAGGTGCGGGTGGAGTTCTCTATGGATCTGATGGAAGCAAGATGAAATACTATGCCCGGGGTATTGGAAGAAGGTCCAACAACAGTGCGGAATGGTTAGCTCTCATCAAGGGCCTAGAGAATGCCAGGGAGGATGGCCTCTCAGATTTAGTTGTTTGCGTAGATTTGATGTTGGTCATCAAAGACACAAGAAATCTAATCAAAAATCGAAAAAGCCTTGACTCTAAACTTCACTGTCTCCTAAAATGTCTTGTTAATGAATACAAAACAATAAAATTTTTCCATATCCTGAGGTCAAATAACCAAGAAGCGGACAATATGGCAAACATTGGTGCTAAGCTCGACCATGGAATGCTGATCTACAATCAAAAGGTGAATGATAAAGTCTGGATACCTTAATCTTCCCTTGTCTATCATTTGGGGAAATTTTCTTTTGATGTTAGAACATAGAAAAAATCCAATTTTGGGGTGGAATCACGGTACTAAGCCCTCCACGTTCAACAAAAATTTTGAATTATACCTCCATATCATTAAATGAGACTATCCTAAAGTTTCAAACCCAATCATGCACATTGGGATCAGGGGCAGCCGCACCCTGGAGTCACATGGCCTCCACATGGGATGCATGCATATCTTAATTATAGATGGAACGTTGGTAGGGTGTTTGACTTGTTTAAAGGATGAGTGTTGGGAAGGTTGGAAACATTCCCTCCTACACTGTACAACTGTGACAATGGATGAAACCAGCGCTTCCTCCCACTACCTACTTTGCAAAAAAAAATCCCTCATTCTGGTGGTATGGCAATGCCGGACTGCAGAAAGAAATTTCCAACATTGCTTGGGAGTCATGGTGGCTCGTATAACTTGCTGCACAAGGCGCATGATGATGGTAATCAATTTTAGGAATTCGATTCGATCTTTCCCCTTTGCTTAGCAGTTGGAGGTTTTTCTAGGGTGAATACTATTGCCCCCACGGAGGTGACGGAGCATCTAGATGATTTGGACTCTCAGGTTCGTCTGTTGAGTGGAGAGAACTATGAAATAAAGAAAGCCCTACAGCACATGTTCATGCTGGAGCAGGCTGTTAATACGGAGGCCCAGGATAGCAATGCCAAGCTCTCTGAGAAATTTAATAGCCTCGCTGATGTATTGGAAAACAGTTGCCCCTGCTCGGCTACCCTGGAGGTGCAGGTCAAAGCGGTTCAAAGCGCAGTAAAAAACATGGATGGAAAGCTGGAAGGAATGCGAGTGGAGTTGCGAAGTCTGAAATAGGATCTCTAGAGTCAGGGTGGCTCTGTCATTGGAAAGGAGCATGAACCAGAACATCGTCACTAGTACTAGCCCATGGATTTGGTATTTTCGTGGGTTTTTTTTTAAGACCTAGTTTAGTGTTGTCTAGGATGTTTAGTTTTTATTGTTTCCCAATTCTGGGCCTCTGTAATTAGCAATAGTTAGGTTGGAATTTAGCTTGTGTATGTTTAAGTTATGTTATGTTTCTGCGCACAGTTGTGTTGATGCCTCGAAAATCGTAGCATCAATCAGCAAGGGATTCTCCCCAGTAAGTGAGCCCAATTAGATCACTCACCATTTGGTGTGGGGAATCCATCCAGTTAACAGTTCCGGCTACCGTAAGATTTAAAGATTTTTGTTATTTACACTGGTTGCGGCCTGGTTCACCGTTTATGTATTTTATCTTAAGATGATATGCAAGTGCCCTAAGCTATGTGCATGATTAACCTAAACTAATCAAAACTGTGTAAGCAAACCTATTCTATCCTTGCAAGGAGCAAACTGTAGAGATGAGTAATGCGCTGAAAGAAACACCTTAAAGATTATACAAATAACCATTTAATCATAAGATACATCTACAGCAGGATATAACAGACATTAAAGATAGCTTTAATTCAGTTAATACAATCCACTACTCATTTAAGAAAACACATCTTTGCACAGGAAAGCATAAGAAAATTCATTACATAGAAACAATTCAAAATAGCAAGGAATGATCTCACAATAATATGCAGATGACACAGGAATAATCCAACACACATTTGACACATCTTCCAGGCAAAAACGCCTTCTCCTAGGCTTTCATTAGGAAAAAAATTATTTCTTATAGGAAGTAGCAAAGTAGTCCACGTACAAGCCAGAAAATCTTTCACCTGCCAAAAGTCCTTTCTCCTTCTCTTATCCCTCTATATATAGCTTTACAAATTGCTCCTTTAGCTGACAAGTGTACCCTAAAGTTATGGAAACTTCTAATTTGTCATTTAGTGTGTAACTACAAAAATGAATAATTCGTAGGGACCTTTCACAAAAGACAAAATTAAAAAGACAGTTGTCTTTTAATGTATTTACATATGAAAACTTTCTAGCCTATTTTCCTAAAGTATAATAAAATAAACGAAGGCCCAGCTGGCTCTGCTGACTCATTTGGTCTCTCCTCTCTTATTGATTCTCCCATTGCAACAGTCTTTTCTTCCTCAACGGGCTCGCCTGATTGTGTTGATTTGTCTTCTTGTTCAATGTAGCTTTCCCCTTGTCCAATTTCCCTTACAATGGTTTTTCCTCTCAATGAGACTGTCACATTCTGCGCTATTCTGTGTCTGCGTAATTTTGTTTAGATGGTTGTTATTCCCATTATAGTCGTCTGTGCGCAAATTTACAGACAGTGAGTGTGGACAACAATCTGCCCAATGAATTGATGATGGTCTTCTAAGGATATAGCTTCTACCTTCTTTAAATAATCCAATTTTGCGTTCAGATTATTCCCTAACTTCGTCATGTGCTGATCTCTCTCAGGAAACTCATAAACACTTTGTGGTAGAGGCATCTGACATGTCTCATGAGTTTCTCGGATCTTGGAATAGATAACATGGCACTTTTTTATTGTCTTCTGGATTTCAATACCTAATCTGTCGCCACAGTCTTTGCGAAATTCCAGGACTCCCACATCCATTTCCAGCTTCTCATCGGTCAAGGGGCACAGATTTGAGGGAAAACCTGATTTTCCTTTCTTCCATTCCGACTATTCCTTAATATGGACCTCATATTGAGCAAACTTGTCTTTAATCCAGAGTGCTTCAATATCAATACTTGTCATCTTGGTGATCATTTCTTTCATCCCGCAAATTTCTTCAGAAATGGATACCAGTAATGGATGCATCTTCCCTTGCATGTCACTGCCATGCTTACAGAAGGTGGACAGATCTTGGTTGTTTTCTATTATCTCCTTGAGCTGTTTCACTAACTCTTCCTTCTCTTTTAGCAACCTCTCAAACTGAGGTTTGAAGATATGAGTCTGTTGAGCCCTGCTGGCTTCGAGTTTTTCCAACTCTGATATATGAATCTTTAAGTGCTTTTGCTCGTCTTCTGAGATGGACAGTTGCATCTCCAGTGAATTCTTCTCAATTTCAAGCCGCAGAGCTTCTGAAGTTGTCCTTAACTTTTCTTCTTCCATCTCCTTATATTTCTTTTTCATTTCATTTGCTTCTAGCACTTCAGTCTTCCTATCAACTTTTATTTTGAAGCATTTCTCTCTATAGCTCTTTACTTCGTTCATTAACCGATCAACATTAGCTTTATTTTCCTAGGCTAAGGCTACAGTCCTACTTGGAATGAAGGATCAATGTCAGTCCCCTGGACTAGCGTGGTCTCTGAAACTCTGAATTCAAATGATTCAGGATAAATTTCCATTTTCCTCAGTGTTCTGCCAATGATAGCCTTCTTCTGTTCGTGAAAGTAGACAGAATCCAAGTTGGCCACTTGGCCCTGCTTCCTGGGGTTGTATGGGGTCAGTGCCAATTCCTCAGTAGAAATAACCCGTTCATGAGCAATCCCTGGCTGGTATATATTTGGCATATCTAAATCCATGGCCTGTGGGATGGACGGGTTTTGTTCAGGAGTTCTCTCAGCCTGCTCCTTCTCTTCTCTTTCAGCTAGCTCTGCTAATTCTGCTTGTAATCTGTCTGCCTCCTCCAACAAAATCCTCCCTTCTTCTTCTTCTTCTTGTTTAGCAGCCTGTTCCTGGAAGATCCTTTCTTGTTCTTCTTTCTGGGCCTTCAATTCCTCTTCCTACTGGATTCTGGAAGCTTCTACTTGTTGTTGCAATTGAATAGCCTGCTCCTGTTGAATTCTTGATGTCTCTTCTTGTTGAAACTTGGCAGCTTGTTCATTTTGAACCCTGACAGCCTCTTCATCTTGTCGTAATTTGGCAACCCATTCATTTTGAATCCTTGTTGCTTCCTGATCTTGCTATTTTTTGATAGTTTGTTCTTGTAGTATCCTGTCCTCTTCCTCTTGTTCCATACCTGTCAAGTCTCCTGATTGGGACACTGATGCCTCCTGCTCCTTTTGGATTAGGCCGACGGGTCTGGGGGCAGAGCTTGTTTTCTTGACGTTCTTATAGCGCTTACCTAATGCTATTAAATTTTGAGCACTACAGAAGAAATCTTCATCTTCGTCCATAAGATGAGCATACTCAAAGCCGGTTTTGGAATCAATGATATGTTGGGCAATTTTACCACAAGGGTCATGCCTTCTGAAGAACTTCATACCAAAATGGAACATTTCTAAATCCTGGACATATTTTTCTCCTTCCTTGGCACTCGGGAAGCTGTATGCTCCTATAGTGAAAGGCACTGGTGGATATATTAATTTCTTTCTTTCAGTAAGAACCCTACTGATTCCACCAATGCTGAAGAGTTGCCTCAAGGCTTCCCTATGTATCACAAAATCTATAGCATATCTGGGAAGCACAAAGGGGCCCATGGATCCTCCACTCATTCGGATATAGGTACCTTCTAGACCATGGTAATAATCGCCGAATGCCTCAATAATGGGCATGGCATTCTCTGACATACAATATGGTTCCTCTACAAAAATAAGCTGATATAAAGGCATGATGAATATCTCGCAAACCAACTTGTAATAGCTCACATATTTGCTTGCCCACGTGAGTTGGTAGGCCATGAAGAGAGGTGTCTCCTTTCTGTTCCATGAGAAACCCAAGTCGGGGAAGGTATGTTTGCTCAGTAGGCATTCTATTAAGTATGAAGACATAAAGAATTATGCTTTCTTCTGAGTCATTCCTCCATGAGCAACAGTTAGCTGTGAGACCAAGCTTTCTAAGATTATATCCGCCCAATTAAAGATAGTACCATTCATAGCTATATGGAATATTACTAGTACCCATCCGATTTTAAAGATATTGCCATTTGGCATTTCAAAGATCCGGCTCAGCATCAGAACAATGGGCCTATAAGGAGTTTTCAGGAGGTTGCTCTCATACTCATTATTTTGCCTCTTTCTTATCTGTCTGTCAACTATCATCATCTTCTTGGAAGTGTCCAGTGGGTCCATAGGGTGCTATGCTATCCATTCATTATCTAACCAAGCCCTAGCCGGGGGAAATCTATAGGTAGTTGTGATATCCTCAGGAGCAAAAGATGCTAGGTTCATTCCATTCTTATCATTTATAAAACTCGTGTCAGTATTGACATGGGGAATCAACCATCCAAGCACTTCAGAACATGGAAATAACTTAGGACGAGTTGTTACCTTATGGAGACAAGACCTTCCGATATTTGCGTATACCATATCATCCTCTATGTAGTTTTGAGAGTTGTCTTGATCTCTGATGAATCTATATAGGTCACCCCACTGAAACTTTGGGGCAGAGCTCCCTGGGGGTACATTGGTGGTAGCTTGTGTATCAGCGAACATGGTCTCGAGGGAGGTATCCAGTAGGATCTCCACATCTGAATCTGACTCTACCTTTTGCGCGGCCTTCTTCCTTGCAGATCTTCTATGTATGTTAAATCTGTGGTGAGTCGGGAGCAAAAATAAGGAGTTTTTTAAGACATTTAGAGTAACTAATTAAACTCAATGCTTCTTGTAGATTGAAAAAAAGAAAACGTGATAGGATTAGCTTATGACTAAATGACTTTCGAGCATTAGTAAAAATAGTTATAAAATTTCCAGAACACGCCATTTTCACAATATGAAAGCTATTTTTAAAAAATTGATCGACTAATTCACAGATGCAGTTATCATATCATGATTGTTGGCCTTTACAAATGAACGTGGAGCTATTCATAATGCTACCACTGCAGGCCCGTAAGATTTTATTAACATGTTCTAAGGTGGTTTTGGCTGAGCATTGTTGGTTTTTATGGCCTAGGTGCGAATGGTTTTGTTATTCGGGCGTGATTCTTTCCACAGGGTGGATGCAAATGCGGCATTTTAACCGAAAACAAGCACTAGCTACAGATTTGGGTGTGAAACGTAATCTATGTGGGAAAACTACGGCCATCAAGATGTAAATGGGAATTCTCTGGAATTGTCTTCTTATCAATGGGAAAGCTATGTGGGAGAAACTTACTTAGGACGTCGAGCAAGTGATAGTGGGAAAAATCCTAGATGCGTATGTGAGGATAGGGCCTTCCAGGCCCTGGTTCGCATAGGGTGGCTTTGCGTCCTCATTGCTTCGAATTAAACTAACCGCTTAATGCGTATAGGTTCGTTTGAAACATATATATATAGCAACAAAAAGCTACCAAAAAGAGTGTAATTTCAACTGAGAACCTCGTATAACACAGAGGGGAGGGGCAGAGCACCTACTTGTCAGTTTCGCAGTATCTCCTGGTGGCTAGTGAACGTTCCGAGACGGGCGGTAGTGCAGTCAGAGGTTCAATATCGAACAACGAGCTATGTTATCCCTTGATAGTGGTGGAGTGATTTTTTTTTTTTTAAATCCTGTTCTATGCATTCATATATGGGAGGCATTAATTTCACATATGTGATAGGTTGGTGAATTGATGAGTACGAGGCTCGAGGCAGATGGGTAGTTAAAACATCACATGGCCACACTAATGACCCTACCAACTCCATATTCACACATTTGTCCAAATCGGTTTCTTCTCCAAAGTGGCGATTTTATTGTTACATTCTACGCTTGTAGCGACAGTCTTAGTGTTAATATTTGCACTGAGGAGCTGCGCCAAGAATTGAGCTCAGGGTTGCGTCCAAGGATGAGGTGCGGTTATGATGGTGGCTGCTATAGGGATAAGCTTTGTGTGTCGGCGGAGGATTTAGTCACGATATGTGCGCTAATGAAAGATGCACCAAAGAGTCATGAGGAAAAGACCTAGAAGATTCTCGTGTCAGCGTCCTTTATAAAGTTAAACTCTGCGCCGAAGCGTCCGAAATAATGCTAGCAATTGCGCCAAAGGAGGCCAAAATAAGACTAAGATAGGTGCCATGGTTGGGCCGAAAGCGGCCAAGGTAGTTTTAGACTTTGCGCGATAAGCGGGCAGTTTAAATCTAAAAGCTGCCCAAGAGAGGATAAAAAACAATGGTAAAATTATAGTTAAGATTCTTGTCGAAGAGGCAGAGTTATGTTTAAGATTTTCACCGAAGGTGGAAGATTTATGGTTAAAACTTGCGCAGAAATGCGGAAGACTGATGGTTAAAACTTGCACCGAAGGCTAAAGGTGACTTTTCCTTAGAAACAATTTTTTTTAGAAAATGACTTTGGGAAACAAGTGTTAAAGTTTTCCAAGTTGGAGCAAGATAGGCTTCAAAAGGAAAGAGAAACAATTGTTACAAAAGTGTAGAAGGCAGGGCCCTAACATTTTTCGGAAAATTTGGGGAAGGATGTTGCAACAACAACAATTGGCGATTCGCTGGCGAACACAGATCTCTGAAACAAAACCTTGTCATGATCAGAATGACTTTTAAATTAGTAGCTTCAAGCGTGACAACATGCCCCTCAGTTCAACCTCTAAGAATGTAGTGATCTCTTAGCAATATTGGCCTTATGGGAAAAAGGAGGCTAAGACCTATACTTCCTTCAAACTCTCTCAAGGCCAGGATATGGAGTTAATTTTCTTAAGATCTGTCTTTATGGAGTTGTGACTAAAAGAGGAATCCACAAGATCGTAACAATGTCTCATAGGCATATTCATTTGTTCTTCAATCCCATAATAATTGCATCTCTTTTGGACGTCCCTTAAATTGACAGCTTTAGCCGTTTGAGCCTTCCAGAAATAACTTGCTTAAAATTTCAATATTTTGATCTCGGTTCTTCAATCCATAATGTTGTTTTGTGTGAGCAAGAGATTTTATTTAGTATCAAGCTTCACAGACGGAGAAGAATCCCGCTTGGGATGAGTTGCTTGAACAGCTCCATAGATTTGATCATTTTACTTCATCTTGACCATGCTTTAATTGAGGCAAGAATTTCTGGAAATCAGACTCCTTTGCATAACTTCTTTGGGATTTTATTTGTAGTATGGGATCATTTTAAATACTATACACCTGTGAAACATGCTTCCTTTCCGTGGGTCCATTAATAGTGAAAACCTCAAGACAGGCATCAATTTTAAAGTGGGTGGAGCCTTAAGATAGTGATAGAGAAATGTTGCATCATTAGTCATTGAACTAGGGTTATTTTGACCAAAAAGGAAGAGATCTCTACATTCCTAAAGGCTGATCAATGAAGGAGAAATCACTGTGCTAAATTCTCCTTGTGTCTGAAATTCTGTCTTTCAAGATTTCGATTTTCCTCAAAGTTCTGTCCTACAACTATGCCAAGAGTCGAGGTGGGATTTATTAAGTAAAGTGAAGAAAAGAGCAAATAGACAGGAAGGAGAAGACCATCTATAACAGACTGAACCACTTAAACTGCTCGTGAAAACAAAACAAAAAACAATGGAAGGAAAAGAAAAGAAAAGAAACAAAGAAACTATTTATTTATGTACAAAAGGTCTCAAACGAGGCTATGCAAAGTATTGCTTCAAGGCAAGGCCATTGAGGGGAAGGGTTACTTCCTCGCCTTGGAGGTCTTTTAGCTTGTAAGTAGATGGGCCAAGTTTTTCAGAAATTAGATATGGACCGACCCATAGATGTTGAAACTTCGTATGCATTCCTTTACCTTCATGTGGGTGATCCCATTTTAGAACTAAGTCGCCTACTTCGAAAATCATTTTGCCGGACTTCCTTTTATCAAACCACCTTTTGACTATGTCTTGGTGTTGGTGGAACCGATATTTGGCCTTTTTCCGAGATTCTTCGAGTTTCAGTAAAGTGTCAATCCTAGACTGTAAAACCTGACTACTGGTGCCCCGGGAGGCTTGAGATAATTGCAACGATGGGAGAAAGAGTTTAGGAGGGAGGATGGCTTCTCTGTCGTAAACGAGGGTATATGGGGAAACTCCCAAAGCATTCTTTGGAGTGACTCTATCTTCCCATAAAGCATTTGGGAGAGTAGTGTGCCATCTTTCCTAGTTTTCAATCACATTTTTCTTATGGATTCGGATAATATTTTTGTTTGAAGATTCTACTAACCCATTTCCTTGGGGATAGTAGTTGGATGAATAATGTAATTTAATTCCTCATTCATAAACAAATTAATTTATTTTAAAAGACAAGAAATTAGTTGCATTATCAAAGAGTAGGGAAATTGGAACCCCAAACCTAGTTATGATGTCCTCTTTTAAAAAACTAATGACCGCATCTTCATTGATTTTGCATAATGGGATAGCTTTTGTCCATCTTGTAAAATAATCTGTGGCTGTCAGGATATACCAGTGCTGCAGAGAAGAATTTGGTTTTATCTCTCCAAAGACATCTGTGCCCCATTGTTCAAAAGGCTCCGAGATGATAACCAGCTATAATGGTCCTGCTTCCTTGGGTAATTTTCCAGCACTTCTTTGGCATATGTCACAATTCCGTGCATAGGCATGAGAGTCCCTGAACAAAGTGGGACAATAATATCCATCCCTCAGTATCTTGTGAGTTGTCGTGTCTCCGGAATAATGCCCACCAGCAGGGCCATCATGTAGCTCTTTGACCACTTTACTTGCATCTTCCTTCTCTAAACATTTGATAAAAATACCATCATAATTTTATCTGAAAAGTACTCCATCAATGATCTGGTAAGCTGCTGACTTCAAACGGAGTGCTCTTCTTTGCTTAGAAATCTAATGCTCTAGTAAGTACCCTTGTTGCAAGTAGTGCACTAAATCTCTGTACCAAGATTCAGGCACTGTGAAGATAGGGCAGATTTTGGCTATATTTAGTTTGGCTTCATTTTCCCAATCTCGCTCTTCATCTATTGGGTGTTGAGTGAGTAATTTACATAGGCCTTGACCTTTAATAATGGTGGCTGGTTTAAATTCTAGATCGTATTCTTGAAGGGTGGTGACCCGATTTCCTCTTCTTTCTCCCAACTCCTTTTGAACAAACAGGGATCTGACGGCTGGATGGGGAACTACAACTTTGGTTATGTTATTAAGAATATATGGCCTGGACTATTTTACTGCTTTGTATATGGTGTATGCCTATTTATCTACGACAGGATAGTTCAGTTCGGCACCCTGTAGACTAGTGCTCATAAAAGAGATTGGGTATTCATCTCCTAACTCCACCTTTTGCGTAAGCACAACTGCGAGAGAGTCATATGAAGCGAAGGTATATAAGATAAAATCTTTGTCAAAATTTGGGCTTCTCAGAGAGGGAGCCTTGTCTATGGCTATTTTTATATCCTTAAATGCATCCTTTTCTAAATCTGTCCATTTGAACTGCACATTTTGCTTGACCATCTATTGTAACGGTTTAACGGTCTGGGCGAAATCAGGGACAAATCTTCGAACAAAATTAATCATGCCCATAAATGATTGCATAGACCTTTTTCTGTGGGGCATGGGAATTTTACTGATAGCTTGCACTCTCTCTTTATCTATCGAGATTCCCTTTTTCGAAATGATGTGACCAAGAAGCTTCCCCTCAAGGACTGCAAACACACTTTTCTTGGGGTTTAGAGAGATACCATACTTCTTGCATTAGTCAAAAATCTATTTCAAATGGAAGACATGGTCCTCTGTTTTCTTTGAAAAGACTATCACATCATCCAGATATACTATGACATAGTGACCGCCCAATCCTCGAAAAGCAATGTCCATCGCTCGTTGGAAAGTAGCTCCTGCATTTATCAACCCAAACGACATTCTTCAGTATGTGAACATCCCCCACTTAGTGCGGAAAGTAGTATTAAGATGATCTCCTTCCACTACCAACACTTGATTGTAACCAGAGAAACCATCTAGTAGAGAAAACATTTCTACTCCTGATACCATCTACAAAATTTGTTCCATTGAAGGAACATGATAATGATCTTTATCAGATGCTCTGTTCAGGTTTCTGAAATCCACACATAGTCTTATTTCTACAGACTTATTCCTTATGGGAACTAAATTCGCGACCCATTCTGAATTTTAGACTCTAAAGATGATTTTAGCATCTAATAACTTCTTTAATTCCTTCTGCATCAAAGGTTCGAGTGTAGGATGCATTCTTCACAGCTACTGCTGAAAAGGTTTAACACCTGTCTTCATAGGTATGACATGCTGAATGATACGAATATCATATGTTTTTAGATATTCATATGTCCAAGCAAACACATCTTTATATTGCCGAAAAAGTTTAATGAACCTATCTCTTTCACCCGGTGAACAACATCTACCAATATTAACATATTTTGGTTTGGCCTCTGTGCCTAGATTTATCAATTCATGCTGCATAGTAGAACTATGAGTTTTAACATTTGCGGGTTTCTTGAACTTGCTCTGCAAGTCAAACAAAATTTCAAGCGATATCACTCCTTTGGGGATGAAATTTCCTTTGACTGCGTCCTTATTTTGCAGATCAGCATCATGTTTTTCTTCGTCTATAACATCTTCTTGAAACATGTCTTCAGTTGTAAGGAAACTAATGATTTTCTTGTCATCATTGAACACCCTGAAAATTGTTATATTATCTGGAACGGAAGGCCTGAAAACCAAT
The DNA here is from genome assembly GCA_027924585.1 of Larix kaempferi. Classification (NCBI taxonomy): domain Eukaryota; kingdom Viridiplantae; phylum Streptophyta; class Pinopsida; order Pinales; family Pinaceae; genus Larix; species Larix kaempferi. The sequence continues at coordinate 2,788,998 of BSBM01000870.1, forward strand.
TCAATAGAACACTTATTATTAGTAGGCACCAACCTAGAAGCAGAGGTAGCTAACAAGTCAGTGGCAGCATTCTGTAATCTAGGAACATATTTTATATTAAAAGCTTCAAAGTTGGTAATTAGATCCCATACCTCAGATTGATAGCCTTTCAGATGTGGTGAAAGACAATCAATCATGTCTCTTACCTGTCTGGTGACTATTTTCGAGTCACCGAAGACTTTCATATATTTAACATTCAAACCGATGGATTTCTTCAGTCCATGGAGTAAAGATTCATATTCAGCAGTATTATTAGTACAATCGAACTCAAATCTACAAGACAAGAAGTGCTTGTTCCGATCGGGATCCATTAGAACACAATCGGCTCCGAATCCTTCCTGAGTTTTGGAACCATCAAAGTACAAAATCAAAAAAACATTCTTTGATCTAACTAAGTTAGTATCTGAACCATCTAAGTCGGTAACTAAGTTAACTATGTTACAGTCAATATCGTCGGTCCGAGAAAATTGAAGGATATCAGACTGTTTGTCTAATTCATTGCTGATATCTTCTGACTGATAATTTCCAAGCTCAATTTCTAAGAAACAGTTCCCTTGGACAGAAGATGAGAAAGCTACGGCTTCATTCTTTTCCTCTAGCTGAGTTATGTTCTGCTTCATGTGCGGCTCGCTCAAAACTTTAATTTGGTTTTGCTTGTTCTGATAGGGCAGCCATAAGTGGGACCAATCTGTGGAGAAATAACCATCTAGTTTAGCTTACCAGTCTCAGCTTAGGATCAAACTATAATCTTTAGGGATATCAACTACCATTATATCAATAAACTGACATACTCTAGAATCAGCAAACAACCTAATAAGCACATCTTTCATTTCCCCAATTACTTTAACAATAGTTCTATCTAGCTGAATAATCTAGGCTGGGGATGGAGTTGGCTTCCCATTGATCCTTTTGCAAATAGACAATGGCATGACATTTGAGGATGCTCCAGAATCTACTAAACAGTTATACACATTGTGATTGAAAATATCAAAAGTTAAAAGGAATGGCAATGTTTGGGATTTAGATTTCCCGCCAATACTAGCTTCATTAATTTCAGGGTCTTCCTAAGTATCTGCTAACGGCGCGCTAGATTGGGGTTCAAGAGCTTGCAACAATTTATTTCGTTGTTTAGGAAAACTACACATGTCAAATATAGACACATTAGCTTTTACTTTCTTTATGTATTTGATGATGTCATATCCCATATCACATTCCTTTACAACTTTGGGTTGATTATCAGTTTTATTCAAAGTTACTTTTGATGGATGAATTGTTTCTACATTCGGTTGCTTAGTAGGCATTTGGTTAGGTTTGGGATGTAGAGGAATGACTGTGATGTGTATTTTAGGTATCTCTTTGAAGGATTTAGGCTTGGGCGTGGTTAATCTTGGGTTCGGATCAGCGACTGGACCTTTACTACGAGTATTAATGTTAATAGTTGAAACTCGACTTTCTTCAGGATAATCTTCAACCAATTCAGTCAAAGGTACCCAATCCCATAACACCATAGTAGTGTCCGTGGCGGGTTCTTCAGGTTCAGTATTTTGATCTTCTGGAGGATTGTCTTGGTCTGGGATTTATGAGTCTAACATTTGGTTCATCACCAAGCTCATTGAATTTATCCATTGTGCACAACTTTTTTCAGAGTGTGGTTCTTGATGAAAGGTGTAGAAATCTTCCATTCCTACTTCATTCAAATTTAAAATAGGAGAGTTTTTCATAGGTGGTTGAGGTTGATCGTTTTCCTCTCTTTTCTTGTAGAAAGGTTTAAGGGGCTTCCTGGAAGTGGTAGCTGCCTTATCCTTTTCAAGATCTACAATTTTATTGGACAATTTTTGCATCATTTTGACTACATTTTCCATATCCGCTGATGGTTCTTCCTTATCCCTGGTAAGCAAGAATGGTTTCTTAGTGGTCGCTGTTTTTGTTTCCACATTAAGCGCATGCTTAGCAATGTTGTCTGCTTCTTCTTCTACCTTCCTAGCTTCCTTGAAATTTTCTATTAAGGTGGTTTTCTTAGTCCTTTTGACAAACATTGCCAAGGGGGGATAGAGTGCAGTCGTATAGTATTCCACTAAAGATTCTTCTATGGGTTTAGCTGCTTCGCTAAAATTATTTAACAGTGTGGTGAATCTTTGGTTGAATTCTTGTACCTTCTCTTTCTTTTCCATCCTCATAGACAGCAATTCTTTCATGAGTGTAGCTACTATTTTCTGATTTCCATATTTCTTCAAGAAACATTGTTCAAATTCTTCCCAATTGACTATCGAGCTGGCTTGTAAACTAAAATACCACGAGGATACTTTAGGATCGAAAGTACAGGGGAAAAGATGGCAGACTACATATTCATGCTGCACATTTAATAAGTTCAAGGCTAAGTAATAGCTTTTAAGGTGATCTTCAACGGAAATACCTTTTCCAGGATCATACTTAGGAAAGACCTTTTCAGGGTTCTTAGGTAGATTGTGAAAAGGACTATCCAAGTTCAAGGCTCCTCTTGCTCTCCAGGAAGGTACAGCCATGGCTCCTCGTGGAGAATTTGGTGGAGTATCGTGAGGAGTACAAGGTGGAGAATTCTCTGGAGTGCACATTTCTTCAAGATCTAGAGGATCTTCAAGTTTTATTTCTCCAAGAGGTTTTGTAATTTCTTCTAAAGATAAGTCTACTAATTCTTCAAAGCTCTGAACTAGAACTGAATCGCATGTGTAATGTTTTTCTTTTCTAAGAGCTCTTCTTCTAGGAAGAAAGGGAATTGCGTTTAAACTGCCAAGTTGTTTAACGTAAGAACGAGTATGTCTTCTCAAGTTTGCTACTTCAGCAAAAGGTATAGCATACAATGTTTCTTGATTTTCTTGATTTTCAAATTCAGAGTTGGGATTTCCTTGATTTGTCACTTCCAGATCTGAATTGCCTGGGATTACTGTTTTAAATGGGTTTCTAGCTAAATCTCCTCTTAAAGAAGAGTCTCCTATATCACCCATGCATTGGTGGCCCTCCTTCTACCGCTAAAAACTGTTGATGCCTCAAAAATCGTAGCATCAATCAGCAAGGGATTCTTCCCAATAAGTGAGCCCAATTAGATCACTCACCGTTTGGTGTGGGGAATCCGTCTGGTTAACGTTTTCGGCTACCGTAAGATTTAAAGATTTTGGTTCTTTACACTAGTTGCGGCCCAGTTCACCATTTATGTATTTTATTTTAAGATGATATGCAAGTGCCCTAAGCTAGGTGCATGCAATTAACCTAAACTAATCTAAAACTGTGTAAGCAAATCTATTCTATCCTTGAAAGGAGAAAACTGTAGAGATGAGTAATGCGCTGAAAGAAACACCTTAAATATTATACAGGTAGCCATTTAATCATAAGATACATCTACAGCAGGATATAGAAGACATTAAAGATAGCTCTAATTAAGTTAGTACAATCCACTACTCATTTAAGAAAACACATCTTTGCATAGGAAAGCATAAGAACATTCATTACACATAAATAATTCAAAATAGCAAGGAATGATCTCACAATAATATGCAGATGACACAGGAATAATCCAGCACACATTTGACACATCTTCCAAGCAAAAACACCTTCTCCTAGGCATTCATTAGGCAAAACATTATTTCTTATGGGAAGTAGCAAAGTAGTCCATGTACAAGCCAGAAAATCTTTCACCTGCCAAAAGTCCTTTCTCCTTCTCTTATCCCTCTATATATAGCTTTACAAATTGATCCTTGAGCTGACAAGCGTACCCTAAAGTTCTGGAAACTTCTAATTTGTCATTTAGTGTGTGACTACAAAACTGAATAATTTGTAGGGACCTTTCACAAAAGCCAAAATTAAAAACACAATTGTCTTTTAATGTATTTACATATGAAAACTTTCTAGCCTATTTTCCTAAAGTATAGTAAAATAAACTAAGGCCTAGCTAGCTCTGCTGACTCATTTGGTCGCTCCTCTCTTATTGATTCTCCCACTGCAACAGGATTTTCTTCCTCAACAGGCTTGCCTGATTGTGCTGATTTGTCTTCTTGTTCAATATAGCTTGCCCATTGTCCAATTTCCCTTACAATGGTTTTTCCTCTCAATGAGACTATCACATTCCATGCTATTCTGTGTCTGCATAATTCTTTTTTGATGGTTGTTATTCCCATTACAGTCCTCTGTGCCCAAATTTACAGACAGTGAGTGTGGACAACAATATACCCAATGAATTGATGAAGGTCTTCTGAGGATATAGCTTCTACCTTCTTTAAATAATACAATTATGCGTTCAGATTATTCCCTAACTCCATCATGCGGTAATCTCTCTTAGGAAACTTATAAACACTCTGTGGTAGAGGCACCTGACCTGTCTCATGAGTTTCTCAGATAATGGAATAGATAACATGGCACTTTTTTATTATCTTCCGGATTTCAATACATAATCTGTCGCCACAGTCTCTGCGAAATTCCAGGACTCCCACATCCATATCCAGCTCCTCATCGGTCAAGGGGCACATATTTGAGGGAAAACCTGATTTTCCTTTTCTCCATTCACACTGTTCCTTAATATGGACCGCATATTGAGCAAAATTGTCTTTAATCCGGAGTGCTTCAATGTCAATACTTGTCATCTTGGTGATCATTTCTTTCATCCCGCAAATTTCTTCAGAAATGGATACCATTAATTGATGCATCTTCCCTTACATGTCGTTGGTCTGCTTACAGAAGGTGGAAAGATCCTGCCTGTTTTTTGTTATCTCCTTGAGCTGTTTCACTAACTCTTCCTTCTCTTGTAGCAACCTCTCAAACTGAGGTATGAAGATATCAGTTCGTTGATCCCTACTGGCTTCGAGTTTTTCCAACTCTGATATATGAATCTTTAAGTTCTTTTGCTCGTCTTCTGAGATGGACAGCTGCATCTCCAGTGAATTCTTCTCATTTTCGAACCACAGAGCTTCTGAAGTTGTCCTTAAATTTTCTTCTGCTAGCTCCTTATATTTATTTTTCATTTCATTTGCTTCTAGCACTTCTTTCTTCCTATCAGCTTTTATTTTGAAGCATTTCTCTCCATAACTCTTTACTTCATTCATTAACTGATCAACATTGGCTTTATTTTCCTGGGCTGAGACTACAGTGCATCCTGCTTGGAATGAAGGATCAATGTCAGTCCCCTGGACTAGTGTGGTCTCCGAAACTCTGAATTCAAATGATTCAGGCTCAATTTCCATTTTCCTCACTGCTCTGCCAATGATAGCCTTCTTTTGTTCGTGAAAGTAGACGGAATCTAGGTTGGCCACTTGGCGCTGCTTCCTGGGGTTGTATGGGGTCAGTGCCAATTCCTCAGTAGAAACAACCCCTTCATGAGCAATCCCTAGCTGGTCTATCTTCGACATATCTAAGTCCATGGCATGTGGGCTGGACGGGTTTTGTTCAGGAGTTCTCTCAGCCTGCTCCTTCTCTTGTCTTTCATCTAGCGCTACTAATTCCACTTGTAATCTGTCTGCCTCCTCAACCAAAATCCTCCCTTCTTCTTCTTCTTCTTGTTTAGCATCCTATTCCTAGAAGATTCTTTCTTGTTCTTCTTTCTGGGCCTTCAATTCCTCTTCCTTCTGGATTTTGGCAGCTTCTGCTTGTTGCTGTAATTGAATAGCCTGCTCCTGTTGAATTCTTGCTGTCTCTTCTTGTTGAAACTTGGCAACTTGTTCATTTTGAACCCTGACAGCCTCTTCAACTTTTCGTAATTTGGAAGCCCGTTCATTTTGAATCCTTGCTGCTTCCTGATCTTACTGTTGTTTGATAGTTTGTTCTTGTAGTATCCTGACCTCTTCCTCTTGTTCCATACCTGTCAAGTCTCCTGATTGGGACACTGATGCCTCCTACTCCTTTTGGATTAGGATGATAGGTCTGGGGGAAAGGCTCATTTTCTTGATGTTCTTGTAGCGCTTGCCTAATGCTATTAAATTTCGAGCACTATGGAAGAAATCTTCATCTTGGTCCATAAGATGAGCGTACTCGAAGCTGGTTTTGGAAACAATGATATGCTGGGCAATTTTACCACAAGGGTCATGCCTTCTGAAGAACTTTGTACCAAAATGGAAGATTTCTAAATCCTAGACATAGTTTTCTCCTTCCTTGGCCCTTGGGAGGCTGTATGCTCCTATAGCGAAAGGAATTGGTGGATACATTAATTTCTTTCTTTCAATAAGAACCCTACTGATTCCACCAATGTTGAAGAGTTTCCTCAGGGCTTCCCTATGTATCACAAAATATGTAGCATATCTGGGAAGCACAAAGGGGCCCACGGATCCTCCACTCATTCGGATATAGGTACCTTCTAGACCATGGTCATAATCACCGAATGCCTCAATAATAGGCATGGCGTTCTCTGACATACAATCTGGTTCCTCTAAAAAAATAAGCTGATATAAAGGCATGATGAATTTCTCGCAAACCTGCTTGTAATAGCTCACATATTTGCTTGCCCACATGAGTTTGTAGGCCATGAAGAGAGGTGTCTCCTTTCTGTTCCATGAGCAACCCAAGTCGGGAAGGGTATGTTTGTTTAGTAGGCAGTCTATAAAGTATGAAGACATAAAGAATTCTTCTTTCTTCTAAGTCATTCCTCCTTGAGCAGCAGTTAGCTATGAGATCAAGCTTTCTGAGATTATATACACCCAACTAAGATAGTACCATTCATAGCTATATGTAATAATACTGGTACCCATCTGAGTTTAAAAATATTTCCATTTGGCATTGCAAAGATCCAGCTCAACATCAGAACAATAAGCCTATAAGGAGTTTTTAGGAGGTTGCTCTCATACTCATTATTTTGCCTCTTTCTTATCTATCTATCAACTATCATCATCTTCTTGGCGGTGTCCAGCGGGTCCATAGGCTGCTATGCTATCCATTCATTATCTAACCAAGCCCTAGCCGGGGGCAATCTGTAGGTAGATGTGATATGCTCATGAGAAAAAGATGATAGGTTCATTCCATTCTTATCATTTATAAACCTGGTGCCAATCTTGACATGGGGAATCAACCATCCAAGCACTTCAGAACATGGGAATAACTCAGGATGAGTTTCTTCCTTATGGAGACAGGACCTTCTGATATTTGTGTATACCATAGCATCCTCTATGGAGTTTTGAGAGTTGTCTTGATCTCTGATGAATCTATATAGGTCACCCCACTTAAACTTTGGGGCAGAGCTCCCTGGGGGTACATTGGTGGTAGCTTGTGTATCATGGAACATGGTCTCAAGTGAGGTATTCAGCAGGATCTCTATGTCTGAATCTAACTCTACCTTTTGCGCGGCTTTCTTCCTTGCAGATCTTCTATGCATGTTAAACCTGTGGTGAGCCGGGAGCACAAATAAGGAGTTTATGAAGACATTTAGAGTAACTAATTAAACGCAATGCTTCTTGTAGATTGAAAAAAAAGAAAACGTGATAGGATTAGCTTCTGACTAAATGACTTTCGAGCATTAGTAAAAATAGTTATAAAATTTCCAGAACACTCCATTTTCACAATATGAAAGCTATTTTTAAAAAAATGATCGACTAATTCACAGTTGCAGTTATCATTTCATGATTACTGGCCTTTACAAATGAATGTGCAGCTATTCATAATGCTACCACTGCAGGCCCATAAGATTTTATTAACACCTTCTAAGGTGGTTTTGGCTGAGCATTGTTGGATTTTATGGCCTAGGCGCGAATGGTTTTGTCATTCGGGCGTGTTTCTTTCCACAGGGTGGATGCAGATGCGGTGTTTTAACCGAAAACAAGCACTAGCTCTAGATTTGGGCGTGAAACATAATCTATGTGGGCAAACTACGGCCATGAAGATGTAAATGGGAATTCTTAGGAATTGTTTTCTTATCAATGGGAAAGCTGCGTGGGAGAAACTTACTTAGGACACCGAGCAAGCGATAGTGGGAAAAATCCTAGATGCGTATGTGAGGATAGGGCCTTCCAGGCCCTGGTTCACATAGGGTGGCTTTGCGTCCTAATTGCTTCGACTTAAACTAACCGCTTAATGGGTATAGGTTCGTTTGGCATATATATATATAGCAACAAAAAGCTACCAAAAAGAGTGTAATTTCAACTGAGAACCTTGGATAACATAGAGGGGAGGGGCAGAGCACCTACCTGTTAGTTTCGCAGTATCTCTCGGTGGCTAGTGGACATTCTGAGATGGGCGGCAGTGCAGTCAGAGGTTCAATATCGAACAGCGAGCTATGTTCTCCCTTGGCAGTTGTGGAGTGATTTTTTTTTTTAATTCCGTTGTATGCATTCATATATGGGAGGGATTAATTTCACGTACATGATAGGTTGGTGAATTGATGAGTATGGGGCTCGATGCAGACGGGTAGTTAAAACATCACATGGCCACACTAATGACCCTACCAACTCTGTATTCGCACGTTTGTCCAAATCGCTTTCCATGCCAAAGCGGCGATTTTACTGTTATGTTTTCTGCTTCTAGCAGCAGTCTTAGTGTTAATCTTTGCGTTTATGGGCTGCGCCAAGAATTGAGCTCGGGGCTGCATCCAAGGATGAGGCGCAGTTATGATCGTGGCCACTATAGGGATAAGTTTTGCACGTCAGCGTCCTTTATAAAGTTAAACTCTGCGTCGAAGCTTCTGAAATAATTCTAGTAATTGCGCTAAAGGCGATCAAAATAAGACTAAGATAGGTGCCATGGTTGGGCCGAAAGCAGCCAAGGTAGTTTTAGACTTTGCGTGATAAGTAGGCAGTTTAAATCTAAAAGCTACATGAGAGAGGATAAAAAACAATGGTCAAATTATAGTTAAGATTCTCGTCGAAGTGGCAGAGTTAGGTTTAAGATTTGCGTTGAAGGCGAAAGATTTATGGTTAAAACTTGCGCCAAAATGCGGATGACTTATGGTTAAAACTTGTGCCAAATGCAGAAGACTTATGGTTAAAACTTGTGTTGAAGGCTAAAGGTGACTTTGCCTTAGAAACAAATTTTTTTTAGAAAACTACTTTGGGAATCAAGTGTTAAAGTTTGCCAAGTTGGAGCAGGATAAGCTTCAAAAGGAAAGAGAAACAATTGTTACAAAAGTGTAGAAGGAGGGGCCGTAACATTTTTTTGAAAATTTGGGGAAGGATGTTGCAGCAACAACAAGTTGTTAGGGTAGTTTATTAGAATCTATGGCTATCATGGACTTGATTTTGCAACGGAAGTTACTGAACTGTCAAAGGTGAATGCCGAGACATGTCAATTCCCCAATGTTGAGGAACATACATGCTCTCACAGTATGTAACTTTTTTGCCACTCTTTTTTATATATAAAATCTTTTAACCGTTGTTGTAAAAAGAAATGTGTTTTATTTAGTACATGATGGAGTTATGTAATTTTATGCCCATGGATGTACCCATTGAGACATGGGATTTTTATTATTTGAAATAATAAATGCAAAGCTCCATGAAATTGAAACATAATGTACTGCCTTTCCTATTCCTGATATTGTAACGAGGAAAGGGAGTTTTGTTCACAAAATGAATATGCAGCTCTTTGTATCTAGGTTTACTTCAATTACTTTACACTTTTCTCTTATGGTGAGCTAAAAATTGGTGACTTTGTTTCTCTTTTATAATCATGATAAAAATTTAGTTGTTGCTGATTATAATAGAAATCATAATATGTCGTAGATACTGGTTTAATGGTTTGTTATGTCTTCTGTGCTCCTTTATTATTAAATTGTATGATCAAGATGGACATTTTATGTTGTTAAATGTGCAGACTAAATTGAAGGTTTATCTCGCACCGTTTATACATGGGATGCACCACACTTCATTTGATCGACATTTTACTGAAGTTGATAAATTGCAAGAGGTATTTTAATTTTGCTATCTGCAGTGATGTAGTTAAAACCTACTGGATTGTGATTGTGACAATAATGCTTTTATATTAAGGAATAGGAATCTCAATAGAGCTTTCTAGGGTATGAGTTAAGATGGAAAGTATAGCTTTCTAGATATTTCCCTTCTAAATGCAATCATTCCTCGATAAGATCAATGGAGAATAAAGATGGCTCTCACAAAAGGAAGAAGAACATCAAAACAAAACATCATGCTCATACTGCAGAGGATGATGAACCTCCTAGGAAGAGAGCTAGGGAAGAAAGTGAAGATTCTTCAAGTGATGAAGAATATGTTTCGATTTCTGCTCTCACTGGAACCATTACTCATGGAAGTAATGATTGGCTTATAGATAGTGGGGATTCCAAACACATGACAGGATTCAAGGAATCCTTTATGAACCTATCTGAACATGAATCACCCCACAAGGCGAAACTTGGGGATGACTACCAATATCCAATAAAAGGAAGTGGTGAAGCCTCCTATAAGCTAGAATTTGGAAAGACTATGAAGATGAAAGATGTGCTTTATGTTCTAGGTCTCAAGAAGAATCTACTCTCCATATCTGCATTGGATGCAAAAGGCATGAGGGTTGCATTTGTAGATGGCCAAGTCCTAATGTGGCCAAAGGGTAAGACTATAGATGATGCAGTGGTGATTAGAGAGCAAGAGGGAGGATTATATAAATTGAAGGACCAACCAGAACAAGCCTTGGTCCATGAATCAGTAGAGCCAAGTGAACTTTTGCATAGAAGGCTTGCACACATGCCCTATAGGGCACTTCCAATTGCAAGCAAAGCAGTGGAAGGTCTTCCTGAAATCCAAACAAAACATGAAGACATTTGCAAAGGTTGTGCAAAGGGGAAGAATACAAAGAAGACATTTCCAAGTAGTGAAAGCAAGGCAAAAAGAATCTTGGAAATCATCCACTCTGATGTATGTGGTCCAAGGTCATCCAGTTCTCTGAGTGGGTATGTATACTATGTTTCCTTCATTGATGATTTATCTAGGAAGACTTGGGTTTACTTCTTGAAGAACAAAGATGAAGTGTTTGACAAGTTCAAGGAATTCAGAGCCTTGATAGAAAACCAAACTGACATGAAGATCAAGATCTTTAGATTCGACAATGGAAGAGAATTCACTTCAGGAGACTTCAAGAAGCTATGCAGTGATTCAAGGATTAAGAGGGAGTTGACTACTCCTTACAATCCACAAAAGAATGGGGTTGCCAAAAGGAAGAATAGAACAATCATGGAAGCAGCTAGGGAAATGCTTCATGACCAAGATATACCTATGCACTTATGGGCTGAAGCAGCCATGACAGTTGTATATGTATAGAACAGAACACCTCATAAGATACTTGACAACAAAACACCAGAAGAAGTGTTCACTAGTAAGAAGCTAGAAGTCAGCCATCTCAGAATATTTGGTTGTCCAGTATACACTCACATCCCAAAAGAAAAGAGGGCAAAGTTAGATCCTTCAAGAAAGAAGGGAATATTCGTGGGTTACAGTGAAAGCTCGAAGGCTTATAGAATCTACTTCCCAAGATTCAAGAAGATTGATATCAGTTGGGATGTAACATTTGATGAAGGCTCAGCATACATCAAATCGAGAAAGACACCTGTTGAAGACAATGAAGAACCCAGAATATCCAGAACACAAGACACTACAATGAATGAACCAATTCCTGAAGAAGATCATGAGATGGAAGATCCACAGCAACCTGTAGATCCACCTTGTGAGAAGAACTCTCACAAGAGGAAACCAGCATGGGATAGAAAGATTATTCAAGATGCATAAAGGTTTGGCATTCCAGAAGAGGAACACAGAGAAAGGAAAAGGACAAGATCACACACAAGCTATGTTGCCTTACTCTGTGATATCATGAAGAAAGAACCTTCCAGTTATGAAGAAGCAGCGGAAAAAAAAAGAATGGAAGGATGCCATGGTCGAGGAATACCAGTCGATCATGAAGAATGATGTTTGGGATGTGGTCCCAAGACCAGATGGGAAGTCTGTTGTGACTTCCAAGTGGATCTATAAGATCAAGCATGCTGCAGATGGTAGCATAGAGAAATACAAAGCTAGGTTTGTAGCTCGTGGCTTCTCCCAGAAAGAAGGGATTGATTATGAAGAAACTTTTGCTCCTGTGGCCAAATACACTTCCATTAGATCGATACTTGCTCTGGCTACAGTGATGAAATGGAAGGTACACCAGATGGATGTCAAGACAGCTTTATTGAATGGTGTATTTGAAGAGGAAGTGTATGTGGAGCAGCCACTCAGGTTTGAGACACATGACCGAGGGTCACATGTGTGCAAACTAAAGAAAGCCCTATATGGTTTGAAATAGGCACCCAGGACCTAGTATGGCAGGATAGATGGCTTCCTATCTAGTTTGGGCTTTACCAAGAGTGAAGCGGATTCCAACCTTTACTACAAGGTTGAGGAAGGCAATCCAGTGCTACTACTATTGTATGTGGATGACCTGTTTGTAACAGGTGAGGATAGCTTGATTTCTGACACGAAGAGGAAGCTTGTTACCGAGTTCAAGATGAAGGACTTGGGTATGATGCACTATTTTCTTGGTATGGAGGTATGGCAGAGTGCAGATGGAATCTTCCTTGGATAAGGGAAGTATGCAGTAGAGATCCTGAAGAGGTTTGGGATGATGGACTGCAAGGCCATGGCCACACCTATGGCATCTAACCTGAAGCTTCTGTGTGATGCTTCATTTGACCCGGTTGATGCTACGATGTATCATGAGATGATTGGGTCCTTGATGTACTTGACAAATACGAGACCAGACATCTGCTTTGCGGTCAACACCTTGAGCCAGTACTTGACAGATCCGAGACATGTTCACCTGATAGATACAAAGCATATTCTGAGGTACCTGAAGGGTACAGTTGACAATGGGCTCAATGTTGATGTATATGTAACTTCGGAATGTATTTCATCTGTGTATTTTATATATATTTATTGTACCCTTATAAGAGATGTGTCATTCCTCTATAAGTAAGTGTCGTCATGTGGATTGACAAGTGTCGCAAGTGTGTGTACTTGCTGATGGGTTATTAGACCACCATGTGTGGGGTCAGCCCTGAAATATATATTATAATGTGGATGTACCTAGCTAGACAAGTCGGCCCCATAAGGTCACTGGGAAAACAGATTAGTATAAATAGAGATCAGGTGATCTCTATTTAGATCACTTGAAAAAAAGTATCTTGGCGCACTAGTGAGGAGGAGGATCATTTGCTACTGGGAGACTATCTCAGTGTATTTTGGTTGTACTTTGGTTGAGCCATTGCTCTCTGTATCTCTAAGGAAGTTGTGGGGTTTTTTACCTTAGGGTGTTCCCCACGGAAACTATGTGTCTCTTGTCTCTCATGCTTTTGATTCTTGTGATGCTTGTCATGCTTATTGTGATTGTCATGCATTGATATACTGTATATGTTATTCTCTCAGTAAATATCCTAGAGTATTGTGAATTAATGCTCAAAATTTAACATGGTATCAGAGCTAACTTGAGAAGAAGACATTTTGTAGTGACGGAAACTTGAGTTTCTTGTTTATTTGGTTTCTCTCCACAGATTTTGGAAAAGCAGTATAGTAGATTGACTCTACTCATCAAGGCGCATCTATCTGTCCAATCAGAATTCAATTCCGAGCATTTTCAGATTTGGCCCTAAAAATTAGGGTTTCCACAAAAATAGGAATTTCTGAAATCTGAAGACATAGCTGGAAGCGCCTTGCAAAAATCGAAGTTTAGAGCTTTGGATCGAGATTTTTGGTTGGGTAGATCTCTGGGAAACTCAAACCCTAATTCAGGGCTCTCCCAAGTGAACCCGGGAGGACAAAAAGGAAAATCTGAAGGGTAAAGCTTTGCTGATCTCAAATTCTGAATACACCAGGCTAATCAGCTCATCAAGGCACATCTTTCTATCCTTTCAGAAAATTGAAATTCACATTTTGAATTTTTAGGGTTTTTCCAACAAACACTAATCCGGGACCAGATCCAGTTTTCAGCATTTCAAATGGTAAGATCTAAATCTTTTCTATTTCCATTTGAAGTACTCTTTAAGATGTCTCACCACACTAAGCTTGAGGATAAACTTGAAGGAGTTGATAACTTCCGAGCTTGGAAGTATAGGATTGGGTTAATCCTGGAAGAGAATGAGTTGGACTCATATGTGAAAGAAGACATCCCTATCCCAGAGGATGAAGAGGCCAAGGTATTGCATAAGAATAAATTGGTCAAGGAAAAGAGAATCATTGATGATTCCATTAAAGACCATCTCATACCCCATGTGTCCTCTCTAAAGACACCCAAGGAGATGTTTGACTCTTTGACCAAGCTATTTGAAGGGAAGAACATAAATCGGAAGATGACCCTGCGGAACCAATTGAAAGGAGTAAAGTTTTAGAATGGGTCTCCCGGATCAAGGAACAACTAGAAGCAATGGATGAAATGGTGGAGAATGGTGAAGTGGTGATGACCACTCTAAATGGCCTACCCAGGTCATGGGATTCCTTCATTCAAGGAATTTGTGCAAGGAAGAAGTTGATCTCCTTCAACAGATTGTGGGAAGAATGCTCTCAAGAAGAAGCTAGGCTTGTGGCCCGAGAAGAAAAGATGGGAAATGAAGATCAAGCTCTCACAGCACATGCCAAGAAAGGAAAGTCCAAGAAGGAATCATCTCATAACAGAAGATCCTCACACCACCATTATCATAAAGATAAGAAAGATCTCAGATGCTTCAATTGCAATGAGAAGGGACACTTTGCTTCAGATTGTCCCAAGAAGAAGAAAGACAACAACAACAACTTCAATAAGAAGAAGAAGAATAACAAAAGAAGGTATCTTGCTCATGCTGCCGAAGATGATGAACCCCCAAAGAAGAAGGCTAGGGCAGAAAGTAATAGTGATGATGACTCATCAAGTGAAGAAGAATATGTTCTAATTTCTGCTCTCACAGGTACTATCTCCCATGGTTGTAATGATTGGTTGATTGACAGTGGGGCTTCAAAACACATGACTGGGCTTAAGGAATCTTTTGTGAATCTATCTGAACATGAATCACCCCATAAGGCGAAACTTGGGGATGATTATCAATACCCAATCAAAGGAAGTGGTGAAGCCTCCTACAACCTAGATTCTGGAAAATCTTTGAAGATGAAAGAAGTCCATTATGTACCTGGGCTCAAGAAGAACTTACTCTCCATCTCTGCATTGGATGAAAAAGGTATGAGGGTTTCATTTGTGGATGGCCAAGTCCTAATGTGGCCAAAGGGAAAGAACATAGATGATGCAGTAGTGATTGGAGAGAAAGAGGGAGGTTTGTATAAATTGAAGGGACAACCTGAACATGCCATGGTACATGAATCCATGGAGCCAAGTGAACTTTGGCATAGAAGACTTGCTCATATGCACTATAGGGCACTTCCAATTGCAAGAAAGGCTGTAGAGGGTCTTCCTGAAATCAAGACCAAACATGAAGGTGTTTGCAAAGGATGTGCAAAAGGTAAGAACATTAAGAAGGCTTTCCCAAGCAGTGAAAGCAAGGCAAAAGACATCCTGGAAATCATCCACTCAGATGTATGTGGTGCTATGTCATCCAGTTCTCTAAGTGGGTATGTTTACTATGTCTCATTTATTGATGACTTCTCCAGGAAGACTTGGGTATACTTCTTGAAGAACAAAGATGAGGTGTTTGATAAGTTTAAGGAATTCAAAACCTTGATGGAGAATCAAACTGACAAGAAGATCAAAACATTTAGATCCAACAATGTTGGAGAATTCACCTCAGGTGACTTTAAGAAGCTTTGTAGTGATTCAGGGATTAAGAGGGAGTTGACTGCTCCTTATAATCCTCAACAGAATGGAGTTGCAGAAAGGAAGAACAGAACAATCATGGAAGCAGCAAGGGCAATGCTGCATGACCAGGATCTACCTATGCATCTATGGGCAGAAGCAGCTAGAACAGCTGTATATGTGTAGAACAGAACACCCCATAAGATATTGGACAACAAGACACCAGAAGAGGTCTTTTCTGGTAAGAAACCTGAAGTCATCCATCTCAGAATATTTGGTTGTCCAGTATACACTCATGTCCCAAAGGAAAAGAGGACTAAACTAGATCCTTTAGGAAAGAAGGGTATCTTTGTGGGTTATAATGAAAGCTCGAAGGCTTATAGAATATACTTTCCAGGGTTCAAGAAGATTGATGTCAGCAAGGATGAATATAAGTTCAAGGACAGGTAATCGAGGAAGCAAAGATCAAGAGGGAGCACACTCCAGCAGCTCCTGCAAGGATGCAGATTTTCAGAGGGAGTTGACCATCTTCCTACATTCCACAACATAAAGGTGTAGAAGAAGCTACCTCAACAGCTCCTGCCAGGAAGCAAAGACTCAGAGGGAGTCCACCCAACAAACAAACAAAGATAAGTATTCCAATTATCATTTCTTGCCTATTTTTGTTTAAATAATATTATGCTTAGGAGATGTATTGTGCATATTAGAATGATTGCATTAATGAACATGATACTACTAATATGCATGTGATGGGTAAGTGGCCTATGGCACTATACAACATTTCAGTGCTACTTATCTAGAATGAAACCTCTTTGCTGACATGTTGGGAGTAGTGCAAACTCTTAACAATGTTCTGGTAGAGACTGGAAGGCATCTAGAAAGTTGTGGAACATGGATAAATGTTGTATTGAAGCATTGGCTAAGATAACTGCATGATTGCATGACATATTTCTTTATGTGTAAAGAATTTGTTCTGAAAATTATGAGATGTTTCTAATCATGCAATTTAACTTGTTTTGTAGGAAAGACTGTATATCTTCACCTACAAAAGGACTACAACATTTGTTCCAACAACAAAGATATATATTGAAGATATTGAAGTTCCCAGGATCTGGGATGAAGAAATGGAATGCCATGATCCGTCGATCATGAAGAAGATGTTTGGGATGCAGTCCCAAGACCTGACAGGGAGTCACATGTGTGTAGATTGAAGAAAGCCTTGTATGGCTTGTAGCAAGCTCCCAAAACTTGGTGTGATAGAAAGAGGAAGCTTGCTGTTGAGTTCGATATGAAAGGTTTGGGAACGATGCATTATTTCCTAGAAGTGTGGCAGAGTGCAGGTGGGATCTTCCTTGGTCAAGGGAAGTACACAGTAGATATCCTGAAGAGATTCGGGATGATGGATTGCAAGGCCATGGCCACACCTATGGCATCGAATCTGAAGCTTCTATGTGATGCTTCATCTGAGCCGGTTGATGTCTCTATGTATCGTCAGATGATTGGGTCCTTGATGTACCTGACGAAGACGAGACCAGATATTTCCTTTGCAGTGAACACATTGAGTCAGTTCCTGACAGATCCGAGGAGTGTTCATCTGGTCGTTGTAAAGCATGTTCTGAGGTACCTAAAGGGTACAGTAGATTATGGGCTCAAGTATGAGGCGAATCAAAAGTTTAACCTGCGGGCTTATGTTGATTCAAATTGGGCTGGCAGTGCTGCAGATAGGAAGAGCACATCTGGGTGCTGCTTCAGTATGGGATTAGGTGTGATCTCTTGGTTTAGCAAGAAGCAGTCCTACGTAGCACTGAGTATAGTTGAGGCAGAGTATGTTGTAGCCTGTTCAGCTAGTTGTGAGGCAGTATGGCTACGGAAGCTACTGTCTGAGTTATTTGATCTCCCGTTGGATGCTACTGGTATCTTCTGTGATAACCAGAGTTGTGTGAAGCTGTCTGAGAATCCAGTGTTTCATGACAGGTCGAAACACATAGAGATCAAATATCACTATATTAGGGATATGGTGCAGAGAGGAGCTGTGAAGCTCCTGTATGTTGTGACGGACGAGTAGATTGCAGATGTGCTGACGAAGCCACTAGCCAGGGTGAAGTTCGAGTACTTCAGAGAGAGGCTTGGCGTTCTTCAGATCGAGGACACTTTGAGGAAGAAGTGATGGACCAATTTTCTGAAGCCATTCCAAGCATGTTGGAAGGGGGATCCTTCACATGGCTGTGGATGTAAGCACTGGATGACGAGCATCAGGATGATGTTCTGGTTTCTGCTTGGATATGATCAGTTGGATCATTTTTATATATGTATGTATGCATCATGTTAGATGCTGTATATGATCAGTTGGATCATTTTTATATATGTATGTACACATCATGTTGGATGCTGGATATGATCAATTGGATCATTTTAATGTATGTATGTATGCATCGTGTTGGATGCTAGATATGATCGGTTGGATCATGTGTATGTATTTTGTATAAGCATCATGTTGGATGATTGAACCATGTATCTGTATATGTATCAGGTGGATACATTGTATGATCAGGTGGATCATGTATGGTGATATGTATCATGTATTTGTATTTGTATCAGGCGGATACACTGTATGATCAGGTGGATCATGTATGATGATATGTATCAGTTAGATACTTGGTATGCATCAGGTAGATGCATTATATGATCAGGATGATCATGGATGATGAACTTCAGGATGTTGCTCCAGATGACATGCAGCAGGATGTTGCAGTGATGATCATGACGATCATGTGTACATCAGGATGATGTATGGTGAGTATCAGGTTGATACTCTGTGGCCGTGGAATAGGTTGTGCAGATAAGCATGTAATTTGTGCCCTGGGAGATTTGCAGATGGTCTTTTGAGGTTTTTCCTATGGCATGTAATTCGTACCCTGGGACATCTGGCAAATGCTCTTTCGAGGTTTTGCTTGGGAGGACATATAATTTGTGCCCTGGGAGATCTGCAGATAGTCTTTCGAGGTTTTTCCTATGGCATGTAATTTGTGCCCTGGGATATCTCGCAGATGCTCTTTCGAGGTTTTGTCCTATGGCATGTAATTTGTGCCCTTGGAGATCCGATAGGTTGAGCCGTGTGCTCATAATCAGTCATGGGATGCTCTTTCGAGGTTTTACCATGACCACATGTAATTTGTGCCCTGGGAGATCCGATAGGTTGATCCTTGTGCTCGTAATCAGTCTTGGGATGCTCTTTCGAGGTTTTGTGGTGACCACATGTAATTTGTGCCCTGGGAGATCCAATAGGTTGAGCCTTGTGCTCGTAATCAGTCCTGGGATTCTCTTTCGAGGTTTTGTGGTGGGGTCACATGTAATAAGTCCTGGAGATCTGGACAGGATGAAAAAGGCCTCAGATGCTCTTTAGGGTTCTTGCTAATCAAGAGACTCTTTTAAGGTTGTGTGACGCACATAATAAGTCCTGAGATTTCCACAGTATGGCCAGTGATGATGAAGACCTATAGGTGGCGGGCCTACATCCAGTATGAAAAAGGACTGGCTCTGTAGAACTTCCTATGACGAGTAGAGTCAGAGATTGGTTGAGATAGCAGCAGCAGTGACGATGATGATGACGATGATGCCGAGAAGAAGACTTGTCTAGCAGATTTGTGTCGAGAAATACCTTCCTAGTTAAGAGGGAGTGTTGATGTATATGTAACTTCGAAATGTATTTCATCTGTGTATTTTATATATATTTATTGTACCCTTATAAGAGATGTGGCATTCCTCTATAAGGAAGTGTCGTCATGTGGATTGACAAGTGTCGCAAGTGTGTGTACTTGCTGATGGGTTATTAGACCACCATGTGTGGGTTCGGCCCTAAAATATATATTATAATGTGGATGTACCTAGCTAGACAAGTCAACCCCATAAGGTCACTGGGCAAACAGATTAGTATAAATAGAGATCAGGTGATCTCTATTTAGATCACTCGAAAAAAAGTATCTCACTCTCACTCAGAAAGTGGCGCACTAGTGAGGAGGAGGATCATCTGCTACTAGGAGACTATCCCAGTGTATTTTGGTTGTACTTTGGTTGAGCCATTGCTCTCTCTACCTCTGAGGAAGTTGTGGGGTTTTTCACCTTAGGGTTTTCCCCAGGGAAACTCTGTGTCTCTTGTCTCTCAGGCTTTTGATTCTTGTGATGCTTGTCATGCTTATTGTGATTGTCATGCATTGATATACTGTACATGTTATTCTCTCAGTAAAGATCCTAGAGTATTGTGAATTGATGCTCAAAATTTAACACTCAAGTATGAGAAGAATCATAAGTTTAATATGGAGGGTTATGTTGATTCGGATTGGGCAGGCAGTGCCATCGATCGGAAGAGCACTTCGAGGTGCTGCTTCAGTATGAGATCCGGTATGATCTCTTGGTTTAGCAGGAAACAGTCCTGTGTGGCACTAAGTATAGCTGAAGCAGAGTATGTTGTAGCTTGTTCAGCTAGTTGTGAGGCAGTATGGATTAGGAAGCTACTGTCTGATTTGTTTGATCTCCAGCTGAGTGCTACTTGTATATATTGCGACCACTAGAGTTGTGTGAAGTTGTCAGAGAACCCAGTGTTCCATGACAAGTCGAAGCACATTGAGATCAAGTATCACTATATCAGGGATATGGTGCAGAGAGGAGCAGTGAAGCTCCTGTATGTTACAACAGACGAGCAAATAGCTGATGTGTTGACCAAGCCATTGGCAAGAGTGAAGTTTGAATACTTCAGAGGGAGACTTGGTGTACTTCAGATCAAGAATCCTTCCAAGGGGAAGTGATGAGTCCAGAGACACAGATGCACATGAGCCCTTCTCACATGGTGATAGATGTGTTCTCCGATGGTGAGATGTAAGTGTTGGAGCCCTTCTCACGTGGTGATAGATGTGTTCTCCCATGGTGAGATGTAAGTGTTGGAGCCATTATCAGATAGTGATATATGTGTTCTCCTATGCTGAGATGTAAGGGCTAGAGCCATTTTCAGATAGTGATAGATGTGTTCTCCTATGCTAAAATGTAAGGGCTGGGAAATTTTCACATGGTGATAGATGTGTTCTCCCATGGTGAAATGTAAGGGGTGCAGCCATTCTCACATGGTGATAGATGTGTTCTCCCATGGTGAGATGTAAGAGTTGAGTGAGCCTTTTCGACATGGTGGCAAGTAGTTCCTCCATGGTGACATGGTGGTAGGAGAGTCCTACCCTTGTCATGATGTAAGTGTTGATCCTTCTCCGAATGATGATAGATGTGGTCTCCCATGTCAGTGGTGTAAGTGATGTGTGATGTGCATCTGGGTTGTGCTCCGTGGAAAATCATGGTGATATGAAGACGATGATCTGGTAGTATGGTACATAGGTTTTGCAGAGGCATATGATCAGTCCTAAGATGCTCTTGCAAGTTTTGCAGTGATAGTGTAATCAGTCCTAGGAGATCTTGCAAGTTTTGCAGAGGTAGTGTAATCAATCCTGAGGTGTACCTTGTTGATGGCTTGCTCGTAGAGATGTTGAAGACCTACATGGAGGCTAGGCCTACATCCAGCATGAAAAAGGTATAGCTCTGTAGATGATGAAAACCTGCAGGTGGTGGGCCTACATCCAGTATGAAAAAGGACTGGCTCTGTAGAACTTCCTATGACGAGTAGATTGGAGATTGATTAAGATAGCAGCAGCAGTGACGATGACGATGATGATGATTCAATGATGATGATCCAGTGATGATGATCCAAAGAAGAAGACTTGTGCTAGCATATCTGTGTCGAGAAATACCTTCCTAGTTAAGAGGGAGTGTTGATGTATATGTAACTTCGGAATGTATTTCACCTATGTATATTGTACTCCTATAGAGATGGTATTATTCCTCTATACGGAAGTGTCGTAAATCGCTGTGATGGGTTATTAGACCACCAAGTGTGGGGTCAACCCTGATTAATGTAACCATGGGTTATTAGACTCTCCTATAGAAGTTAGCACTGCTAGTTTATTAGGCAAGTCAGGATAAGTATAAATAGAGTGCGGGAGGCACTCTATTTGATCATCTCATTATTCACTTCTACACTACTCGGAAAGTGGGGCACTAGTGAGGAAGGAGGAGTTGCTATTAGTAGAAGACTATCTCTTGTACTTGGGTTGTATCATTGCTCTTTCTATCTCTGAGGAAGTTGTGGGGTTTTTCACCTTTATGTTTTTCCCCATTGAAACTCTATGTGTCCATTGTCTTATGTGATTGCTTGTTATGCTTGATATGATTGATATGTTGTACATGTTATTCTCTCAGTAAAGATCCTAGAGTATGTTGAATTAATGCTCAAAATCTAACATTATTATACACAAGAGTTGCACATGTAGCCATAATTAGTGACAAATATATGACAAAATACACAAAGCACCCTCCTTTCACGTATTTCATGTTCAAATATATTTAAAGTAAGCATATTCTTATATCGAATTCATATTCTTGTAAGCATATTCTTATATCGATAACTGTGAGGCTCATCATGGTTGAAATTCACTTGATTTTCTTATAATATGCACACTTTTCCTACATTATAAAGGGGATTACCTTTCTACATGGAATTAAAATCAACTAGTAACCTCAAGAGCCGTGACTCCTAAGGATGTATTGATAGTCAAATAGAACTTCATGCACCATTTCTTACAATACACACATTTCCTAAAATAAACAAGATTATTATCTCTCTTTCTACTTGAAATTAAAACCAAGTGGAACATCTGGATGCTTATCTCTAGTGAAAGCAAAGACAGTCTAGGACATTGTTAGCACGTGATCGTTATCTTCATTGGCTAAATCATTCTCCTACAATATACAAGAGAATTATCCCTCTTTCTACTTGAAATTAAAACCACTATGTGAAACCTCTTGCTGTTGATCTGTAGAAAAAGAAGAAACAATCTGAGTTATATCAGACATTGTCAACACATGATCATCATCTTCCTTGGCGAAATAATTCTGAAGGATCGTAAGAGATTTTTCATAGAAATTTGTGTTTTCATGAATTTGCAATGCCTCAATATTATCCAAGCCACCAGCGTCCTCAATTAGGACTGCATATAAGTTAACAACTTTAAGGCCTGCATTTTTTTCAGTCTCACCAGCTCTCAATATGTTTTCTAGACAATCAAGGAAGATTGTTATAGTTGTAGGATCTGGGCAAGTTAGAAGATCACAAAGTGGCTTAATGAAACCTTGAATAGCAAGGTATTTGCAATAGAAAAGGGCTCATGTTATTGACCGCACACGTCCAAAATAATGGATGCAAAAAATTACACATGCAAATAAATTAGAAAACTTTGTACCTTATCTGTTTGTCGCTTCCAAAAGAAGTTATATTCGAAACTGCCCACGCTGCATCTTTCTTTATATCGAATTCAGTGTTTGCTAGCAGGGATAAAAGTGGGGGAAATATATTTGCATTGATCACAGCCTGCAATGAAAATGGAGTCTAGTGCATTAAAACAAAAGGGTCAAGTTATGTTACACTAGAAATGTGACACTGGTAGCAAGTATCAATATAAATCCAAAATTATTTCCACCTGAACTTGCTCTATTGTCCCTGCAGTAGCATTGGAGATTGTCTAACATGTACCTTTTATTATGGTTTTCTTTGTCTGTGTATCTGTTAGAAGATGCAAGAGGCTATCAAGAGCCTTATTGTCAATAACAACCTGCACACAACAAAATATAAGATAAACAAGAAAGTAAATCCACCATGTTTGAATTTGGACTCTTTGCATTCTGTCATGTTGACTTAACTATTAAATCACAGCTGAAAATGCATTCAATAGATGCAATATAACACATCTATTATATAATTATTTGGAAGAAGTGTGAAAAATATTTGAAGACAAACCTGAGTTTGCATAGCATCGCCACTGACAATGTTGCCCACTGTCCTTAAAGCAGGAATAACAACAAGTGATGAAGAATGCCTACGACCAATTCATTTCGATTAATATAGCGATAACCTTATATTTAAATAATTGTCATAAATTGAACTTAACAATTAACTATAAGAAAATAAACTGGAAATATTAAAATTTATTTAAATGTTTGCAAATTTTTTGACTATAGAGAAAATATGTTAAAGAACTTGAAATTTTTTAAATTTATTTAAAGAACTTGACAATTTAATGGGCTTGTAAATTTTATAATTATCTTTATTTTACCAATGCCTGATCGAAAGCATAAATCTACCTCCAGTCATTGATCGGAAGAATAAATCTACCTCCACTATACTACAATTTACATTTAAATTTATATGAAAACCCTCACTTGGATATAATGAAAAACAACTTACAAGGTTGCAGTAACGAAGTGGTAAGATGCCTCGTTCAAGGCTACACCAGATGCATTGGGGGAGGGAGCGCTCATCGTCGGCACCAGAGACTATGCATGTTCGGAGGGAGGAGCAGAGCACAGTACAAGAGCATATGCAGAATTACAGATTAGAGTACATGACCTTCTCCAGTAGATCGAAACTACGTATAGAAGTTGCTCCTGTTTTTCAGTGGACCTTCTCTTTTTCAGTTGTTGATCTGATCGAGTGAAGAGGGTATACGTACTCGGCTGCTCGGAGGGAGGAGCACAATACATGACTACAACAAAGCTCAGCCATGGTGGAGAGGATAAATGGTGCGGATGGTGAGGTGGTCGAAGGAGAAAGAGCGCAAAAGCTGGAAAATAAATGCACAAGCTGGAAAAAGCTCGCAGCTCACAGGGTGGCAGCTGGCAGCCAGAAAGGGACTCAGTCGGCAATATTGGGGTCACCCTGGGACTGATGCAGCGACCGTGATATAGTGCCAATGATGGACCATTGATCACGGGAGGTCGAAAATGTCGCCTAGATAGCTTAGCCCTTATTAAATTAATTGTTTACAGTGGTGCTTAGCAAGATTTCATTTTCTGATATAGGGTCTTCGCTATAATTGAGAGAGCAACAACTAGCATAAGTTTAGATGATCTGTGTGGAAAGCACCAAGTGCCTTCGACACATAGGAATTAAAACATGAGGACTGTGGATAAAACTGTTACTCAAGGAAAGGTTGAGGGATCAGTTGAGGTAGTATGTCTATTTATAATTTGAACACAACAAAACTGATCTATATGGGTCATAATCATCATTATTTTCTGATTAAATGCATTATACCTTCAATTTTTTAATCACTAGCTTTAATTTTTTGCCCAGGCTGTCAAGTCAGCTTTGAAAAAACGTGAAGAAGGTGGCATCATTGATGATGCTAAAGCTGTTTGTGAACCAAATGTGCTCCATCAAATGTATAGATGGAAGGTTAGATTTGTTTTTGTTGATAGGTTGAACACTATTTTCTAAAAAATTGATTTCCTTGATATATATTTTTTTGCATTCTATGGTTACTCTAGTTAGAGGATTTTTTGGAAACTCACTTTCACATTTGATTGTTGGTTTTTCCTACCTTTTTTAAAGTTGTGGTTACTCATTAAAATGTGTTTTATTTACCGAGGTTGGCAGGTGCGGGTGGAGTTCTCTATGGCTCTAACAGAAGCAAGATGAAATACTATGCCTGGGGTATTGGAAGAAGGTCCAACAATGGTGCGGAATGGTTAGCTCTCATCAAGGGCCTAGAGAATGCCAGGGAGGATGACCTCTCATATTTAGTTGTTTGCAGAGATTCGATGTTGGTCATCAGAGATGCAAGAAATCTAATCAAAAATAAAAAAAGCCTTGACTCTAAACTTCACCATCTCCTAAAGTGTCTTGTTAATGAATACAAAACAATAAACCTTTTCCATATCCAGAGGTCAAATAACCAAGAAGCGGACAATATGACAAACATTGGCGCTAAGTTCAACCATGGAATCCTAGTCTGCAATCAAAAGGTGAATGATAAAGTTTGGATACCTTAATCTTCCCTTGTCTATCATTTGGGGAAATTTTCTTTTGATGTTAGAACATAGAAAAAATCCAATTTTGGGGTGGAATCACGGTACTAAGCCCTCCACATTCAACAAAAATTTTGAATTATACCTCCGTAGAATTGAAGGAGACTATCCTAAAGTTTCAAACCCAATCATGCGCATTGGGATCAGAGGCGGCTGCACGTTGGAGTCACATGGCCTCCACATGGGATGCATGCAGATCTTAATTATAGATGGAACGTTGGTAGGGTGTTCGGCTTGTTTAAAGGCTGAGTGTTGGGAAGGTTGGAAACATTCCCTCTTGCACTCTATGACTTTGACAATGGCCGAAACCAGCACTTCCTCCCACTGCCTACTTTGCTAAAAAAAGTCCCTCATTCTGGTGGTATAGCAATGCCAGACTGCAGAAAGAAATTTCCCGCGTTGCTTGGGAATCATGGTGGCTCGTCTAACTTGCTGCACAGGGCGCATGATGATGGTAATCAATTTCAGGAATTCGATTCGAGCTTTCCCCTTGGCTCGGTGGTTGGAGGTTGTTCTGGGGTGAATACTATTTCCCCCATGGAGGTGACGGAGCATCTGGATGATTTGGACTCTCAGGTTCGTCTGTTGCATGGAGAGAACTATGAAATAAAGAAAGCCCTGCAGCACATGTTCACGCTGGAGCAGGCTATTAATAAGGAGGCCCAAGATAGCAATGCCAAGCTCTCTGACAAAGTTGATAGCTTCATTGATGTATTGGAAAACGGTTTCCCCTGCTTGGCTACCCTGGAGGCACAGGTCAAACCAGTTCACAGCGCAGTAAAAAATATGGATGGAAAGATGGAAGGAATGCGAGTGGAGCTGTGAAGTCTGAAATAGGATCTCTAGAATCAGGGTGGCTTTGTCATTGGAAAGGAGCATGAACCAGAACATCGTCACCAGTACTAGCCCATGGATTTAGTATTTTCACGGGTTTTTTTGGAAGACCTAGTTTAGTGTTGTCCAGGATGTTTAGTTTTTATTTTTTCCTAGTTTTGGGCCTCTGTAATTAGCAGTAGTTAGGTTGGAATTTAGCTTGTGGATGTTTAAGTTATGTTATGTTTCTCCACACAGTTGTGTTGATGCCTTGAAAATCGTAGCATCAATCAGCAAGGGATTCTCCCCAATAAGCAAGCCCAATTAGATCACTCACCGTTTGGTGTGGGGAATCCGTCCGGTTAATGGTTCCAGCTACCGTAAGATTTAAATATTTTGGTTCTTTACACTGGTTGCATCCCGGTTCACCATTTATGTATTTTATCTTAAGATGATATGCAAGTGCCCTAAGCTAAGTGCATGATTAACCTAAACTAATCTAAAACTATGTAAGCAAATCTATTCTATCCTTGCAAGGAGCAAACTGTAGAGATGAGTAATGCACTGAAAGAAACACCTTAAAGATTATACAAATAGCCATTTAATCATAAGACACATCTACAACAGGATATAAAAGACATTAAAGATAGCTTTAATTTAGTTAGTACAATCCACTACTCATTTAAGAAAACACATCTTTGCACAGGAAAGCATAAGAAAATTCATTACGCAAAAACAATTCAAAATAGCAAGGAATGATCTCACAATAATATGCAGATGACATAGGAATAATCCAGCACACATTTGACACATCTTCTAGGCAAAAATGCCTTCTCCCAAGCTTTCATTAGGCAAAAAATTATTTCTTATAGGAAGTAGAAAAGTAGTCCACGTACAAGCCAGAAAATATTTCACCTGCCAAAAGTCCTTTCTCCTTCTCTTATCCCTCTATATATAGCTTTACAAATTGCTCCTTGAGCTGACAAGTGTACCCTAAAGTTCTGGAAACTTCTAATTTGTCATTTAGTGTGTAACTACAAAACTGAATAATTCGTAGGGACCTTTCACAAAAGACAATTAAAAAGACAGTCTTCTTTTAATGTATTTACATATGAAAACTTTCTAGCCTATTTTCCTAAAGTATAATAAAATAAACTAAGGCCCAGGTAGCTCTGCTGACTCATTTGGTCTCTCCTCTCTTATTGATTCTCCCACTGCAACAAGATTTTCTTCCTCAACAAGCTCGCCTGATTGTGCTGATTCGTCTTCTTGTTCAATGTAGCTTTCCCATTGTCCAATTTCCCTTACAATGGTTTTTCCTCTCAATGAGACGGTCACATTCTGCGTCTGCATGATTTTGTTTTGATGGTTGTTATTCCCATTATAGTATTCTGTGTGCAAATTTACAGACAGTGAGTGTGGATAGCAATCTGCCCAATGAATTGATGAAGGTGTTCTAAGGATATAGCTTTTACCTTCTTTATATAATCCAATTCTGCGTTTAGATTATTCCCTAACTCCGTCATGCACTGATCTCTCTCAGGAAACTCATAAACACTCTATGGTAGAGGCACCTGACATGTCTCATGAGTTTCTTGGATCTTGGAATAGATAACATGGCACTTTTTTATTGTCTTCCGGATTTCAATACCTAATCTGTCGCCATAGTCTCTCCAAAATTCCAGGACTCCCACATCCATATCCAGCTCCTCATCGGTCAAGGGGTGCAAATTTGAGGGAAAACCTGATTTTCCTTTTCTCCATTTCGACTGTTCCTTAATCTGGACCGCATATTGAGCAAACTTGTCTTTAATCCAGAGTGCTTCAATATCAATACTTGTCATCTTGGTGATCATTTCTTTTATCTTGCAAATTTCTTCAGAAATGGATACCAGTAATGGATGCATCTTCCCTTGCATGTCACTACCCTTCTTACAGAAGGTGGACAGATCCTGGCTTTTTTCGTTTATCTCCTTGAGTTGTTTCACTAACTCTTCCTTCTCTTGTAGCAACCTCTCAAACTGAGGTTTGAAGATATGAGTCTGTTGAGCCCTACTGGATTCAAGTTTTTCCAACTCTGATATACGAATATTTAAGTTGTTTTGGTCGTCTTCTGAGATGGACAACTGCATCTCCAGTGAATTCTTCTCATTTTTGAGCCATAGAGCTTCTGAAGTTGTCCTTAACTTTTCTTCTGCCATCTCCTTATATTTATTTTTCATTTCATTTGCTTCTAGCACTTCATTCTTCCTATCAGCTTTTATTTTGAAGCATTTCTCTCTGTAACTCTTTACTTCGTTCATTAACCGATCAACATTGGCTTTATTTGCCTGGGCTGAGGCTACAGTGCATCCTGCTTGGAATGAAGGATCAATGTTAGTCCCCTGGACTAGCGTGGTCTTCGAAAATCTGAATTCAAATTATTCAGGATCAATTTCCATTTTCCTCACTGTTCTTCCAATGATAGCCTTCTTCCGTTCGTGAAAGTAGACGGAGTCCAGGCTGGCCACTTAGGCCTGCTTCCTGGGGTTGTATGGGGTCAGTGTATTGGAGAAAACTCACTACGGCTTGGGAATACCACAACAGACAGATGAATACCAGAAATCTACTCAATTCTCAAAGTAATGCTATTTTAAATGACAATGTTAAGATAATGGAGAAATGTAACCAACCTCGATCCAACGTTTGATGTAGATCCCCGTTGGAGCTTTTAATTCACATGCTTGTAATCTAAAAATTAGTCTTGATAGCCAATATCCAACAAGTACATATAGTATATAATTGACATTAACATTATCAATATCAATGGTCCATAATACCATAAGCAAATGCAACCCAATGCATAATAAACAACATTCACACCATGAATGGACAAGAATATGAGCATTTCTATTAATGAACAAGAAGAAGTACAAAGTGATACGACCTCTTGCCAGCAACCAATCTGAACCAAGATCTAGATCAATCCAGTTGTGCCTCCACCGCTTCAATCCTCCATGAATGGAAAACTCAAACTAGAAGGAGTTTGGAAGGTGAACATAAGGGGTTCACAACTACAAGGATCAATGAGTGCAGACTCAAGATAGGGAAAAAATCCACTAGAGTTCCTTTACTATTCTCTTCTTCCTCCCTTCCATAAGCCATATGTGCTCAATATATAGTCCTCTCAAAGGTAGGTGAAAGGACTCATCGAGGTGTTACTTGGGCAGATGGAGAGCCAAAGGTCACCTAATGACCGCTTTTTGGGAGTAAAAAGTAATTAATGGTGGTTTTTACCATTTTACTTGATATCCGTGGGCTATAGTGATGCAACTCGTGGGTACGCATGCTATAGTGATGCAACATGCATGTAGGAATAAAAATAGGGCAAACTGGTATCACTAAAGGATAAAAATGGATCTGAGTCACTGAAATGGATCCTACAGGCCCAAGAATGTTGATGCTCACAGGGTGGAAGATTTTTGTGTAACAAGCGCGTGGATTGAAAGCTCCAATGGGGATCTACATCAAACGTTGGATCGAGGTTGGATTGAAAAGAGGTCACGAGTTTACTTTTTCGGGCTCGTTAAGCCTTTATGGAAAAGATTTTTATAAAAGTCTTTTTTAAGCCCTTGTTAGACTTTTTCAAATCAAACAATATTGCCGAGTATACTTGTTATTTCAGACTCGTTAAAGGATTTGAAGCAACATTCACTTAGCTATAAGTTTACCCCTTTTCCGGACCTTTGTGGATTAATTACGAAAAAGGTATACTCTAGTCATACGTGACTAGAAGAGTTCTTCTCTCATTGTTTTACACTTTTTCGGGTGAGGAGACTAACTTTACGAAAAAGGACTCCCCTTTTATATCATGGTGTGATTACATTGCATCATCCTGCTTGTTGCTTGAGCCTTGTGCCGGCTCCCGTTTACTCAATTTATAGCCTGGTGCCTGAGCACTTTTCTCTATTGAGCCCTGTAGAGCTTATATATTTTCCCTTCACAATTTGATGACCCTTTGACCCTGAGGGAACACACCCCCGAGTGTCCACATCCTGCACGCACTTCCTTACATTGAGCATAGGTATGTTCCACTGCTTGGGACTAGTCTACTAGCTATTTGACACTCGTTCCCTCACTTGTTGTACTATAAGCAATTTTATTATTTTTCAAGCTTTCCCAAATATGAAAAAGACCAAAAAAATCAAATACTCCAAAAACCCGGACAGGATTATGGTCAGTATTTCTTGTTGGTAGTTGTTGTGTCTCCTTTGAATAGAGCATTCATTCCACTCCGTACATTATGAGTCGGGACTATAGTTGGGCCTTAGGAGCTGTACCTATTTCTCAGTTTTCTCCACCGATTGGTTAAGCTTCCAGTCATTATGGAGCCCTCTGTAATGCCTCCTGCATTGCATAGTTTATGTCAAGTCTATGCTACCTGATTCTATCCATATGCTCATGCTCTTGTTCAAAGGAAGTACTGAAACCAGTGTTGGCCACTCCTCAGATATCTTGACTATTGCATGTCGGCCATCCTTATTGAGTCAGTCCATTTCACCTGAGATCTTCCAAATCTTTCAGCATTGCTGGTACCTTGTGCTGGTTGATGGGGGATGCCTTAATCCTTCCAGTGAGTCTCGTTCCGTCGACTTCAACTCATTTATTCTGGGACTTGAGGCTTAGAGTTCGATTGAGTACCTTGAGGCTTGTAGTCATTATTGGCAAGTTCTCTCGCCATCGACAGTTTTGGGAATACATCAATGTCCCCTGATCAATGGATTCATCCTAGTGTTCGACTTCAACCCATTTATTCACACTCTGATGATTGTGCTCTGTGCCTTGATGCCCATTTTCATTATCGGTGGGTCGTCTCGCGTCTATTAACGGTATACATCATTGATCGGTAATCAGACGATGTCTCATCAGGTTCGACCCCAACTCCTTTATTCACTTGATGGGACTTGCACCATCGAAGACTTGTGTAGAAGACCCCAGGCAATTGTGGCATTCAGTATGCTACATATGACTTTGACTTTACATTTGAGATATCACCTCTCACATTCTAGCAGTTTGTACCTCCAATTTGCACCGGTTGTCTTCTTTTCAGCAGAAGACCATATCTTACTGTAGAGGGATCATGGCTATGATCATTTATGACATGTATCCATTATGTATTGCCTATTCATGGCCATTGTATCAGATTGTTGTACTATATCGACATGTATTCAGAGATACTATTGTATTGACGAGTGAGTTGTTCTTTCCACTTGTGTCTCCATCACTCCACTTCTGAGTTTTATAATGTATTTCGGCCATCGTAGCACATTTCAGTCTCTAACCTCACACATTAGGGGGCATCTGTTACACAGAAATCTTCCACCCTGTGAGCATCAACATTCTTTGGCCTATAGGATCCATTTTAGTGACTCAGGTCCATTTTTATCCTTCAATGATACCTGTTTTCCCTATTTTTATTCCTACCCGCATGTTGCATCACTATAGCATGCGTACCCATGAGTTGCATCACTATAGCCTGTGGGTATCAAGTAAAATGGTAAAAACCACTATTAATTACTTTTTACTCCCAAAAAGTGGTCATTGGGTGACCTTTGGCTCTCCATCTACCCAAGTAAAGTCTCGATGAGTCCTTTCACCTACCTTTGAGAGGACTATATATTGAGCACATATGGCTTATGGACGGGAGGAAGAAGAGAATAGTAAAGGAACTCTAGTGGATTTTTTCCCTATCTTGAGTCTACACTCATTGATCCTTGTAGTTGTGAACCTCTTATGTTCACCTTCCAAACTCCTTCTAGTTTGAGTTTGCCATTCATGGAGGATTGAAGTGGTGGAGGCACAAGTGGATTGATCTAGATCTTGGTTCAGATTGGTTGCCGGCAAGAGGTCGTAACACTTTGTACTTCTTCTTGTTCATTAATAGAAATGCTCATATTCTCATCCATTCATGGTGTGAATGTTGTTTATTATGCATTGGGTTACATTTGCTTATGATATTATGGACCATTGTTATTGATAATGTTAATGTCAATTATATATTATATGTACTTGTTGGATATTGGCTGTCAAGACTAATTTGTAGATTACAAGCATGTGGATTGAAAGCTCCAATGGGGATCTACATCAAACGTTGGATCGAGGTTGGTTACATTTATCCATTATCTTAACATTGTCATTTATAATAGCATTGCTTTGAGAATTGAGTAGATTTCTGGTAGTCATCTGTTTGTTGTGGTATTCCCAAGCCATAGTGAGTTTTCTCCAATACAGAAATGGTGACTCCACTGGGAATACCACAGTGACTCAGATCCATTTTTATTGGAGAAAACTCACTATGGCTTGGGAATACCACAACAGACAGATGACTACCAGAAATCTACTCAATTCTCAAAGCAATGCTATTATAAATGACAATGTTAAGATAATGGAGAAATGTAACCAACCTCGATCCAACTCATAAGTGGAGTGATGGCCGAAATACATTATAAAACTCAGAAGTGGAGTGATGGAGACACAAGTGGAAAGAACAGCTCACTCGTCATAATACAACAGTATCTCTGAATACATGTTAGTATAGTACAACAATCTGATACAATGGCCATGAATAGGCAATACATAATGGATACATGTCATAAATGATCATAGCCATGATCCCTCTACAGTAAGATATGGTCTTCTGCTGAAAAGAAGACAACTGGTGCAAACTGGAGGTACAAATTGCTGAAATGTAAGAGGTGATATCTCAGATGTAAAGTTAAAGTCATATGTAGCATACTGAATGCCACAATCACCTAGGGTCTTCTACACAATTCTTTGACGGTGTAAGTCCCATCAAGTAAATAAAGGAGTTGGGGTTGAACCTGATGAGACATCGTCTGATTACCAGTCAATGATGTATACCGTTAACAGACATGAGATGACCCACCGATAATGAAAATGGGCATCAAGGAACAGAGCACAATCATTAGAGTGTGAATAAATGGGTTGAAGTCGAACACTAGGATGAATCCATCGATCAGGGGACATTGATGTATTCCAAAAACTGTCGATGGCGAGAGAACCTGCCACTAATGACTGCAAGCCTCAAGGTACTCAACAGAACTCTAAGCCTCAAGTCCCAGAATAAATGAGTTGAAGTCGATGGAATGAGACTCGCTAGAAGGAGGGCATTAAGGCATCCCCCATCAACCAGCACAAGGTACCAACAATTCTGAAAGATTTGAAAAATCTCAGGTGAAACGGACTAACTCAATAAGGATGGTTGACATGCAATACTCAAGATATCTGAGGAGTGGCCGAAACTGGTTTTAGGACTTCCTTTGAACAAGAGCATGAGCAGATGGATAGACTCAGGTAGCATAGACTTGACATAAACTCTGCTACAGGAGGCATTACAGAGGGCTCCATAATGACTGGAAGCTTAACCAATCGGTGGAGAAAACTGAGAAACAAGTACAGATCCTAAGGCCCAACTATAGTCCTGAATCATAATGTACAAAGTAGAATGAATGCTCTGTTCAAAGGCGACACAACAGCTGCCAACAAGAAATAGTGACCATAATCCCGTCCGGATTTTTGGAATATTTGATTTTTTTGGTCTTTTTCATATTTGGGAAAATCTTGAAAAAGAATAAAATTGCTTATAGTACAACAAGTGAGGGAACGAGTGTCAAATAGCTAACAGACTAGTCCCAAGCAGTGGAACATACCGATGCTCAATGCAAGGAAGTGCGTGCAGGATGTGGACACTCGGGGGTGTGTTCCCTCAAGGTCAAAGGGTCATCAAATTGTGAAGGGAAAATATATAAGCTCTGCAGGACTCGACAGGGAAAAGTGCTCAGGCACCAGGCTATCAATTGAGTAAGCGGGAGCCGGCACAAGGCTCAACCGGCAAGCAGGATGATGCAATGCAATCACAACATGATATAACTAAGGGGAGTCCTTAAGGGAGATGGCCAGCATAAGACAAAGTAGAGTATGAGTCTTTATCGCAATGTCATGGCGTGACTACAAAGGACTCCCAATCTTAAGGACAAACAACGACATGGGCACCAAAATGCATAAGGGGTTCTAACTAGGGTACCCATGTTCGAAAAAGCCCTACTGCCACATAACGACACTTCTAAAGCAGTGTGAAGGTTCCGTGTCAGTTGCGAAGCGGGGTCACACATAGGGTTTATGAAAAATGGTCAATAGGTCAAATGCATAATGCATGTGAAAATGACATCTAACCTATATGCCAGGTGTGAAACGTACCTGCCGTAGGTGTGAAATGGTTCAGAACAACTCTCGCCGAGGAAATCTATTGAAAAACACTACTCCATGACACAATATTAGTTCATAACGCCTCAAAATGGCAAAAACTATAGAAAAGTGGGTCCAAAAAATTATAAATAGTAATAAAATTTAATAATTTTCAATTCATTCGCACTGTTCACCAATTTGGAGTTTAGTGGGTAGTTTTTACCTAAAACTTGAAACGCCGATCGTGGGAGCTACAAGCAACTGTTCAGCGAACCGTCTGGAGCAGTTTGGTGGTCACTACCATACCTTTCATTTTAATGCTTTTATTTCAGTTTTGGTTGGTGGATTTTTTAGTTTGGCCAAGCCCTAGATGGCTTCGGTGCTACCAGTGGCCTATAAGTATGTGGGTCACAGGTAGGGCACCAAACACGCAATCAACAAACTGACTACCCGCGTCTACCCGCCACTGTCTACAATTTTTCCCGCAAGTACAGCCGTGAGGAAGTTTTTAATCATGAAACTGACCAAAATTCTCTTGTTTTGCACTCCAGGATGGTTCTAGAGTGGAGGGAGATAGAGCATGACCAGGTTGATGAGGCCGTGCGCAATAATTTGCAAGCACAACAAGCATTGCAAGCATGTGGCTTGTATAAGTACTGGAGTTTAGGGGGTTTAAGGGCCCAAAACCTACTACTCTGTCATCTGATAAACTACTGGGATGTGGATGCTCAACACTTCATCCTGAACGGGAAAACACTGACACTGGAAGTAGACGATATCTATTTCATTACTGGTTTGTCCCGTAGAGGGGAGGTGGCTAGTCTTTGGTCACGAACCGTGGGTGGTGGGATCACTGTGCAAGACTACATAGTACGGTATTATCCTGCCAACACACGACCGGTGGGAAGTTAAGTTCCAGTCAATGCCATAATGGATTCGAGTACAAAGATCATTGTGGCTACTCTAGTGCAGATCACGGGATCCAAAGCACTACATCAAGCATCCAGACCGGTGATGTTCTACTCATCACAATGCTTGCAGCCTACTATATTCGACTGGTGTACTACTCTGCTGGTGTCTATGAAGACACAACTGACGGAATGCAAAGAGGGTAAGGCCAAAAACTTTGGGTATGGTAGCATCCTCTACAGTTTCTTCTTTGACAGGGTTCTGGGACTTAGTCCGAGGGTGGATGTCCCTCCTCACAGTCTCCGTGATGCAGCCCTGACCCGGTGGGCTGAGATCCTGACACGACAGGGTGGTGGCCATCTGGCATCACCATATACTGAGAAGTTCTTCCACTGGTGGAACCGGCACGTGATCGCTATCGAGGAATAC
This sequence comes from Larix kaempferi, assembly GCA_027924585.1. Taxonomy (NCBI): domain Eukaryota; kingdom Viridiplantae; phylum Streptophyta; class Pinopsida; order Pinales; family Pinaceae; genus Larix; species Larix kaempferi. The sequence continues at coordinate 2,825,079 of BSBM01000870.1, forward strand.
CCCTATGCGGGGATAGACTTTAGATAGGACCGCGACATGCCGCTCCCACCAGGCGCAGCTTTCGGAGACATCGGTGAGTACTCTTTTGGTTTTTTGTTTATTAAATTTTTATGGATTTTTTTACTATAGTTGAAATGCAAAAAATCTTTTTCGGTGGTAGTATCATGTGCTAATCGGTGACTGTTTGCTCGCAGACAAAGGCTCAGTGAGACCCGAGGGCTTCCCGAGACATGGTCATCGGGGTAGGGATGATGTGGTAGCAGGGCGCACACTCCAGACATTGTGGCACAACATATCACAGATGGTTTCCCAAGTACCACTGATAGCGGTAGCCCGACTACCTGAGGCTATGCAACGCCAGGTAGCGGGTGTTCCTAGTGAGTGGGTGCGGCTATTGCAGCAGATGGCCAACGCAGTATAGTACTACTATGAGACACATCCCATCAAGGCGGTAGCTAGACCTCCTCGGAGGGAATAGATATCCCAGGGTCTCATCATTTTGTATCGATATGTATATTTTTGAGGGCTATGGGCTCCAGTTTTGTATGACACTACCATTTTTGGACGTATTTATATATATATACAACTTTGGTTCTCGGTTCTACTATGTGTGTATGTTACAAATGTATGAATGTCTTTGTATTTACGTGCTCATGATGAATGTGACAAATGCCAATCTAATACATAGTTAGCATATGCATCAGATATATAATTATGACTTCTTGGAATATGAATATATGTAATTGAAACAAAATGTCTCTCCAAGAGTCGTACCTTAAGGAATATTCGTTGTAATGTAGGGTCTCATACACGGTACTTCCCATTCAGCTGAGACACAACTAGTTGTGAATCTAGGCGGACTTCTAAAGATTGGATGTCATGTGAAATGGAATCTCGAAGTAGCTCAACAATGACACTATACTCAGCCACATTATTAGACATAGGACCGAGACAAGCACCTCCTGAAGACACAACTAGGTGATCAGGTGAAAAGATAACCCAGACAATAGAAGCAAGTTGCTACGTATGTCGGCTAGCACCATCCGCGAAACCTAAGAATGTAGGACATCCCTTTGACATCTATCAATCAAACAGAGGCTAATCAGCAGACCCGGCAACCAAAAAGGAAATCTAAACTATGTACAAAAAAACTATACAATAGTGTACAAAAGTATCAGCTCGAACCAAAGGTTCAAGCATAATACCGCTTGAGGTAGAGTCCATTTCTAGGCTCCTTCAAGACAACTCCCTCATAGTCTTCTAACTCATAAGCTCCTTTTTCAAGGACATGCATCACAATGTAAGGACCATGCCACATGGGATTGAACTTGCTTGCCCCCAGGGGTTCTTTAGCTTGGTCATACAAGAGTACCAAGTCACCTTCAGCATATTTCCAGGGATGGACAGACCTATCATATTGGACCTTGACACAACGCTTGTTAACATCAATGGCTACAGTAGCATCTCGACAGTGCTCATCAAGTTGCTCGAGGTGTATTAAACATTGCTCAATCTCCATCATATCAGGGAGCATCTCTATGGCTAGCTTGAGCGAAGGGATTTCACATTCAATCATTAAAAGTGACTCCATACCATGAACTAACTGGAATGGTGAGAACCCGGTGGCAGTCTTAACTGCGGTTTGATATGCCCACAAAGCAGGATATAACATGATATGCCAATTGGTCTTGCTTTGTTGGATGGTATATTGGAGAATGGTCTTCAAAGGATTATTTACTGCTTCAACCTGACCATTTGCTTGAGGATAGTAGGAAGACGAGTGTTCTTGACGAAACCCAAGCTTGAGAGACAAATCCTCCATCATCTTATTTTGAAAGTGACTACCATGGTCAGTGAAAATCTCTTTTGGGATACCGAACCGAGTGATAATCTGGTTGAGCAAGAAATGGGCTGCAGTAGCACTGTTGGCTTTAATAGTAGGCATGGATCAGCCCATTTGGAAAAATAATCCACGGCCACAATAATATGGTGATGCCCCCCAGCCGAAGCTGGTTTGCAATCCATGAAATATACCCCCCACTTGGTGAAGAGACCGACAGTGACGACTGGATGGAGGGGCACTAGATGCGAGTGTATGTTTCGAGAAAACACCTGGCAAGGGTGACATCTTTTCACAGCATTAATACAATATTTAATGATAGGAGGCCAAAAATAACCAGCTCGCATGATACACTGGGTTGTAGCAAGCCCGGATAAGTGACTGCCACACGCCCCCGCATGGCAATCATTAAGTACCCATTCCGCTTCTTCGTGAGTCAAGCAACAACGGAGAATGGAATCCTTTCCTCGGCGATACAAAGTGTCATCGACTATAGTATAATCTTTAGCGTGATGTCTCACACGCTGTCGCTCGTCTCATGAATAATGCGGAGGAAACTTCAAAGTTTGGAGATATACAATGACATCCCCATACCAAGGGTCCTCGATCGAGATAAGAAATAAGTGTTCATCCATAGAGGAATCTTCATGAATGACATCCTCGTCAAGTCGTGGAAGGTCCAACATAAGCTTAGCGAACACCAATGATTTCACCGATTTTGTTGAAGCAAAATCGAGATCAAATTCCTGAAGGATCACAATCCATTTATTATACTTACCCCCGATAAGGCATCGTGATAGCATGAACTGAAATGGATTGATGTGAGCTACAATGGTGGTTGTTCGAAGCAAAATGTAATGCCGTAACCACTGGACTGCGTGAACAGTCGCAAGTGCCAGCTTTTCTACATGAGTATATCTTAGTTCAGCATCTACTAAATTTCGACTGAGATAATAGATAACATGCTCGACAAGCGCATCATCTACTTGAACCAAGACCATGCCAATAGTCTCTTGAGACGCGGACACATAAAGAATGAGATCTTGTGTAAAGTCCAGCAAACTAAGCACAAGGGCCGATACGAAAGCTTTCTTAAGAGCGTCGAAAGACTGTTGGGCTCACTCATCCCAGATAAAAGGTGTGTCTTTCTTCAATAGGCATGCGAAACCTTTAGTAATACTAGCATAGTTAGATATAAACCAACGCAGAAAAGTATCTCTCCCTTGGAGGATCTAAAGTTGTAACAAATTACACGGAGGAGGCAACTGAAGTATTGCCTCAACTTTGAGAGGATTGACTCTAATACCCTCCTTCAAAACTATGAATCCTAGAAGGCGACCAGTCCTAACAGCAAAGATGCATTTGATTGGATTCAATCGAATTTTGTAGTGGATACATCGTTTGAGAATCATACGGAGGTGCTTGGGGTGATCCACTCTCTTGCGAGAATGGCCAGCAAGATCATCCAAGAAAACTTCCATAATCATCTTAAGATCGTGAAAAGCATAGGTCATGTCTCGCTGAAAAGTAGCTCCAACGTTTTTGAGGCCGAAGGGCATTTTATGGTACGCAAATGTTCCCCATGGACAAATAAATGCTATATTATGTTGGTCTGCGGGTTTGATTTGAATCTAATTATAACCCGAGAATCCGTCCATGAATGAAATCTCACTCCCAGCACAAGCATCCAATATTTGATCAATGAATGGCATGGGGAAGTTGTCTTTCAGACATGCACGGTTCAAATCTCTGAAATCAGTGCATACACGGATCATTCCCTACTTCTTATCCACAGGAACGGGGTTTGACACCCATTCGGTAAGGGGAACGGGGTAGATGAAACCAGCTTTGAGCAATTTCTCCACCTCTGCCTTAATAGCAGCTGCCTTCCTAGGTTTCACAGCACGTAAGCGTTGTCGAACCGGTTTAGCACTAGGATACGTTCTGATCTTGTGTTCAACAATGCAGGGGTCTATTCTTGGCATCTCCTCATATGACTAGGCGAAAGCTTCCCGGAGTTCAGTAAACAAGTCAGTGTAAATAGAAATCTCCTCAGGAGTGCAATTGGCACTGACATAAATGTTCTCCACCTTCTTGGGAATGCGAGAGATGTTGATCAAAATGGTTGGAGAAATATTGGCCATATTCCCCTCCATAAAAACATCATGCGACTCCAAAAGAGCCACAGGGTGACCAACCATCTCAGCTAGAGTCATCCCAAAATCCTCCTGCTCAATGAGCTCGAGGTTGGGAAGGAAATAAGAGAGATGGTGCATATCTTCCCAAGGCCTCTCACTACGACACATGGCCTCAAGGATAGCTTCATCAGATGGCAAAGTATCATCAAGGCAATCGTGGGAGCAAGACGAGTTGGCTGCCCAAACTGGCAGCGTAACGGGATCTTCTTCAACTATCTGGGAAGAAGATCTAGATTTGCAGTGGTTTGTTGGATATGATCATAAGCGAGCTCCGCTACAGATAAAGGCATAGACATCCTGACATGCGCAATGTCTCCAGACATGGAACTCGTGGATGGTAAAATCCACGAATCATTTGAATTGGAGGTCCGAAATAACATATTATTCGAAGGAGGAGACACATTGTCGGTAATGGTTCCAATCAAATTCACCCGTGCATAATGGTTAAAAGTTCCCATCAATGAGGGGTACATTCCAACACCTATGTTCCCAGTTGCCGGCTGAGAATTAGAAACTTGCGGGACTACATATCCCGTGGATGCTGTGGAAGGAGTGCCAACATAATCCAGCTGATCGATCGTCACAATCTTACCTTCATGAGGAAAGTAGATAACTCTAAATACAGTAGACGCGACAGCCTTCATAGTGTACATCCAGTTCCAACCCAGTAAAAGGTTGTAGTCAATGGGCGCATCAACCACTTCGACTTCAATAGGCATGGACTTACCTCCCAAGGAGACAACAAGGGAAGGGATAATTCCATGTGGCGTAAAAGACCTACCGTCGAATGCAGTGCGTGTAGTTCTAGACGCGAGTAGAGGAAGAGAGCCAAGAGCTTTCCAACAAGCTAACGACATTACTGACGCAGAGGCACCTTCATCAACCATAGTACGTTTGATGAAGCTTTTAAGGCAAACCACCTAGATTTGAAAATCCACGTGGTAAGGTAAGCGAGGCTGGACATCAGTAGTATCGAACTTGATAACACTAGGATTTCCCCCATCCTAAACTCCTAACGCACTCAAAAGGGCATGCTTCTGAGAAGGACAGGCTTGCAAAACCTCAAGAGCCGACATGGCACATGGATTTTGGCCCAAATCTTCTACGATGGAGTAGTTCTGGGTGGCTCGAGCATTAGGGTTATGCGTGGAGTGCTTGAGAACACCTTTCGGTATCCACGGCATAATAGAGGGCTTCTCGATATGCAAGGAATTGTCAGGAGGAGGGGGAGTCTCCCTCCCCAAATTTGGTTGTGGTGCACCATAATCCCGTTGACGAGTAGCAACACAAACCTCCGACTGAACCATATTCACACATCCATAACCACTAGTATTGGAAGAAGACGTTGCCGTTTCATTAGTACCATAACCAGTGGTGGGAGCATGCGATCCATGTTTTGATGATGAGGAATGGGATCCTTCAACACAGCTGGGATTTGTGCCAAATGCTTCGATGCTTCTTCAATTCGAGGACATAATCGAGTAAAATGATCCTCCCCACAAAGCTTGCAAGGGAATTTCAACTTACGCCTAGGTTTACGATCCTCGCTAGCATTACCGCCTTCCCGAGGAGGGTTGGCATTCTCTTTACAAGGAGTATTATGATTGCTATTGTTATTACTTCCATTGTTTCCACCCCTACTATTATTTCTCCCATTTTTCTTACCACTAGGTTGTTGGTTACCCGATGGTTTCGTTGATTGCACATTGTGTACATCAGACGATGGAGTGGAAGTGGACAAGGTGTGTACCTGTCCGGGAGCAGACTAGTTTAGCAACAAATTTTGCATTTGATTAGCTACCAAGTCTACAGGGCAAGTGCATGCAAACCCCACGATGCCATCGGCATGTGGTCCAGGAACTGACGTGGGCTCATGTCTTGTTCTCGGTGCATCAGGAATAATGTCATACAAAATGCTAGACTGAGAATAAAGTAGATCTAACTGCTGCACTTTCAAGATAGCTTGTTCCTCAGTCACAATGCTGGACATCGAAACATCCTTAGCAATGTATGGGAGTAAAGACTTAAGGAACCATTCCAACAGGAACTCTGGAGGAATGTTGGCTTTCACTAATCACTTCTGCCGATGCCACTCTTGAACATGGTCAGAAATATGTGTGGCCTTATTCTGACGGAAGGTGGACAATAACTCCGTACCAGTGTCATAACGAACCGGCAACTGGAAATGGTCTAACAAAACCAAAGCAATTTCGTTGAATCCCCTATAGGTGTTTCTAGGAAACTCCACATACCACTTCACGGCTGCCCCCCTGAGGGTGCATTGAAATAGTCGTAAACGAATGGAATCATGATTCAAAGAGTTGGAGGAGCACCAAAGGTGAAATGTCGTGACATGATCTCTCGGGTCCTCACCACCTTTCCCCTCAAACTTTGGAATGTCCGAAGGGAGCTTGGTAGGGACCAGGGGCCAAGTAGGGTCGTGACACACTGGATCATTCGTGAGCTTCGAAAGATCCAGGAGATTCAAGCGTGCAAGGAACAGGAGTTGCGGCTAGAAAGCTAGATTATAAGCCCCCATAAAAGGTTGATTAAACGGAACTGTGTTATAAGAAGGACCAAAAGCTTGACCATGACGATTAAACTACTGATAATGAGGACCTGATGGTCCATAAGCTTGATAACCTCACCCTTTCAGACCCATTTGAGAATAAGCAAGTATATGCGCGTTTTGAGCACCATATTGGGGTGGTGGGTGATACTAGTGGCCAGCACCGACTGTATTGTAGTAAGGGTTGTCACCATGAGTATGGGGCATGTATGTACTATTCATAGCAGGAACCATGTTGTAATGGACATAATGGTATGGTATGTTCTCACCCCCAGCATTAGGATTAGCTTGAGCAGTCGTGTGGTGGCCAAAAGCATGAGAAGTGTGTCCAACCCCAACATTAGTGTGATTAGTAGTAGGGTTGGTGGTGTGATGTCCATGTGGATAGGAAATATTCCCACCCCCTACATTAGCATTACTATTAGCGGTAGTGGATGCAAAAGTATGCGGTATGTGTCCACCCCCGTGGTTGGGAGGAACGATATCATGTGCAAAAGTAGTCCTGGGTTGACGAGTAGCGACATGTGTATTAGGTGGTGGATGGTGAGTCATGTTTCGAACAACATTCCGGCTAGGTTGGGTATTCCTAGGAGGTGGTCATGTTCCAACATTATAATGGTTAGGAATCTGACTAGTCCCCATACTATGTGAGTGGGTGGACAACGTAGTGCTCCCAGCAAGGGTAGTGCCCCCAGTGGGTATAGTATGGCTAACATTTTGACTAGTGCCAGCATGAGTACCAACCATAGTGGAAGGTTCAACAGTACTATGACTAGGCATACCAAAAGAGAGTGCGGTGGGGTTGATCGTAGGGACAGTGTCATCATGATTCTCAGGCCTCCCGCATCTATAATCATGTGGAAACGAAGGAACAAAAGGCGCGTCCTGTTCTTCCTCCTCGGGTAAGTCGGGCATCCCGTAAAGATAATTATCCAGATTTGAAGGATCAAACGGATCCCGGTCAAGTGGATTAGGCCAAATAGAACCAATTTGAGTGTCAGGTGGATCACCTCCCCAATCCTCACGAGGAGTATGGGGGTCAGAATTATGTTCAACTCTACCCGAAGGAGAAGAAGGATCTTGCCCAATATTGGGATGTGCAGCCATGTAGTCTTCAACATAAGTCACGTAAGAATCTGAAGACTCAAAGGGAGCCCTCCGGCGTCCTCTAGCAATACGACGTGTAACTTTGAGTGGCTTTAAACCAACCAAATGATAGGACCAGCGAAGAGTAGGGCTCCACGCCACAATATCCCCTAAAGGCCAACTATTGATCAAAAACGGTAAATCAAAAGCACACACCTAGAGAAACTACAGCCAAGAGCAGACAAACAGAGTGGCTAAATGAGCTCCCAACACTAGAGTCGGTATGTCTCTCCTAGGAGAGGATTGAGACTCCCAAACTATAGCCGGAGGTAACATAATCAGTTATAAAGACACCCAGGCTTCACTGTGTCGACAAGGTCAAGTCCACTGCACGAACACAACTGTGTTGTCCAATCCCTATCTGACTCAGGACACAAACAGCATAACCACTGCAAGTACCCTGTGTGGTACCTAGGTAAGGAAACTATGTTCACCGCAATATAACCAATGCTCAAGTGGGACCCGTCGTATGGGAAGGGTAGCTAAGCCTGAAGCACAAGAGGATGAACCTCTGGTACCCCTAGATACAAACAAATCCTGGATATATCTCCCACGTTCAGCCGGTATTAGACGGATATCTCCTCAACCAACCTCCCGTGACCTCGTGCTTAACTCTGGATTGAGTAGACCTTCCTGATCTATACCATGGATTCCTCCACTCCCTGGTCAGACACCTAATGTTTCGTCTAGTAGTCTTGGATTGTTAACTCACAATGATCTATTCCAAGACTCTAAACTTGTGCTAGTTGGTGTACCCTATAAATAAAATCAGTCTAATCAATTTTATGATTAAGCGTTAATTTTAGTGGCTGTGATTACTCAAGGGATATGATCGTGAAACTAGTGATGTGTAGACTCAATAGTATGCAACATCGTCCAATACTAGACTCATCTATCCAATAAAACAATTCCACTAATATGCAAAATCAACCACAATTCTGAAATAAAGATGCAATCTTTTATCTTTTCGATGCACAGGAAGAACCTAAAATGAAGGCAACAAGCACTCAATGTAAGATGCAGTACATGGAAATAAAATATTTTTGTATTTTGTCTTATAAACAAGAAGGAAAATTCAAAAAACTAAATGAATATTTTTGTATTTTTTTCAATATAAATGGAATGAAAAAATGCAAGCAAAATCCTGCTATTCAGTCACTGAAGTGCCAAGAAGATCACTAAGACAACCCAGCAGATCCTAAACAGCAAGACTCAGCCAAAGGAATGAGCTCAAAAGGAATAAACCAAGAGGCTAAAACCAAAGATTGGTAAAAAACCAAGAAGGCTCAACCAAGAGAAACGAAGAGATCTGGTCACAACCAAGGCATGAAATAGTCAAGAAAGAGGCCAACAAAGACTCAGGAACCACCCAAACTCACCTAGCAACAACCAATACTCATAAACCAACAAAAGCCAGAGTTACACGCTACTGTCGAAGGAAATCCTATGGGTACCCGCGAGCAGTAGAGTAAATAGAGGCGGGTAGATGCAGGCACAACTAAGCTAGCTGTGGGTGAGGAAAGGAAAATGGGCAAATAAAGAGTCTAGGGGCTTAGAAAAGCAAGTTTTCTACAGTGTATCTTAATGGCCAATCAGTGACACAGAGCTTCGATAAACAACAACTCTAATTATGGACTAATGCTCAAAAAATTTCCCAAACATGGATGTTTTCCCCCGCGGAGTCGCCATTTCTGTATTGGAGAAAACTCACTATGGCTTGGGAATACCACAACAGACAGATGACTACCAGAAATATACTCAATTCTCAAAGCAATGCTATTATAAATGACAATGTTAAGATAATGGAGAAATGTAACCAACCTCGATCAAATGTTTGATGTAGATCCCCGTTGGAGCTTTCAATCCACGCACTTGTAATCTGCAAATTAGTCTTGACAGCCAATATCCAACAAGTACATAATATATATAATTTACATTAACATTATCAATAACAATGGTCCATAATATCGTAAGCAAATGTAACCCAATGCATAATAAACAACATTCACACCATGAATGGACGAGAATATGAGCATTTCTATTAATGAACAAGAAGAAGTACAAAGTGATACGACCTCTTGCCAGCAACCAATCTGAAGCAAGATCTAGATCAATCAACTTGTGCCTCCACCACTTCAATCCTCCATGAATGGAAAACTCAAACTAGAAGGAGTTTGGAAGGTGAACATAAGGGGTTCACAACTACAAGGATCAATGAGTGCAGACTCAAGATAGGGCAAAAATCCACTAGAGTTCCTTTACTATTCTCTTCTTCCTCTCGTCCATAAGCCATATGTGCTCAATATATAGTCCTCTCAAAGGTAGGTGAAAGGACTCGTAGAGACGTTACTTGGGAAGACGGAGAGCCAAAGGTCACCCAATGACCACTTTTTGGGAGTAAAAAGTAATTAATAGTGGATTTTACCATTTTACTTGATACCCACGGGCTATAGTGATGCAACTCATGGGTATGCATGCTATAGTGATGCAACATGCGGGTAGGAATAAAAATAGGGAAAACTGGTATCACTGAAGGATAAAAATGGATCTGAGTCACTGAAATGGATCCTACAGGCCCAAGAATGCTGATGCTCATAGGGTGGAAGATTTCTATGTAATAGTCAGTGCCAATTCCTCAGTAGAAACAACCCCTTCATGAGCAATCCTTGGCTGGTCTATATTCGACATATCTAAGTCCATTTCCTGTGGGCTGGACGGGTTTTGTTCAGGAGTTGTCTCAGCCTGCTCCTTCTCTTGTCTTTTAGCTACCTCTGCTAATTCTGCTTGTAATCTATATGCCTCCTCCAACAAAAGCATCCCTTCTTCTTCTTGGTTTTGTTTAGCAGCTTGTTCCTGGAAGATCCTTTCTTGTTCTTCTTTCTGGGCCTTCGATTCCTCTTCCTTTTGGATTCTAGCAGCTTCTGCTTGTTGCTGCAATTGAATAGCCTGCTCCTGTTGAATTCTTGTTGTCTCTTCTTGTTGAAACTTGGCAGCTTGTTCATTTTGAACCCTGATAGCCTCTTCATAATTTGGAAGCCCATTCATTTTGAATCCTTGTTGCTTCCTGATCTTGCTGTTGTTTGATAGTTTGTTCTTGTAGTATCCTGTCCTCTTCCTCTTGTTCCATACCTATCAAGTCTCCTGATTGGGACACTAATGCCTCATGCTCCTTTTGGATTAGGTCGATGGTTCTGGGGGCAGAGCTCGTTTTCTTGATGTTCTTATAGCTCTTGCCTAATTCTGTTAAATTTTGAGCACTACGGAAGAACTCTTCATCTTGGTCCATACGATGAGCATACTCAAAGCTGGTTTTGGCATCAATCATATGATGGGCAATTTTACCATCAGGATCATGCCTTCTGAAGAACTTCGTACCAAAATGGAAGATTTCTAAATCCTAGACATATTTTTCTCCTTCCTTGGCCCTCGGGAGTCTATATGCTCCTATAGTGAAAGGCATTGGTGTATATATTAATTTCTTTCTTTCAGTAAGAACCCTACTGATTCCACCAATGCTGAAGAGTTGCCTCAGGGCTTCCCTATGTATCACAAAATCTGTAGCATATCTAGGAAGCACAAAGGGGCTCATGGATCCTCCACTCATTCGGATATAGGTACCTTCTAGACCATGGTGATAATCACCGAATGCCTCAATAATGGGCATGGCGTTCTCTGACATACAATTTGGTTCCTCTACAAAAATAAGCTAATATAAAGGCATGATGAATTTCTCGCAAACCTGCTTGTAATAGCTCACATATTTGCTTGCTCACGTGAGTTGGTAGGCCATGAAGAGAGATGTCTCCTTTCTGTTCCATGAGAAACCCAAGTCGGGGAAGGTATGTTTGCTCAGTAGGAATTCTATTAAGTATCAAGACATAAAGAATTCTGCTTTCTTCTGAGTCATTCCTCCTTGAGCAGCAGTTAGCTGTGAGACCAATCTTTCTGAGATTATATCTGCCCAATTAAAGATAGTACCATTCATATCTATATGGAATATTACTGGTACCCATCCGAGCTTAAAGATATTGCCATTTGGCATTCCAAAGATCCGGTTCAACATCAGAACAATGATCCTATAAGGAGTTTTCAGGAGGTTTCCCTCATACTCATTCTTTTTCCTCTTTCTTATCTGTCTGTCAACTATCATCATCTTCTTGGCAGTGTCCAGCGGGTCCATAGGGTGCTATGCTATCCATTCATTATCTAACCAAGCCCTAGCTGGGGGAAATCTATAGGTAGTTGTGATATGCTCAGGAGAAAAAGATGCGATGTTCATTCCATTCTTATCATTTATAAACCTCATGTCAGTCTTGACATGGGGAATCAACCAACCAAGCACTTCAGAACATGGGAATAACTCAGGACGAGTTGCTACCTTATGGAGATAGGACCTTTTGATATTTGCGTATACCATGTCATCCTCTATGTAGTTTTGAGAGTTGTCTCGATCTCTGATGAATTTATATAGGTCACCCCACTAAGACTTTGGGGCAGAGCTCCCTGGGGGTACATTGGTGGTAGCTTGTGTATCAGCGAACATGGTCTCAAGTGAGGTATCCAGCAAGATCTCTACGTCTAAATCTGACTCTACCTTTTGCGCGGCTTTCTTCCTTGCAAATCTTCTATGCATGTTAAACCTGTGGTGAGCTGGGAGCACAAATAAGAAGTTTTTGAAGACATTTAGAGTAACTAATTAAACACAATGCTTCTTGTAGATTGAAAAAAAGAAAACGTGACAGGATTAGCTTCTGACTAAATGACTTTCGAGCATTAGTAAAAATAGTTATAAAATTTCCAAAACATGCCATTTTCACAATATGAAAGCTATTTTTAAAAAATTGATTGACTAATTCACAGATGCAGTTATCATTTCATGATTGCTGGCCTTTACAAATGAATGTGGAGCTATTCATAATGCTACCACTGCATGCCTGTAAGATTTTCTTAACACATTCTAAGGTGGTTTTGGCTGAGCATTGTTGGTTTTTATGGCCTAGGCGTGAATGGTTTTTTCATTCGGGCGTGATTCTTTCCACGAGGTGGATGCGGATGCAGTGTTTTAACCGAAAACAAGCACTAGCTACAAATTTGGGCGTGAAACGTAATCTATGTGGGAAAACTACAGCCATCAAGATGTAAATGGGAATTCTTAGGAATTGTTTTCTTATCAATGGGAAAGCTACGTGGGAGAAACTTAGTTAGGACGCCGAGCAAGCGATAGTGGGAAAAATCCTAGATGCGTATGTGAGGATAGGGCCTTCTAGGCCCTAGTTTGCATAGGGTGGCTTTGCATCCTCATTGCTTCGACTTAAACTAACCACTTAATGCGTATAGGTTCATTTGGAACATATATATATAGCAACAAAAATCTACCAAAAAGAGTGTAATTTCAACTGAGAACCTCGGATAACACAGAGGGGAGGGGCAGAGCACCTACTTGTCAGTTTCGCAGTATCTCCCAGTGGCTAGTGGACGTTCCAAGATGGGCGACAGTGCAGTCAGAGGTTCAATATCGAACGGTGAGCTATGTTATCCCTTGGTAGTGGTGGAGTGATTTTTTTTTTAAATCCCGTTCTATGCATTCATATATGAGAGGCATTAATTTCATGTACATGATAGGTTGGTGAATTGATGAGTACGGGGCTCGAGGCAGACGGGTAGTTAAAACATCACATGGCCACACTAATGACCCTACCAACTCCATATTCACACGTTTGTCCAAATCAATTTACAATCCAAAGCGGCGATTTTACTGTTACATTATGTGCTTGTAGCGGCAGTCTTAGTGTTAATCTTTGCGCTGATTGGCTGGGCCAAGAATTGAGCTTGGGGCTGTGTCCAAGGATGAGGCGCGGTTATGATGGCAGCCGCTATAGGGATAATTTTTGCGTTTTGGCAGAGGATTTAGTCACAATATGTGCGCTAACGAAAGATGCGCCAAAGAGTCATGAGGAAAAGACCTAGAAGATTCTCGTGTCGGCATCCTTTATAAAGTTAAACTCTGTGCCGAAGCATCCGAAATAATGCTAGCAATTGTGTCAAAGACAGTCAAAATAAGACTAAGATAGGCGCCATGGTTGGGCTGAAAGCGGCCAAGGTAGTTTTAGACTTTGCACGATAAACGGGCAGTTTAAATCTAAAAGCTACCCGAGAGAGGATAAAAAACAATGGTCAAATTATAGTTAAGATTCTCATCAAAGAGGCTAAGTTATGTTTAACATTTGCACCGAAGGTGGAATATTTATGGTTAAAACTTGTGCCGAAATGCGGAAGACTGATGGTTAAAAATTGTGCTGAAGGCTAAAGGTGACTTTTCCTTAGAAACAATTTTTTTTAGAAAACGACTTTGGGAAACAAGTGTTAAATTTTTCCAAGTTGGAGCAGGATAAGCTTCAAAAGGAAAGAGAAACAATTGTTACAAAAGTGTAGAAGGCGGGGCCCTAACATTTTTTTGAAAATTTGGGGAAGGATGTTGCAGCAACAACAATTGGCTATTCGCTGGTGAACACAGATCTCTGAAACAAAACCTTGTCATGATCAGAATGACTTTTAAATTAGTAGCTTCAAGTGTGACAACATGCCCCTCAGTTCAACCTCTAAGAATGTAGTGATCTCTTAGTCATATTGGTATTATGGGAAAAAGGAGGCTAAGACCTATACTTCCTTCAAACTCTCTCAAGGCCAGGATATGGAGTTACTTTTCTTAAGATCTGTCTTTATGGCGTTATGACTAAAAGAGGACTCCACAAGATCGTAACAATGTCTCACAGGCGTATTCATTTGTTCCTCATTCCCATAATAATTGCATCTCTTTTGGATGTCCCTTAAATTGATAGCTTTAGCCGTTTAAGCCTTCCAGAAATAACTTGCTTAAACTTTCAATATTTTGATCTGGGTTCTTCAATCCATAATGTCGTTTTGTGTGAGCAAGAGATTTTTTTTAGTATCAAGCTTCATGGACATAGAAGAACCCCGCTTGGGATGAGTTGCTTGAACAGCTCCATAGATTTGATCATTTTACTTCATCTTGGCCATGCTTTCATTGAGGCGAGAATTTTTGGAAATCAGACTCCTTGGCATAACTTCTTTGGGATTTTATTTGTAGTATGGGATCATTTTAAATACTATACACCTGTGAAACATGCTTCCTTTCTGTGGGTCCATTAATAGTGAAAACCTCGAGACAGGCATCAATGTTAAAGTGGGTGGAGCCTTAAGATAGTAAGAGAGAAATGTTGCATCATTAGTCATTGGATTGGGGTTATTTTGACCAAAAAGGAAGAGATCTCTACATTCCTAAAGGCTTATCAGTGAAGGCGAAATCACTGAGCTAAATTCCTTTTGTGTCTGAAATTCTATCTTTCAAGATTTTGATTTTGCTCAAAGTTCTGTCCTACAACTATGCCAAGAGTCGAGGTGGGATTTATTAAGTAAAGTGAAGAAAAGAGCAAACAGACAGGAAGGAGAAGACCATCTATAACATACCAAACCACTTAAACTGCTCGTGAAAAAAAAACAAAAAACAATGGAAGGAAAAGAAAAGAAAAGAAACAAAGAAACTGTTTATTTATGTACAAAGGGTCTCAAACGAGGTTACGCAAAGTATTTCTTCAAGGCGAGGCCATTGAGGGGAAGGGTTACTTCCTCTCCTTGGAGGTCTTTTAGCTTGTAAGTAGATGGGCCAAGTTTTTCGAAAATTAGATATGGACCGACCCATAGATGTTGAAACTTCGTATGCATTCCTTTACCTTCATGTGGGTGATCCCATTTTAGAACTAAGTCACCTACTTGGAAAATCCTTTTTCCGGACTTCCTTTTATCGAACCACCTTTTGACTATGTATTGGTGTTGGTGGAACCAGTCTTTGGCCTTTTGCTGAGATTCTTCGAGTTTCAGTAAAGTGTCAATCCTAGACTGTAAAACCTGACTACTGGTGCCCCATGTTGAGATATTGTAACTTCAAAGAATATTATATTTGTACTTTATTATTCCGGAGATGTTTCATTCCTCCGTGAAGATCTTATTGTATATCCGGATATGTTTATTCCTCCGTCGGAATGTGGTAACTTGGGTTATTAGACTTCCGTAATGGGGGTCGGCCCTGTATGTGTTATGTGGGTCAAAGGGTTATTAGACCACCCTAGAGGGGTTGGCCCAGTCAGTTGTAGTGGGGTATTTAACCCATTGGTTAAATACGAGCCTACATGTTCTGTGTAAAAGACAAGTCGGAGTAGTGTATAAATAGAGGAGGTGTATTCCTCATTAGACACACACTCACTCACTTGAGAATGGCGCACTTGTGGAGGAGAGGTCTGCTATGGAGAAGAAGGAGCTTATGCTCAGGGTTTGCATCTTTGTATATTGCTGGTCATCTATATTGAGGAAGCTTTACTGGGTTTTCTACCCCATGAGGGTTTCCCAGGATAAATCTGTGTCTCTTGTGTTTATGCTATGCTTGTTGTTTCTTCAGTGATCCTATATATGCTATTATTGTGAAATGGAATGTAATGCTGCTATTTTCTATCTTAGCATATTAAATCTTAACATGGTATCAGAGCTAACCTGAAGGAAGGCAAGGTATGGCACTTACGACACCTGCTTTACTTATGACAATTTGAAGGTTAGGTTTTTATATAACAACAACCCATCATCGTGGAACTTTCGCCATAAATCCATTTTTGCAAAGGTTCAGGATCTGAAACCTTTACAGGTCGTAGATAACATCTCCAGGTATCTTGTGTCCAAAGGGCACCCTCAGATTCTTTGTACTTTGTGAGTTATGATTAGTACAAGTTAGGGTTTCTACCTCTTCTAGATATCAGTCAAAAGCAGGTGACCTAGGAAAAAAGGTCATAACTTGGGCTAGGAAGCTCCAAATGAGATTTTGTAAAAAGTGACAGGTAGTACACAGACTGTACTATCTCAAGAAATGTTTTTAGAGGCCGAAGATTAACCAGTGACACGTGGAACGTCGTACAAGTTTGCTCTCCTGTTTTATCCCATAAATAGGTCACGTTGCGACACTTGGCATAACTTGGGCTAGGAAGCTCCAAATGTAATTTTGTAAAAAGTGACAGGTAGTACACAGACTGTACTATCTCAAAAACATTTTCAGAGGCCGAAGCTTAACCAATGACATGTGGCACGCCATACAAGTTGGCTCTCCTGTTTTATCCCATAAACAGGTCACGTTGCGACACTTGGCATAGCTCTCTCTCAAAAAATCCAATTGAGGTCAGACCTGTTGCATTGGAAAGATGACAGGTCAGGCTATTACAGAAAACATTTTCAGACCCTGTGGAACAAAAATTTTGGAGTTACAGCAGAAATAATCAGAAGGTTGGGCTTCATCAAACCCTAGTTCGGGTTCCTGTCCAGAAGATCCAGAAGTTTCGAAGGAAATTTTGAGGGGTCAAATTTTTGGAGATTTCAAAATTGAAGTATGCTAGTTTGATCAGCTCAGCAAGACACATCCTTCCATCCATTCAGAAGTGTGAAAGTCAAAGATTGAATTTTTAGGGTTTCTCTAGCAAACCCTAATCAAGCTCGAGATCAAGTTTCAGGGGGAGTTAAGGCTAAGGCCTTACATAAGAAGACTACAAGAAGTCTCGATAGGTATGACTTAAGGAGTTCAGGTATGTCTTGAAATCTGATTCTTGATTAGGTTCATAATGTGTTTGTCTTCATATTATTTATTAGTCCAATCTTGATTAACGTTAGAATTGTCTTATCACCCTAGTAACAATATGAATGCATGTTAATGATCGAAGACATTCATTAATTAGGGCTATATGATTGTACTAATGCATTATGGTGTTGTGTGAGGTTGATGTTGTCTGCTAACAAGATACAGGTACATCACAAAAGACAAATCAAGTTCCATGACCATGACCACATGAAGACAAAGACTCATCCATAATCTTTGTTCTACTTACGAGGTATGTATGACTTTGTTATATTATGCTTAACCTATGAGACATGCAGGTTCTAGCTCAAAATCTCTAAATCATTGAAGAGATTGTTTAGGTATGTTGTACATAACTTAGCAGGTATACTAATCCAGGTATGTTTTCTCATGTCAAGTTAGAATCTTACCTTGTGTTAGGATCCCTTATATAAGTATACTTGGTATGATTGGTTATGCTTATTCATAAAGTTATTAATCAAGGGTTTATGCATATTATGTCTCTTGTCTTGATGATTTAATTAACCAGAAGAGTACTATGATCAAACAAGAATATGCATGAGTAAAAGAAGACTTCCTTGAAACCCTGAATACTAATGATCATGACTATACATATTCAAGATTATTTAAAATTAGAATGTTTTGAGAATATACTAATGAATGTATGTTTGTGTATGAGATCATGAGGATGAAAATAGTGCACACTTGAGCATGCACAGTGGTACAGAATGAATAAAAGTTCAAAAGACATATAGAAGATCAAGCGAGAGGCAACCACACAAACATAAAAGATAAGTATTTGAGTTTTTATTTGAAATAGTAAATGATATTGCTTGTATGCATATTTGTATTCCTAGAATATATCATGCTGAGTGTAAACATTCATAGAGCATTGAAACAGTATACTACTAATATGCATATGATTGGTAAGTTGGACAAACATTCCATTGTTGCTTGTCTAGAATGAAACCTCTTTGCTGACATGCTGAGAGCTGTGCACACTCTCGATAGTATGTTCTGGTAGAGATGGAAGGCATCTAGATAGACACTGTATGCATACAGAATATGGAAAAGTGTTGTGCCAAAGTATTGGTCAAAATAGTTGCATAACTATGTAAATGATATCTGTATGCACAATAGATTATCATGACAATATGATTTGATGATTATGAAGTATTACTAATCATGTACTTAATTTTGATTTGTAGGAAAGATCATGATGAATGATGAACACTGAACAAGCGATGGATGCTCAACAAAAGATTTACAAATCAAACACACTATAGAAGGCTTGTGGCTAGAAGATTCTCCTAGAAAGAGGAAGAGAATCATGATGAGATGTTTGCTCCAAGTGGATAGATAAGACCATTCCCTTAATGGTGTAATTAAAGAAGAAGTGTGAATCAGGATTTGTATGGGTTCCCAGGATCGATAATCAATTGATGAGCTTAATGATCACCATGGGTGATGTGGATCTCAACCTTTGCTACAAGGTTGAATATGTTTTCTATACACAAATGACATGGATGCAAGAAGGAACTCACCACAGAGTTCGAATGATATTGAGGCTCATATCAGTAGACCCATCTAACGAGAGATGGAACAGATAGATATGTAGAAGATCATTCAATGCAGAAATGAAAATGAAAGATCTCAGATTGATGCATTACTTCCTAGGTCTAGAAGTATGGCAAGGCTTAGAAGGAATCCTTCTCAACCAAGGAAAGTATGCTGAGAAATATTAAAAGGACTTGATGTGTTGGTATGGCCACTCTTGAAGTTGTTAGCAGATGACTCATCAGAGTTAGTGGATAGAACTCTGTACAAACAAAATATTGAGTCATTGGTCAGATATATGCTTTGCTGTGAACACCTTGAGTCAGTATCTAGTGGAAACTAGATGTGTCCACCTGATAAGCTGCAAATCATGTGATGCGGTACCTAAAGGGATACAATAGACTTTGATCTATGTTATCTTGGAGATCATGACTTCAGATGGCTACACAGATGTTGATTGGGCAGGAAGTGTATCAGACAGGAAGAGCACATCGAGAGGATGTTATTGTCTGGGATCAACCATGATCTCATGGTTGAGCAGGAAACAATCTAGTGTGGCTCTTAGCACAAGCAGAATATATGGCTGCTTGCTCTGCTAATTGTGAAGCGGTATGGCTTCAGAATTGACTTAGAGATGGACCCAACTATGATCCTATGTGACAAACAGAGTTGTACCAAAATGGCAGAGAATCCAGTGTTCCATGATAAGTCAAAGCACATAGAGATCTGACATTTCTATATACAAGATATGGTTAATGTTCAAATTCGTAACAAGTTACCAATGCACTAACCAAACCTCTACCGATCCGATGTACTAACCTAATCTCTACCTCAAGTAAAGTTTTCCAAGACAAACTTAATATAGTTAAGAAGGACCCTCCTCGAAAGGGGGAGTGATGTGATCACTTATGATAAGATTTCCCGCATCGACAGTGAGGTCAATGACGTGGATACCTATATTGGTGATGCCGACAGAGAGGTTGGTGGATGGTCCTTAGACAGGGTCTAAGGTGACAAGGGGATTGCATCATCCTTGAACACATGTTCTAAAGAGAGCCATAGACATATGTCTTCGAGAATGAAGTCCTTGGTGGACATGATAGGATTGCATCATCCTCAAGAGAGCCATAGACGTATGTCTTCGAGAATGAATTCCTTGGTGGACATGATAGGATTGCATCATCCTCAAGAGAGCCGTAGACGTATGTCTTTGAGAATGAAGTCCTTGGTGGACATGATAGGATTGCATCATCCTCAAGAGAGCCGTAGACATGATGTCTCTGAGAATGAAGTCCTTGGTGGACATTTGGGGATTGGATCATCCCTGGACTTCAGTCCTAAAGTGAGCCGTAGACAGATGTCTCCGAGAAAGAAGAGGGATTGCATCATCCTTGAACACATGTTCTAAAGTGAGCCGTAGACAGGTGTCTCCGAGAAAGAAGAGGGATTGCATCATCCTTGAACACATGTTCTAAAGTGAGCCGTAGACATGATGTCTCCGATAATAAAATCCTGAATGAACAGGTAGGGGATTGTATCTTCCCTGGACTGAGGTCCCAGAATTGAGCCGTAGACATGATGTCTCCGATAATAAAGTCCTGAATGAACAGGTAGGGGATTGTATCTTCCCCGGACTGAGGTCCCAGAATTGAGCCGTAGACATGATGTCTCCGATAATAAAGTCCTGAATGAACAGGTAGGGGATTGTATCTTCCCCGGACTGAGGTCCTAGAATTGAGCCGTAGACATGATGTCTCCGATAATAAAGTCCTGAATGAACAGGGAGGGGATTGTATCTTCCCCGGACTGAGGTCCCAGAATTGAGCCGTAGACTGGGTCTCCGATAATAAAGTCCTGAATGAACAAGTAGGGGATTGTATCTTCCCCGGACTGCGGTCCCAGAATTGAGCCGTAGACTGGGTCTCCGATAATAAAGTCCTGAATGAACACGTAGGGGATTGTATCTTCCCTGGACTAAGGTCCCAGAATTGAGCCGTAGACATGATGTCTTTGATAATAAAGTCTTGAATGAACAGGTAGGGGATTGTATCTTCCCCAGACTGAGGTCCCAGAATTGAGCCGTAGATTGGGTCTCCGATAATGAAGTCCTGAATGAACAGGTAGGGGATTGTATCTTCCCCGGACTGCGGTCCCAGAATTGAGCCGTAGACTGGGTCTCCGATAATGAAGTCCTGAATGAACAGGTAGGGGATTGCATCTTCCCCGGACTGCGGTCCCAGAATTGAGTTGTAGACTGGGTCTCCGATAATGAAGTCCTGAATGAACAGGTAGGGGACTGTATCTTCCCCAGACTTTAGTCCCAGAATTGATCCGTAGACTGATGTCTCCGAAAAACTAAAGATAGGATTGCATCATCCATGAACTGGGTTCAAAATGTACGTGATGGATTACATCATCCCTAGACATGAGACTTGCCTTAAAGTGATAAGGATTGATCATCCTGGAACTTGATCTGGATTGTATCATCCATGGACCTATGTCCTAAAGAGAGCGGAATTGATCATCCTGTAATATGATCGTGTGTGTTGCAGGATATGCTCCTATGTATTAGTGAGAATACATGCTTTTGATAATAGATGTATTAGTGAGAATACATGCTATTGATGATAGATGTATTAGTGAGAATACATGCTTTTGATAATTGATGTATTAGTGAGAATACATGCTTTTGATGACAGATGTATTAGTGAGAATACATGCTTTTGATGACAGATGTATTAGTAAGAATACATGCTTTTTGATGATATATGTATTAGTAAGAATACATGTTTTGATGATAGATGTATTGGCGTGGATACTAATACAGATGATCTAGATGATGTAGATTGTGATGATCTAGATGTTGTAGATCGAGATGATCCAGATGCTGTAGATCGAGATGATCCAGATGTTGTAGATCGTGATGATCCAGATGCTGTAGATTGTGATGATCCAGATGCTGTAGATCGACATGATCCAGATGCTGTAGATCGAGATGATCCAGATGCTGTAGATCGAGATGATCCAGATATTATAGATCGAGATGATCCAGATGCTGTATATCGAGATGATCCAGATGCTGTAGATCGTGATGATCCATATGTTGTAGATCGTGATGAACCAGATGCTGTAGATCGAGATGATGTGACGATGTTGATCGTGTTTATCTAGACGATGATGTTGATCGTGTGATGACGATGTTGATGATCATGTGATGACGATGTCGATGATCGTGAGGATTCAGATATTGATGCTGTTGTAGCTATTTGAGTGCTGCAGAAGATAAAGACTCAGTACTGAAGATGTTGATGTTCCAGTATTGAAGATGTTCCAGTAACTGGTTGAGTTACTGATGATGTTGAGAAAGCTTCCAATGATTTATAGATGTATCATGTATGATTTTGATGACTCCTTGCTCGCGCAGATGCTATTATAATATCCTTCTCGTTAAGGGGGAGTGTTGAGATATTGTAACTTCAAAGAATATTATATTTGTACTTTATTATTCTGGAGATGTTTCATTCCTCCGTGAAGATCTTATTGTATATCCGGAGATGTTTATTCCTCCGTCGGAATGTGGTAACTTGGGTTATTAGACTTCCCTAGTGGGGGTCGACCCTGTATGTGTTATGTGGGTCAAAGGGTTATTAGACCAACCTAGAGGGGTCAGCCCAGTCAGTTGTAGTGGGGTATTTAACCCATTGGTTAAATACGAGCCTACATGTTCTGTGTAAAAGAAAAGTCGGAGTAGTGTATAAATAGAGGAGGTGTATTCCTCGTTAGAAACACACTCACTCACTTGAGAATGGCGCACTTGTGGAGGAGAGGTCTGCTATGGAGAAGAAGGAGCTTATGCTCAGGGTTTGCATCTTTGTATATTGTTGGTCATCTATATTGAGGAAGCTTTACTGGGTTTTCTACCCCATGAGGGTTTCTTAGGACAAATCCGTGTCTCTTGTGTTTATGCTATGCTTGTTGTTTCTTCAGTGATCCTATATATGCTATTATTGTGAAATGGAATGTAATGCTGCTATTTTCTGTCTTAGCATATTAAATCTTAACACCCCAGGAGGCTTGATACAATTGCAACGATGGGAGCAAGATGTTAGGAGGTAGGATGGCTTCTCTGCTGTAGACGAGGGTATATGGGGAAAATCCCAAAGCATTCTTTGGAGTGACTCTATCTGCCCATAAAGAGTTTGGGAGAGCAGTGTGCCAGCTTCCCTAGTTTTCAATCACAGTTTTCTTAAGGATTCAGATAAGATTTTTGTTTGAAGATTCTACTAACCCATTTCCCTGGGGATATTAGTTGGCTGAATAATGTAATTTAATTCCTCGTTCATAAACAAATTCATTTATTTTAAAAGACGAGAAATAAGTTGCATTATCAAATACTAGGGAAATTGGAACCCCAAACCTAGTTATGATGTCCTCTTTTAAGAAACTAATGACCGCATCTTCATTGATTTTGTGCAATGGGATAGCTTCTGTCCATCTTGTAAAATAATCTGTGGCTGTCAGGATATACCAGTGCTGCAAAGAAGAATTTGGTTTTATCTCTCCAATGACATCTATGCCCCATTGTTCAAAAGGCTCTGAGATGATAACCGACTGTAATGGTCCTGCTGCCTTGGGTAATTTTCCAGCACTTCTTTGGCATATGTCGCAATTCTATGCATAGGCATGAGAGTCCCTGAACAAAGTGGGCCAATAATATCCAGCCCTCAGTATCTTGTGAGTTGTCCTGTCTCCGGAATAATGCCCAACAGTAGGGCCATCATGTAGGTCTTTGACCACTTTACTAGCATCTTCCTTCTCTAAACATCTGAGAAAAATACCATCATAATTTTTTCTGAAAAGTACTCCATCAATGATCTGGTAAGCTGCTAACTTCAAACAGAGTGCTATTCTTTGCTTAGAAAACCAATGCTATGGTAAGTACCCTTGTTGCAAGTAGTGCACTAAGTCTCTGTACCAATATTCAGGTGCTGTGAAGATAGGGCAGATTTCGGCTATATTTAGTTCGGCTTCATTTTCCCAATCTCGCTCTTCATCTATTGGGTGTTGAGTGAGTAATTTACATAGGCCTTGACCTTTAATAATGGTGGTTGGTTTAAATTCTAGATCATATTCTTGAAGGGCGGTGACCCAATTTCCTCTTCTTTCTCCCAAATCCTTTTGAACAAACAGGGATCTGATGGCTGGATGGGGAACTACAACTTTGGTTATGTTCTTAAGAATATATGGCCTGAACTGTTTTACTACTTTGTATACAGCGTATGCATGTTTATCTACAACTGGATAGTTCAGTTCAGTGCCTTGTAGACCAGTGCTCATAAAAGAGATTGGGTATTCATCTCCTAACTCCACCTTTTGCGTAAGCACAGCTGCGAGAGAGTCATCTGAAGCAAAGGTATATAAGATAAAATCTTTGTCAAAATATGGGCTTCTCAGAGAGGGAGCCTTGGCTATGGCTATTTTTATATCCTTAAATGCATCCTTTTCTAAATTTGTCCGTTTGAACTGCACATTTTGCTTGACCATCTACTGTAACGGTTTAACAGTCTGGGCGAAATCAGGGACAAATCTTCGAACAAAATTAATCGTTCCCATAAATGATTGCATAGACCTTTTGCTATGGGCATGGAAATTTTGCTGATAGCTTGCACTCTCTCTTTATCTATCGATATTCGCTTTTTCGAAATGATGTGACCAAGAATCTTTCCCTCAAGGACTACAAACACAATTTTCTTGGGGTTTAGAGAGATACCATACTTCCTGCATAGGTCAAAAATCTGTTTCAAATGGAATACATGGTCCTCTGTTTTCTTTGAAAAGACTGTCACATCATCCAGATATACTATGACATAGTGACCGCCCAATCCATGAAAAGCAATGTCCATCGCTCGTTGCAAAGTAGCTCCTGTGTTTATCAACCCGAACGACATTCTTTGGTATGCGAACATCCCCCAGTTAGTGCAAAAAGTAGTCTTAAGACAATCTCCTTCCGCCACCAACACTTGATTCTAACCGAAGAAACCATCTAGTAGAGAAAACATTTCTGCTCCTGATACCATCTGCAAAATTTGTTCCATTGAAGGAACATGATAATTATCTTTATTAGATGCTATGTTCAGGTTTCTAAATTCCACACATAGTCTTATTTCTACAGATTTCTTCGTTACGGAAACTAAATTAGCGACCCATTCTGAATGTCAGACTCTAAAGATGATTTTAGCGTATAATAACTTCTTTAATTCCTTCTGAATCAAAGGTTCGAGAGTAGGATGCATTCTTCACAGCTGCTGCTGAAAAGGTTTAACACCTGTCTTCATAGGTATGACATGCTGAATGATACGAATATCATATGTTTTTAGATCTTCATACATCCAAGAAAACACATCTTTATATTGCCAAAAAAATTTAATGAACCTATCTCTTTCACCCGGTGAACAACATCTACCAATATTAACATATTTTGGTTTGGCCTCTGTGCCTAGATTTATCAATTCATGCTGCATAGTAGAACTATGAGTTTTAACATTTGCGGGTTTCTTGAACTTGCTCTGCCAGTCGAACAAACTTTCAAGCGATCTCACTCCTTTGGGGATGAAATTTCCTTTGACTGCGTCCTTATTTTGCAAATCAGCATCATGTTTTTCTTCGTCTATAACAACTTCTTGAAACATGTCTTCATTTGTAAGGAAACTAATGATTTGCTTGTCATCGTCGAACACCCTGAAAATTGTTATATTATCTAGAACGGAAGGCCTGAAAACCAATTCAATAGAACACTTATTATTAGTGGGCACAAACATAGAAGCAGAGGTAGCTAACAAGTCAGCAGCAACATTCTGTAATCTAGGAACATATTTCATATTAAAAGCTTCAAAGTTGGTAATTAGATCCCATACCTCAGATTGATAGCCTTTCAGCTGTGGTGAAAGACAATGAATTGTGTCTCTTACCTATCTAATGACTATTTCCAAGTCGCCAAAGACTTTCAGATATTTAACATTCAAACCGATGGGTTTCTTCAGTCCATGGACTAAAGATTCATATTCAACAGTATTATTAGTACAATCGAACTCAAATCTACAAGACAACAAGTGCTTGTTCTGATCGGGATCCATTAGAACACAACCGGCTCCAGATCCTTCCTAAGTTTTGGAACCATCAAAGTATAAAATCTAAAAAACATTCTTTGATCTAACTAAGTTAGTATCTGAACCATCTAAGTCAGTAACTAAGTTAACTATGTTATAGTCGATATTGTTGGTCCGAGAAAATTGAAGGAGATAGGACTGTTTGTCTGATTCATTGCTGATATCTTCTAAATGATAATTTCTAGGCTCGATTTCTAAGAAAAAGTTCCCTAAGATGGAAGATGAGAAAGCTATGGCTTCATTATTTTCCTCTAGCTGAGTTACATTCTACTTCATGTGTGGTTCCCTCAAAACTTTAATTTGGTTTTTCCTGTTCTGATAGGGCAGCCATAAGTGGGACCAATCTATGGCGAAATAACCATCTAGTTTAGTTGACCAGTCTCATCTTAGGATCAAACCATAAGCTTCAGGGATATCAACTACCATTATATCAATAAACTGACATACTCTAGAATCAGCAGACAACCTAATAAGCACATCTTTCATTTCCCCAATTACTTTAACAACAGTTCTATCTAGCTGAATAATCTGGGCTGGGGATGGAGTTGGATGCCCATTGATCCTTTTGCAAATAGACAATGGCATGACATTCAAGGATGCTCCAGAATCTACTAAACAGTTATGTACATTGTGATTGAAAATATCAAAATTTAAAAGGAACGACAATGTTTGGGATTTAGATTTCCCGCCAATACTAGCTTCATTAATTTCAGGGTCTTCCTGAGTATCTGCTAATGGCGTGATAGATTGGGGTTCAAGAGCTTGCAACAATTTATTTCGTTGTTTAGGAAAACTACACATGTCAAATATAGACACATTAGCTTTTACTTTCTTTATGTCTTCGATGATGTCATATCCCATATCACATTCCTTTACAACTTTGGGTTGATTATCAGTTTTATTCAAAGTTACTTTTGATGGCTGAATTGTTTCTACATTTGGTTTCTTAGTAGGCATTTGGTTAGGTTTGGGATGTGGCGGAATGACTGTGATGTGTCTTTTAGGGATCTCTTTGAAGGATTTAGGCTTGGGCGTGGTTGAGCTTGGGTTCGGATCAGCGACTGGACCTTTACTCCGAGTATTAATGTTAACAGTTGAAACTCAACTTTCTTCGGGATAATCTTCAACCAATTTAGTCAAAGGTACCCAATCCCATAACACCATAGTAGTGTCCGTGGCAGGTTCTTCAGGTTCAGTATTTTGATCTTCTGGAGGATTGTCCTGGTTTGGGATTTGTGAGTCTAACATTTGGTTCATCACCAAGCTCATTGAATTTATCCATTGTGGACAACTTTTTTCAGAGTGTGGTTCTTGATGAAAGGTGTAGAAATGTTCCATTCCTACTTCATTCAAATTTAAAACAGGAGAGTTGTTCATAGGTGGGTGAGGTTGATCGTTTTCCTCTCTTTTCTTGTAGAAAGGTTTAAAGGGCTTCTTGGAAGTGGTAGCTGCCTTATCCTTTTCAAGATCTACAATTTTATTGGATAATTTTTGCATCATTTTGACTACATTTTCCATATCCGCTGATGGTTCTTCCTTATTCCTGGTAAGCAAGAATGGTTTCTTAGTGATCATTGTTTTTGTTTCCGCATTAAGCGCATGCTTAGCAATGTTGTCTACTTCTTCTTCTACCTTCCTAGCTTCTTCGAAATTTTCTATTAAGGTGGCTTTCTTAGTCCTTTTGACAAACATTGCCAAGGGGGGATAGAGTGCGGTTGTATAGTATTCCACTAAAGATTCTTCTGCGGGTTAGCTGCTTCACTAAAAGTATTTAAAAGTGTGGTGAATCTTTGGTTGAATTCTTGTACCTTCTCTTTCTTTTCCATCCTCATAGACATCAATTCTTTCATGAGTGTAGCTACTATTTTCTGATTTCCATATTTCTTCAAGAAACATTGTTCAAATTCTTCCCAACTAGCTATCGAGCTGGCTTGTAAACTAAAATACCACGAGGATACTTTAGGCTCGAAAGTATAGGGGAAAAGACGGGAGACTACATCATCATGCTGCACATTTAACAGGTTCAAGGCTAAGCAATAGCTCTTAAGGTGATCTTCAACAGAAATACCTTTTCTAGGATCATACTCAGGCAAGACCTTTTCAGGGTTCTTAGGTAGATTGTGAAAAGGACCAGCCAAGTTCAAGGCTCCTCTTGCTCTCTAGGTAGGTACAACCATGGATCCTCGTGGAGAATTTGGTGGAGTATCGTGAGGAGTACGAGGTGGAGAATTCTCCGGAGTGCACAATTCTTCAAGATCTAGAGGATCTTCAAGTTCTGTTTCTCCAAGAGGTTTTTTAATTTCTTCTAAAGATAAGTCTACTAATTCTTCAAAGCTCTGAACCAGAACTAAATCGCGTGTGTACTGTTTTTCTTTTCTAAGAGCTCTTCTTCTAGGAAGAAAGGGAATCGCGTTTAAACTGCCAAGTTGTTTAACGTAAGAATGGGTATGTCTTCTCAAGTATGCTACTTCAACAATAGGTATAACATACAGTGTTTCTTGATTTTCTTGATTTTCAAATCCAGAGTTGGGATTTTCTTGATTTGTCACTTCCAGATCTGAATTGCCTGGGATTGCTGTTTTAAACGGGTTTCCAGTTGGATCTCCTCTTAAAGAAGAGTCTCCTATATCAGCCATGCACTGGTGGCCCTCCATCTAGCACCAAAAACTGTTGCTGCCTTGAAAATCGTAGCATCAATCAGCAAGGGATTCTCCCAAGTAAGCGAGCCCAATTAGATCACTCACCATTTGGTGTGGGGAATCCGTCTGGTTAACGGTTCCGGCTACCATAATATTTAAAGATTTTGGTTCTTTACACCGGTTGCGGCCTGGTTCACCGTTTCTGTATTTTATTTTAAGATGATATGCAAATGCCCTAAGCTAAGTGCATGCAATTAACCTAAACTAATCTAAAACTGTGTAAGCAAATCTATTCTATCCTTGCAAGGAGAAAACTGTAGAGATGAGTAATGCGTTGAAAGAAATACCTTAAATATTATACAGGTAGCCATTTAATCATAATATACATCTACAGTAGGATATAGCAGACATTAAAGATAGCTTTAATTCAGTTAGTACAATACACTACTCATTTGAGAAAACACATCTTTCCATAGGAAAGCATAAGAACATTTATTACGCAGAAACAATTCAAAATAGCAAGGAATGATCTCACAATAATATGCAGATGACACAGGAATAATCCAGTACACATTTGACACATCTTCCAGGCAAAAACACTTTCTCCTAGGCTTTCATTAGGCAAAACATTATTTTTTATGGGAAGTAGCGAAGTAGTCCATGTACAAGCCATAAAATATTTCACCTACCAAAAGTCCTTTCTCCTTCTCTTATCCCTCTATATATAGCTTTACAAATTGATCCTTGAGCTGACAAGTGTACCCTAAAGTTCTGGAAACTTCTAATTTGTCATTTAGTGTGTAACTACAAAATTGAATAATTTGTAGGGACCTTTCACAAAAGACAAAATTAAAAACACAACTGTCTTTTAATGTATTTACATATGAAAACTTTCCAGCCTATTTTCCTAAAGTATAGTAAAATAAACTAAGGCCCAGCTGGCTCTGTTGATTCATTTGGTCGCTCCTCTCTTATTGATTCTCCCACTGTAATAGGATTTTCTTCCTCAACAGGCTCGCCTGATTGTGCTGATTTGTCTTCTTGTTCAATGTAGCTTGCCCATTGTCCAATTTCCCTTACAATGGTTTTTCCTCTCAATGAGACTGTCACATTCCACGCTATTCTGTGTCTGCATAATTCTGTTTTGATGGTTTTTATTCCCATTACAGTCCTCTATGCACAAATTTATAGATAGTGAGTGTGGACAACAAACTGCCCAATGAATTGATGAAGGTATTTTGAGGATATAGCTTCTACCTTCTTTAAATAATCCAATTCTGTGTTCATATTATTCCCTAACTCCGTCACGCATTGATCTCTCTCAGGAAACTTATAAACACTCTGTGGTAGAGGCACCTGATATTTCTCATGAGTTTCTCATATCTTGGAATAGATAACATGGCACTTTTTTATTGTCTTCCAGATTTCAATACCTAATCTGTCGCCACAGTCTCTGCAAAATTCCAGGACTCCCACATCCATATCCAGCTCCTCATTAGTCAAGGGGCGCATATTTGAGGGAAAACCTGATTTTCCTTTTCTCCATTCCGACTGTTCCTTAATATGGACCGCATATTGAGCAAACTTGTCTTTAATCCGGAGTGCTTCAATCTCAATACTTGTCATCTTGGTGATCATTTATTTCATCCCATAAATTTCTTCAGAAATGGATACCAGTAATCGATGCATCTTCCCTTGCATGTCGATGGCCTGCTTACAGAAGGTGGATAGATCCTACTTGTTTTTTGTTATCTCCTTGAGCTGTTTCACTAACTCTTCCTTCTCTTGTAGCAACCTCTCAAACTGAGGTTTGAAGATATGAGTCCGTTGAGCCCTACTAGCTTCGAGTTTTTCCAACTCTGATATACGAATATTTAAGTTCTTTTGCTTGTCTTTTGAGATGGACAGCTGCATCTCCAGTGAATTCTTCTCATTTTCGAGCCGCAGTTCTTTTGAAGTTGTCCTTAACTTTTCTTCTGCCAGCTCCTTATATTTCTTTTTCATTTCATTTGCTTCTAGCACTTCTTTCTTCCTATCAGCTTTTATTTTGAAGCATTTCTCTCCGTAACTCTTTACTTCATTCATTAACCGATCAACATTGGATTTATTTTCCTGGGCTGAGGCTACAGTGCATCCTGCTTGGAATGAAGGATCAATGTCAGTCCCCTAGACTAGCGTGGTCTGTTGGCGGGCAAATCTACCCTATAAAGTTCCTATAAAGTTCCTCAACACATCAAAGAAGTTAAAACAATCTAAGAAGACAAACAAGAACAAGGTTTCCTAGAGCCAAAAACTCAAATTCCCCAGCGGAGTCGCCAGTCTGTTGGCGGGCAAATCTACCCTATAGCAAGGAAACTAATGCTATCAACTTAGTTGGGGTGACAGGTAAGTGTATTGATGCTATAACAGAGACATTTGCAAAAAAGAAAGAAGTTGTGGATCTTGGGAACACACCTTTCAATCGAAGTTTGATCCTAGCCTTGACTTGATCTCGTGTTCAACTTCCAAATCCACCTTCCCTTCAATAAACCTGCAATAACAATACCTTTCTCAAAACATTTTGGGCAATATGTAAAGCTTGAAAGAAACAAAAATAATGTTTAACATTCAGCATTGGCCAAAACAGATCCAAATTAAGATGCCATTTCATAACACATTAAAATTGGAACAAGAAAGACACTTCAACCTTTATTTCTCAAAAGTAGAATGATGTACAGGTATACCTGATCAAGAAACAGGCTCCTGCAACAAGATTCTGGGCTCTTGCTCTTCTCTGGCTTGGATGTCTTCAGCATCAACTCCTCCAATGTCTTAAAGCTTCTCCATTAATTCATCTCAACATCTAGTTTCCAACTTCTAACTCTTCTCCTTTAATCTTCTTTGTATTTATAGGATTAAAGAAGTAGTTTAGGTCGATATCCAGTTATGGAGGAAGTTGAGGGAGTTAGGAAACTACCATCAACTAATCCTCCTCGATGAATTAATTTATTTTTTAATCATCTTTTAAGATGTATGCGACTCTTATTCAATGGAGTAGCGTATAGGGCGCTACCTTAGAGCTTAACAACTAGCCCTCATTCGATTTTAAATGGTGAGTGCTACTATGCTGAGAAGGAGTAGCATATACTTGGATATGGGCGCTACTATGATACACTGGAGTAGCGTATGGGCGCTAGTCTCTTTGAGTAGAGTAGCGCTCATATCTCAAAATGATATTTTTTGGGGTTTTCCAGTAATGTCAGGAAAATGGAATGAGTTGACATATCACCCAAGGTCAACATGCTCCTCCATCCAAATTGTCCTTTTGTGTGATCAGCAGCTTAGGGTGATCACGGACGGAGAGGTGCAAGTTTGACCTATAACAGATGCCCCCTAATGTGTGAGGTCATAGGGAAACGATGGCCGAAATACATTATAATCCAAAGCCAGAGGAGGAGCAAAGAAACCGCAGAAAACAAGTCACAAGAAACCTGCAACAAAGATCAAGGTCAGCGAGCAATTACATTTTTGACATCTTATAGATGTGTAGTGTGATACAACATGATCTCCGATACATAACAAGGAGATGTATATAAAGCATGGCCACTTGAAATACAAGCGTGGATCCATGTCAAACTGAGAGATCATAGCCATAACAACAAACTGGAACTATGTCTCATGGAGAGCCGAATATAAGTGAGACTCAGTCTTGCGCAACTTGGGTGATAACAAACTGAGGTAATGTCATCCAAAAATCCCAAGGTCTTCATCCCAAAACAACCCGAGGTACAAACCCTAACCATGTGAATAGATGAGCTGATAGTCGAACATGGGGGGTATCGTTTGATTACCGGTCATTGATGTATACCATTAACAAACGCGAGGAATTCCACCAATAATGATGATGGGGTCCAAGGTACCAAGTACAATTCGCCAAATGTGAATAGATGGACTTGGAGTCGAACACTTGGGAATCCTGTCGAAGAAGAGACATTGATGTATTCTCATCATTCAACAGTGAGGAAAATTTGCCATTGGTGACTACAATCTCCAAGGTACTAACCGAAACTTGAAACTTCAATCCCAGAATAATGAGTTGATGTCGATGGGAAGAAGTCCATTGGAAGGGAGGCCTTAAGGCATCCTCCATCATCCAACTCGAGGAACACTCAACTGGTAAGAGCTGATATGGAATAATATGTAACAAGACTGACACTAGGAAGGCCGACACATGAGGTCAAGGTAAACTGCAGAATGGCCAACACAGGGTATATCCTTGAACATTGAGCACGACACAAAAGTGGCTCAGGCAGTTTCTGACATAATGGGGTAAATAAGTCTGAAATGTAAGAGACATTAGCAGACCCTCCATATGGTTGGAAGAATAACCAACTGGGGGAGTAAATAACTCGGAGGAAAGGTTCACCCTGAGGTCAAAAACTAAACCCAACCGACAAGATAGCCTCAAGTAGGTTCTGTGTTCAAGGATAGAACTTGACTGAAACTGCCTTTGACAATGAAGATATGATATGTCTTTCCCGTTCCTTATTCTTTTTAGATAAAAGAATACCCTTCTTGTTGTTTTAATGAGTCCAAGAAAGAATGAAAACTCAATAGATCCAACCATGTAAAAAGTTTAACGAGCCCATGGGAGGAAGACTCAGGACCTTCTTCATAATTTATAGAGTTCGAAGAAGAGATAGAAGATTACTCTATATTTACTGATCTCTAGATTTTAATATCGAGCCGAGATCTGTTCTTGCTCGCCAGTGTTTTCAATTTTAAGGAGTCTGAAAAACTTAAACAATAACTCCATATATCTGCTCGTGGATTTTAGTATTGAGCCCAAGCAGATTAATGCTCGTCGGTGTTTTCTTGTTTATAGAGTCTGAAAAACTTAAACAATCCTCTTTTTACCTATCTGTGGATTTTATATCGAGCCCGGATTGGTCTGTGCTCGGCGGTGTTTTCTTGTTTATAGAGTTGAAAAACTTAAACAGTCCTCTACTTACCCTCTCGTGGATTTCACATCGAGCTCGAGTAGGTGAATGATCGCTTGGTATTTTAATGTTTAGAGAGTCTGAAAACCCTAAAGAGAGACTCCAAAAGGTCCTTTTTCGTACAGCTAGTCTCCTCCCCCAAAAAAGTATAAAACAATGAAAGGAGAACTCTTCTAGCGCATACAGGAGTATACCTAGAGTATACCTTTTCCGTAGTTAATCCACTTAGGCCCGGAAAAGGGGTAATTCTATACCTGAGTGGATGATCCTTCGGATACTTTAATGAGCTCGAAGAGGACAAGCTTGCTCGGCAATCTTGTTTAGGTTTAAATAGTCCAAACAAGAGCTTAAAATGACTTAAAGGTCAGCTTCTAGGATCATAGCTTCATAGTCTGCAAAAACTAGGTCTTCAACAAAAGATTAGTCGATGCGGCAAAAATATCAAATGATATATGAATTTGGAATATTTAGCTAATTGAAAAGGTCTATCATCAAGAAGTTTGAGCTTAGGAGACGAATCCGACAACAATTAAGTGAAAATTGAGCTTGGATCAGTGTTATACCGTATTGTGTGTTTCAATTGATTAATTAGGGTTTTTTGAAACTTTTGAAACTATAGAAAATTAACAATTATGGGTAAAAATCAAAATCCAATTTATATATAATTTCATTGTTTAAAAATCAATTTTCAATTTGTGTTGTAGGGCAAAAATTGGGGCAACATTTTGCAAATTTCAAATCTCCATTGCGATCGAACCGAGCATCCAACCATCAAACTTCCTCCACCAAGTAAGTTGAAATCTCCCTGACTTGCAATTTCATGGTTTGTTTTTAAATTTTTGAGCAAAAATAGCTTGCAACGCAATGCTCATAAGTATTTATGCGCGGGTGTTACTGTGTAAACACAGGAGTAGCGTATAAACTCGATGGGCGCTACTTTGCTGAAACAGAGTAGCGCCTACACGCTACTGTGTAGTATACACAGTAGCGTACATACTTGAAAGCTTATATACAAGTGTCGAGACTCAAAAATTTTTGGTTTTTTGTGCAGGATGGTCCTTCAATGGAGGGAGAGGGAGCATGAGGACATGGATAGGTTGGCCATGCAAGACCCGGCTACCCTCCATGCATTTCGAAGATGCGGTTTGTTGAAGTTTTATCGAACCGTAAACATGAGGGCTTTAAACAAACTGTTTCGAAGACTGATTCAGTATTGGGATGTGGATACCAATACTTTTGTCATCCGTGGGCAAACATTGGAGCTTACTGTTGATGACATATACTTTATCACTGGTCTCTCAAGGAGAGGACATGTGATCAATCTGAAAGGGTCTTCTCGTTTGGGTGCACGATCAGTGCAAGAATATGTGAATACATACTGTGTTGCCGGAGCAGAAAAATCGGGAAGCCAAGTCTTGATTTCAACTATTGATGGTCTCCCTTTGAAAGTGATAGTGAGCATGATCAATTGAGTAGCCGGTAGTGCATCACAGCACTTAGCTTCCAGGCATTCGATGCATATTGGTGTGCAATGCTTGCACGGTCATATTTATGATTGGAGTACTAGTTTACTGGCAAACATGAAATCTCAATTGACAGGTTGCAAATCCGGCACAATGAAGAATTTTGGGTACGGAAGTATTTTGTGTACTTTTTTCTTTGAGAGGATGCCTACTATTAGTTTGGGGATGCCTCTACCACAGGTTAACCCCCGTGAGCCCAGACTAGGCCGTTGGGGTGACATTTTCCTCCGTCAGGGTGGTGGGGGAAAGTCACTATTGTTATCATACTGATGATTTCTGGGGGTGGTGGGAGAGGCAAGTACCCGCTTTTGAGCAGTTTCCATATGCTGGATTGGATTTCTGTCATGATCTAGAACTGGTGCTTCCTCCAGGTGGAGCCTGGGGAGATATTGGTATGTTTAAATTTTGAGAATTTATTTAATTTTTTCAAACTTTTTCAAGTATTTGATTTTTATGAATGAGTTTTGAAGTTCTAATCAAGTGTCATATGCAGATGTTGGGCCTATTCGTCCTGAGGGACATCCTACCATCTATGTGAGGCCAGCTGATATTACCGCAGCGGATGCTATGTTGGGAACCCTGGAGAGGAAAATGAGTCGGTTGACTCATGAGATTCCTACATGCCGCATGGATCAGATACCTGTTGATATGCAGGAAGATGTTGTTGGGGTGCCCCCAGCATGGCTTAGGGTGTTGCGGAGGGTTGCTAGGCTAGTGATATGCTATTGCAATGCGGTAGATGATGATGAGGTTCCTCCTTCTCCATAGGAGAAGAAAATATTCTATGTATATATTTTTGAGGCTACTATGCCCAGCTTTTGTACTTTTATGACTTGACTTGATAAACTCGTGACTCAAAACTCATATTTTTTGATACGGTACCGGCTATATACAGTATCAGTTTTTTACATGTGTATGCATTTTAATTTTATGTGTGTAATGTTGTTTATGACAATGTATGATGCAAATGCTAGTCTAACACATAGTTTGCTAATGAATCAGCTAATGTGTTTAAACTTCTTGGAATATGTTCATATCTGATAGAATGAAATTGTCTTTCCAGTAGTCTAACTCGTAGAAACTGACGTAGCAATCATGGATCTCTAATCTGATAGACACCTGTTAACTGAAATACAATTAATTGTGAGTCAAGCCTTACCTCCAGTTATGAAATGTCGTGACTAAGAGCATCTCGGAGAAGTTCTATAACTGCACTGTATTCAGCCACATTATTCGTGGTAGGACCCAAACAAACCCCCCCGAAGAGACAAGTTGGTCAGCGGGGTGAATAAATGACCCAAGTTGCTGCAGCCAACTGACAGGTGTGGCGACTGGCGCCATCAGCAAATCCTAAGAAATGTTCGGTTGAAATCTAGTACACGAAACGAGAAACACACATAAGATTACCTAATGAGCATAACAAAGCTAGCTTTACAAAAATATACAGCTATGTTACAAGAAAAAGTATTTCAGCCTAGGCGTAGTACTTCTTTAGGTAGAGCCCATTTCTAGGCTCGGCCAACTTATTACCTTCGTGATCTACCAGTTCGTAGGCACCCTTCTTCAATACTTTAGAAATTATAAAAGGTCCGAGCCACCTGGATTTGAATTTTCCAGGTCCTAAGGGTTCTTTGTCTTGATCCCAAAGTAAGACCAAATCTCCTTCAATGAAAACCCTAGGTTTGACAGATTTGTCGTACTGTCCTTTGACTCATTTTTTGTGAACCTCGTTTGTTGTAAGCACATCTCGGCGCTGTTCATCTAGATGTTCTAAGTGTAACAAATGTTCTTCGAGTATTGAAGTATCGGGTAGTAACTGAACTGCTAGTTTTAGCGAAGGAATCTCGCATTTAATCGGCACAACTGCTTCTATCCCATGCACAAGTTGGAAGGGAGAGAAATCGGTAGCAGTCTTAACGTTGGCTTGGTAAGCCCAAAGAGCCGGGTACAGCATGATGTGCCAGTTATTCCGACTGGCATTAACAGTTCTTTGCAGTATGACCTTTAAAGTTTTGTTCACTGCTTCAACTTGTCCATTCGCTTGAGGATAGTATGAAGATGAATGTTCTTGTCGAAAACCAAGCATTGTATATAACTCAATCATCATGCTATTTTGGAAATGACTGCCATGATCAGTCACTATCTCTTTAGGTATGCCAAACCGTGCTATGATCTGATTAAACACAAAATAAGCGGCAGTTTCTCCATCCGCCTTAACAGTAGGAATTGCCTCTGCCCACTTAGTAAAGTAGTCAACGGCAATGATGATGTAATGATGTCCTCCAGCTGAAACTGGATTGCATGTCATGAAATCAACCCCCCATTTTGTGAAGGGATCTGCTGTAATTACAGGATGAAGAGGAGCTGGGTGTGCCCTCATTTTCTTAGTGAAAAACTGACACGGTCGACAGTGTTTCACTGCTTCCACACAATCTTTAAAGATCATGGGCCAAAAATATCCGGCACGCAGTATCTTCTGAGTTGTTGCCAACCCAGAAAGATATCCCCCACAAGCTCCACTTTGGGCATCATTTAATACTGCTTCAGCTTCTTCCCGAGTTAAGCAACATCATAAAATGGAATCTACCCCACGTCGATATAAAGTATCAGAGATAATAAGGTAGTTCTTCGCATGGCTTTTAAGCTTACGTCGCTCTTCTCGAGAAAAAGTGGTAGGACACCTCAAAGTCTGGAGATATATTAAGATATCTCCATACCATGGGTCAGAGGAGGCAATGAGGAAGATATGTTCATCAGGGAATGATGTTTCTTCTTCAACGCGTTCTATGTCACTTGGAAATTCTGAGATTAACTCAGCGAAAACTAGTGATTTTTTCGATTTGGTTGATTGGAATACCAAATCGAATTCCTGTAGAATCACAATCCATTTATTGTATTTCCCACCGATGATTCATCGGGTGAGAACGTACTGGAAAGGATTGACTTCTGCTATCACAGTAGTAGTTCGTAAAAGTATATAGTGATGAAGCCTCTGTACCGCATAGACCGCAACAAGTGCTAACTTATCAACGTGCTAGTATTTAACCTCAGGGGCTATCAATGCACGAGAAAGATAGTAGACAACATGTTCTTGGAACATATCATCTTCCTGAACCAAAACTATACCAATTGTAGTAAGAGATGCTGCCAGGTATAAAAGAAAATCTTTTGAGTAATCTGGCGGGCTCAACAAGGGTGCTGAAAGGAGTGCCTTTTTTAAAGCTTCAAAGGATGCTTGAGCAGCTTCATCCCACACAAAGTAGGAATCTTGTTTGAGTAGCCTCATAAAACCTTTGGTAATTTTGGCGTAGTTTATGATAAATCGCCGTAAGAAATTAGACATGCCTTGCAGACTTTGAAGTTGTCGCAAGGTGCGAGGAGGAGGCAGATTTACAATCACCTCAACTTTAAGTGGGTCAACCATTATACCACGATTAGAGACAATGAAACCCAGTAAACGTCCCGATTCGACATAGAACACACATTTATTTGGATTCAAACGAATCTTATATTTTCTGCATCTTTCAAACACTTGTCTAAGGTGGGCCGGATGGTCCCGTCTCTTTCGAGATCGCGTCGGGAGATCATCCAAGTAAGGCTCTACAATGTGTTTGATATCATGAAAAGCAAAATTCATCGCTCACTGGAAGGTAGCTCCAGCATTCTTCAATCCAAATGGCATTTTTCGATAAGCAAAGGTCCCCCATGGGAAAATGAAAGCTGTTTTATGCTGGTCTTCGGGTTTAATTTCTATTTGAGTGTATCCCGAAAAACCATCCATGAAAGAGAATATCTCATGTCCCGCACAAGAATCTATGATTTGATCAATAAATGGTGTGGGATAGTTGTCTTTCGGACAAGCTTTGTTCAAATCCCGGAAGTCAGTACAAACTCTAATAGTGCCTTGCTTCTTATCAACCGGAACAGGGTTTGAAACCCATTCCGTCATATCGATCGGATAAATGAAACCGGCTTTGAGCAACTTTTCAACCTCCGCCTTGATGGCAGCTGCTTTTCTAGGGTTTACGGGATGGAGCTTTTGTCTCACAGGTTTCGCGTTAGGGTATGTCATGATGACATGCTCCACAATGGTTGGGTTAATACCTGGCATCTCCTCATATGACCAGGCAAAAACGTCACGGAATTCTCTAAAAAGTTTTGTATACAGAGCTATCTCTTCTGGAGAATAGTCTGCACCAATAAAAATGTTTTCCACGACCCCGAGTTTGGTGGAAATGTTGATTGGAATTGTTCTCGATATATTGGCCATATTTCCTTCAGCATAAACAGCTCTCGAAGTAGAAGGAAAAGATGACAAATCAACCAATCCACCGGGTCTCATAGGGAATTCTCCTCTCTCAATTCTGTCTAGATCAGGAAGCATGTAGGACCTATGATGCATATGTTCCCAAGGTTGGTCCAGGCCCATCATAACTTCTAAGATGGCTTCATCAGATGGAAAAACCGTATCTAAACAATCGAACGAGTGAGTGGAATTCAGTGACCATGCCAGAGCATAGTCCATATCTGACTCAACAAAGACTGGTGGAGTCATGATATGTTCCATTGCAGCGTGTTGAGTTTCCATATAGGCCACCTCTGCAATGGAGGGAGGCACAAAAGGTTCTCATGTGGTAGGAAGGATCCAAGGATCAGTTCTTAAACCGACCGTAAATGTTTCGGTAGCAGTACCCACATCAGAACGCATAAAAAGAACAGGGGAGGGGAGATCGAAAGTGCCTATTAATGACCCATACATCCCTGCTCCTAAACTCTCCTTAACTGGGGTGGTTTGATCAACCAAAGGAATCGTGGTTTCCGAAGAAGTCTGGTTGTTTCTCTGAGTGAAAGAAATTTGATCGACTGTAACGATCTTACCTTCAAATGGGAAC
Source organism: Larix kaempferi (assembly GCA_027924585.1). NCBI lineage: Eukaryota > Viridiplantae > Streptophyta > Pinopsida > Pinales > Pinaceae > Larix > Larix kaempferi. Next base: position 2,865,276 of record BSBM01000870.1, read on the forward strand.
ATGACCACTCAAAAAACTGCCAATGCAATGGCTCGCATGGCATATGTCCAACTCCTGCCTAACAACATATTGTAATCAAGCGGAGCGTCCAGAACTTCTACTTCAACAACAACTGTCTTACCGGCCAAAGTGACATCAAATGATGGAAAAACTCCATGTGGACAGAAATTTCTGCCATCAAATGCAGTAAGCAGTGTGTTGGAAGGGGCTAACTCAGGAGAACCTAAATCTTTCCAATAGGAAATTGACATTACGCAAGTCGACGCTCCGTCATCTACTACAGCTCGTCTGATGGTCATTGGACCATGAACGACCTCAATCTGAAGGGCAACGTGATAGGGCAACTGGTATTTGACATCAGTCATATCAAATCGTGCAGACATGTTGGAGGATTCCATACTCCCAATAGCTTCCAGAAGTGCATTTCGTTGTAAAGCAAAACTCTGCAAGACTTCTAGAGTAGACATGGCACAAGGGGTCTGGGCTAAATCTTCAACCACATTGTAGTTAGAAGCAGCCCATGTGTTGGGATTGTGCGATGCCCTCTTCAAGACACCTTTCGAAATCTTGGGCATTGGGTCCATAGGTATGTGGAGTGGAGTGGAGGATTTGGGAATCTCCTTATCCTTTTTCTGCGCTTCCGGGGTATAGTTCCTGGCTCTAGTTTGCAAAAGTGCATCCGAATTAACCATGTTTATAAATGTTTGATCAACCAAAGCGTGTGAAGTGCCCGCAGTTTTGGAGGTGCCAGAAGTTGAGCCTTGCCCTTTAGGAAATGGATCTTTCAGGATGGCAGGCTTCTTTTCTCTTAAGAGCTTCTGGGCTTCTTCAAGTAGAGGGCATTGGTGAGTAAGGTGGTTCTGCTTGCAAAGTTTACAAGGGAAATTAACCTTCTTTTCCTCTTTGTTACCCTCTTCGGCATTGTCTTTTTTGGGCTTTTGTTGGTTCCCCTCTCCTTTCTTGCCCTTCTTTTTGTTGTTTGGCTACCGAGGGCCCTTTTGATTGTTTTGGACCTGGTTGACAGGCTCAGATGTAGAAGGAGAGGTTGTGACAGAAGAAATATCTGCAGTCGAATGTTTGACAGCTAAGGCTTGGACTTGTTTGGTCAGTGCTTCGAAGGCTGCAGAGTCAAATGAACCCACTATGCCGTCAGCATGTGGTCCTGGTTTGGGTCTACTCAGATCAGTGTTTGATCTCGGTGCGTCAGGTATAATCTCGTACAGTAAACCAGATTGTGCATAAACAAGGTCTAACTGTTGAGTCCTTAAGATGGCTTCTTCTTCATTGGATACTCCAGATGTCACTACTTCCTTAGAAATATAAGGAAGGAGTGATTTCAAGTACCACTCAAGCAGGAACTCCGGAGGTATGTTGGCCTTAATGAGCCTCTTCCATCTTCGCCACTCCTGAATGTGGTTAGATAAGTGAGTGGATTTATTTTGTCTAAAAGTGGACACAAGTTCTGTTTCTACATCATACCGAACAGGAAGCTGGAAGTGATTCAAAAAGATGGTTGCTAGATCCCCAAAACTAGAGAAAGTAGCCGCAGGTAACTCAATGTACCATTTGGCTGCAGGACCAGTTAAGGTCCTTTGGAACAATCTCAATCTGATGGAATCTTCGTTTAAAGAATTGGAAGAACACCATAAGTGGAAGGTAGTGACATGGTCACCAGGATCTTCACCTATTTTGCCTTCGAATTTTGGAATGTCCGAAGGTAATTTGGTGGGAACTGATGGCCATGTGGAATTATGAGACACAGGATCATTTGTCAGTTTAGAAAGGTCTGGCAAATTTAGAGTTGCCAGAAATGGTAGACGAGGTCGGTAAGATGGTACTTGATGACGAACCACCCATCGTTTGACCCATGAAATGTTGGTAGGGGTTGCCCCCAGCCATCTGGTGATAAGGGTTGCCTCCAGCCATGTGCTGATAGGAGTTACCACCCACCATCTGTTGATAGGGGTTGCCCCTATTTAACTGTTGGTAGGGGTTTCCCCCAGCTATTTGTTGATAAGGGTTGCCCCCTGCCAACTGTTGTTGTACGAAAGAGTTATTAAAATTTCCCCACCCATACGAAAGTGGATTAGTGCTTTGTGGATTCATCCACTGTGGCTGGGTGTTAGCCCCGCCATATTGCTGGTTAAAGATATTACCCCCTCCCCTTGAGAATAAGGAAAAAGGGGTGTTACTTGCAGGCATGTTACCTTGATTCATGTTAGGGCCTACAAAGGTATTGAAACCAGTAGAAGCTGATGTGGACGGTGCAGTCATGGTACCCATGACTGGCATGTTTGCAGAAACACTTGGTCCTACTACAGGTGTGGAAACCCAAGTACTAGGAATCTGATATAACGGTTGAGAAGTAGAAGGTGTTGCACAGCGGCCATACTGCTAGGTCCAATAGTAGGTGTAGGAATAGATGCCATCGTTGTAGAACTAGGCATACCTAATGTACTAGTGTTGAAACTGAAAGATGGAGTAGGCACAGATGTGGTTTGTGCCTGACTAGGTGTAGCAGTAAAAGAAGGGTTAATTATGTTGGTGTTCATACCTAAAGTGGGAGTTTGGGGAACCCCCTGTTCACCTCCTGAGTTAGACATCAGATGTCTGGGAAAGGAATGATCTGCACTGAAAAGGGGCTGCTGGAAACCAACAGGTGACAGAAGCGGAATTCTAGTATTGGTTAAAGGAGGATTGAAAGGAGTGCTATACTCTGCAGAAGTAAGATCTTCCACCTCAACTGTACTAAAGTGTTGTTGATCTGTGGTACCTGGTAGTGGTTCCTCAGGAACCTCAATTTCACGGTTTTCTGTTACAGGAATTTCTTCAGGTAATTCAGTTTCAGGAGTAATTTCTGAAAAAATACCGAGGTTTACTCGCTGTCGTCTAGCTGGTTGTAAAGGTTCTGTTTCAAGTGGTGGAAGGTTTTGAAACCTCCTCGATCTACGAAGTTCTTGATTCTCCGTGATTATAAATATAAAATAACAGACTAGAACCTAGTGGCCACTACAACTAGGGGGAAAATAGCACGCCAACTAAAAATTCCTAAGTATACAAACCAGGCAAACAAAGGTGCCTTCTAGAGAAGAGTCTGGGATGATGAGGGCCCAGAACAGATCAACGAAGGAAGAAAGACAGTTACCCGGGGTCCACAATACAATGACTAAGGGTGCAAGCGCTAGAATCACCCATCCGCCCTCCCAAAGACCTACAAGGGGTTTCCTCCCACGTCTGTCTTAGGTACAACAGATATACCCTCTGCTGTCACCTGTGTATGAACCTAGAGTCAGATACTATGGATACCACAACACCGAAAACTCCTGGGGGAATAGTCACCGGTTGAATCAGAAAGCGTGGGCAGGGTAGCTAAGCCCGAAACTCGAAAGAGTCCCCAATACGCAATCCGATCCTGGTGTATGCTCGAACAGCAAGTAGGAGGAGTATTCCCACAAACTGATCTCGCAATGACCTACTGCATAGATCCCAGGCAAATTTTGAGTGAGGTGGGTTTACCTATGATAGTCTCACTACGATTTTTGCGCAATGTGTGATCTTGGGTGGTTTAAGGTGATTTAAACCCAAGATCCTAACCAAAACTAGTTGGTGTAGTGTACCCTAAAAAGAAAAAATGTTTCTAGTTCATTTTATTAACAAATTTTAGGGATGTTATTACTCAAAAAGGGTAGTGCTTTTGTGTGGCGTGGTTATAACAAGAAAACAAAAGTGCAATAATATCAAAACTTTCTACAACAAAGCTCTTTTCATTTTTTCATTTACGTCTTTCCACAACTAAAAAATCGAGTAAACCTACTTAAAATTTTTGTTTTCTTTTTGAAATTATACAAAATATACTAAGTTATCTTGTAACAACAAAAACAAGTTCTATTTACTTAAAATACCAATTTTTTTTTTGCTTTTTAAATAAACGAAAAAGAACTATATAAAAATGGGAAGCAAAATAAAACTTTATATGCAATGTGTGTAAGTATGGCTAAAAGTTCTTAGGCCTATAGCTGTCGAAACCCTAGCTCGAAAAATACTTGATCTACAGGTTTTTTGCAAAGAAAAAGCCTATAAAATTGAGAACAAAGTGGGAGAAAACAAAGGAGAAAGACACAAAAGGACTGACCTAAAGTATCTAGCCCTAGCAAGACCACTATGCCAAGCACAAGTAGACAAGCAAGCTGCCTTACTAACACAAAGAAATTGAGAAATGAACTAGCCTACAGCTGTTTAAAAGCACTTGCAACCAACAAAAAGACAAGAAGTCCAAGAAGAATGAAACTTGACCAAAAAAAAAGACACCCTAGAGGCTCTACCAAGGACCAAACCCTAAAACAAAGGATGGGAGTAGTAGAGAGCAGAAAAATGTCACCACAAATAGAAGATACAAGAGTATGCAGGTTTGTAAGCTAGCAACAAGTAGTCAGGGTCTAAAAAAGTGGAAGTGCTCAACACCAAACACTCCCTAGTCTTCCAAAAAGTCAATAAACGGTTCAAAAATTCCAACGGTCAACAAGCGGTTCAAAAGATGGAAAAAACTTTAAGAAAAGGTTCTATGACTTGACCAAAAGTTAAAAACCTCATGCAACCATCAAAGGGATCCTACAGCAAAGTCAGCAAATCACCAAAAGGGTTAAAACACAAGCAAACCAAAAATAGAATGCTACAGAAAGTGTACTCTACTGTGTAGTAGAGCAACTCGCGCCCCTACTGAAACGGGTGCTACTGTATATATAGCACAGTAGCGTATGGGCGCTACTGTATATATAGCAGAGTAGCGCTCATATCTCAAAGGCTTGAAAACTGACTTTGGAAGGTATCAAAAACTGATGAAAGCATGCAAGAAACAGGCAAGGGATACCTATAAAGTTCCTCAACACATCAAAGAAGTTAAAACAATCTAAGAAGACAAACAAGAACAAGGTTTCCTAGAGCCAAAAACTCAAATTCCCCAGTGGAGTCGCCAGTCTGTTGGCGGGAAAATCTACCCTATAGCAAGGAAACTAATGCTATCAACTTGGTTGGGGTGATAGGTAAGTGTATTGATGCTATAACAGAGACATTTACAAAAAAGAAAGAAGTTGTGGATCTTGGGAACACACCTTTCAATCGAAGTTTGATCCTAGCCTTGACTTGATCTCATGTTCAACTTCCAAATCCACCTTCCCTTCAATAAACCTGCAATAACAATACCTTTCTCAAAACATTTTGGGCAATATGTAAAGCTTGAAAGAAACAAAAACAATGTTTAACATTCAGCATTGGCCAAAACAGATCCAAATTAAGATGCCATTTCATAACACATTAAAATTGGAACAAGAAAGACACTTCAACCTTTATTTCTCAAAAGTAGAATGATGTACAAGTATACCTAATCATGAAACAGGCTCCTGTAACTAGATTCTGGGCTCTTGCTCTTCTCTGGCTTGGATGTCTTCAGCATCAACTCCTCCAATGTCTTAAAGCTTCTCCATTAATTCATCTCAACATCTAGTTTCCAACTTCTAACTCTTCTCCTTTAATCTTCTTTGTATTTATAGGATTAAAGAAGTAGTTTAGGTCGATATCCAATTATGGAGGAAGTTGAGGGAGTTAGGAAACTACCATCAACTAATCCTCCTCGATGAATTAATTTATTTTTTAATCATCTTTTAAGATGTACGCGACTCTTATTCAATGGAGTAGCGTATAGGGCGCTACCTTAGAGCTTAACAACTAGCGCTCATTCGATTTTAAATGGTGAGCGCTACTATGCTGAGAAGGAGTAGCATATACTTGGATATGGGCGCTACTATGATACACTGGAGTAGCGTATGGGCGCTAGTCTCTTTGAGTAGAGTAGCGCTCATATCTCAAAATGATATTTTTTGGGGTTTTCCAGTAATGTCAAGAAAATGGAATGAGTTGACATATCACCCAAGGTCAACATGCTCCTCCATCCAAATTGTCCTTTTGTGTGATCAGCAGCTCAAGGTGATCACGGACGGAGAGGTGCAAGTTTGACCTATAACATGGTCTCAGAAACTCTGAATTCAAATGATTCATGATCAATTTCCATTTTCCTCATTGCTCTACCAATGATAGCCTTCTTTCGTTCGTGAAAGTAGACGGAATCTAGGTTGTCCACTTGGTGCTGCTTCCTGGGGTTGTATGGGGTCAGTGCCAATTCGTCAGTAGAAACAACCCCTTCATGAGCAATCCCCGGTTGGTCTATCTTTGGCATATCTAAGTCCATGGCCTATGGGATGGACGGGTTTTGTTTAGGAGTTCTCTCAGCCTGCTCCTTCTCTTGTCTTTCAGCTAGCTCTGCTAATTCTACTAGTAATCTGTCTGCCTCCTCCAACAAAAGCCTCCCTTCTTCTTATTGTTGTTGTTTAGCATCCTATTCCTAGAAGATCCTTTCTTGTTCTTCTTTCTGGGCCTTCAATTCCTCTTCCTTCTGGATTTTGGTAGCTTTTGCTTGTTGCTGCAATTGAATAGCCTGCTCCTGTTGAATTCTTGTGGTCTCTTATTGTTGAAACTTGGTAGCTTGTTCATTTTGAACCCTGACAGCCTCTTCATCTTGTCATAATTTGGCAGCCCATTCATTTTGAATCCTTGTTGCTTCCTGATCTTACTGTTGTTTGATAGTTTGTTCTTGTAGTATCCTGTCCTCTTCCTCTTGTTCCATACCTGTCAAGTCTCCTGATTGGGACACTGATGCCTCCTACTCCTTTTGGATTAGACCGATAGGTCTGGGGGCAAGGCTTGTTTTCTTGACGTTCTTGTAGCACTTGCCTAATGCTGTTGAATTTTGAGCACTATGGAAGAACTCTTCATCTTGTTCCATAAGATGAGCGTACTCGAAGCTAGTTTTGGCATCAATGATATGCTGGGCAGTTTTACCACAAGGGTCATGCCTTCTGAAGAACTTCGTACCAAAATGGAAGATTTCTAAATCCTGGACATAGTTTTCTCCTTCCTTGGCCCTTCGGAGGCTGTATGCTCCTATAGTGAAAGGAATTGGTGGATATATTAATTTCTTTCTTTTAGTAAGAACCCTACTGATTCCACCAATGCTAAAGAGTTGCCTCAGGGCTTCCCTATGTATCATAAATCTGTAGCATATCTGGGAAGCACAAAGGGGACCACAGATCCTCCACTCATTCAGATATAGGTACCTTCTAGACCATGGTAATAATCACTGAATGCCTCAATAATGGGCATGGCATTCTCTGACATACAATCTAGTTCCTCTACAAAAATAAGCTGATATAAAGGCATGATGAATTTCTCGCAAACCTGCTTGTAATAGCTCACATATTTGCTTGCCCATGTGAGTTGGTAGGCCATGAAGAGAGGTGTCTCCTTTCTGTTCCATGAGCAACCCAAGTAGGGGAAGGTATGTTTGCTCAGTAGGAAATCTATCAAGTATGAAGACATAAAGAATTCTGCTTTCTTCTGAGTCATTCCTCCTTGAGCAGCAGTTAGTTGTGAGACCAAGATTTCTGAGATTATATACGCCCAACTAAGATAGTAACATTCATAGCTATATGGAATATTATTGGTACCCATCCGAGTTTAAAAATATTGCCATTTGGCATTCCAAAGATCCGGCTCAACATCAGAACAATGAGCCTATAAGGAGTTTTCAGGAGGCTGCTCTCATACTCATTATTTTGCCTCTTTCTTATCTGTCTGTCAACTATCATCATCTTCCTAGCGGTTTCCAGCGGGTCCATAGGGTGCTATGCTATCCATTCATTATCTAACCAAGCCCTAGCCGGGGGAAATATATAAGTAGCTGTGATATGCTCAGGAGCAAAAGATGCTAGGTTCATTCCATTCTTATCATCTATAAACCTGGTGTCAGTATTGACATGGGGAATCAACCAACCAAGCACTTCAGAACATGGGAATAACTCAAGATGAGTTGCTTCCTTATCGAGACAGGACCTTTTGATATTTGCGTATACCATAGCATCCTCTATGGAGTTTTGAGAGTTGTCTTGATCTCTGATGAATCTATATAGGTCACCCCACTGAAACTCTAGGGTAGAGCTCCCTGGGGGTACATTGGTGGTAGCTTGTGTATCATCCAACATGGTCTCGAGTGAGGTATCCAGCAAGATCTCTATGTATGAATCTGACTCTACCTTTTGCGTGGCTTTCTTCCTTGTAGATATTCTATGCATGATAAACTTGTGGTGAGCCGGGAGCACAAATAAGGAGTTTTTGAAGACATTTAGAGTAAGTAATTAAATGCAATGCTTCTTGTAGATTGAAAAAAATAAAACGTGACAGGATTAGCTTCTGACTAAATGACTTTCGAGCATTATTAAAAATAGTTATAAAATTTCCAGAACACTCCATTTTCACAATATGAAAGCTATTTTTAAAAGATTGATTGACTAATTCATAGATGCAGTTATCATTTCATGATTGTTGGCCTTTACAAATGAATGTGGAGCTATTCATAATGCTACCACTGCAGGCCCGTAAGATTTTCTTAACACCTTCTAAGGTGGTTTTGGCTGAGTATTGTTGGTTTTTATGGCCTAGGTGCGAATGGTTTTGTCATTCGGGCGTGATTCTTTCCACGGGGTGAATGCGGATGCAGCGTTTTAACCGAAAACAAGCACTAGCTATAGATTTGGGCATGAAATGTAATCTATGTGGGAAAACTACGGCCGTCAAGATGTAAATGGGAATTCTCAGGAATTATTTTCTTATCAATGGGAAAGATGCGTGAGAGAAACTTACTTAGGACGTCGAGTAAGTGATAGTGGGAAAAATCCTAGATGCGTATGTGAGGATAGGGCCTTCCAGGCCCTAGTTCACATAGGGTGTCTTCGCATCCTCATTACTTTGACTTAAACTAACCGCTTAATGGGTATAGGTTCGTTTGGCACATATATATATATAGAAACAAAAAGCTACCAAAAAGAGTGTAATTTCAACTGAGAACCTTGGATAACACAGAGGGGAGGGGCAGAGCACCTACCTTTTAGTTTTGCAGTATCTCCTGGTGGCTAGTGGATGTTCCGAGATGGGCGGCAGTGCAGTCAGAGGTTTAATATCGAACGGAGAGCTATGTTCTCCCTTGGCAGTGGTGGAGTGATTTTTTTTTTTTTAAATTCCGTTCTATGCATTCATATATGGGAGGCATTAATTTCACGTACGTGATAGGTTGGAGAATTGATGAGTACGTGGCTGGAGGTAGACGGGTATTTAAAACATCACATGACCACACTAATGACCCTACCAATTCCGTATTCGCACGTTTGTCCAAATCGCTTTCCGTGCCAAGCGGCAATTTTACTGTTACGTTTTGCGCTTGTAGCGGCTGTCTTAGTGTTAATCTTTGCACTGATGGGCTGCGCCAAGAATTGAGCTTGGGGCTACATCCAAGGATGAGGCTTGATTATGGTGGTGGCCGCTATAGGGATAATTTTTGCGCGTAGGCGGAGGATTTAGTCACAATATGTGCGCTAACAAAAGATGCGCCAAAGAGTCATGAGGAAAAGACCTAGAAGATTCTCATGTCGGCGTCCTTTATAAATTTAAACTTTGCGCCGAAGCGTCTGAAATAATGCTATCAATTGCGCCAAAGGCTGTCAAAATAAGTCTAAGATAGGCACCATGGTTGGGCCGAAAGCGGCCAAGGTAGTTTTAGACTTTGCGCGATAAGCGGGCAGTTTAAATCTAAAAGCTGCGCGAGAGAGGATAAAAAACAATGGTCAAATTATAGTTAAGATTCTCGTCGAAGTGGCAGAGTTAGGTTTAAGATTTGCGTCAAAGGCAGAATATTTATGGTTAAAACTTGTGCCAAAATGCGGAAGACTTGTGGTTAAAACTTGTGCCAAATGTGGAAGACTTATGGTTAAAACTTGCGCCGAAGGCTAAAGGTGACTTTGCCTTAGAAAAAAAAAAATTTAGAAAACTACTTTGGGAATCAAGTGTTAAAGTTTGCCAAGTTGGAGCAAGATAAGCTTCAAAAGGAAAGAGAAACAATTTTTACAAAAGTGCAGAAGGAGGGGCCCTAACATTTTTTTGAAAATTTGGGGAAGGATGTTGCAGCAACAACAATTTGTTAGGGTAGTTTATTAGAATCTATGGCTATCATGGACTTGATTTTGTAATGGAAGTTACTGAACTGTCAAAGGTGAATGCCGAGACATGTCAATTCCACAATGTCGAGGAACATACATGCTCTCACAGTATGTAACTTTTTTGCCACTCTTTTTTATATATAAAATCTCTTAACCGTTGTTGTAAAAAAAAATGTGTTTTATTTAGTACATGATGGAGTTATGTAATTTTATGCCCATGGATGTACCCATTGAGACATGGGATTTTTATTATTTGAAATAATAAATGCAAAGCTCCATGAAATTGAAACATAATGTACTGCCTTTCCTATTCTTGATATTGTAACAAGGAAAGGGAGTTTTGTTCACAAAATGAATATGCAGCTCTTTGTATCTAGGTTTACTTCAATTACTTTACACTTTTCTCTTATGGTGAGCTAAAAATTGGTGACTTTGTTTCTCTTTTATAATCATGATAAAAATTTAGTTGTTGCTGATTACAATAGAAATCATAATATGTCGTAGCTACTGTTTTAATGGTTTGTTATGTCTTCTGTGCTCCTTTATTATTAAATTTTATGATCAAGATGGCCATTTTATGTTGTTAAATGTGCAGACTAAATTGAAGGTTTATTTTGCACTGTTTATACATGGGATGCACCACATTTCATTTGATCGACATTTTACTAAAGTTGATAAATTGCAAGAGGTATTTTAATTTTGCTATCTATAGTGATGTAGTTAAAACCTACTGGATTGTGATTGTGACAATAATGCTTTTATATTAAGGAATAGGGATCTCAATAGAGCTTTCTAGGGTATGAGTTAAGATGGAAAGTATAGCTTTCTAGATATTTCCCTTCTAAATGCAATCTATTCATTTCCCTTTCAAGTGTGAGCTATAGGTAGGTATTGACAACTTGTTCAAAAAATATATACTCTCTTTCTAAATGTGCTTCTCTTCCTATCTTCATGAGTGACACACAATCTTTTTCTTCCAAAGAATATTCTCGCAGAAAACCCTTTAAGTACCTCCCCATGATTCATAGGATGGTAAACATGCAAACTGTTGAACTTGATTAGGGAGGCTAACCCTGAGGGGATCAAGCAAGTAGAATGCAGGATCTCTCCAAATTTGGGGTGAGAGATTTCACGTCTATGACTGCTTGAGCTAACCCTTGTGGCTAACACACAGATATATACTATAATTTTTTGTCTAATTTTTTTTTCTTTTTTCTGTGATGTATTTTACTAAAGTTGACACATTGCAATGGTATTTGACAGTTGGGATGCTTTCATTTGACATGGTGGAATAGTTAGAAAAATAAAAAAATACTTTAAAGAGAAATAAGCCATGATAATTTTGTCTTCTAAATGATGCGTATTCATTTCCCTAATGTGATACGCAGGTAGGCATTGACTGCTTGTTCAACAATTAACTTCTCATTCTGAATTTGACTCTTTTCTACTCTAAAGTGAGATGGAAAACATATATGTGTGCATATATATGTACACACACACTCACACATGCACATGCTTATAGAAAGAAATATTTGTGCATGTGTATACCATCTGTGTTTTTGACTTTTTGGTCTTTTGCATAGTGTTTTTTTATGTGAAGTATTTTTTAAAATGCATTTTATTGAGAAGTGGACTTCATTGATAGCTTGGGATGCATTCATTCGTCATATTAGAATAGTTATTGACATAAAAAATATGCTAAATATAAGTATACAATCATAATCTCAGTGATTATGACCCATATTTCAATACAAATCAAAGAGATCAACCCATAATTTAGGGTATGACGGTGAATGCAAACTCAGTTTTGAAGTTTAAATTTGATGAGAGCGGATTTTTGCAATAGATGTATGAGTTTCAAATGTATATGAATTCAACAAGCTTGGGAGCTTGACGTTGCAACAATAATGTACACATGAGTCCTAGGTTTCAAACTTGTATATGGCACTTTGCAAATTAGATATGTTAACAATGTTTGGCAAGCATTGATTGTAATCAACCGTGTTGTAGCTATGTGAACAAACTTGACAGTGAAGTATGATTTCATTGTAACCCATGAGTAGAAAACTAATAATATCCAAAATTAAAATTTTCCATGACAGTTCAATAATATATGTGCACTATTAAACTCATATTTTACTATTAAACTCATAACACCTTCAAGTTCAGATTTTAAGAGGGTATTTTACATGCCAATGCGGACTTACCTTATGACCAACAAATCATATCTTATGTGTATGAGCAACATTGAAGGCTTGGCATGGAACTTCGGAATTCAAGGTTACTAGGAGAATATTTGATTTGCTAGCTATTTGGTTTACCTGGCGATGTATATTTTTTCAAAATAAGACCCAAATAACCTTTTCAAAACGTACAAAAAGGTCCCCTTTGCATATAAAATAAGTCTTTAACACCCCAAATACAAAGCCTTGGTGGGATTCAATTGTGTCTTACGTTAAGGCGACTAATGGGAAACCTGACCATGTCAATACTTATGCAACATAATTAGCTTCAAGCACTATAAGGTTTCAATAGCTTGCATGATTTTGCTTCTTACTCCATTAACTTTGATTCTCTATTTAAGTGTGCTAGCTCAATGGAAGAGCACTTGCCTTAAAGGTAAGAGGTTGGTGGTTCAATTCCTCCATGCCCTATATACAAAAATCAATGACTAATTAAATGACCAGTTAACAACAATCAATGACTAAATAAATAGCTAGTTAACAACAATCAATGACTACAAAAATGACCATTTAACTACAGTTAATGACTAGTTAACCGCACTCAATTACTAAATAAATGACCAATTAATAACAATAAATGACTACTACAAATGATAAAATTTCGACTAAAAAATGACTAAAATTCGCATATAAACGACTATTATTAGCTAATTTACACTATCTTATAGCTCGACTAACTTAGTCATATTTATTTTAGTCATTAATAGTTTCCTTAGTTAGTAGTATATTTGGTCATTGATTTAGTCATTAATTGTGGCAATTAATGACTAAATCAATGACCAAATATACGACTAAATAAGGCAACTATTAATGACTAAAATAAATATGGCTAAGTTAGTCGAGCTATAAGATAGTGGAAATTAGCTACTATTAGTCACCGACTAAAAAATAGTCGTTCATATGTGAATTTTAGTCATTTTTTTAGACACTAATTTCTCATTTTGTACTAGTGTCATGATTCCTTGTTGTCCTGGTTATTTATTTGTTCAACCATTCTCTCCCTCTCTGCTTCTACTTGGATTTATTTGGTTCATAAGGGAAATGGAAAACATGACAAAAATCTCATGATATTTTGAACTGAATCCCATTTTGATCCAACTCTACTTCTATCCACCCACTTTTCTTGGTGACAAAAAATTGGTGCCAGATTACAAGATTGCAAGGATAGGCAGTATGAGGTTTTAGTTGGAATTCCTTTACATTTTTACTTTGCAAATCCCACATGCCACAAGGACCCATTATCTTGTTCAGGTCACAAATTATATTATGATGGGTTTTTAATGCATTGCACTATGTCTTTTAAAAGGTGGAGGGTTTTTCATTATATTCCAACCCCAGTGCTATCCACCCACTTTCCTTGGTGAACAAGAATTGGTACAAGATTATGAGGATAGGTGGTATGAGGTTTGAGTTGTAAGTTCCTCACATTTTTTATCTACAAGCTCATATGGGATAAGGATCCATTGTCTTATTGACGTCACAAATCAGGATATGGCAGGTTCCTAGGGAATTACATCAACATTTAAAAGCTGGAGGTTTTCTCATTGTTGTCCAACCTCAACATTATCCACCCACATTCTTTGGTGAATAGGGATTGGTTCCCAAATTATGAGGATGGGTGGTAATATATTTGAGTTGAAAGGACCTCACACTAATTACCCCCAATTAACCACTAATTTCCCCTAAATGACCCCTAGTTGACCACTAATTACCCCTCAATAATCCATTCTTACCACTAATTAACCCTTGATAACCTATAAATGACTTGGCCTACTTTTTTCCAAGGAAAACCTCTTGGATAAACCCAAGGGATGTTTCCAAACATTCATAGATGGCATATTGCCTAGTAAACCCATCGATGTAGACTAGTGTGCCTCAAACACGGGGATTCAAAATGGGCACATGTCGCCATGAACCTAACTAAATGCCCAACATCATTGGCAACCACTAGTTTAGCTAAGCCCTAATTGGGTTTAAATGGCCCCTACTTACTCATAATTGAACCATAATTACCATTAATTATAGTTAGTTAACCCATAATTGACCCTTGTTTACCACTAATTAACCCCTAATTACCCCATAATTAACTTCTTATTAACCCCTAATTACCCATAATTAACAAATTACCCCTAAATTATTAGTAATTGAGCCCTAATTACCCTTCATTTACCCATAATTACCCATAAATGATCCTTGACTTTGTGTAGGGTTCAAGTCCATCACATAGGCCTTCCAAAGAGAGTTTTTGGCTTGTGCGTGGGATATGATGGCCATTTGGGATGTATAACACCATGAATAGTTTTTTACAACTAGGCCATGGCTTGGGATTAACTTCTAGGACCTAAGTTCATATAGTTTCCTCTAGGTCCCATAGGTCATGTGTAGTGCCCCAAACAACCACACATGCCCTACATAGGAAATATTTAGCATATGATGAGATATGTCCATGATTTGAGAATCAACATACCAAGGATGGTTCTCAATTCCTGTGTCATGGTCTAGGGATAAAAGGCGAGGCACAATACCATAACATATATTTTTATGGGGCTCACATGCCATGTTTTGTTGCTCAGGGTATCACACATGCCCATAATTAATAATATTTTGCCCACGAGTTTGATATGGTGGTGATTCCAAGGTTTGAAAGACTTGATATGTTTCTTGAGGATAAGGTTGCTATTATTTGGTGCAAAAATCTAGGTTATAAGTCCATGGAATCTATCTCTAATCCTTACATTCCATGTGTGGGGACTCAAGCCACAACATAGGCCATGCATATGAAATTTTTGGCATGTGAGTAAGATGGGGTGTCACATTTGAATTTTTACTACACCAAGGATGGTTCTCACAACCCAAGTCGTGGTCTAGGGTGAAGATTTAGAGTTTTAGTCCATAACTTGTGGGCTATGTGTGCCCCCCAAGCCATCATATAAGCCTTTGCATATGGAATTGCTGGAATACAAGAAGGATGTGGTGTCCATTCCAATATTTGTGATACCTCTTTCTCCTAAGTTAGGTTCAAATACTCCATCCTTACGTGAATCTTCAAGCATACCTGTTGGGCCTAGCCCAAGGGGGGCATTTTTATTCAAGTCAAGTTTTGGAAATGCGACGTTGAGCGCAGTTCAAATAAAGACTTTTTGGCAAGATATTTTTTGGATGCTGCGAAGTTGAATGCAGCGCAGTACAGGAATATAAGGAACCGCACATATAAGTAGTAGCGCCGTGATGTGCCAGTAGGGAACCCGTTTTGAGTAAAGAATGAAGGTAAGGTTGGCTAGATGAAAGCGACCTATTTTTGGTTAAGATACTCCATGATTACCAAGCAGGTGGGTAAGGAGTAAGGAAGAAGGAAAGTGACCGGTCACATGCACGCAAGAAGCATGACATGAACCGACCGCATAAGGTTGTTAGAGAAGGAACAACCGGATGAAAGCGACAGTCAACATGTAGTCAACAAGGCAGGATGAAAGCAACGTGATCACGTGCAGAGGATGGCCACGACAGAAGATTCGCTACCAGAAGCCAGCAAGTCTGGTTAAGGGAAAACCATGACAGTTTTGGGAAACCTCAGGGTTTTTGCCTATATATTGTAAAGACATGACCTCTGGGCATGATCTATAAAAAGGCACCATTTTGTAAGGGAAAGGGTTGAATCATTGTTAATTTTGAAATGTAATTGCTAAATCTGAGTGATACTGTGTTGTATTGTTGAAATCCATTGTAAAGGCTCTTCAAGCTGTGTGCGCAGAGGCCTATTGAGAGATAAGAGGGTCTGTAGTTGAGTGCATAGACCGGAACTGTTGTACCCTTCCCAAAGACTAATACAACAACAGTTCCTGTGGACGTAGCTTCCTTCCTAGGGGTAAACCATGTTAAATTCTTGTGTTGCGTGATTGTTTACATGTTTGCATCTATTTATTTGCTTACAATGAATGCTTAAGATCTTGCTTATCAGTTTGTGTGTCTTACTTTTATATGTATTCTCCATAGAATGAGATGGGAATAATATGTTAAGTTTCGCATATGTGGATGAATGCTAGATGCACAAGTATTTCTAAGTATTAATGGATGCATAATCCAGTTGGATAAACACTTAAGAAGGTAGATCTCACGCTGTGCGGCTCCCTCGAAGCGCAACACCGGAAGTGCACAGTGTATTGTGTTCCGTCATATTGCATAAGTTATATAAATAACCTAATTCAGTTGATGAATGGGTAAAGCACTAAGTATAACTTGTTGAAACTGGTTAAGTCTGAAGAGGAAGCCAAGTTACCCATTGCGCTATCCTATTGTCGAGTAAGCTCCAAACCTTACAGTCCTTGGATGCGCGAGTTGTGCAAGCATCTGAACTTGCGGAAGTGCTGATCGTGAAGAAGGAGATCTCTGCGCAGTCCTCAGTCTACAGCACGATCCCTGTGACACGCTGCTCGTCATATTTGTTTAAGCACTCATCACGCAGCTGTGGAAACCTGATTCCACAAATCCCCCATTACTTCACCTCGGGTGAGACCTCAGTCTATTCAAAAATTGTTGCCGAAAGGGCCAGTGAAAAGGGGTTTTGTTGGCTCCTTGAACTGCGAAGAACCTGGGTATTTATAGAAAACCTCAAGACAGTTATGTAAGCCAACAAATGGTTCCATTTCCATTATAAGAATCCATGATGAGTTTCTGCACTTGAAAGAAGTGATGTGCTCAGAAGAAAAGGTTCCATTGATTGCATAAATTTGGCATCCAGACAAGAAAGAAATCTTGGTTTGGTGCGACAAGATAGAAAGAGACTTTGTAAGGAAGGAAAATATAAATATGCATCTCTCTGACATAGATTGGTTGAACAAATACCTTTGGAAAGATATTCACGAGATTTTCTAGGCATATTTTGGAAAGGAGTTGCACGAGTGGTTATCGAGGCTCGCAGAGCACAAGAATTGTTTCTCACCAGAAGTACCGACTGAGTGGACTCCAAAGCTCATTGCGAGGCTCAAAGCAATAGATAGTCCATTTTCGAGAGCAGTTGAATTTTGGGCTGACAATATACTAGAAGGTTTCGTGACAGAATTAGCTGTGGACACTCTGAAGTCCTACATTGCAGCCGAAGTAGATTTTTTCAAAGGTTTTAGAGGTAAGTACCTCAACAATTTGAGTTTATACATTAAAATTCTTTTAGCTGAAAAAGGTGTTTTAAAAATGTAGTAAAAGTTTACAGGCATTTTTGAATCTGTAATGGTCAATAGCATCTATAATGATTCTGATGAAAAAACACATAATTTGAGAAGTGGAAAAAGATATAAGTGTACCACTAAGAAGATTGGACTTTGCGTAGATATTGATCTACGAACTCATCCCGAACTCATCCTGATAGCCAATCTGCACCTCTATCCGCTACCTATTATCCTATTACACTACAGAACCCGTTGGTTGCAAGTACCACGCCTCTTATCTCTCAGAATCCGTCAATTCATCACCCTCCAGTTGCTAATATTCCGCATCCTCCGAACGTCAATACCATTAACATCGCGGGAGTGAGCACTCAGGCTATTTCGACTTAGACCATTCTAAATCCAACTATCTCAACTTAGAATATTCTACTTCAGAGCATTCCGCGCAATACGAACTTTAATTTTGCTGCGCAGAACACTAGACCACCTAGGAGAAGGATGACTAATGATATTAAGCTGCCGATATTCAAAGGAACGGGTCTAGAAGACCCTGAGCAACATTGGTTTCTATGTGAATCCGTATGGAGTGTTAAGTAAGTTCAAGATGATGCTATGAAGCAAGTGCAGCTCATTACCACATTTAGTGATAGAGCCTTGAATTGGTTCATGAAGTATTCTATTGGACATCATAGAACCTTAGCAGAGATTAAGGCTACACTATTGAGTGAGTTCAAGAAACCGAAGTCAAAATCCCAATGTATAACAAAACTAAGAGAAATTAAACAAAAATATAATGAGATGGTTTGGGAATTTGACCATAAATTTAAGACATTGTTGGACCAAGTAAGTTTTGTCATAGCACTGCAACAGCACCAAGAATGGTTTATAGCCATGTTGTTTCCCCATATTAGACTTTCGTTGATGTAACAGAAAGTGGATTCGCAAGCAAAAGACTTGGAGATTGCGATGAAGTTAGAAGCTTCACCAATTGGAGAAACTAGTGCTGGGATGTCTAAGATTCAGACCTAGTTAGCTACCCTCACATTAAAACCATAGGATATGAAGAAGGGAAAACAAGAGAGACAAGAAGTCTGGTGTACATGATGCAAAGGAGAAGGGCACAGTAGAGAGCATTGCCCTTTATTTCAGGAGTACCTTAAAAGTGGAGCACCAAGTCCACTAAAGTAGAATCAAGCACCATGGTATGAAATCCGTAAAACACGAGGCCACAGGCCTGAAGACTGTTATCTAATACATAAGTATGTGCGCACCCCTAAGAATCTATATTGAAATTCTATAAGTCAGTTGGACATGATGAATCCAATTGCAAGGCATAAGCGAGACATGGAGCATTTGCATGGTGGAGGAGTATACAAAGTGCAGGAAGAAAATCAGCCAAAACAAGAGAATGCGCAGTATGACCAAGGCGCATACTGAGGCCGTGGAGGATTCCGTGAAAGAGGAAGAAATGCTGGTCCAGGACAAGGAAGGGGAAGAGGCCAGATGATCTGTTACAACTGTGTCCAGGAAGGTCACTTATCTAGAGACTATACCAATGAATGTACTACTTGTAATTATAGCAAATCGTTTGATCATGTTATTGAGGTCTGCCAAGTGTTAGCGGAAGAAATGCAGAAAATAAAATAAGACGTCGCTAACCCAAACATTCAGTTGATCCCAACAGAGAGAAGGCCTGCGGATCCAAGTATCAATGTAGTGACACGAAGTGGCACTACGACATGGAGAGATAGAGGAGCAGAAGCCTCAAATTCTGGAGATTTTAACACTAAACAGACTCCTCTTGAAACAATTTGGATCAGAAAAGATAGTGGGAAGACACCTGCTTTAACTTGGATCAAAACAAAGAAGTCTTTGAAGAAGTGCAGAACATTTTCAAAGAATAAGCACCTGCATCACCAATAATCCCGTTACGCAGTGAACTACCGCATATAGAATATATGTCGGCCGCTTATGACAAGACGTGACACGCAGCAGAGACAGGCACCTCTGTTGCACAGTTCCTAAGGAGCTGCATGAAATTAATGAAGATCCCAGGTGTTGTAGCATAATTACAAAAGTTATTAAATCAGTATGAACCATGCAACGAGAAGGAGACTATCAAGCACACAGTCCATCAGATTAAGAACCATAAGAGACCAGGCAGAGAAATGAGGCTCATTGCGCAGATAGGAGACTATGAGATGGACGAGATCATCCTTGATCTAGGATATGGAGTAAATGTCCGAACTAAGAATACATGGTAGCATATGGGGAGACCAAAGTTGTTATGGTCACTTTTGAGGCCTTGATGGTGCAGGGTGTGCAAAGTGATGGAATGGGTTTCAAGGCTCCCAACAGAGGGGGGAAACCTAGACTGAAAGGCTTCAAAATGTCCTATGCAAGGACAATTCTATCCCCATCATGTTTGGTAAAGTAATCTCCCACGGATATTCGGCCTCCGCTGGCACTCCATGAGTTGGTAAGTTTTGATCCAAAGGATCAGTTTTCCAATTGAAGAAAAACAAAGTGTAAAAGTCTATAAACACAAATCTACTTAAAAGAATCTAAACTAGGTCAGATATACTATAAGGAGATGTCTTGAGATAAGTGCAGGTCAACTTGATATGTAAATAGGTAAGGACATTCATCAATTAAACATAAATGTGAAAGAGATCAATGAATTAACTGTTCAAGTTACAATTAATCAATTAAAATTAATTAATGGCAAATTGAGGGTTGTTATGCATTCAAGATTTAGCCTGTAACTGATATGTTAATTAAAAAATTAACATGAATTAAATTTTACTGTAAAAAAAAAACCATTTGTAGAAATCGATAAAAGTTTTAATTGAATAAACTCTTTTAAAATCTCATGAACACACAGATCATTAGCAGAGATAAACCAAAACTAAAGATCACTGTGTTAGATAAATTGCAAAAGATTTAAACAGCATTAGATAAGCAATATGGAGTAAAATTACATTCATCAAATAAACTTAATCAATAGACAAAGAAAATCTGGGAATAAATTGACTGTATTAATGGAAGTTTGTAAGAAATTACAAGCCTTGTATCAAACAGAGTATTTCCAGCCTCTCCTGCTGATTTGTTCTCCAAATTCCATCTTCCCTACTCTACGAGGGATTACCTCTTTAAATAAGAGTTTAGAAAATAATACAGAGAGTAAATTCCCACAAACTGGGATTACCAAATCAAAACTAAACAAATGGCCTAGAAAAACTTTCCATTTGTCCCAAATATCTAACAACTCATCCACATTCGGATAGTTAGCTGACTCAAGCCCCAACTAGGCATTACATTCGAATGTAAATGTGGATTTTTCCTTCCATGCTGACTAGTTTCCTTATTAATTGTTCCACATCATCAATCTTGACCTCCTCAAGGCGCTGAATTTTCTCCTTGTCCTCCTCACACCTGCGTTCGACTTGCTCAACCATCAACTTAGGCAGGAAAGCATCTTCAATGAGATCCAAGGCTGAGAACTGTAGCAATTCCATGATGTTATCTGCTACATACCATCGCCTGCTACACATAGCTTGTGATTTCTTAAGAATGTCTTCCACTGACTCATTAAGTTCAAGCCAAGTGTTCAATGCAGCTCTTATTTTCTTGAACTGAAAGCTGTTAAGAATGGGGATGTCGTATGGCATGTTCTTGATATACCTCTGCCACTCACCAATGTTTTGACTTTCCTGAGAAGCTTGCAGCCTTTTGGCTTTCTTCCCTTCAAGGACACCAAACATTTTACCAAAAGTCATATGAACTTCCCTAATCTCATCCAGGGTGTTAAATAGCTTCTCCAATAATTTATGATGCCTTTCATTGACCTGAAGGGCCAAATCCTTAAATTCCTGGGGTGAGAACTTAGAGAAACTAGAAGAGGCTGCACTTGAAGTTACATCCTCACAACGTTTTTCTAGTAAGGCTATCTTATGTGTATTGGTAGAATTCTCAGGTTGTACATTATGAAGTTCATCTTGAAGAGAGGTATTGCTTCGCTCCAAATCCTCTAATCTATCTCCCCATATCCTCCTAAGATCAGCAACATAAGTTTCATGTTCTTCCTTGGTCTTTACTAACTCTTCTTCTAGCCTTTCCAATTCTTCCTTCTTCTGATCAATCTCCCTATTCAGCACTTGGACTGAATCAAGGTTTGCACCAGCAAATGCCCCTAAGGCTGCAGCTATCTCAATAGATCCTATTTGGGGATCATTTGTTTGTTGAGCCCATATTATCTGATTTGGAACAGATACTTCCAATCCACCTTGATCCCTGCTTCTCTTCTTACACCTTTTGATCACTGCTTTATTTTCTTTGTTGTAGAAATAATGTCCAAGAGGGACTACAACATAGTCATGATGTCAGGGGCAATAGTAACCTCCAATACGTGTTGATCAGAAAAAGAGTGATCCATCTCAATAGATTCTAACAAATTTGTAACTGCTTGTGAATCTACAATCACTTCTTCAGTTGCTTCTTGAGTCACTTCTAGAGTCACTAATACTGGAGGATTGGGTCCATCATTAACATCACTGTCAATGACATCAACAGTAGGAACCTGTGATGGATGAACTAGGATTTTATGTCTCTTAGATGGGTTGGATTCAACTATTATTAAGTCATCACATACCTGTGCAGCTGTAACAATCACTTGAACATCCACAGTAAGCTTAGGAGGTTCAACTATTTGAGTATCCAATACTGAAGTCATCTTTGCTAACTCCTGCTGGAAATGATGAGGGGTTTGCAACAAAGCTTTGACATGTTCAGTTGTTTTTACCTGAGGAGGATTCTCCATGGGAGCTTTACCTTTATCCCCATCTGGATAAGTAAGCATTAGAGGGGCATTGGCCTTTTGGTTCTCCTTTTCTGCTCTATCCTTTCTCATTTGCTCAAGCAAATTCATTTCCATTTTTTTGTAGCTCAAAACTTTAGCTTTAATTTCTTTCTGATATTGCATAATCTGATCCTGCTCATCTATGCTCTTGGCCCTAGCCAGGACCTCAGAAAATGTATTCACTCCTTGGTAGATAGAATCATTTGGAAGTTCTTCATGGACATAGTCCATCTTCATATGATATTGTTTAAAATGTGCATCAAGGAACTTCTTAGTATCATGCTTCCTTTTGGGAGCAAAACCCAACTTCAAAGGAGCCACCCGGTCACTGAGAACTGCAGCCCAATTTGAGTTTGGGATGACCAATGGCCCAAGGTTCAAGGAAAATTTAGGCCATCTTTTCTTTTTGGGACCAGTAAGCTTTCTGTAAACACCATGAGTAACAGTATGATAAGAGACTTCTTGAATGACCAATCTATCAAACATTATTCTAGGCAGAAGATGAACAGTGTCACTCCCCCAGACTCTGACATATGAATAGGACACATAGACATACCAATCACCAATTGTGTTGATGAAGGTTCTGGCATCAATTGAAAATGTAGGTGCCTCTTGTTTGAATATCTTGAAATAAATAGTGCCCATAAAATGGTCACAAATGTCATAAAGTAATGGCACAAAATTGGTTTCCCATAGTGTTGAATGATAGATATGGACTAGTGGGTCTGAAGGGGTCCAATGCCATCCCAAGTTAGGATATTGGAACTCAGAGCAAAAGACATCAATAATGAAGGCTGACAAGAAGAAGTGTGGTTTTCTCATTGTAGGTGCCTTTTGATAATCTTGGATTTTTGTTTTAAGCTATGATGATAGGATAGATGCCCAAGGGAAGGATTCACCCATTGTTAACACATGATGAGCTATTGGATCCCGTTCAGATTTGAAGATTGAACAATTTGGAAGGCCAAAGAGCCTACAGAGCATGGATGCCAGTAAATAGTAAGGCTCCTTAAACCAGGAAATTAGGTAGAGGTTATCAGCCTTTGGCACAAAGTTGCTAGGTTTAATCATCCATGATTTCATCATTTCATCGAAATTCTACCTGGTTTTAGAGGATTGCATGAATTCAAGGCTAAGGGTTTGCACAGCCGGCTTAAGATCAAAATCTCTAATAAGGTAGGACGGTGGGCCGGGCAGCAATAACATGGATTTGAGAAGTCCTAATCTTCTCATATGTAGGCCAGTCTTCCTTAATATCGGAAAGGTCATCATTATCGAAAATTGAATAGATTTTGGCCCTATCCATTTGATAAGTTTCAGTAACCCTCTCACTGGTATCCAAGAAGATACCAAAATTGGGGTCTTTGGTCAACAAATCCCTGTGGACTGTCTTAGACCGAGTGTTCCGTGACATCTTGGCGAAGCTTGGAAATTCTTGTAAATAAATAAAACTAAATCAAAACTAAACCATAAACAGGAAAACTGTAAATAAAAAATGCAAAAGTGACAACAAACAACCCTGAAAATAACTGAAAATTCATGGGAATGAAATTTTCACAGTAAAATCCACATAGCGGAGTAAATTCCAAAAGTGAAAATGATAAAGAAAAATTGGAAAAATCACATATTTATCGGTTTTTTTTATCGGATCAAATCTGGACCGTAGGATTAAAGGAAACAAACGGCTGAGATTACCCCCTGCAGGATGCGGGATCGAGTCACAAGTTTTATTTTCAAACTTTATTAAAAATTCTCACAATCCACAATCCGCAATTGTGGGTTGCGGGTTTGCAAATTGCAAAATAATGGATAAAAGTGTTTATGAAATCTGCAACCCGAAATTGCAGGTTGCAGGTTTTGGAAATGAAAGCAACGTTGTAAAATTAAAATAACTTTCCCGCATCCTGCAATCCGCAATTTGCGGGTTTCAGGAACACACAACGCGATTTATTAACATAACGAACTTTCCACAATCCGAAATCCGCAATTGCGGGTTTCGGGTTGTGGGTTGCAGAATCGAAATCTCCCAAAAATATTATCAGAATCTTCCCGCAATCCACAATTTTGGGTTGCAGGTTGCGGGTTGACAAAATCTCGAAAAGAAAGAACAAACAATTACTGCAATCCGCAATTGCGGGATTGTGGGAAGAAAATAACATTTTGGAAAAAATGAAGGCTTTCCACAAGCTAAGAAAATAATCAAAAACTTAGAAATTTTTGAAAGGAAAAAAAGATAATTACACAAACCAAAAGCAAAGGTATGAGATCATACAAACAAGGTTTAAGAATCTCGATTTGATAAGGAACTTACCCAAATACCTTGTATTTACAAAAATTGGGGCTCTCATGATCAAATGAAGCATGGGATCTGTTGTACCTATAACAAATGGTGACTTGCTGGGAATAACCAGTTATCTCTGCAAACAAAACTTTAGTCAAAGAAAGTATGTCAGTCAACTGATTTTTTAACCTAAAATTTTAGAAAATGTTTATAAAAGGACAATCAATAAATAGAATTAAACATAAGATTGATATACTCCCACCCATGATCAATTTAAAGATAATGCAAACTTGATAAGGATATTTAAGAAACAATAGGAACCTTTTTCCATTATGTAATCATAGGAAGACAGCTTTTAGATGAACCTGGGATCAAGGTTCACAATACTCTGGATATCCAAATCATGAATCACCTTGACTTATTAATTGCTTCATTTACATATTATTTACAATCTATTCATTTTCTTATTCCGCTTTTCTTTTCTCTTTATTTTTTTTATTTTTATTTTTTTAACTAACATAAAATCTGTGCATAAGACCTTGCTGACATAAAACCACTGCCCTGACTTGGTGATTAGATTTTGGCAATGCCATTCACAAATCTGATCTGGAAACTGAACAAGCTAGCTTAGTAACGAGACTCCTTGTCTTCCAGCTATGACACCGAAAGCAATTATCATGGCTTGGTGACCACATAAAGATAATTTCAGTCCAAAATCAAATCCATGATCATGCCAGGGATGGCTTGTGATAAGACCCCCCTGTCCTTACATGCAACATTGTCTTACAAGAAAAAGTAAAACATAAATTTATTCGGGTGTGAATTACAAGACACCGCCATGGCTTGGTGACCATATGATAGTGGTGTTACTCACTGATGCTTTGCAGATCATGAATGGACTGACCTGTGATAGGGTCTTCCACCTTTCAATAAACTGAAATTCATATTCCAAGTTTGGTGGCTTGGTGTGAAGATGTCATTCCACTCACATCTATAAACCTAATGGGCTAGCTTGTAATAAGACCCCCCATCCTGTAATCCACAATTATTAAGTAATATCATTTTCAAGGTGACTGTGATAGGATCCAGAGTAGATAAAGGTTTACCAGGTTATTGAGATATGTTGTACTACACTAATGAAACATAGGACAAGAAAGCCATTCACTTTCCACAACCTCAACTAAATAAATAAAGCATGTGTAAGATAATGACCAAGGTGGAAAGGTATCAATCAAAGTTCTGCAATTAATGATTATCTATTCTTTATAAAACAAATTCTGACATAGGTTGAGAAAAGCCAAGATTGACAGAGCATTCCAGAACTTCAGTTCAAATTGTCCTTGAGACATGGCTGACCATCAACCATTACCAAATGTGTGGATTTTATTAAAAGAAAAACCAACCAAAACAAAGACACTGTGAAACACACCAAACTTATGTACAAAGTGCATCAAATTGTTCAGACAAAATATTTCTTGAGCAGGGAAACATTCATTGGATAATTGTCAATGACCCCTTCCAATGTCTATAATCGAATAATACTAGGACCAGTATTTTATGTAACAATGAAAGGTCCTAGCCAAAGGCGTTGAAATTTGGTATAATCATTTTTATCCTTATGTCGCTTATCCCATATCAATACCAAATCTCCTACTGAAAATTCTCTGTCAGAAGAGGATTTCTCGTCGAACCGTCTTTTTACCATCTGCTGATGATGATATAATTTATTTTTACCCATTTCCCTGTCTTCCTCCAACTTAAGCAAGGTATCAATTCTCTGGTGAAGAGGAGAGGAATCATCTTCCTCAATCGATTGGGATAACTTTAATGAAGGTATGGTAAGGTTAGATAGTAGGATGGCTTCCTTGCCATAGACCAGACAATAGGGAGAGTTTCCAATAGCTTCCTTTGGGGTAATTCGATCCACCCAAAGAGCATTATAAAGCTGTGTGTGTCAATCTTTGTGATGAGAGGCTTTTGTCTTCTTCAAAATATTGATCAGGTTCTTGTTAGAATATTCAGCAAGCCCATTACCCTGTGGATAATAATAGGCAGAAAATTTCAGTTTGATCCCATTTTCAAGGGCATATAGTGTCAAATCAATTGAGGAAAAGTAGGATGCATTATCAAAGACAAGATACTCTGGAGCACCAAACCTTGTAACTATCTCGATGTCAAGGAAAGAAATTACTTGGTTTGTGTTACACTGCCTAAGGGGGACTGCCTCTACCCATATGGTAAAGTAGTCAGTTGTTGTAAGGATATACCTGTGTTGAAGGGAGGAGGTGGGATTAATTGGTCCAACAAAATCCAGTCCCCATTGCTGAAATGGAAACTGAATTGTCACTAGTTGCAGAGGAAAAGCAGGTTTTTTGAATTTCCCTGCACACTTTTGACATGGTTCACACCTTCTAACATGAGCATAGGCATCCTTAAATAGAGTAGGCCAATAATATCTAGTTCTAAGAATATTGTGTGTTGTAGTTTCACCTGAAAAATGGCCTCCAGCAGGTCCTACATGAAATTGAAAAACAATGTCATCAGTCTCATTTTTCTCCAAACACCTAAGGAAAACTCCATCATAATTTTTTCTAAATAGAACTCCATTAATAAATTGATAAGGAGCAGCCTTTAATCTCAAAGATCTGCATTTTTTGAAGTCAAGGGTTTTAGGAGCAAACCCATGGTTTAGAAAAAGCTTAATATGGTCGTACCATTCAGATGTTGGAGTATCTATGGCATTAACAAAACTTGTAGGAACATTTTCCTCCTGCTCCCATTCAGTCTGTTGTTGTACAGGATCATTTGACTGAGCAGTAAGCAGGCACAAACCTTTCCCTTTTACAATCTTCGTTGGCTTGATTTCCAGGTCATACTCCTGCAAAGCTGTCATCCAATGGGATATTTTATCACCTAATTCTTTCTAGACCAACACGTTTTTGATGGCTGTATATGGCACAATCACCTTCGTTCAAGATTTCAATAAGTACGACCTGTAATGCTTCACAGACTCGTAAACAGCATAAGCCTGCTTGTCAATTTTGGAGTAGTTAAGTTCTCATCCTTTAAACGTTGATATCATGAATGAAATCAGAATCTTAGTATCACTATCATGCTTCTGTGTCAAAACAACTGCATAAGAAAAATCAGTAGCGAAAGTATATAGAATAAAATCCTTGTTGAAATCTATGGACATCAGAGCAGGGGCTTCTGCAATGGCCCTTCGAATTTCAACAAATGCATCCTTTTGTTCCTGTGACCAACTAAACTGTACATCTTTTTTAACTAACTGCTGCAAAGGCTTAACAATCTGTGCAAAATTGGGAACAAACCTACGTACAAAATTGATCTTACTGAGGAATGATTGCATGGCTTTGCGCGAACCAAGAAAACCAATCTTTGAAATAGCATCATTGCGTTCGGGATCGGTAATCATATCTTCCTTGGAAACAATGAAACCCAGGACCTTACCTCCTGTCACTGCAAATATGGACTTATTAGGGTTGAGCGAAATTCCATACTTCCTACAACATTCAACAACCTGTTTGAGAGCAGACAGATGTTCATGTCGTTTTTTTGAATAGATAGTGATATCATCTAAGTATACTATGACACAATTATGCATCAAACCTCTTAAAGCTATATCCATAGCTCTCTAGAATGTGGCTCCTGCATTTATCAGTCTGAAGGGCATTCGCCTGTAGGAGAAGGTACCCCAAGTGGTTCTGAAATCTATTTTCAGTTGGTCATCAGGGGAAACCATAACTTGGTTGTACCCTAAAAAACCAACTAGGAGAAAGAACATCTCTGACCCTGCCACCTTTTTTAGAATCTGCTCCATGGGAGGAACAGGGTAGTTATCCTTTTCGGAAGATCTGTTCAAATTTCTGAAATCGACACAAAGTCTGATTTCTCCATTCTTTTTTTGAACAGGCACTAAATTTGCTATCCATTGTGTGTTCCTGACAGAGAATATGATTCTAGCTATCAGTAATTTTTACAGTTCTTTCTTTGCAGAGGGTTCCAAACTAGGATGCATCTCCCTTAGTTTTTGTTGGTAAGGTTTCACTTTTGGCTTCAATGGTATGCTATGATGCATAATTCTAGTATCAAAGGTTTTTAGTTCGTCATAGGTCCACGCAAAAACATCCTTGTATTCTATACATAATCTAATGAAAGATCTTCTTTCTTCGACAGAGCAGTCAACTCCAAGGTTATTAATAAATTGAGGAATATGTTCAGTACCAAGGTTAACTGACTCATAGTTCAAAGATGAACTCTGTGTCTCATAGTTGGTTTTGTGTTTAAACTTATCTTGCAAGTCATAGAACTTTTCTAGGTTGATCACTGATTTTGAGATAATGTTGGAAGGATCAGACAAATATTTTTCATGCTCAGCCTCATCTATTGCCATGTCTTGGAAGGTATCTTGAGCTAAGAGAAAGTCTAGGATTTGTTGGTCATCATCAAACACTTTCCATCTCATTACATTATCATGGATGGAAGGCCTATACATAAGTTCTATTGAAAAAGTTTTAGGTGACAAGCCTTCCAATGGAATCAACCTAGATGCAGTATTTGCTAAGAGGTCAGCATCAAAGTTCTGTGACCTAGGGACAGATTTAATGTTGAATGCAGAGAAAGAGTTGGTGAGTTCTCTTACCATTTTTTGATATTTAATTAAACGAGGAGACAGATAGTGTATCTTGTTTCTTACTTGTTTAACTATAATTTAAGAATCACCAAAACATTCTATCACTTGTGCACCCATATCAATAGCTTTTTTGAGTCCCTGCACTAGGGCCTCATATTCAACTACATTATTGGTACAATCAAATTCAAGTCTACAAGAAATCATGGTTTTAGTCCCTTTTGGATCAATAAGGACACATCCTGCACCAGCTCCATCCTTAGATCTAGAGCCATCAAAGAATAAAGTCCATGCAATAGGATCTATCCTAAAATTTGTATTAACATTATACACATTATGTACAATAGTTCTAGAGAATGGTACAGAAGTAACATTGGTAATCTGTGATTCATTCTATACATTCTCATCTGGTGAAGAATCAGCTGGCAAATCCCCAAAGAAGGTATCAAATGTAAAATGCTCAATATGTGAACTGAAATAACAAGTAGGTTCACTTGAATCATTAAGGTCAATGACTGTTTGCTTCATAAATGGTTCCCTACTGATCTTAATCTTGTTTGGTTGTCCATTGTAGGGTATCCATAGGTGAGACCAATTAGTGGAAAAGTAGCCCTTGAGCTTCTCTAATCAATCTCTACTCAACCACATTCCATAGGCTTCAGGGATGTCAGCTGCAACAATATCCATGGTCTGATGAATCCGAGGATCAACAGATAATGTCAACAACACATTTCTCAATCTCCCCACTACTCTTACTTTAGATATGTCAAGCTGGACAATATGAGTAGGACAGGGTTCCCAAGTGGCATTTAATTTCCTGCAGAAAGATAGGGGCATCACATTGTTAGAAGCACCAGAGTCTATGATGCAATTGTGTACATTCCTGTTGAAGATTTCAAAGGTAAGCAAGAAAGGAGGTGTCCTCTTGCTTCCGGATTTATGATCTTCTAGGTTAGTAAAAGAGTCTAAGTTATTTTTTTTTATTCCCTTGGTTGTTTGATTATCATACTCTTAGGTAAGGAATCCCTCATAGATGGGATTTTCAGAAGTTCAAACAAAGAAATATTTGCTTTAACTCTTTTCAAATCTTCAGCCAAATTGTATTCCATTTCAGGAATGACTGTATCTTTTTTAGGAACAGTTTTGCTTTTGTTGGAAGGTGTTGTTGAAGATGAAGGATCCTGAGCAGGTTGTGGTCTTGATCTAGTATTATAAGGATGTTGACCATTGAACGTTGTCTCAGGTTCTTCTTCTTCTTCATTCATTGGGAGTTCAGAGAAATAGCTAACAGTATTAATCTGTGGGATCCTCTTCTTCATCTCCTCCTTCTAGTAACTGTGGATCTTTGTTTGTTTGATCATCAGAGGGTTCAAGGAAATTTTGTGATTTGGTCGCAAGATCTTTGAAGATGGAATAAATCTCCTCAGAAGTCAGTCCTTCATTAGGATTAGGAGGTGGTGGATTTTGGGGAGGTTGATAAGGTCTCATGAAAGGTGGCCTTACAAAACCTCTGTTATTATTTTGATTCTCATTATTATTCTTTTTTAAATCAACCATCTCATTTGACATTTTCTGGAGAAACTTCTTGATGTCAGTGATTTCAAAGGCATCTTTGTTTTGGATGGTGGGATTGGGAGCATTATCAGTTTTCTTTCTGGATGTAGAAGGTTGTTCTTCTAAAGCATTAGGATTGTCTTTTAGGCAATAGATATCCTTTTCAACCTGAATGGCTTCAGCATAAGCTTCAAACAAGTTGTCTTTGTGTGCCCTTTTGACCCACATCGCAATAGGTACAGTTAGGCCTTTTTCATAATAGGCAACCAAAAGTTGTTCTGCTGGAAGAATAGTGGGAGGGATTCTATTCTTCAGATAAGAAAATCTCTGATTGTAATCTTTGACCCTTTCTTTACCTTTCATTTTCATGGAATATAATTCCAAAACTAAATCTTGTGGTGTTTTATCATCCCCAAACTTCTGGATAAACAATTTTTCAAACTCATCCTATGAAGTTATAGTTCTAGATTCTAAACCAAAATACCATGTGGATGCCTTTCCTTCAAATGTGTAAGGGAATAGTCTACAAACCAAATCTTCATGGACAACACTCCTAAGTCTAATGGCCTGCATAAAAGTTTTAATATGATCTAATGTAGGTGACTTATCATCTGGATTGAACTTAGGGAGCCACTTCTCAGGGTTTTAAGGCAATCTATGTTGATCCCCAAGTATAAATACAACATCTTGGTCAAGACAAGGTCTGTTCTAACCTTCCCCAGCCATAGGTTGTTGTTCTTCTTCTTCAGATGAAGAGCTAGAAGAATGTTCACTTTCAGATGAGGATGATGATGATGGAGGAGGAGAGGGTGGTGGTCCACCTGAAGCAGTAGTGTGTGAGACTTGTTCTGTTTCACTGAATAATAAATCAAGATCAAATTCAGGGAATTGTTGTTGATCTGATGAATTATTTTGTTCAGTATTCTGCTCAGTTGAATTTTGATTATCTTGATTATCTTGAATATTGGCCCGTGGATTAGTATTTTCTTGGTGAATTGCTTCTAATCCTTGATTTCTCTCTACAACGATCCTCTGCTGTAACCTGGAAGTACTATCATTAGAACTTTTGAGTATTTGTTCAAGTGAGATAGGTCCTCTAGTGGGTGATATAATGATGATATCTCTTGTTCTAGGATCTCGGTGAGCTATGGGGGTGGCAAGAATAGTATTGGGATGTTGCACCGTTTTCTCAAAAGAAGTAGATGCCTACGTGTGGCTACAGTTGACAATCAGTATTCTTGATAGAGAAGGTTTACTAGTACTTTGTTTAGGCATATTTTGTTTCAAGCCCTCCTTCTAGAGCCATTTGTTGAGGCCTCGGTGGTGCAAGGTATGCAAAGTGCTGGAATGGGTTCCAAGGCTCCCAACAGAGGGGGGAAAACCCACACTCAAAGGATTCAAAAGGTCCTTCGCAAGGACAGTTCTATCCCAAACATGTTTGGTATAGTAATCTCCCATGGATATTCGGCCTCCGCTGGCACTCTATGAGTTGGTAAGTTTTGATCCAAAGGATCAGTTTTCCAATTGAAGAAAAACAAAGTGTAAAAGTCTGTAAACACAAATCTACTTAAATAATCTAAACTAGGTCAGATCTACTATAAGGAAATGTATTGAGATAAGTGCAGGTCAGCTTGATATGTAAATGGGTAAGGACATTCATCAATTAAACAGAAATGTGAAAGAGATCAATGACTTAGCTGTTCAAGTTACAATTAATCAATTAAAATTAATAAATGGAAAATTGAGGGTTGTTATGCATTCAAGATTTAACCTGTAACTGATATGTTAATTGAAAAATTAAGATGAATTAAATTTTACTGTAAAAAAAACCATTTGCAGAAATCGATAAAAGTTTTAATTGAATAAACTCTTTTAAAACCTCATGAACTCATAGATCATTAGCAGAGATAAACCAGAACTAAAGATCGTCGTGTTAAATAAATTGCAAAAGATTTAAACACCATTAGATAAGCAATCTGGAGTAAAATCACATTCATCAAATAAACTTGAACAATAGACAAAGAAAATATGGGAATAACTTGACTGTATTAATGGAAGTTTGTAAGAAATTACAAGCCTTGTATCAAATAGAGTATTTCTAGCCTCTCCTGCTGATTTGTTCTCCAAATTCCATCCTCCCTACTCTATGAGGGATCACCTCTTTAAATAAGAGTTTAGAAAATAATACAAAGAGTAGATTCCCACAAACTGGGATTAACAAATCAAAACTAAACTAATGGCCTAGAAAAACTTGCCACTTGTCCCAAATCTCTAACAACTCATCCACATTCGGATAGTTAGCTGACTCAAGCCCCAGCTGGGCATTACATTCAAATGTTTCCATCTCATTCTTAGCTGACTTATTCCAAATACGGATGTAAATGTGGATTTTTCCTTCCATGGTGATCAATTTCCTTATTAATTGTTCCACATCATCAATCTTGACCTCCTCAAGGCGCTGAATTTTCTCCTTGGCCTCCTCACACCTGCATTCGACTTGCTCAACCATCAACTTAGGCGGGAAAGCATATTCAATGAGCTCCAAGGATGAGAACTGTAGCAATTCCATGATGTTATCTGCTGCATACCATCGCCTTCTACACGTAGCCTGTGCTTTCTTAATAATGTCTTCCATTGACTCATTACGTTGAAGCCAAGTGTTCAATGCATCTCTGATTTTCTTGAACTGAAAGTTGTTAAGAATGGGGATGTCTTCTGGTATGTTCTTTATATACCTCTGCCACTCACCAATGTTTTGACTTGGTTGAGAAGCTTGTAGCCTTTTGGCTTTCTGCCCTTCAAGGTCACCAGACATTTTACCAAAAGTCATATGAGTTTTCCTAATCTCATCTAGGGTGTTAAATAGCTTCTCCAAAAGTTTATGATGCTCTTCATTGACCTAAAGGGACAAATCCTTAAATTCCTAGGGTGAGAACTTAGAGAAAATAGAAGAGGCTGCACTTGCAGTTGCATCCTCACAATGTTTTTTCAGTAAGTCTATCTTCTATGTATTGGCAGAATTCTCAGCTTGTACATTACGAAGTTCAGCTTGAAGAGAGGTATTGCTTCGCTCCAAATCCTCTAATCTGTCTCCCCGTATCCTCCTGAGATCAACAACATAATTTTCATGTTCTTCCTTGGTCTTTACTAACTCTTCTTCCACCCTTTCCAATTCTTCCTTCTTCTGATCAATCTCTGTATTCAGTACTTGGACTGAATCAAGGTTTGCACCAGCAAATGCCCCTAAGGCTGCAGCTGTCTCAATTGCTCCTATCTGGGAATCATTTGTTTGCTGAGCCCATATTATCTGATTTGGAACAGATACTTCCAATCCACCTTGATCCTTGCTTCTCTTCTTACTCCTTTTGATCACTGATTTATTTTCTTTGATGTAGAAATAATGTCCAAGAGGGACTACAACATAGTCGTGATGTCAGGGGCAGTAGTAACCTCCAACCTATTGATAAGAAAAAGAGTGATCCATCTCAATAGATTCTAACAAATCTGTAACTACTTGTGAATCTACAATCATTTCTTCAGTCACTGATACTGGAGGATTGGGTCCATCATCAACATCACTATCAATGAGAT
The DNA here is from genome assembly GCA_027924585.1 of Larix kaempferi. Taxonomy (NCBI): domain Eukaryota; kingdom Viridiplantae; phylum Streptophyta; class Pinopsida; order Pinales; family Pinaceae; genus Larix; species Larix kaempferi. The sequence goes on from BSBM01000870.1 coordinate 2,899,710, forward strand.
CAACAGTAGGAAACTATAATGGAGGAACTAGGATTTTTTGTCTCTTAGTTGGGTTGGCTTCAGCTATTATTAAGTCATCACATACCTCTGCATCTACAACAGTCACTTGAAAATCCACAGTAAGCATAGGAGGTTCAACTATTTGAGTATCCAATACTGAAGTCAGCTTTCCTAACTCTTGCTGGAAATGATGAGAGGTTTGCAACAAAGCTTTGACATGTTCAACTTTTTTTTCCTAAGGAGGATTCTCCATGGGAGCTTTACCTTTATCCCCATCTAGATAAGTAAGCATTAGAGGGGCATTAGCCTTTTGGTTCTCCTTTTCTGCTCTATCCTTTCTCATTTGCTCAAGCAAATTCATTTCCATTATTCTGTAGCTCAAAACTTTAGCTTTAATTTCTTTCTGATATTACATAATCTGATGCTGCTCATCTATGCTCTTGGCCCTAGCCAGGACCTCAAAAAATGTATTCACTCCTTGGTAGATAGAATCATCTGGAAGATCTTCATGGACATAGTCCGTCTTCATATGATATTGTTTAAAATGTGCATCAAGGAACTTCTTAGGATCATGCTTCCTTTTGGGAGCAAAACCCAATTTCAAAGGAGCCACCTGGTCACCGAGAACTGCAGCCCAATTTGAGGTTGGGATGACCAATGGCCCACGGTTCAAGGAAAATTTAGGCCATCCTTTCTTTTTGGGACTATTGAGCTTTCTATAAACACCATCAATAACAGTCAGATAAGAGACTTCTTGAATGACCAATCTGTCAGGCACTATTCTAGGCAGAAGATGAACAATGTCACTCCCCCAGACTCTGATATATGAATAGGACTCATAGACATACCAATCACCAATTGTGTTGATGAAGGTTCTGGTATCAATTGAAAATGCAGGTGCCTCTTGTTTGAATATCTTGAAATAAATAGTGCCCATGAAATGGTCACAAATGTCTTAAAGTAATGGCACAAAATTGGTTTCCCATAGTGCTGAATGATAGATATGGACTAGTGGGTTTGAAGGGGTCCAATGCCATTCCAAGTTAGGATATTGGAACTATGAGAAAAACACATCAATAATGAAGGCCAACAAGAAGAAGTGTGGTTTTCTCAGTGCAGGTTCCTTTTGATAATATTGGATTGTTGTTTTAAGCTCTAATGACAGGATAGATGCCCAAGGGAAGGATTCACCCATTGTTAACACATGATGAGCTATTGGATCCCATTCAGCTTTGAAGACTGAACAATTTGGAAGGCCAAAGAGCCTGTAGAGCATGGCTTCCAGTAAAGAGTAAGGCTCCTTAAACCAGGAAATTAGGTAGAGGTTATCAGCCTTTGGCACAAAGGTGCTAGGTTTAATCATCCATGATTTCATCATTTCGTCGAAATTGTACCTGGTTTTAGAGGATTGTATGAATTCATGGATAAGGGTTTGCGCAGCCGGCTTAAGAGCAAAAGCTATGATAAATACTTCATGGCGGAAGGTTGTCAATTGTGACCCTATGTTGTCATTGAATGATTGGTCCTTAGGGTTAGCATTTTCCACAATCCATTTAACTGGGTCTGTGTAAGGTATGATGGCGGGCCGGGCAACAATGGCATGGATTTGAGAATCCCTAATCTTCTCATATGTAGGTCGGTCTTCCTTAATATCGGAAAGGTTATCATTATCGAAAATTGAATAGATTTTGGCCCTGTCCATTTGATAGGTTTCAATTACCCTCTCACTGGTATCTGAGAAGATACCAAAATTTGGGTCTTTTGCCAACAAATCCCTGTGGACTGTCTTAGACTGAGTGTTCCGTGACATCTTGGCGAAGCTTGGAAATTCTGGTAAATAAATAAAGCAAAATCAAAACTAAACCATAAACAGGAAAACCGTAAATAGCAAATGCAAAAATGACAACAAAGCAACCTGAAAATATCGTGGGAATGACCCTGGTAAGAAATTCATAGTAAAATCCACGTAGCAGAGTAAATTCCGACAGTGAAAATGATAAAGAAAAATAGGAAAAATCAAATATTTATCAATTTTTTTTGGTCGGATCAAATCTCGACCATAGGATTAAAGGAAACAAACAGCTGAGATTACCCCATGCGGGATGCGGGATCGGGTCACAAGTTTTATTTTCAAACTTTATTCAAAATTCCCGCAATCCACTATCCACAATTGCGGGTTGTGGGTTGCAGGTTTGCAAATTGCAAAAAAACGGATAGAAGTGTTTCCAAAATCCGCAACCTGAATTTGCGGGTTGCGGGTTTCGGAAACGAAAAAAATGTTTTAAAATTAAAATAACTTTCCCTCATCCTGCAATCCGTAATTTGTGGGTTGCTGGTTTCAGGAACACACAATGCCATTTATTAACATAACGAGCTTTCTGCAATCCGAAATCCGCAATTGCGGGTTTTGGTTTGTGGGTTGCAGAATTGAAATTTCCCAAAAAATATTAACATAGTCTTCCCACAATCCGCAATTTCGGGTTGCGGGTTGACAAAATCTCGAAAAGAAAGAACAAACAATTCCTGCAATCCTCAATTGCGGGATTGCAGGTTTCAGGTTTTCGGGTTTGCGGGAAGAAAATAACATTTTGGAAAAAATGAAGGCTTTCTGAAAGCCAAGAAATAATAAAAAACATATAAATTTTTCAAAGGAAAAAAAAGATAATTACACAAACAAAAAGCAAAGGTACGAGAGCATACAAACAAGGTTTAAGAATCTCGATTTGATAAGGAACTTACCCAAATACCTTTGCATTTAAAAAAATTGGGGCTCCCATGATCAAATGAAGCATGGGATCTGTTGTACCTACAACAGTCACCTATACAGTTGAGAATGGCCAACCAAGAGAAAGTCATACCCTTTGGAAGGTTAGCCAATGTTATTGTTGACATTGATGGAGTGCGAAGTCATGCAGACTTCGAGGTTATCGAGATTGTGGATGATAGTCAGCCTTATCCAACACTATTGGGTATAGACTGGCCAATGGATAACCTCGCCATCATAAACTTGAAAACAAAGAAGATGGTCTTTGAAGGAAAGCATCTTAGGTTCATCGCACCATTGGACCCTTTAGATAGAGAAAGATACAGTGACCCAATTTAGGAAGAATCTAGAGCACAAGATCTTGATCACCTTTACAAGATGACTGTGAATCAAGATGACTATATTAATCCCACTGCGTATGGAACACTCAGTTGGTGATGTGACAATTCTTGCATCTCAGACTCTGACATGGGACTGGAGCACTGGAAAGGTCGTATGCATGAAGTATCTGCAAGGAGATGCGCACAGCTTACAAAGTCACTGCGTTGGATTGGAAAAAAGGTAAGTCCAATTCCCACTTATGATGGTTCATCTAATGTTTATTCATTTATCAAAGAATATACTGTAGCAATTGCACATGAACATCGCATACCAGCACTAGATATGGCATTGCACGAGACACCTGCTAGATGGTGGGATGCGCATAAGGAAACATTGACAACATGGTATCAGTGCAGAATCAAGATGCATATCAAGTTTGCTGAGAAGGTTGCACTGACCTTTGAAAAATATAACGGACAGACGGATCCAAGGGAGCATATTGAAATCTATTCACAAGCATGGGAGGAGAGACCATAGACAGAATGGGTGCATCTGTTTGTACGCACATTGGAGAAACAGACTCCAAAGAAGTGGTATCTAGACATGGAGTTGCGCAGAGAAACTATAGATTGGCCTACCCTGACTGCAAACTTCTAGAAAAGTTTCAGCTTTGAAGATGAAAGCTCGAGTATAAATGAAGATTTACAGGTCATGAAGGAAAGAATATTCAGAGAGGAATGCCCAAGCATAAACGAGGCATTGGAATAACTCAAAGAGAAAGTTTTTGAGGACGTAAATGTGCCACTGAACCTACAGCCAAAACGGAAGAGACAGATAGAGCATGCCCGTGGATGTTATAATCTAGCTGAAGAGTTTGAAGATAAAGAAGAGAGCATTGAGGAGGATCCGTGCAACGTAAACATACCAGAGTTAGAAACTGCACGCAATATAGAGGGACCTCCACTAGAAATTCCAGACATGAGTGGACCTGTGAAGATAAGGAAAACATTGGCACAAGTGAAGAGCTAGAGTTCGCGTCTATTGGAGACTACTGGGATGATCAGATGGTCATGGAGATCGCAGACCTGCTACACGAGTATCAGGATTTATTTTCGACAAAGTTTACATAAATGAAAGGTATACTGGGAGACTTAGGATTTATGAAGATACCTCTTAAGCCAGGCGCGAAGCCTATTAAGCAAAGGTCGTATAGACCGAACCCTCGATACAAAGAAAGAGTTAGGACAGAACTTGACAAGATGCTCGATGTGGGGATCATTGAGCCGGTTGAAGAATCAGAGTGGATAAGCCCGATGGTTATCCATGACAAGAAAACTAAGGGTGAGATCAAAATCTGCGTGGATATCAGGAAGCTGAATGACGCTTCATTACATGACCCATTTCCCACTCCTTTTACAGATGAAGTCTTAGATAATGTTGGAGGAAATGAGGCATACTCTTTTACTGATGGATTTTCTAGATACCATCAGATAAGAATTGATCCAACAGATAGACACAGGACAATTTTTTTCCACTAAGTGGGGGTCATTCCAGTATCTGGTAATGCCCTTTGGTTTGAAGAACGCACCTGCCATTTTTTCTAGAGTTGTGGTTGCAGCATTTAAAGATTTCATGCATAAATATTTAGAAGCATATTTTGACGATTGGACTATCTTTGTTTTGTTGAAGAACCATTATGAGAACCTTAGAATGATGTTAGCTAAGTGCAGGCAACATCAAATTTCATGGAATTTGAAGAAGTGTGTTTTCTATGTACCCTATGGTATTCTGTTGGGACACATAGTATGCAAACAAGGCTTAATGGTTGATATGCAAAGATCACAATAATTGTGAATTTACCTGCACCAACATCAGTAAAGTAGCTACGCACCACGTTGGGACATACCGGTTACTATAGAAAGTTTATAAAGGGTTACGCATAGATAACTGCGCTGATGGAGAAACTGTTAAAGAAGGATGCGCTATTCATCTAGAACACGGAATGTGAGCAAGGCTTTGACACATTAAAAGAGAAAATGGTAACTGCACCGATCCTAGTTTTTCCAGACTGGGAGAATCCATTCCATGTACATGTTGATGCTTCATGTATAGCATTGGGTGTTGTATTAGCGCAACCAGGAGAGGGAGGTATTGACCATCCCATTTCATTTTCGAGTAGGAAGCTCTCATTTGCTGAGAAGAACTATACGACCACTAAGAGAGAGGGTCTAGCTATGGTATACACATTGCATAAATTCATGCACTATTTGCTCAGTGTGCACTTCTCTATGTACACTGACTATTCTTCTTTGAAATACCTGGTCAACAAGCCAGTGTTACGGGGAAGAATCTGTAGATGGTTGTTACTCTTTCAGGAGTATGAATTTGAGATTATAGTTAATCCAGGCAGATTGAACTTAGGACCTGACCATCTCTCAAGGATTGAGTTAGGAGAGGAACCCACCAATCTCGAAGACAGTCTGCCTAATGCACAATTATTTGATATATAGATCGCAGATGACTACTACAAAGACATTGTTGATTTCTTGACTATTGGGTTAGCACCAACAGAATTTACTATGTAGCAGAAGAAGCAGCTGGTTGTACAAGCAATAGACTTCACCATAATCACGGGACATCTATACAAGCTGGGACCGAATGAAGTGCTGCGCAGGTGTGTATTAGAACACAAGAAGCCATTCATTTTGGCCGAGGCACATTTAGGTGTATCGGGAGGCCACTACGCAGGAAGAGCCACTACGCAGAAGATATTGCAAGTAGGGTTATGGTGGCCTACTATCCACAAAGATGCAAAGGAACATTGCAAGAACTGTGATGTCTGTCAAAGGACAGGAAAGCTGTCGCGCAGAGACAAAATTCCTTTGAACCCACAATTGACACTTCAGGCATTTGAGAAATGGGCCATTGATTTTGTGGGACCTATAAACCCACTGGGAAAAAGGACTGGTGTGAGATATATTGTTACTGCTACTAATTATCTCACCAGATGGGTAGAAGCGAAGCTAGTAAAGGACTGTAGCACAGTTACTGTCGCGCAGTTCATTTTTGAAAACATCCTTACTAGGTTTGGATGCCCGAAGATTTTGATGAGTGATCAAGGCACTCATTTTCTGAACAGAACTATTGAGGCACTAACTGAAGAGTTCCACATTCATCATCAGACGAGTATGCCATATCATCCGCAAGCAAATGGAACTATGGAAGCCTTCAATAAGGTACTAGAGAATGCACTAACTAAGGTATGCAATGTGAATAGGGATGACTGGGATCTGCGCATTCCAGCTATATTATGGGCGTACAGAACTACCTGCAAGAAATTGACTGGCCACACACCTTTTAGGTTGGCCTATGGATAGGAAGCAGTGATGCCTGTGGGCTACATTGTTTCCAGCTTGAGAATAGCTGCATTTACAGGAATGGAAGATCAAGAGGCACTAGAAGAAAGGCTTCTACACTTGGTTGGGTTGGAGGAAGACTGCTTCATCATAGGCTTTCACCAGCAAGTGCAGAAAGATAGAGAAAAACCATGGCATGATCACCATATCAAGAACAAGTCCTTTTAGGTAGGTGATCTAGTCCTCCTATATGATAGCAAATTTATGAAATTCCTTGGAAAATTTAAGATGCATTGGCTTGGTCCATATATTGTTGTACATGTTACTAATGGTGACGCAGTTTAGTTAGCTACATTAGATAGAGATGATCTACCTTGATTAGTCAATGGAAGTAGGCTAAAACCTTATTGGGATAGCCCTACTTCGCAAAACCCTTTGTAGAGTGAAGCCGCAAAGTTATAAAAAAATGAAAAAAAAGAAGAAAAAAGAAAAAAAGAAGAAGAAAAAAGCAAAATAAAAAGAAAAGAAGAACTGCGCAGCTCAAAGCTCAAAAAGGTAGCTGTGCAGATCCAATGAAGCAGAGAAGGTTCAAGTTCAGAACCGAGAAGCTGGACATGAAGTAATTGCGCTGGAGTAGGTCCACCACGCAGTTTGATGCAACACTCCAAGAAATTATCCGTTAGAATGTCGGTCTCAAAAATAGCCATTATACAACACTTTTGTAGATGACCGCTTGAGCATTTAATGAAGAAATAGTTGTTTTGAACGAATTAATGAAGGAAAGGAACCAAATCCGTGGAGGATTTGGCCAACGGACATGTCATTTAATGATTTTTTAGCTATTGAGAGGCGTGGCTCGGCCTCGCTGCGCCTATAAATACTGTTGTAGCTGGACTCACTGGCGTTACTGAGACTCTAGAATTTTCTTGCGAGCCATACTTTGAAATTGTTTACAGTGAGCAAGCAGTGATCTTGCAATTCTGTAATGAGCACCCAGTGAATGTTAGAAATCTCATCCATAGAGGAAGAATTCACAGTCAAAGAGACTGTGAAGGTGTTTAGATATAGAGGGATTGAAGCGTTGATGAGAATTCCTGCCAAGAAAGTGGTTACAGAGAAAGGTTAGGGCTCCTAAAGACCACCAAGACAAGCCAAAGTTATGCAAGATAAAGGCAAAGGACCAGCAGCAAAGAATATGAAGCCAAAGGTTGTGATCTCCATAGTACCAGAAATCCCACTAAGAGACAAAGAAATGCCCTTTAAGCTAATGCCGCAGTATATCTTGCCGCATGCAGCAGATGCACCATCCATTAAACTGCTCAAGAATGCTAAGTATGATATTCTGATTCCACATATGTTGAAGCATGTACAAGTCAAAGGAAATCTATTGGGAAAAATTCAAGAATGCAAGTTTGAGGACTTTGACCTGCTTCAGATGCAGAAGGACCCGATTGAACCAAAGTTCCCAAAGTTTCATCCAGATCAGTATATGTGCTGGAAGAAGGACGTAAAAGGTAACTCTGTGCTAGTCGCGTAAAACTGGCTAACTGGAGTAGTCGAGTCAGGGTTACTCAACTTGTTGAGACTCCTGCACTTCGATTGAACACCAGAATTGAATGCAGTGGTGCACACTCTTATGTCGCTCATGCACCAAGGATATCTGTGGCTTGATCGTAATGTCGACCTAAATATTGATTTGATCCACCGGATTACTTGGTTAAGCAAGAGAGGCGAGGACCCCAAACAATTTTTCTTACGCAAGTACTAGGATAAGGAGGTCACCACGAAGATGAAGAAGACACAGCCCATTGTCAAAGGAAAAAGAGGATTTTTCACGGATGATATAAATGATGAAGCTACGCGGTTTGTCACACAACTGCTAGCAGGAAAAATTATGAGAAAATCAAGACCGTTGGAAGTACCTGTGGGCGCAGTGCTCCTTAGGGAAAAGGCCGCGAAAGGAGGAAGGTTTAACTGGTGTCAGTACCTGCTAAATGAGTTTCTGGAAGAGATAAATGACATGTAGAAACATGGTAGTAACTTACACTATGCATGGTTGATAGTGTTGGTTTCCTTTGTAGGTTGGAAGGACCCAAAACATTACATTGGCCTAAACACCGAGAGCAGTGATTGTAGAGGAGCCCATTATGCAAACCTTTGGGCGAATTCGATATCAAAAAGACATAACGCATCAGCTGAAGTCTTCTACATTTACTATGAGCAGCTACGTGAAGTCATTATCTCCCTACCGTGGATATCAAAATAGGTAACGGATAAGTATATTTGCACCGTCAATTTTAAAGGTGATATGCATTCTGTCTTTATTTCAGTAAAGGCTCAGTTGAAGAACCCTGAATGGTTCCAAGGAAGAAACCACATGAACAAAGAGGATATCGACACAATTATGAAGGAATGGATCCCTGAGTTCAAAGTCGAAGGGATTGTGGATATTGAAAGTGACTCCGAGGAGAGTAACCCAATCCATACACCCATTGTTGAAGAGCCGTGGACAGGAAAAAGGAAGGAAGCCGAGAATCCTGTACAACAAAAGGTACAAAAGAAGAAACAGAGAGCAGTTAAGGGCCCATCAGAAGCAAAGCTCCACAATGATGATTACGAGATGATCGCATCTACAATAACAACGCAGATGGAAGACCTGATGACCGCCAAAGATAAAAAGGAACGAGGCAATTCAAAAGAGTCTGGAGAAGAATATGACCACGCTGCAAGGCATTACACAAAATATTGAGCAAGTACAGTGCCGCTTACCCTTGCCGTGAGACTCAGAATCAGAAGGAAAGTCAGCAGGCACTTCGCAGCCGAAGACACCACCTCTAGCCCTGACCTTTCCTGCGAAGTCCCGCATCGTCAAACTTGATCCCGTAAGCGTAAGGCTACCACTACCAGAACAGTTAATATTGGGCACGAAGGACTTAGAGCATGTGTACCTCGACATTGCGAGGCAGCCACTGGACGGTCTACACAATCTGTATCTGCAGGTTGTGGAGGAGATCTATGAGTGAATTGTAGTCGCCCTGAACCAACACATTGAGCTACAAACAAATTTTAAGCAGCTGTAGGAAGCCAGTGAAAAGAAGTCCATGCAATTTCAAGATGAGCATGACCGACGAAGGTGATTAGAGGCTACAGTCGTTACAGTAGTCGTGGAGATAGCTGAATGCGACGAGCAGCCAGAGCTTGAAGATACTATTCTTAAGATCGGCTCAGTGGTCAGCGATCTTAAAGCTGAAATGAAAGATATGGAGATTAGTTATGAGGCGAAGATTACTGCCTTGGAAGCGCAAAATCTGCCCAAGACACCACCTAATCAGCAACAACTGAGAGCAAAGGAAGTCAAAGATGCAGCAGAAAGTATAGCCAGCGAAGTGGCTAAGTGCCAAACTTTGTTAGATGAGGCAACAAAAACATTTACTGCCCTGGAAGAGGATCTAGAGTTGCTGGAAATCCAAAGTGCTTTGAAGGATAGGAAGGTAGCATTGGAACTGCTGGACGCAGAGGTCAAGGCCATGCCTCCAAGGGACCAAACCTGTAGATATCTAGAAGTTAGGGAATTGAAGAAAGAACTGCAAGTATTGTGAGACAGTGAGACTGAAATCGGAGGTAAGGCACAGCTCCTGCAAGAGGAAGCCCACGAACTTACACAGAAAATTGAAGAAAAGTTGAGGGAGCTCCGCGAAGGACAATATTTTGTGCAAGAACAAGATGACAATGAAATAACACCTGATGTGTTGGAGATCATCAAGAAAATTGAGCAGGACACCAAGGAAGAGGTTCCAAAGTTGACTGCAGCATACCAAGAGTTCGCTGCGAAGTTAGCTCTGCAGGAGGAAGAATAGCTAGGAGAAGTAGAGGTTGAAGGTGGCTCGGGGATGAGCCACATGGAAATGGAACCATTTGTTGGATTACATAACTATATTGAGGTTTTCTATAAAGACCCAAGTTCTTTCCAGTTCAAGGAACCAACAAAACCCCTTTTCACCGGCCTTTTCGACAACAATCTGTGAATAGACTAAGGTCTCACCCGAGGCGAAGTAATGGGGGAGTTGTGGAATCAGGTTTCCACAACTGTGTGATGAGTGCTTAAACATATCTGATGAGCAGCGTGTCATGGGGCTCGCGCTGCAGACTGAGCATTCCGTGAAGATCTCCTTCTTCACGATCAACACTTCCGCAAGCTCAGACGCTTGCACAACTCATGCATCCAAGAGACCAAGCACAATGGTAATGTGAAGACCAAGTCATAGTTATTCAGATACATCTATTCACATACCAAGTCATAGTTATCATAGTTGTAGCAAAATTATAGTTATTCACATACATTGGATAATCACAAATATCACATACATACTCACATACATACATACCATAATCACATATTCACATACATACATGCATACACCAATACTCATACACCAGGTCAATGGTATTCACATACATCTTAGTGATGAAAGGAAATAAAGTATATGAAAGACAATGGTGAAATATTCCAAATCATAGTTATATACCAAGTCATACTCACATATATCAAAGAAAATGATAGGCATCAAAAGCATATTATGAAATTCAAGGTGCTTAAATTTAATCTTAATAGTTTGCATATAAATAACACACATACGCATTCTTGAAGACATAAGATATATTTATGGAAGAGGAAAACACGTGTATTATTGAATACATCAATTCAAAAGTCATTTTCCCCTACACTATGCATCATTGTCTCTATCTTACTATCCACACTTATCTCTTCCAGAGATAAAACACAACTATGATTTCAAATTCTATTTCCCCACCTAATTGGATTATACATTCTATGAGGAAATTTCCATTGGATGCAATTGGAAGAATTGGAAACAAATAATTGGTGGATTCATAATCATTGGTATCCTTTGGAAGAAAACATTTGGTAAAATTTGGAAGCAAACAGTTCGAGGTAGGTCCAATATAAAATTCAATTTTTATTATTTGTAATTCAATTTATTATTGATGAATGAGGGTTTATATTCATTTTTTTGTTTGTTGTAAATATTTCATTGTAGCGATTGGGAATTACTTCCCAATGCCCAAACCCTCAAGTGCCAAATCCTCAAAATCCAAATATGAACATGAATGTAAACCCTCAAGGAAATGCTCCACCAACAATTGACCACAATGTTGAAATCTCAAGAGATATTGGAAATCTAAGTACCTTGAGTGATATTTTTAGGGATGGATATCCACTTTGGTGCTCACTTGTTGGAACCATACATGCCATTACCCATACCATTAGGTAGGGAAATGGGGGTGGTGTATAATATAAATTATTATAGGGAGTGAATATGTCCCAAATATGAAAATGGATTGGATAAAAATGATATAAAAAAACTAAAACAACAAATATTTGCTCTATTCAAAGACCCTCATATAGGAAAAATCCCAAACATTGACAAACCTCATATTTTTATCAAGTGGTGCACCTATCAGCCATTTATTGACAACTATATGGATAGGTGGTACATGTTTTTTGATGTTCCACCTCATAAAAATAAAGAAATTCCATTATACTTTTTGAGGAAAATGTATGTTGAATTTGTTTTGAAAAACATGTTAATTATTCCTATAATTTAGGATTCTAGGGGGCTAGTTTGGGGATACCTTACAACCAATCTAATTCAAGGAACTGAGATGCAAATTTCCTAATCCCTCAACCTTATAGGATGTTACCTAGGGACTAATTCCATTTTATAAAGAAAATGCTTCCAAAAACAAAAGAATCATTACTCCATTTCACACAAACCATGGTTTTCCATGCCTCATTTGTTAAGTATATTGATCAATCAAGACCAATATCTACTGGTGGGATATAGACATCATCTCTCACTAATCCAAGACCATCATCTTGTGGTGGGGATAGAACACCATCTAGAACTAGGGGTGTACCTTCATTTAGTAGTAGCAACATTTGTTATTCACATCCATGCACATATTATAGTCATATTTGCCATGACCCTTCAAGAGATATTTTTCATGGTGGGCTTTTCAACAAGGTAAGTAATTTTATTAATTTAAAATATTATTAATTAGTATTACGTCAATATCTATGAGTGTTAACAATGAAACTATAGATAAGTATTAGTACACCAACCATACGTAGTTTTAGCTTATACTCCAAAGTAAAAGGTGGTTTCAATTTCCAACCCTTATTAAGTGTATTTCCACTTGCAACCTTATCTAATAACGCATAGTTTCTACGGTTTAGTTGAAAAATAAAGATCTTGTGAATACCGATCAACAGTTCTAGTGAGTCTATATTTTTCAGCTTGAATGTCAATTTGATCACTAACTGATTGACAAAAATTGGAGTCCATTACTGACTTATTAATTGGAACCCACTATCATGCCATCAGTAAATACGACCACTTGTTCCATCCACGATGCCACAAAAATGACAAAAATGAGAAAGGAGATCAAAGTGTCAAATTGATCACCAATAGGAAATGCAAGAAAATGAGGCCAAAAAATCAAATGTGAAACTATAAATCTTATATCGGAGTCGCAATGATAACAATAAAACTACTGCAATGAAAATAGATAGATGATTCCAATATTTTGACATGGTTGGTACTACATTTTACTCCAAAGAGTAAAGCTGGACTCCATGGTTGCTAAAGAAACCATCAGTGCATAAAAGCTGCAATGCAAATTTGGCGTAGCATATCTCCAAACACTAGATTTTATCTTTCAGTTAACTTAAGATAATATACTAATACGATTGTAAATTGAAATTCAATCTAAATTACTATTGGTTGCGGTGAACCTTATTTTATAATATATATATATATATATTATAATATTATAAAAATAAAATAATAATGATTCTAATACCTACCACATTTTAAACTGAAAGGATTTTTTTCATACTCTACTCACTATTTTGAAATTTATATAAAAAATAAAATAATAATGACTAAAAGAGCGGGAAGTCCTTTTTTCACAATGGTTCTCATTTTTTTGGAATTTTTTGTCCATTTTCAAGTATGTGCACTTGGATTTTTCGATTGCTATTACCAACATGAGAAATGGCGGCCTCAGACAATCTTATTTACTGTAGGAGGACACACAGCACTAGAAATGGAGAGGCTCTAACTGACATCATCGTTGTGGAGGACGATAGTATCAAACCCTTTGTCTTAGAATATTTTGGAGAAAAAGTGTTCCCGGGTATGTTAATTATTTCTTCAATCCATGCTTTTCATGCTACATTTGTTAAAATATAGCGACTCAGTTATGTTTATTAAGTATCCTAGGGTTTTACTACAAGGTTGCTAGTTCTATTTTTGTATATTCTCCATCCATCCATTAAACCCTTATTAAACCCTCTTCTATGTTCTTTGATCAATCTAGAACATCGATGAATACAACCTCTACTATGTACTTTGATCAATCCGGAATCTTTAATACAATAATTTATTGTGTGAATTGGTGAGCGTTTGAAAGAATGAGGCCAAGTTCTCGGTGGCAGAGTATGATCTTTGGTTAATAAAACAATTCTATGCTTTTGTTTAGATTGGAATAAAACACCATAGAGTTTACTGTCAGATTCTTGGTCATGGATGGAGGGTTTTGGTTTCAGATCGCTGTTTGAAAATTCCCTATTACAAACCTTAGGAACCACAATCTGACAAGAAACTAAAATAATCTTGAATAATTTGCAGAAAATTTGGGATCACTTTCTTTGACTGTCAACACACCATAACCCAATCTCGAAGCCTATAACATCTTGATAATCTGCCAACCGTGTTTTCAAAATTTCATGTTCTCCAACTGCCCCTTTGAATGCTGTCTCAATGCCTAAAATCTAGAAAATTAGTATCAGAATAATTCCTTAATATATTCAACACCTTATCTTACTTGACACTTATTATCATCTCTCTTATATTTCTACAAGAAATGCTCTGTCACTGTTGAATAATATGCCACCTATACTTTCGACTAGAAAAATATGTATATCTTCAGTCTGGAAATCTGCAATTTATGATGATCTGCCACCTGTAGTCATCAAATGCTAAAGTCTTGCTTGGAAAAAAATCCTCTATCTATTGATCCTTCTCTCTCTAACTTGGATTTGAAGAGATTTCCAAATGAAAGTATGAGAATCATGAGGATTTTTAAGTATTTCATGTTCTTAATGAGCCATGTGAGCAATTCTAAAGGAACTTCTAGACATGCTGCATCTTTGAACATTTGGAAACCATGTATCGCCATGCGACTTGCACATGTTTGAAACCTTACTATACTCCACTCTGCATGTATGAATTTCATAATCTGTGAGATAAGAATCTTCAAAGCCTTCGATGAACAGAAACCTCCCATCCACATAAAACAACACTCAGTAGGAACCTTTTATATGTCTGTCATAAGATGGAAAAGATCCAACTTAGAAGCTGTATTCATATGAAATAATTCATCATAATGAGCTATAGCACTATCCACAAGAGCTCAACATCCATATTTCATGTCAAATGCAGTCGCCCCTCAATGCTTACATTAGAAGTTGCACAAAGACACTTGAAAATACTCTCACCTTTGCAAGTGGTTGTATTGACACATAAGTGTTTTTTAGGCATTAGACAATGATTATGGTGCTCAGTGTCAATGATTTAGAGTGTTGAATATGATGGAAAACCACAGTAGCTCTTTGGATGACAGTAAGTTTGCTTTGACACCTAGGAGCTCAGATGTTTGATTCTCTCTTCGAATTACTCTTATGGGATCCTCCCATGGCTATATGAAGGCTCTCGGCTTAGCTTCCACTTGGTCCATAACTTGACATTTAAGTGATGTTGTTTGCTTATGACTTGTCTACAGGATGTAGATTCAGACCTCTCTTGAGTTGTTGACATGAGACTCTTTACTCTTTTGTGACAATAAAGTAGACTTCCACGCTACTCATGGGATCTTACATTACATTTGATGATGCCTGAATTAAAACAAGCATTCACAATAAATACATGATTATGAATGATTTCATTACCATAATCAGTTTTAATAAAAATGTGTAGCATTCAAATTGAAAGGCAGTTAGAGCTGGACTCAAAGTAGATAAAACATGAGTTTAAGATTACAAGCATCCAAAAAATGTGTGATAAACAGAGCATGTCTCAAACCTTAAAAAATGATCTCGACCCTTTACAATTCTCTCAGCCTTTCGGCTGGAACCCCCTTCCCTTTACATTGCAAATTATATAAAATAAAACCATTAAGAACTATGACTATTTTCTAGGGGATAAATCTTATCAACAAGCAATCTTGAATCTTGAACTGATTGCAGGAAATCTGGAGCAGGCATTAAATTCTCAGACTTGACATCTAACAGTATTTGAAATCTGGAAGATGGTCCCTTGTTTCCAAGTGCTATGGCACTTGTCGAATACTCTGCCACTTGTATACAAATTCTTAAACACTGGCTTCTAGATGTTCATGATACACTTGAAATCTGGGATTTGAATTAGTTGACTTCCTGAAAATTCTTATTGATCCCTTCATGTCATTTGACCCTTTGACTTCCATTAAATTTGGGATATACTCCATTATTGCTATAAAATATGGAAATAATTAGATTTGGACACATGGAACCTCTTTCAAACAAGGGGTAAGTTTCTCAAGATTTGAAACTGCTCGATTTTATTTGACTAAAAATAGATATTGATAAATATTTTGAATAATCCATGTCATTTAATTACTAGATACTCTGCCACCACATTTGAACCCGAATTTATTGCAATTTATTTCTGATCCACGTGTGATAAAGCTACTACAATAGATCATGTCAAAGAAGCAATCAACATATGCAAAAATTCCTTGCGTCTTTACATCTTTAGCTGATGGCTGAAGACGTCTGAATATGAATAAAAATAAATAAATCTCTGCAAACTCTACCTCCCAAGTGCTGCATTATTGAAGATAGTTTCTGAAAAATCGTATTCCCTGTAAAAAATTGAAGTTTCCTTCATCTACTTTTAAGGTTACCCTTAGCCTATCTTCTCGGGATTGACCACCTTTAAGCAGTGCCTGATCGCAAAGTACCCTGCACATGCTTGGAAACTTAGTCCCAATGAGAGGGTACATGGAAGTTGTTTTGCAGAATTCCAAGAAGGCTGCATTCATCTCCCCTAGCGTGGCATATTTGTATGAGTCCTGCCTTTGATGCCTTCATTTCCAATGGTGTTAATCTAGCTCACGGTCGTATCATGTGAGAATTCGTTTGGAGGTTGGGCATATGGCTATCTTGTGAATGTTGGAATCAAAATTGACATTCTGTTGGAGATACCATCCCATATTTATTGAAGATATCAGACATGATTCTTTGCATTGAGTCTTCACCAATTGGACACTTGGAAATTTTCTTGACGGTGGAGCTACTAAGTTGCTACGTTCTGTTATGGCACACTTATTTGAGCAATCCATTTGATATTTGTTGGCATTAACCTATAAAATTTGAATATATTTGGATGCTTGGTCTCTTGAATAGAGTTGAATTTCCATTCATGATCGATCCTTTTGACACTCGAGTAATCACATAATCAGATTCTTGTAACATGCTCTTCAACTTTCTCAACACTGAGTGTTTGGCATGACACCATGACAAACTGAGCGATGACTATGAGCTCTCACACTTTTGGATAATAATTGGCCCTCACGAGCTCTCCATCTGGCATTCTATATATTCACTGTCTCAACACTTGGGAATTTGTCAAATCAGTTATGGATTTACTCTTTGTACAAACGTAAATATCCCACATGAGCAAGGGAAAATAAATATAATACTTTAAATAACTAACTTCTTTCACAGATCCTAAACGTGTGGTGTTAGATAGACTATCCATGGGTTCTCTTCCCGGAGCAGTATGATTTGGTGCTTGAGGAACATGTGTTGTATGCATGGTTTGGGTATATGGTGGATTGTGTGAGTTAAAGTAGGGGTAGTGAACAATAAGGATGGCTTCAAAAGCCACCACCTTTTTTTCATTGGGCCAAACTTTACCAAAGGTCACCTTTTTTTCATTGGGCCAAACTTTACCACCTTTTTTTCATTGGGCCAAACTTTACCAAAGGTCACTTTTTTTTCATTGGGCCAAACTTTACCAAAGGTAAAAAGACAAAATAGGTAAGACAAAACCCAAAGGTCACCTTTTTTTCATTTGGCCAAACTTTACCAAAGGTAAAAAGACAAAACAGGTAAGACAAAACCCATATAAAGGTTTTTAAAACCTTTTTTTCCTTTGGCCAAACTTTACCAAAGGTAAAAAGACAAAACAGGTAAGACAAAACCCATATAAAGGCTTTTAAAACCTTTTTTTCATTTGGCCAAACTTTACCAAAAGTAAAAAGACAAAACAGGTAAGACAAAACCTATATAAAGGTTTTTAAAACCTTTATAAGGATGGTTTCAAAAGCCACCTTTTTTTATTTGGCCAAACTTGACCAAAGGTATAAAGAAAAAACACGTAAGACAAAACCCATATAAAGGTTTTAAAAACCTTTATAGGATTAGACAATAAGGATGGTTTTGAAAGCCACCTCTTTTTTATTTGTCCAAACTTTACCAAAGGTATAAAGTCAAAACACTTAGACAAAACCCATATAAAGGTTTTATTTTTTAAATAAGGAAACCTTTATAAGATTAGACTTTTGGATGAACTTAATGTTTTAAACCAAAGCCGTAAAATAAATAAACATAAAAATTTATTTTAAAATTTTATAAAAATAATTTTAAATTTTTTCATTTGGCCTATCTTTACCAAAGGTAAAAAGACAAAAGAGGTAAGACAAAACCCATATAAAGGTTTTTAAAACCTTTTTTTTCATTTGGCCAAACTTTACCAAAGGTAAAAAGACAAAATAGGTAAGACAAAACCCATATAAAGGTTTTTAAAACCTTTATAAGGATGGTTTCAAAAGCCACCTTTTTTTGTTTGGCCAAACTTGACCAAAGGTATAAAGACAAAACACGTAAGACAAAACCCATATAAAGGTTTTAAAAACCTTTATAGGATTAGACAATAAGGATGGTTTTGAAAGCCACCTCTTTTTTATTTGTCCAAACTTTACCAAAGGTATAAATTCAAAACACTTAGACAAAACCCATATAAAGGTTTTATTTTTTAAATAAGGAAACCTTTATAAGATTAGACTTTTGGATGAACTTAATGTTTTAAACCAAAGCCGTAAAATAAATTAACATAAAAATTTATTTTAAAATCTTATAAAAATAATTTTAAAATAATATACTTTATATTTATTTATATGTTTGTTAAAATATGTGGATTTAGGTGATAAACAAGGAGCAATTTATTTTTATGTATGAATAAAGACCACTTCGACAATGAAATACCATGCCACTTTAAAATATAGTCAAAGGAGAACATTTTGTAAGGTAAACTAGCTTAAAGATTTGAGATGACAAGAAAAATAGCAATCTTTGATGCAAAACAAGATGGGTTAGAGAAGCTGGCATAAGATTAGCAAAGGTTAAGGTATTTTAGGATAATCATAAGAATCATCGAGTTAAGGACTTGACATAAGGAGAACTGACTAGGCTCACTGGAACGCTCATGGTTTTGGCAAAAAATGCTAGTAGACTTTCCGACAACAAAAATCCAGGCCTCTCTTTGCATACGCGCTTCCAGAATCTAGAAATTTTTATGGGGTGGATTCTGGTACTGTTGTTCGAGATTTCTACCCTATAGTGAGGAGATGGACACTACCAACTGGGCGGGGTTGATAGGTAAACACATTGATTATATTGCATTAGGTTATTGCAAAAGAAAGAGATCGGGATTGAGAGAAATACCTCTTTTCAACGGCTAGTCCTAGATTTCGCTTGGTCTCTCACTTGATCTCCTATTTGCTCTTTTGCTTGAAGAACCTGCAATACAAAAGATACCTTCCTCAGCGTATCTTGACCATATAACATATGATGAAATTATAAAACAATTTAACATCAACTATAATAAAGAATTAAGCCAAATAGACATACAATCCAATAGATATCTTATTTGGGATAGGAAGGGTGTTTCGACCTTTTATTGTCAAAGAAACATGAAATCAGTACAATATACCTGACGTGTAGAGATGTTTCTACAACTAGATCCTGAGCTCCTGCTCTTCACTCTGACTTGGAACTTTCCTCCAACGTAACAATACTTCAAGCCTTCTCTCAATATTTTATGACTATTACTAGTCTCTATCTTCTAAGCATTATGAGTCTTATGTCTAACCCCTCTCATGGATCCTCCTTGTATTCATGGGACAAGGTAGGTAGTTTAGATCGAGAGGTGGTTGGATTGGAAGGTTGGGGAAGTTGCAGAACCAACTTCAACTAATCCCAATTCGTCAAATTAATATATTTTTGATTTCATCTTAAGATGTATGTGGGTTTCATACCACAAGAGTAGCGTACAGGAAGCAACTTTTGGGCTTTACAACAAGCGTTTACAACTTTTTGGGAGATGTACACTGGTTGTCCTTGAGAAGAGTAGGGTATTTTATCAAGGTGTATGCTGGTCTTCTATGCAGAGAGGGGCGTACAGGTGGCAAAATCAGGGGAAAATGCAATCTTTGTAGGTGAGGAGTGTACTTCTGGCAGCAAGTCATCCAAGGCAATCTAGCTCTTCAATCCTTTGTGTCCTTTTGTGTGATTTACAAGGCAAGGTGATCACGGGATGGAGAAGTGCATATTTGACCTATAATAGATGCCCCCTAATGTGTGAGGTTAGAGGGAAACGATGGCCGAAATACATTATAATTCCAAGTAAGAGGAGGAGCAAGAAACCGTAGAACCAAGTCAAAAAAACACTTGAAACAATGATCAAGGTCAGCGAGCAATTACAATCTTGACATCATATAGATGTGTAACATGATCTCCGATACATAACTAGGAGATGTATATATAGATCATGGCCACTGAAATACAAGCATGGATCCATGTCAAAAGAGAGATCATAGCAATAACAACAAGCTGGATCTATGTCTCATGAAAAGCTAAAATGAGTGAGGCTCAGTCTTGCATAGCTTGGGTGATAACATAAATATGGTGATGCTATCAGAGTCCCAAGGTCTTCATCCAAACAACCCATGGTACAAACCATATCCATGCGAATAAATGAGCCGAAGTCGAACATGGGGGGTATCGTTTGATTATCGGTCATTGATGTATACCGTTAACAAACGCGAAGACTTCCATTGATAATGATAATGGGGTCCAAGGTACCTAGTATAATCCAACAAGTGTGAATAAGAGGACTTGAAGTCGAACACTTGAGGAACTTGTCGAATAAGAGACATTGATGTATTCCCTATTCAACAGTGAGAAAAACTGCCACTAATGACTCCAATCCCCAATGTACTAACCAAAACTCTAAACTTCGTTCCCAGAGCATAATGAGCTAAAGTCGATGGGAAGAAGTCTGTTGGAAGGGAGGCATTAATGCATCCTCCATCATCCAACAGGAGGAACACTCATAGGTATGAGCTGATGTGGAGTAGGACGAGTAACAAGATGAAACAAACTGACACCAGGATGGCCGACACATGAAGTCAAGGTAAACTGCAGAATGGCCGACATAGGCTATATCCTTGAACAATGAGCACGACACAAAGTGAATTAGGCAGTTTTCAACATGAGGGGAAAATAAGTCTGCAATGTAGGAGACATCACAGACCCTCCATATGCTTGGAAGAATAACCAATCGGGGGGGTAAAAACTCAGAGATCAGGTTCACCCTAAGGCCAAAAACTAAAACCCAACTGACATGAAAGACTCAAGTAGGTGCTTTGTTCAAGGACATGACTGACATAACTGCCTTTGAAACTGAAAGAGATGCGATACACCCTTCTTATCCGTTATTCTTTTTAATAAAAGAATATCCTTCTTGTTGTTTTAATGAGTCCAAGAAGAAAAGAAAACTCAATAAGTACAACCATGTAAAGAGTTTAATGAGCCCATGGGAGGAAGACTCAGGACCTTCTTCATTATTTAAAGAGTTTGAAGAAGAGATAGAAGAATACTCTATAACACTGATCTCTAGATTTTAATATCGAGCTGAGATCTGTTCTTGCTCGCCGGTGTTTTCAATTTTAAGGAGTCTGAAAAACTTAAACAATAACTCCATACACCTACTCGTGGATTTTAATATCGAGCCCAAGTAGGTTAATGTTGGCCTAGTGTTTTCATGTTTAGAGAGCCTGAAAACCCTAAAGAGAGGCTCCAACAGTCATTTTTCGTACAATTAGTCCCCTCCCCTGAAAAAGTATAAAACAACAAGAGGAGAACTCTTCCAGCCACGCATGACTAGAGTATTCCTTTTTCATACTTAATCCGCAAAGGTCCAGAAAAGGGTTAAACTTATACCTAAGCAAATGGACCTTCAATTCCTTTAACGAGCTTGAAGAGGCCAAGTTTGCTCGGAAATCTTGTTTAGTTTTTCAATAGTCAAAACAAGATCTTAAAACGACTTCAAAGATAGCTACTAGGATCATATGTTCATGAGCTGCCAAAAATATAATCTCAATAATCGAGTTAGTAAGTGATGAAAATTTTTCTCTATGACATAATAAATGATCAATACAATGTCAATACTGCTCTGTCAATAAAGAAACTAAGTCATACCGGTTCAATGCTTTGAGAATCTAGTGAAAATTTGAAATATCTAGGGTAGAAGTACTTCACCAAACTTGTAGGTATTAGTGATTAAATAGGACCCTTTAAGAGCAATCTAAAACTATATACTTTTGCAAAAAGTGGGTAAAGATTAAAGTCACTTTTATATAACTAGTTTCAAATTAGAAATTCAAATATCACAATTGAAAAATCTAGGGCAAGAATTGGAGCAAACCCTTGATCTTCTTCCACTCACTACGATCAAACCGGAGCACCAATCCATCTTCCGCTTCCACCAAGTAAGTTCATTCCTCCCAAACTTGCATTTTCATGTCTTTTTTGTTAATTTTTATGGTTAAAAATCCTGTTTTGGAAATGCTCACAACGTGTTCTATGTGTACGCTACTATGCATGAAGAAAAGTAGCATTCTAAACGTGTCTGTCTAGTGTAAAGAGCAGCATACACCCCTGAAAGTGGTCAAAAAGTTGAAAGAAGGCTAAAAATTGACTGTTTCTTGGCAGGATGGTGTTGGTATGGAGAGAAAGAGAGCATGAGGACATGGATAGAGAAGCATTGCAAGATCCAACAACCCTTCATACGCTCAGAAGATGTGGATTACTGAAATTCTATAGAACAGTCAACACGCGGGCACAAATCCGCTTGCTTGAAAGACTTGTTCGATACTGGGATGCAAATGCCATGGTGTTTGATATCAAAGGTGAGATATTGGAGCTCACCATAGATGACATTTACTTTATCACGGGTCTCTCTCATAGAGGAGAGATGGTGAATCTAAAGGGGTCTTCACGCAGTGTGGGTGCTTTGTCAGTGCAAGAATATGTCAATGCTCATTGCCGACCAGGAAGTGAGAAATGTGGTAGTCAAGTTCTCATCTCAACTGTTACAAGCTTCCCTCTTCAAGTTATTCTGAGTGTTCTCAACCGAATGGGGGGAAGTACTTCTCAACATCTAGCCTCGAGGCATTATATGCACATAGGTGTTGAATGCTTGCAAGGGCATGTTTATGACTGGTGTTCGAGTCTTTTGGAGAACATGAAGCTTCAACTCTCGGGGTGTAAGACCGAGAGAATGAAGAAATTCGGGTATGGGAGCATACTTTGCACCTTCTTCTTTGAGAGGATTCCTGCTATTAGCTTGGGCATGGAAATTCCCCCTATCAACCCTCGTGAGCCAATGCTCATCCGTTGGGGTGAGATCTTCCTCCACTAGGGTGGTGGTGAGACAAACCTATGTTACCAAGAGGATGACTTCTAGGGTTGGTGGGAATGACAGGTTCCAGCTCTTGAGGAGTTTTCGTATGTTGGTATGGAATTCCGAGGTGATCCTAAGTTGATCCTTCCTCCAGGTATAGCCTGGGGAGAGATATGTATGTTTATGTTTTTGAAAAATTATTTAATTTTTTCAAATTTATGTATATATGATTTTTATGATGAGTTCGAAATATTGAAACAAGTGTCAAATGCAGATGTTGGACCAGTGCTCCCTGAGGGACACCCATATACTTTCGTAACACCAGTAGAAGTGGGTGCAGCTGATGCCACACTAGGGGCCATAGAGATGAAGATGAGTCAGTTAACTCATGACATTCCTACATACTGTATTGAGCGGATGCCTGTTGATATGCAGGAGGATGTAGTAGGTGTGTCCCCAGCCTAGATTAGGTTGCCGCGGAAAGTAGCTAGGCTGGTCATATGTTGCCGAGAGGAAGATGAGGTCCCACCTTCTCCATAGGAGAAGGATATTCTGTGTATATTTTTGAGGCCATCGAGCCCAATTTTGTAACTTATGACATGAATTTGTGACAGACTTGTGGTCCAAACTCATATTATTTTTTGATACAGTATCGGATATATATACAGTATCAGTTATCTACATGTGTGTTATTGTGTTTTATGCATGAAATACTATATGTGTGAATGATGCAAATGCCAATCTAAAATGTAGTTTGCAAATGAATCAGCTAATGCATTCAAGTTTCTTGGAATATGTTGCTATGTGATGTACTTAAATTGTCTCTCAAGTAACCTAACTCGCATGAACTGACGTAGCAAAGTAGGATCTCTAACTTGATAAACACCCCAGTAACTGAAAAGAAACTCAATATGAGTTGAGCCGTACCTCCAAACGTGAAGTGCCATGGAATAGAGCATCTCCGAGTAGCTCTATGACTGCACTATATTCAACCACATTGTTTGTTGTGGGACCTAGACAAGCCCCTCCCGAAGACACCAGTTGGCCAGTTGGTGAGTAAATAACCCAAGTAGCTGAGGCTAACTAACGGGTGTGGCAGCTAGTGCCATCAGCAAACCCTATGAAGTGTTAAGTTGACATATGAAACACCAAAAGTAAAAGATGCATAAGACTACAACAACTATAAATAAAATTAACTTTACAAAAATGTACAGCTAAAAATACATGAAAAAGCACCATAGCACTTCTTCAAGTAGGGTCAATTCCTGGGATCTCATAATGAGATTGGGAAAATATGTCACGAAAATCATTAAACATATTGGTGTACGGAATGATCTCATCAAGGTAACAGTCCGCTCCAATAAATATGTTTTTAGTGACCCCAGGTTGAGTGGAAATGTTGATCAAGATGGTTCTCGTTGTACTCTTCCTATTCCCTTCGTAAAAAATAGCTTGTGAAGTGGAAGGGACAGAGGACCAATCAACATTCTCACTGGGTCTCGAAAAGAAATCACCTCTCTCAATCAAGTCTAGAATGGGAAGTATATAGGACCTAGGGTGTAAATGTTCCCAAGGGTGTCTCAGGCCTATCATAGCTTCAAAAAATGTTTCGTCGGAAGGAAAAACCATGTTTAAACTATCAGGAGAGAGGGTAGAGTCCGTTGACCGTGCATGAGCAGGGTCCATATCCGACTTAGCAGAGACCAACGGAGTCATGATATGTTCTGTTGCAGGTTGTTGTGAATCCACATGGGTTATCTCTGCAACATATATAGGCACAGTTGGTTCTGATTTAGTGGGGAGACTCCGTGGATCTATCGTTGAATAGACCGTGGAAGTCTCGGAAGATGAACATTCTTCAGAACCAACAAACAAGGCAGGAGGAGGTAGGTCAAAAGTGCTTATTAAGGACCCATAGAGGCATGCTCCTAAGCTCTTAGTGATTGGGCTGGACTGATCAATCAATGGAATGGATGAATCCGATGAATTCTGGTTGTTCTTTCAGGTAAACGAGAGTTCATCGACTGTAACGATCTTTCCTTCGTGGGGGAACATTATGACTCGGAAGACAGTCGATGGCACTGCCTGCATGGCATATGTCCAGCTCCTACCCAATAACAAGTTGTAATCGAGTGTAGCATCCAGAACTTCAACCTCTACTGATACTAGCTTTCCCGCAAGTTCAACAGCAAACGATGGTAAGACTCCGTGTGGATGGAAAGATCTTCCATCGAAGGAGGTGAGTATCATGTTTGAGGGAGCTAACTCAGGTTTGCCCAAATCTTTCCAGCAAGATATAGACATTACACACGTTGATGCGTCCTAATCTACAACAGATCGTCGAATGGTCTTAGAACCATGGACGACCTCTATCTTGAGAGCAACATGATACGACAACCGGTACTTGATATCTGTCATATCAAAGTGCCAAAGCATGGCGGATGAATCAACACTCCCATTCGCTGCGAGGAGTGCACTACGTTGCAATGGGAAACTTTGCAGTACCTCCAAGGTAGACATAGCACAAGGGGTTTGGGCTAAGTCCTCCACAACATTGTAGTTGGGAGCAGCCCGCGTGTTAGGGTTGTGCACAACTCATTTGAAAAAACCTTCGGTACCTTCGACAACGTCTCCACAAGTATGAGAAGAGGAGTAGAGGATTCAGGAGCATCTTTCTGCTGCGGATCCAGGGTATAGTTCCTTGCTCTGGTTTCTAGTAGAGCATCTGAGTTAACCATGTTAACGAATGACTAATTAGCAGGGGTGGCACGAGTGGTGCTCCCAGCACTAAAGCTGCCAGAAGCTGAACTCTGTCCATGAGGAAAAGGATCTTTCAAGACAGCCAGTTTCTTCTCACAGATCAGCTTCTGGGATTCTTCCATTAGAGGGCATTGGTGGGTAAGGTGGTCCTCTTGACACAGTTTGCAAGGGAACCTAGCCTTCCTTTTCTCTTTTTTTCCCTCCTCGACATTTTGCTTGTTGTTGGGATTTTGCTGGTTTCCCTCCCCTTTCTTGCCCTTTCTTTTGGGCTGCCGAGAGCCCTTTTGGTTTGTCTGCACCTGCTGTACAGATTTTGTAGTAGAAGGGGAGGATGCAACAGAAGTTGCTTCTGCAGTAGATTGTTTGACTGAAAAGGCGTGAACCTGCTTTGTTATGGCGTCAAATGCTGCAAAGTCGACTAAACCCACAATGCCATCAGCATGTGGTCCAGGTTTAGGCTTACCTAGGTTTATATTAGACCTTGGCGCATCAAAAATAATTTCGTACAATAACCCAGACTAAGCATAAACTAAGTCGAGTTGCTTAGTTCTCAAAATGGGCCCCTCCTCGGAAGACACCCCTGAAGTGGCAACTTCCTTGGAAACATAAGGAAGAAAAGGCTTAAGGTACCATTCTAACAAGAATGTTGGGGGGATGTCGGCCTTGATGAGTCTCTTTCGCCTTCGCCACTCCTGAATGTGATCAGACAAATGAGTGGCCTTGATTTTCCAAAAGGTCGACAAAAGGTCTGTACCGGCATCATACCGGACAGGAAGTTGAAAGTGGTTCAAAAATACAATGGAAAGTTCCCGAAAGGTGCCATAGGAAGCAGCGGGCAATTCGATATACCACTTGCAACACTAGTTAAGGTTCTTTGAAAGAGCCTCAACCTTATGGAATCGTCATTCAGTGAGTTGGAGGAACACCAGAGGTGACAAGTTGTGACATGGTCACCAGGGCCCCCACCAGCCTTGCCTTCAAACTTCGGAATGTCTGAGGGAAACTTGGTGGGGATGGGTGACCATGAAGCATCATGACGCACGGGGTCATTCGTAAGCTTTGAAAGATCTGGCAAGTTTAAAGTTTCTAGAAAAGGTAAAAGTGGCTGAGCCGATGGCATCTGGTAAACATGAACCTAGTATTGGGGACCACCCATGGCCTAGTTCGTGTACTATTGGTTGGGGTTGCCCCCAACCACCTGTTGTGAAATGAAATGATTGAAATTGTTCCATCCAAAGGTAAGTGGATTAAATCCTTGGGCAGTAGTCCATTGTGACTGGGGGTTAACCCCACCGAACTGCAGGTTAATGATATTACCCCCCTCCTCCAGCAAACAGAGAGAAGGGGATACTCCCTACAAGCATATTCGATGAATTAATGTTATAACCTGCATAGGGGTTGAAACCCGGCATGGTAGTAGTGGATGGTTCCGTCATCGTACCCATGGCGGGCATGGATGTAGAAGGGATGGATCCGACCACGAATGAAGAAGCAATGTTCTGAGTTACACCTTGTAACGATTGAGTGGCAGAAGACTGAGTGAAAATCACTGCGGGTACCCCCGATAGAGGTACATTGTTGGGTCCAAAAGTGGGTGTGGGGCAGAGGTAGATGTCGAGGCCAATGAGCTCGGCATGCCTAAAGTGCCAACATTGAAACTAAAGGATGGGGTTGAGGCTGAAGCATTCTGCGATGAACTCGATTGGGCAGTGTTTGAGAAAGAAGGATTTAGAATCCTTGCATCCATAGAAGTTGTGGGAGTTTGTGGAACTCCCTGCTCGTATCCTAGGTTAACCATGGTATAACCTGGTGTAAAAGGGTAAGCACTAAACTCAAGCTTTTGGAAACCAACATGCAATAGAAGTGGATCGTTGGGTCCTGTAAGAGGAGGGTTAAAAGGAGTGTTAAACTCTGTAGCAGTTAGATCCTCAACCTCGATAGTATCCAAGACTTGTCGATCCAATGTTCTAGGTTGTGGTTCTCCAAGAACCTTCGTTTCACCTGTAAGTTCAAAAGAACCACGGGAATCAGTTCTCCTATGTTGCGATGGCGGTGGAGGCTCCACTATAAGTGGGGGAAGGTTTTGCAACCTTTGAGACCGAAGAAGATCTTGGTCCTCCACAACTGTAACAAAATAAAACTAAGTGAAAACCTAGTGGCCACTACAACTAAGGAGCAAACAACATACCACTAAAAACTTCCTAAGTAATCAAACCAATCAAACAGATGGAAAATGCTCTCGAAAGAAACTCTGGGATGATTAGGGCCCAGAACAGACTAATAGAGTACCGATGGTCAGTTACGTGGCGTCCTCCAGAGGTCCACTGGTTGCAAGCGCTTGAATCACCAAACCGCTTTCCTGGGATTAATGCCAGAGGGTTATCTTCCACGTTTGTCTGAGGTGAAGTGGGAATAACTGCCCACTCTACCTATGTAGAATCCTAAAGGTCTAATACTAAGGTTACCATCAATACGAAATAACCTGGGGGGGCAGTCGTCAGCCTAGTCGAAACGCATGGGTAGGGTAACAAATCCCGAAGTCCAAAAGGACCCCCGTATGCGAGTCAACTTTGGTTTATGGTCAAAAGGAAAGTGAGGGGGTATCCTCAGCAATTCCAGTCTCCCACGGCCTCGTGCTTAGCTCTGGTTTAAGTAGAGTTTCCCAGGACTATTTGATATAGATGGATTTACCTAAATGAAAGTCGTACTACGATTGTTGAGTAATGAAGCCAGTTCTGAGCAGTTTAAGGTGATTTAAGCTCGAAACTATAGCCTAATCTAGTTGATGTCGTGTATTCCTAAAAGGAAAACGTTGCTAATAAATTTTATTAATAATTCCTTTTAAGGGCTACTTGGTACTCAAGGGTTGTAGTGCGGTGTGTGGAATGGTTTGTTATGAAATTAAAGTGCAAATGCTTTCAAATTCACAAAAAAAATTCTCTTTTCGTTTATACTTCTTTAAAAAACTTGAAACCTAAGCAATCCTAAAACAAAATCTTTTTGTATTTTCCTTCTTTAATATTTCAAAGCAAACTATGCTACCTCGAAATAATGCAAGATCTTACTACTAAGCAAATTGAACATTTTTTTCTCCTTTTTGATAAATATAAAAGAAAGAGAACTTTGTACAAAAGCAAGAAAGATCTAAATATCAAGTGTGTGTAAGACAAACATCTAAATGGCTCAAGAAAAACTTGAGGCTTGGAAACAAAGTGAAAAGAAATAGGGAAAAGATACACTTATGACAGAAAGGCATACCTAAACAGGTTGCTCCTAGGTATCAAAACCCTAAGAAAAATACTAAGCCAAGCAAAAAGTAAGCAAGTGAACCAAGAATGACTTTAACAATGCACGGACTCGACAGAAAGACAACTAAGAGGATTCAAC
Source organism: Larix kaempferi (assembly GCA_027924585.1). NCBI lineage: Eukaryota > Viridiplantae > Streptophyta > Pinopsida > Pinales > Pinaceae > Larix > Larix kaempferi. Next base: position 2,929,169 of record BSBM01000870.1, read on the forward strand.
TTACTTGAACTGAACTGACAAGATAATCAACAAGCATCTGAACCAAGCAACCTTTCGAAAGCAATCCTAAGGACTCAATCTTGACAGTCAAACCCTAATAGAAAGGATAAGGCAAAGAGAAAGTGTGCTCTACATTGCAACAAACAACAAACATTCAAAATGCAGGTCTGTATGACTGCAACAACAACTAGGGTGAAGATATGCAGCTATGTCCGAAAGAGAATAGTGCACGAACTTCAAAAAGGGCTAGTAAGTGGCAAAGACACTTCATCAAAGACTCAAGCAAGCAAAAACAAGCTAAAAGAGATTGCAGAGGCCAATAAGACTCAACAGAGACATAGGAGGTCTCAGGGGTTAGTGTAGACAACAGAGCAACATGATGGAACATAAACCAAAGCTTGGAAATCAAACCCTAACAACAAACTAGACACTACAGGGGAATACCCTACTGTGTAGTGTAGCAACCATCGTACACCAGGAGAGGTACGCTACTGTGCAGTGCAAGGAGGGGCGTTTGTTAGGTAAAAAATGCTTCTGTAAGTAGGAAGGACCAGCATACATGCCTCAATAGGGTACAAATAGGCTTTGCAAACAGACAACTTAAATGAATCAAGCACAAAGGATAGGTAACACAGACCTACAAGGCCTCTCAGACAATAAAAAAGACTGAAAAATGGGCTAGAAGGAAAACAAAACTAAGTCTCTTAGAGCAGTGAAACACACGGTTACTCCCCAGCGGAGTCGCTAGTCTGTTGTTCGGGATTTCTACCCTATAGTGAGGAGATGGACACTACCAACTGGGAAGGGTTGACAGGTAAACACATTGATTATATTACATTAGGTTATTGCAAAAGAAGGAGATCGGTATTGAGAGAAATATCTCTTTTCGACGGTTGGTCCTAGCTTTCGCTTGGTCTCTCACTTGATCTCCTATTTGCTCTTCTGCTTGACGAACCTACAATACAAAAGATACCTTCCTCATCGTATCTTGACCATATAACATATGATGAAATTATAAAACAATTTAACATCAACTATAATCAAGAATTAAGCCAAATAGACATACAATCCAATAGATATCTTATTTGGGATAGGAAGGGTGTTTTGACCTTTTTATTGTCAAAGAAACATGAAATCAGTACAATATACCTGATGTGTAGAGATGTTTCTGCAATCGGATCTTGGGATCCTGCTCTTCACTCTGACTTGGAACTTTCCTCCAGTGTAACAATACTCCAAGTCTTCTCTCAAGATTTTATGACTATTATGAGTCTCTATCTTCTGAGCATTATGAGTCTTATGTCTAACCCCTCTCATGGATCCTCCTTGTATTTATGGGACAAGGTAGGCAGTTTAGATCGAGAGGTGGTTGGATTGGGAGGTTGGGGAAGTTGCAGAATCAACTTCAACTAATCCGAATTCGTCAAATTAATATATTTTTGATTTCATCTTAAGATGTACAAGATGTACGCGGGTTTCATACCATACGAGTAGCGTACAGGAAGCAACTTTTGGGCTTTACAACAAGCATTTGCAACTTTTTGGGAGATGTACACTAGTTGTCCTTGAGAAGAGTAGGGTATTTTCGCAAGGTGTACACTGGTCTTCTATGCAGAGAGGGGCGTACATGTGGCAAAATCAGGGGAAAATGCAATCTTTGCAGGTGAGGAGTGTACTTCTGGCAGCAAGTCATCCAAGGCAATCTAGCTCTTCAATCCTTTGTGTCCTTTTGTGTGATTTACAAGGCAAGGTGATCACAGAACAGAGAAGTGCATATTTGACCTATAACAGTTACCAACAACTGACATTCCAAGGTAGATATATAACAAAGGGTTTCCTTTTTCAATAGAAAATAGAACCCAAGAGAGAGAACAAAATTGAATATTGCGAGGAAGGGCACAGTAGCGAAAGGATGGAGGACTCATAATGACAAAACGTGTTCATAGATAAGAGGATGAAGAGAATTTTGATCTTGTCTACATAGAACAAATATTATCTCTCAGCAAAACCATTATGTAAAACTCCTGCCATTTAATAAGAATACATGAAATCTCTAATTGAGAGTATGTAGGTCAAATGTGTAGTAACTGCTAAGCATAAGCATAAACAATTAATTATTGGTTTTCCCATTTGGGTTTTTAGGGAAATTGTGCAACTATTGCATTTATAATTGTAGTGTGGTTGTCTAATTGTTGTGTGCTTACCTCAGTCGGTGAATTTTTTGTGTGTATACCATTCAATACAAAAGAAAATTGCGGTTAAATCCTTTAATTGAGTTGCTGATGTCTATCCATGTCCCAATTTCCAGCTTGTTTGAGTGTTGGAATGGTTTGTTGTGCAGTCTCATTCACTTTCATTTTCTCCCACCTGTTAATTTGTAGAGGCATTATTTTCCCACCTTTGATCACCAAATCAATACACAACACTAAAAGTTGGTTCATTGCAATGTTGGTTTGGATCACAACACCAACATCCACCTAAATGATCATTGGTCTATATACAATATGGAAGTAGAAATAATTATCTTGTTACAAACATGCCCTAACCAACCACAGTAACTTCTTTAATATGTAGAAATAAAAGGGAGGGCCTTTCCAAAGGTGTGTGTACTCAACAATTACAATTCAACAACAATAACATGCAACCATGAACAGTACAATATACACACAAAAATGACAATAGAAAACCAAATAATTAACATTGATCATTTTGATCCAAAATTGATCTGAAATATCCCTTCGTCCAAACTTTGAAAAAGGATAATTCTTGGCAAAGTTTGAAATCTATGGTCAATGGAAATCGCATTGAAGAAGAAAGTCCAAATGTCTCATTTTAACCACAACAAGATGAAACAAACCACTTGTTGACTGACATGCAAAGGTATCTCTATAAGAAATGGATGCCTTGCTCAATAGAAAACATACCCAAGAGATGGAAAACAAAGAAGCTTGGGGGAAGGGAATGTTAAAATTTGAGCATTAATTCACAATACTCTTGGATCTTTACTGAGAGAATAACATATACAATATATCAATGCATAACAATCACAATAAGTATCACAAGCATCACAAGAATCAAAAGCATGAGAGACAAGAGAGACAGAGTTTCTGTGGGGAAAACCCTAAGGTGAAAAACCCCACAACTCCTCAAAGATAGAGAGAGCAATGGCTCAACCAAAGTACAACCAAAATACACTGAGATAGTCTCATAGTAGCAGATGATCCTCCTCCTCACTAGTGCGCCACTTTTTGAGTGAGAGAAGTATGAGTTTTCGAGTGATCAAAATAGAGATCTCCCGATCTCTATTTATACTAACCTGTTTGCCCAATTACACTATGGGGCCGACTTGTCTAGCTAGGTACATCCACAATATAATATATATTTCAGGGCCGACCCCACACATGGTGGTCTAATAACCCGTCGCCAAGTACACACACTTGCAACATTTGTCAATACACATGACAACACTTCCTTATAGAGGAATACCACATCTCTTATAAGGGTAGAATAAATATATATGAAATACATAGACGAAATACATTCCGAAGTTACATATACATCAACACTCCCTCTTAACTAGGAAGGTATTTCTCAACATAGTTCTGCTAGACAAGTCTTCTTCTCGGGATCATCGGCATCGATGCATTGTCATCATCATCATCACTGCTGCTGCTATCTCAACCAATCTCTGACTCTACTCGTCATAGGAAGTTCTATAGAGTAGTCCTTTTTCATACTGGATGTAGGCCCACCACCTATAGGTCTTCATCATCTGTGCAAATGGTCTGATAGAGGTGGCCTCTTAGGACTAATTTTCTGTGCGGATGCAATACCGGAAAGAGTATCCTAGGAACATTTATGTGCCTAAGCACGACCGACAAGATCTCCCATGACTGATTACATGCATCTCCTCCACAATACCTTTAAAGAGCATCCCAGGAACATTTATGTGCTGCAACATGACCGACAAGATCTCTAAAGAGCATCCCAGGACTTATTACGAGCATACAACTCAACCTCTTGGATCTCCAGGACTGATTACATGTGGATAGACAAAACCTTTAAAGAGCATCCCAGGAACATTTATGTGCCATAACATGACCAGCAACATCTCTAAAGAGCATCCCAGGACTAATTACGAGCACACAGCTCAACCTCTCGGATCTCCAAGACTGATTACATGTCTCCGTAGTAATACCTCATCCTAGGACTGATTACGAGCACACAACTCAACCTATCGGATATTTGAAGACTGATTACATACTACATAGCAATACCGGAAAGAGTACCCCAGGAACATTTATGTGTCGCAGCACGACCGGCAAGATCTCCCAGGATTGATTACATGCTATTTGCACAACCTGCCACATATCATCTCTGACCTCCAAGTATCAACCTGATACTCATGATCCAACGGATCATCATCGCATGAGGCATCATCCTGATGCCCATGATCATATTGATCATCATCACTTGTACCATCCTGGTACATATCATCTGGAGCAACATCCTGAAGCTCATCATCATGATCGACCTAATCGTACAATGCATCCACCTGATGCACACCAAGTATCTACCTGATACACATCATCATACATGATCCACCTGATCATACAGTGTATCCACCTGATACAAATACAAATACATGATACATATCAACATACATGATGTACCTGATCATACAATGTATCCACCTGATACATATACAGATACATGGTCCAAGCATCCAACATGATGCATATACAAATACATACAAATGATCCATCCGATCATATCCAGCATCAACACAATGCGTACATACATACAAATATAAATGATCCAACTGATCATATCCAGCATCAACACGATGTGTACATACATACAAATATAAATGATCCAACTGATCATATCCAACATCCAACATGATGCATATACAGAGCAGTAACTGGAGCATCGTCCTGATGCTGATCATCCAACACTTACATCCATAGCCATGTGAAGGATCCTCCTTCCAACATGCTTGGAATGGCTTCATCAAATGTGACCATCACTTCTTCCTCGAAGTGTCGTCGATCTGAAGAACACCAAGCCTCTCCTTGAAGTACTCGAACTTCACCCTGGCTAGTGGCTTCGTCAGCACATCTACAATCTGCTCGTCCGTCGCAACGTATAGGAGCTTCACAGCTCCTCTCTGCACCATATCCCTGATATAGTGATATTTGATCTCTATGTGTTTCGACCTGTCATGAAACACTGGGTTCTCAGACAGCTTCACACAACTCTGGTTATCGCAGAATATACCAGTAGCATCCAATGGGAGATCAAATAACTCAGACAGTAGCTTCCGTAGCCATACTGCCTCACAACTAGCTGAACAGGCTGCAACATACTCTGCCTCAGCTGTACTCAGTGCTACGCAGGACTACTTCCTGCTGAACCAAGAGATCACACCTGATCCCATATTGAAGCAGCACCCAGATGTGCTCTTCCTATCTGCAGCACTGCCAGCCCAATCATCTGACGATACATAGAAATATCAACCGGCTTAGATGAAGCATCACATAGAAGCTTCAGGTTTGATGCCATAGGTGTGGCCATGGCCTTGCAATCCATCATCCTGAATTTCTTCAGGATACCTACTGTGATCCCACCTGCATTCTGCCACACCTCCATACATAGGAAATAATGCATCATTCCCAAATCTTTCATATCGAACTCGACAGCAAGCTTCCTCTGCAATCAATCTGTCATCTCCTGTTACAAATAAGTCATCCACATAGAAGAGTAGAATCACAGGATTCCCTTCCTCAACCTTGTAGTAAAGGTTGGAATCCACTTTACTCTTGGTAAAGCCCAAACTAGATAGGAAACTGTCCATCCTACCATACCAAGTTCTGGGAGCTTGCTTCAAGCCATACAAGGCTTTCATAAATCTGCACACATATGACTCCCTATCATGTATTTTGAAACCGAGTGGCTGCTCCACATATACTTCCTCTTCAACTACACCATTCAAGAAAGCTGTCTTGAAATCCATCTGGCGTATCTTCTATTTCATCACTTTTATATTTCTCTATGCTGCCATCTGTAGCATGCTTGATCTGATAGATCCATGTGGAAGTCATAACAAACTTCCCTTCAGGTCTTGGGACTACATCCCAAACATCATTCTTCATGATCGACGGATCATGGCATTCTTCCCATATCCTGGGAACTTCAATATCTTCAATAGATATCTTTGTTGCTGGAACAAAGGTTGTAGTCCTTCTTTCGTAGGTGAAGATATACGGTCTTTCCTGCAAAACAAGTTAAATTGCATGATTAGAAACATCTCATAATTTTCAGAACAAATTCTTTGCACATAAATAAATATGTTACACAGTCATGCAATTATCTTAGCCAATGCTTCAATACAACATTTATCCATGTTCCATAACTTTCTAGATGCCTTCCAGTCTCTACCAGAACATTGTTAAGAGTTTGCACTACTCCCAACATGTCAGCAAAGAGGTTTCATTCTAGATAAGTAGCAATGGAATGTTGTATAGTGCCATAGGCCACTTACCCATCACATGCATATTAGTAGTATACTGTTCATTAATGTAATCAATCTAATATGCACAATACATATCCTAAGTCTAGGAACATAAGCATATGTATCATTGAACAATTTTATTTAAACAAACAAATATGTAAGAAGTGGTAATTAAAATACTTATCTTTGTTTGTTTGTTGGGTGGACTCCCTCTAAGCCTTTGCTTCCTTGCAGGAGCTGCTGAAGTAGCTTCTTCTACACCTTTCTGTTGTGGAATGTAGAAAGATGGTCAACTCCCTCTGAATATCTGCATCCTTGCAGGAGCTGCTGGAGTGTGCTCCCTCTTGATCTTTGCTTCCTGGATTACCTGTCCTTGAACTTATATTCATCCTTGGTACCTATGCATGCTTATTAGTATCATGATTGTGTTATCCTTGTGATCTCATACAAAATCATACATTCATTAGTATATTCTCAATACTTTCAAAACACAATAATCTCAAGCATGTATAGTCATGATTATTTCAAACAGAAATAATAAGCATTAGCATTCAAGGTTTATATAGGATTCTTATGGTTCGTCATATCGTAAGAAACATAACATGTTTAAACCTGTGATTACTCAAACCTATGACTCCTCTGGTTAGTCATATCATTAATTAAGGTAAGACACATAATATGCATATACCCATTCATGACTAATCATCATCAATCATGCCATGCATACTTATATAAGAGATCCTATGATATAAGAAAAACATACCTATTCACCATATTTGCTAGTTATGTCTAGCAATGTTTTCTTGTTCTCTTCAATGACCTACATAACTCATAAGTTAACCTTTTCAAAACCAAATCATACATACCTCCATGTGATCCATGACTATGGATGAATCTTTGTCTTCATGTCACCATAGTATGTTCAGGTTGACCCTTCAATTTGTACAATCCTCCCTCTTGCTCTCCAATCACCATTGCATCATCAATAGATTTATCCTTTGGCCACATTAGGACTTGCCATCTACAAATGCAACCCACATGCCTTTTGCATCCAATGCAGAGATGGAGAGAAGATTCTTTTTGAGCCCATGTACATAAAGAACTTCTTTCATCTTCAAGGATTTTCCAGAATCTAGATTGTAGGAGGCTTCACCACTTCCTTTGATAGGATATTGATAGTCATCCCCAAGTTTCACTTTATGGGGTGATTCATGTTCAGACAGACTTACAAAAGATTCTTTAAACCCAGTCATGTGTTTGGAAGCCCCACTGTCAATTAACCAATCATTACAACCATGGGAGATTGTACCTGTTAGAGCAGAGATTAGAACATACTCTTCTTCACGTGATGAGTCATCATTAATATCATCACTTTCTGCCCTAGCCTTCTTCTTTGGAGGTTCATCATCTTCGGCAGCATGAGCATGGTACCTTCCTTGGTTACCCTTCTTCTTCTTGCTGGAGTTGTTGTGGTTGTCCCTTTTGTTCTTGGGACATTCTGAAGCAAAGTGACCCTTCTCATTACAAGTGAAACACCTTAGATCTTTCTTGTCTTTGTGATAATGATGAGAAGATTTCTTCTTGTGATGGGATGGCTCCCTCTTGAACTTGCCCTTCTTAGTGTGAGCTGTGAGAGCTTGATCTTCATTGCCCATCTTCTCTTCTCTTGCCACAAGCCTTGCTTCTTCTTGAGAACATTCCTCCCACAATCTGCTGAAGGAGATTAATTTATTTCTGGCACAGATCCCCTGGATAAAAGAGTCCCATGACCTAGGTAGGCCATTCAAAGTGGTCATAACAATTTCACCATTCTCCACAATTTCATCTACAACTTCATGTTTTTCCTTGATCTGAGAGACCTTGGAGAAATAGGATTGAATGGTATAAACCTAAACTTGGAAAATGTGATTGTAGACTCAAAACAATCAGATCTGAAAGATTAGGTAAGTGTTATACTAACCAATAAAAATATGGATCAGATCTTACATTACAAATTCTAAATAAAACAAAATAGTGAAACCAGTTTATTTTATTCAAAAGATTAAAACCGTGTGATTGTCGTGTCAATGATATAGCTAATTAAAAAATTAACTTATAATGATGATAACTGTTATGTAGTTCCAGAAAATTAAACAATATGAATCAAGTAAAAAATTTGCTGATGCATAACCTGCATATAAATCATATGATGATAAATCAAACACGCATATTTATATGCTTTATATGATTTAAGAAATACAAAACATAGTTATTGTATGTATGAAAAACCAATATGCATCAAGGAAACTTGATATAGATAACAAAAGAAAGGAAAAGAGAAACTAACTGAAATTCTTTTAAAGATTTGCAACACATTACAATTCTCCAAGTACAGAGTGTCTCCAGCTCTTTCCTTCGATCGTTTTTCTCCCCCCTGCTCCCTCATGAGATCTAAGTCTCTTTAAATAATAATTAAAAAAATTACAAAGAACCAAATATTCAACAAAAGTAGGGATTACAAGCTATTGGTTTAATATTTGTAAAGGGCAAATTGCCACTTGGAAAATACATCCAAACATCATCAAAATATTGATAGTTTGCATGCTCAAGCTGTAATTGGGCCTTGCAAGTAAAAGCTTCGATCTCCCTCTTCTTAGACTTTGACCATTCTCGTAAGAAGAGATTAATATTCATTCCCGAATTCACAGATGATTCAACTAATTCCTTGATCTCTACTATCTGGATATGCTCAAGCTGCTCAATACGCTCCTTGGACTTCAGATACTTTTCTTCGACCTGTATGCTCATAAGTTTGGGTGGAAGATCACTCTCAATCTGATTCATGACAGGAAATTCCAACAAACCTAGCAGGATATCAGAGGAAAACCCTCTCTTTCTACATACTTGCTGGCCTTCTTCAATTGTAGATCCGACTATGTCACAAACATTTTCCCACGATTCTAAAGAAATCTTTATGCTTCTAAGTTTTATCGTATCCATAATAGGGAACGTTTCAGGTTTATCTTTGATGTATTTTTGCTAATCAATTACATCTTCAAAATCTCTAGTGGCATCATTTCTCCTTTGATTTTGATCACCAAGGATATATGAAAAATGCTCAAAGGAATTCAAGATATCCTAAATTTCATTCAGGCTCTAAAACAATTCAATCAAAGAGTTCCTGAAATCATCATTAATCCTCAAGGTGAATTCTTTAAATTTTTCTTTAGAAAATTTTGAAAAGTAAGAAACAACAGAAATGGACTATGAAGCTTCCAACTGTTATTCAAGGGATGTTAACTTCTCAGAATATTGTGCATTCCACCCTTGTGCTTCCAAAAGTTGTTGTTTAAGACCATCATTCTGAGAATGCAATTTCTGAATCTGATCTTCATAATTGTCTCTCAATCTCTGCAACTGAGATTGATGGTGTTCATCTAATTGAATCTATTTCTGCTTGAGGTCTTGTAATTCCTCTTCCTTCTTCTCAATTTCTCTATTGAGTGAAGCAACATAATCATAGTTAGCACCAACAAAGGCTCCCATAGCAGCAACTGTTTCTAAGGCTTCCAAATAATATGATTAGGCACAAAGCCCTGTACCAATGTCCCTTCTATTTCTCTTTTGGAACCTTTCTTCACAACAACATTTTCTGACTTACTCCAAAAATATTCTCCAAGGGAGACCAATACATCTTCTCCAAAATCTACTATTTCTTCAACAGGGGATGAAGACACTCTCGGAACTGTAACCAAAAATACAGGTTGGAAAGCAGTAGGGGTAGGAATAGGCATACTTATCTGAGTTATGGAAGTGGAAGGTAGTGCAGTAGTGGAGATTGAAGGTAAAGAAATGGGGACTGTATAAGAAGTGACAAGAACTGAAGATGCAGCGGAAACTTGCATTTCAATTGGATTGAGGGAAATCTCCATGGGAATAACAAGTTGATCAGATGATGGGGATGGAGGAAATGTAAGGTTTGATGATAGTATAGATGGAAAATTGGTGGGGATGGTAAGAATTGGACAAGAAGTGACAGTAGAAGTGGTGGATATTTTTGAAAAATGAATTTTAGGAAAATAATCATCAATCAATAAATTTTGAAGTGGATCAAAAGAAGTATGGGAAACTGAAGTAACCAATGTTAGGCTAGTAGGAATAGTAATTGGACATGACAAGTTGGTAAAATACAACTCATATTCCAAATCACTGTCTTCAATATGCAGCAATGGAGCTTTTGTCACTGACACTTCAGTTTTATGCTTCTTGTATGGAGGAGTTGAAGCAATAGTCTTGGTATCGATTGTAGAGCTCATTAATGCTAGGCTCTTATTCATTTCTTCAGCTGATTTGATGAGAGCATTCAGATTAACTAGGGTTTGAGGCTGTTGAGGATCCCCTGTAGCTCTGTGCTTGAGCTCACTGTCTTATCATCCTCCTCCTTTGTCTCTTGCATGCTTGATAAACCCAACTGTGTGTTGGCTTAGCATGATTGTTTGTGTGAAACCATGGCCATGAGTGAGCCTGTTTAGTTTCTCCTTAGTGGATACACAACCCAGCTCAGGGTTGGACTCTTATCTGAAAGAATATAGGCTGGACAGAGACCTATGGTTGGGTGGAACGTTTATCTCACATAGACAGTTGCTTGGACAACTTCATCTTAAAGATAAGTATTCACCATGGTTTAAATTATGTCCATTTTGTGTTCTGCAATGTTTTGATTTTAGTACTATTATTGATATGCTGAATGCATGATGCAATTGTGTGTGGATAATGTTTTCATTCCATTGTGTTTAATTGAGTATGAATCTGCACACATGAGTTTTATTTATTATGAATTTGTTTTTCACGAATGGGGTTGAGTTTTCCAAATAAGCCCAGAATGTTAGTCATGTTCCCTTCCTTGCATCGGATCGAAGGGAGGGGACATGACATACTGTGTTGGTAATAGGGTACTTGTTGGTCAAACAAATAAATATTATTATTATTTATTTATCACTAATTATTATTATTGTTATTGTTATTATTATTATTCCCTGCTAAGTCAGGGATTATAGCAATCGGTTGGTTGTTACTTTTGTATTAATAGCAAAAAAACACTATACTGTTTTTAAATGTTTTGAAATAATTTTATATTAAATTTAATATTTTGAAATTAAATTTTTTTTTTTAATATTTGATATTAAAATTTTTGTTTTATTATTAGCTGAAATTAATGAATTGACAATTTATCCCTGGTGGGATGTGAAATTGCCAGAAAAAAAAAAAAAAAAAAAAAAAAAAAAAAAAAAAAAAAAAAAAAAAAAAAAAAAAAAAAAAAAAAAAAAAAAAAAAAAAAAAATATAAATATATATATATATATATATATATTAAAATGCCACTTCGCTTTTGTACTACTATTGCATTAATTAATCAAAGTACAATGAGATATCTATTATCTAGGTGGGTATGAGTTACAAAGTAGTAGTGAACTTATTAAGTAATAATGGACGAAAGTGGAAGTATCAGTTGGAAAATATTAGAGTACTAGGGCACATCACACGCTTTGCCGGACGTGCCACCGATCCGGCGCTCACGTGTCGCTTAAGAAAGTTTAAACCCTACTCTCTAACTAAATCCTAACCCATCCTATCAACCTTCAGTACGACTTGATTTTTAAGCACGGTGTGACGTGACGCGACAAATAAATAAAAACAAACAATATGTCTACACATTTATATATATCATAAGCAAAACAATAGCGAAAATAAATGAAGGACTTTTAGGAAAACAATAGAGAAAATAAATAAAGGACATTTTAGCAAATGGCAATTTTATATTTTAATTTCATAAGTGAGTGGTTGGTAATGCCATCCATGGTGATGGAAGGCTCATGTAAGATGTTTATCATGTTTATTAGTACCATGGAAATTTACCAAATGTGGAATTGTTAAAAGTAAATAATAATTAAAAATTTCAAAATAAATGATAATAAATAATAAATACAAGTATTTATTATCACAATCTCATTTTTTATCATAACCACCTAGAACAAATTAACATTATTAATCTCACGAAATAAAAAAGTAATTATTTGATAGAACAAATTAACATTATTCCATAAAAGACAAAACAACCAAAATGCTCGGCTTTTCCGGTGATTTTGGGTTAAAAGCCTCTTAAAATTCTTGCTGGAAATTGCTATTTTTGCAATTTTGTAATTTCAGCAATTGGGATTGCTTGTTCTAGATTAATTGCTCAATTTTAAAACTACCCAGATCCCCGAAATTGCGATCTGAACATTCCAAATTGTGATTTTGGCAAGAATCCGGCGGCCAGTCGTAAGCGTTTTAGTTAGCCCTTATACAGCTCCTTCATCTTAAAAAAATAGAATATAAAATACTAAGCAATAATTAAATTATCAATCTTTTTATTTTAATTTACCATTAATATTTAAAATGTTATTATTTTTGTAATTTAAAAAAATATTAATGTTTATGAATATTAGATGTGTTTATAAACTTATAACTATAAAAATATAATCATTCATTTGTTAATATTGTTCAATTAAATCATTAATTCAAATTAATAAGTGGCGTTTTAGTTAGCCCTTATACAACTCCTTCATCTTAAAAAAATAGAATATAAAATATTAGGTAATAATTAAATAATCAATCCTTTTATTTTAATTTATTATTAATATTTAAAAATGTTATATGTGTTTAAAAACTTGTAACTATAAAAATATAATCATTCATTTGTTAATATTGTTCAACTAAATCATTAATTCAAATTAATAAGGTATAATTTTTTATATGTGTTTATAAACTTCTAACTATAAAAATATAATCATTTATATGTGTTTAGATTGTTAATATTGTTCAGCAAAATCATTAATTCAAATTAACGAGGTATAATTTTTTATATGTGTTTATAAACTTGTAACTATAAAAATATAATCATTCATTTGTTAATATTGTTTAACTAAATCATTAATTCAAATTAATAAGTTATAATTTTTTAAGAGTTTTGTTAAAATGTTGGGCTATCCATGTTATTAACTTCTTATTAAAATGGTTAAGTGTCTCCCTTACATAGGGCTTTTAATATTATGCACCATTTCATTTTCATAATTTTAAATGTCAATATCATATTCTTATCAACATGTTATTTCTTATTCAACTAATTTTTATCAAACTAAGTTGACTTTTTAAATATTTTCTGTTATCTAAAGTTATTTTTCAATGTTTTGGAAAAATAATTATTAATTTTAATAGGTCAATAAAACAAAAAAACATAGTCCCAAGGCAGGGACTAGCTGCTTTGCAGCTATTGTACTTGTTTAATTAATATTAGTAACGATAAAATTTTCATTTACTATAAAGCATAGTGGATCAACTAAATTATTATAGAGATTATTGAGTTAAGTAATTATTAATAGGATTAACTGAATCATTTATAAAAAGTTAAAAAGGAATATTAATTAATTAATTGGATACCCACCACTACCAACTTGAAAAGTCAAAGATAATAATATTAAATTATTATTTTATTCAAACAAATTTAATGTTTAAAATGGTGAATGGGACTAGTAATTAACCCATCGGCTCATGAAAATACCAAATGAACATATAAAGAATTATTAATGAATGTGTAGTCAACTCACTTAATTGAAATTAATTGGCATTAATGCCCCGCGCGAGAAAATAAGAACATAAAAAATATAATATTTTATTGTGATTGGGAATTCTAAACAAGAAGGGAAATAAATGTTTTGGGGTTTTGGGAGGGATTTGATGGGGGTGGTGGAGTAATCCCGAAGGCTTGAGGAGGAGGAATATAGTATTTAGGTGGGAACTTATGGGTTAGAAAGGGGTGGTTGGTTCTTTTAGGGAGTAACCTGTGAGGGAATGGAAATCTATTTTTTAAGTGAAGTCTTTCGAGGAGGGGGACAACTCGAGCCTGAGAAGAAATGAAATATTTTTGAAGAAACAACATAGGAGGTCTATTTCTCATTGTTTCAGGGAAACATTGATTGGTTGGAATAGTTGTACTCAATTTTTGGGATCGGGGGTCCAATAAACATATTTTCTTGGATCTAGGAAGCCAGAGAGAATTTCCTAGTTGGAAGGGTGGAAAACTTATTTTAGCGGGTTGAGTTTTCTGCTATCCTACAAGTATTTTACTTGTGTGTAATTTCAATTTTTACATTTAGGAAATGATATAAACTATATAAAATGTTGCTTATATGTGTTCATATTTAATTTCTACTTATTATAATTGTTATCTATATCATAAACAAGAGATTTTACTGTTATCTATACCAGAAACCATGGATTTTAGAAAACCACTGAAAACAAATAGAAAAGACTCAAAACATAATAACTTAGGAAAATTTCCGAACTGCTAGATTTCGATTAAATTAAACTAAGGACTTGGGGAGGTCCTTTGTGGGGTAAACACCATCACGTGTGACCAATACTTGCTTATTGACACCTCACCTTCTTTCTCATCTGGTGGATTTTCCCTTGAATTAAGTAGGACTTTTGGTTGCTTGATCATCTCACCCAACTTGTTTATAATTATTTTCGTATCTAACGGACTAGCAATCTCTCTCAACAACTTTCGTCATCTGTACCTCTTTTCTCATTCTATTTTCTGTATATATGTTATTTGCTTGTGTGCGATTGGGAACTTATTTCGTCCGAGTGGACTCGACTTTTGGCAGGCCTTCATTCTTTTCTTCTTTCATCGACTAGCCTCATTCTTTTGTTCAGAACACATGGTCAGTGACCCCCCCATTTTCGAATCGACCCTTATTATTCAACGGAGGTGGGTTCAACAACGATCTTCATTTAATTAAGAAATATTCTCACTGTCGTTCATTAACAAAACACTCCCACTATTTTTACTGCTTCTTCCAATATGATGAAGCAGGCTTAGCTAATGGCAGTCGTGGCTCGACTATGTGTCCGAATCTGTTTTCAATAAACAAATTATATATCAAGATCAATATAGAACACATGAATCCTTCGTGAAGGTCATTGTAGAATTTTCTTTCGACATCGTCAGCAGATGATCTCTCTTCTATAGCTTGTTTTTCACAGAAATATTTGCATATCTTCTTGAGCCACTCATATAAATTCATTCTCCCTCCATTGTAAATCTTATGTATTAGAAGTCTTTCATTTTGAGCATTCAATTTGGTCATGAACGATGTCCAAGAATTTATTTATTTCACGGGGCACATCCACTATGAACTTTTCATGGGACTCAGTGAAGATTTTTTCCCTTTCCTATGCAATTGTTAGCTTGTTCCCCCTGCATAATTATGGATGTAATTCACTATTTTCTTCTCCCACCACTATCGAATATTTCTTTCATTTAACATCTAAACGTGTTATTTCATCATGATTATGTACTACTGACTACGTAACCAATGTTATAGTCTTAGGAATTGTATAGGTTACTAGTAGTACATAATATATATATATATATATATATATATAATATCACATGAGCATATAACATATAAGAACAAAAGAGTAATTGGAACAACAACAAAAATCCTTTGTATTAATAGAGATAAAATATTGTACAATGTCTCTCAGATTCATGGCTTAAAAACCTATATATAATGTTTACAAGTATTTATTCAATAAGAAGTGACAGCTATTTCAGCTAACCGACCGACTGGGACGACCCGACCATGGTTGATCGTAGGACCTAGTCGTCCAATCGACTAGGCTACTCCAACATCTACCAAGCTATATTGGAAAGCACATTATGATAACATGATCATCATTTAAATAACATATGCAATCATATCCATTTACCTCAACGGATATTTATGAATTAGAGAGTATAAACATGCCATGTGATGCAAGTTATCAAAAGAATCAACATATCATGAAATGCCAAAAGTCATCATAAAATAATCATGTCCTAATATCATTATAATACCTAGATGTTAATGCATGTCAATCATAAGCTATCTTTCAACAAATAATCACATGCCATGTTGTCATGGAATATCATCATAAATAATCTCATGTAGTCAATGACATATCATGAAATTATCTAATATTATCAAATAAATCATTTCTTTCTATCACTTTGTCATTTCAAGGATATCACATCATTATATCATCGTCAACAAGGATCATAGGAATTATTGCAATTACTCAACATATCAACATACATGTAATGGAGTAATATGTATTCCTAATACATCTTCGAATTGAGATTCATGTCAATATATAACATATGCAGAACCAATAAAACATCACGAAAATTCATATCATTAGATAAATAGAAATGTTAGAGAATGGCCTAGCCATTTTCTCCCCATTTTGTCTTGTGTTTGTTTCTTCTATAGTTTAACAAATGGAACCATCCCAATGTGTGCGAGTCTAGATTATTATGGGTTTTCAATCCGATTTTACCTTAAATTCCATGAGATCATAAACACTTGAATTTCTAAGTTAAATAGTGCATTGACCTTAGTCATCTTTGTATGAATATTTATGTAGGACAAATTTTTTTTCTCTCTCTCTATGCATATATATATATATATATATAACTTCTTCAACTTATACTCCCTAATTGGTGGTTTTTGCGCACACAATCTTTTCATCCAAGTGATAGATAAATTTCAACTCTAGTCCTTCAACATTAATGAGGGATTTCTTCGATGTCTAACAATTATTTTGTGTTGTATTAAAATTTAAAGGAATGCAATGTGTGGTCAAACAATGCCTAATAAAAGCATCACCCTTAGATTTCCCTTGCATTTTTGGCAAAAAATATATACAATATATTGTTCAAGTGCTTGTCAAAATCTTTATTTCATGTAGCAGATGATACACAAGCAAGGTATTTTTTAAGGATTCTAATAATATACTTTTATGGTATTTTTGGTGTTTTTTTTGCAAAAATCATCATTTTTATGTCAAGAGTTCTCGTTCATAGTATAAAGTTCTCATTTCTTAGTATAAGTGGTTTGACTCAGTTATGTTTATTAAGTATCCTAGGGTTTTCCTGCAAGGTTGCTAGTTCTATTTTTGTAGATTCTCTATCCATCCATTAAACCCTCTTCTATGTTCTTTGATCAATATGGAATCTATAACACAATAATTTATTGTGTGAATTGGTGAGCGTTTGAAAGAACGAGGCCAAGTTTTCGGTGGCAGAGTATGATATTTGGTTAATAAAACAATTCTATGTTTCTGTTTAGATTGGAATAAAACACCATAGAATTTACTGTGAGATTCTTGGTCATGGATAGAGAGTTTTGGTTTCAAATCGT
The DNA here is from genome assembly GCA_027924585.1 of Larix kaempferi. NCBI lineage: Eukaryota > Viridiplantae > Streptophyta > Pinopsida > Pinales > Pinaceae > Larix > Larix kaempferi. The sequence goes on from BSBM01000870.1 coordinate 2,946,949, forward strand.
TGTTTGAAAATTCCCTATTACAAACTTTAGGAACCACAATCTAACAAGAAACTAAAATAATATTGAATACTTTATAGAGAATCTGGGATCACTTTCTTTGACTGTCAACACATAACAAACCAATCTCGAAGCCTGTAACACCTTGATAATTTGCCAATCGTGTTTTCAAAATTTCATGTTTGCTATGAATATTAAATATTGTATTAAATTAATCAGTAAATTATTAATTAGTTTAATTGAAGGGACGTAACCCTTCTTAAGAATGCTCAAACCTTATAAAAGGCGAGCTCTTGTAAAGCGTTAAGCATCTTATCAATTCAATAATATATCTTTTTATTCAATATGGATCTCATGTCCTAGTTTTTCTGTTGCATTTGGTATCAGAGCTCGGATTCGGCTCCTTCGACCTGAGCTCAGATTCGGCTCGTGCACTCTGAGCTCGGACTTGGCTCATCAATTCCTACTTAAGCTCGGACCCGGCTCTTCGCTCCTTTTCTCTCCACTTCTCCCTCTAACTCCATCCCACTCCCATCACCGTGCCTGCACACTCCCTCCCCACCTCACCTGCTCCACTCTTCCACTCATCCCTCTTCCCGTCGCGTTCCCCAATCCTTCCCCTTGCTCCAACTCCATTCTTCCTGCTGTACTCCCATCGCCACTCCTTGCCCTGATGCGCCACCCACGCCCCACCACCGCTCTCCATCTCCCGCCCAACATACTCCCGGCTAGCTCCACGCTAGCTCCTCCGCAACCCTCCATCTTCCCCTTACGCCTCCTTCCTTACTCCTGCATGCGCCTTGCCGTCACCTCTGCGCCGCCCCTACGCCACTCCAACCATGCCCTTCTCTCCTGATCAGCTCACACCCTACTCCCGCGCACTCCACCCTTGACCCCTGGCTCCCTCACCCCTTCTTCCACCGCCGCCCAACCTTCTTCCCGCGCAACCGCTTAGCCTCAAAGCTGCACATCCCTCCCACCTCCTTCCTACAACCAGCCGCCATCCAGATCAACCCCCTTCCTCTGCATACTTCCACGTTGCATTGCTTGCTACCATACCTGCGTTTCCACCTTCGATTCCCCTCCACTTTGCTCCTTGCGCCATCTTCACTCCCTCCTCTCACTCCATCAACGTCTCCACTAAGCGCCACGTTAACCCTAACCAAAAACAAAATTCAAAAAAAAATATAAAGTTAAATAAATATAATATTTAACTTTTCTATATTCTAAACTTTATAATATATAACAATATTATTATTTTCAAATAATAATAATTATTATATTTTTTTTTTCTACCACTTGATTTTAATAATAATAATTATTATTAATTAATCAAGCCTGCACACAAATCTCCCAAATCTCTCGAGTATCACTTCACCCTCACAAACCAAAATAGCATCGAAGTACACACCTCCGCATACAAGGTCCATGACCATGGAGGAATTAAAAGACAAACTTGAGAAATTGGAAAAGAACATCAAGGGCCTCGTTGCCAACCAAGAAAAATTCAGAGAAGAAATGAAAAATAACAAGGCACTTAAGAAAGGAATTAAAGAAGATGTTCTTCTAGTACTAGGAAGAAAACTTGATGACAAAGTAGACATCATGCACGAGAAACAAAAAGAGTTAGATAACAAGATGTGTGCGATGACACAGAATATAAGCACCATGGCACAAAACTTGAGCATCATGACACAGAACCAGAATACCATAATGGAAATGTTACAAAAACTAAGGTTTAATACAAAATAGATCAGTAACTCAGATATGTTGGACCACTATGTCAAGAAAAATGAAAGTAACAAAATTGGTCAAGACAATAAACAAGACAAGGAGACTAAATATTGTAGGGATGACCAAAATACCAATAATATTTTTGATAAAGATGAGCTCAACCAAGATCATAATGAGAGTCAAGCCAATATCATTGACAATAAGGACGATCCATACAATGACAAAAGATGGATCCTACAATATGCAAAGGAATCCAAGTCAAAGGAATCGGATATCGTAGATTCATCTTCTACCTTAACTCTTCTACCACCTTGGAGAAACCTAAATGTAACATTATCAGGTGACTTTGAGTTTGAGAAGCCTCATGAAACGCCACTTCTCGAGATAACTCGTAAGGATAATGAAAGGAAAACATTACATGATGACATCCTAAATATCGTAGGACAAGTGACTTCTAAAACAAGGCTTGATATGGTCAGTCACAAAAATACTCCTCGTATTCATGTACAAGGAAAATGGGATAACAATAATAAACATAATGGAGTACAAATTCAAGTTACAAATGAAAGGAAGATGACAAACTATTGCGCAAATACCAAGCATATACCTAATACCAGTTCTAAAAAAGACATAAAGGAAGTAATGACATTGTTTCAACACAAAACAAGAATGAAAAGATAACAACAATAATCTAAGCTTTGAGGACAAAGCTTTCCTAAGGGGAAGGCAATGCTGTGAATATTTAATTAATATTATTAAATATAAATTAATAGATTATTAGGTTACTAAGTGAAAGGGCGTAACCCTTCACTATGCTTCCTCAAGCCCTATAAAAGGCGATCTTATTGTAATTTATCAACATCATCAAATATATTATTCTTATCTATTATTCAATATGAGAGTCGGATTTGACTATTAAATTAGTGAACGGATACGTTCACTGCATTTGGTATCAGAGCATATAAAAAATGAGAATGTTACAGTGCTAGTAGACACTGGAAGCACTCACAACTTTCTCGATATAAGAGTGGCACGAAAACTCAAGTTGTTCGTACATCAAGTTCTAGACACGAAGGTGATGGTTGTAGATGGCAAGAAGATCGAAAAAGTTGGAAAGTGCCACAAGGTGAGACTTCAAATACAAGACTTTGAACTGGAATCAGAACTCTACACCTTACCGTTGGGAGGAGTAGACATCGTTTTGGGAGTCCAATGGTTACAAACATTGGGAACATATTCTGCCAATCATCAAAAACATTTCATCAAGTTTAAGTGGCAAGGGAAAAATTTTAAGCTATATGGTTTTCATCCACCAAACACACAAGTAGTTTCATCTCAGCATATGGAAAAACTCATTCGAAAAGGGGCATCAGCATACATAATACAATGTCATCAACTGGAAGGAAAAGAGGAGGAACCAAATGAGTTCAAAAAGGAAATCCAAAAATTACTCCAGAAACATGAACACATATTTCAAGACTTACCCATGCAGCTACCACCAAAAAGGAGTATAGAACACATAATCGAGATTAAACCAGGGTCAAATCTTGTCAAGGTTAAACCATATAGGTATCCCCACCACCACAAAACAGAAATAGAAAGGTTGGTTCAAGATCTACTGAATTGTGGTGTCATCACCAATAGTAGAAGCCCTTATGCAGCTCCAGTCATACTAGTACAGAAGAAGGATGGATCATTTAGATTATGTATAGATTATAGAGGATTAAACAAAATAAAAATTAAGAACAAGTTTCCAATTCCCTTCATCGATGACATGCTGGATGAACTTCATGACGCAAAATATTTTTCGAAACTCGATTTAAGGTCAGGGTACTATCAAATCATGGTCAGATTAGAGGATATCGCAAAGACTGCTTTCCAAACTCATGAAGGACATTATGAATTCAAAGTAATGCCTTTTGGGTTAACTAATGCCCCTACCACATTCCAGGCAACTATGAATGAACTATTTCAGCCATACCTAAGGAAATTTGTGTTAGTATTCTTCGATGACATCCTTATATATAGCAAGACATGGAAAGAACATTTGACGCATCTAGAAGAGGTTCTATCTCTTCTAAAGGAAAACCAGTTCTATGCAAAAAAGTCAAAATGCACATTTGGGAAGCAAGAAGTGGAGTAGCTAGGTCATATAATCTCAAAGGAAGGAGTTAAGGTGGACCCAAAGAAGATCCAGGCGATGAAGGAGTGGCCCGAACCAAAGAATGTTTCAAAATTGCGAGGATTTTTGGGATTAACAGGTTACTATCGAAGGTTCATCAGGAACTATGCACACGTCACTGCCCCACTAACAAATCTCCTAAAACGAAATTCTTTTTAATGGGATGATGAAGCAAGAAGATGCTTTGAAACATTGAAACAAATTATGTCTTCAACTCCCATTTTGGAAACACCTGATTTTGCAAAACCATTCGTAATCGAATGTGATGCTTCAGGGTTTGGGATAGGGGCCGTGCTAATGCAAGAAGGTCATCCAATCGCTTTTGAAAGCAGGAAGTTGAACAAAAGAGAATACCTACAGTCTACATACAACAAGGAAATTCTTGCCATCATGCATGCATTAACTAAATGGCAACAATACCTTTTGGGAAGTAAATTCCTAATCTGAACAGATCATAATAGTCTACAACACTTATTACAGCAGAATACATTAACAACCGAACAATAAAAGTGGATAGAGAAAATCTCTACCTTCAATATGGAGATCCTACATAAAAAGGGGAAGGACAATGTAGTAGCTGATGCTTTATCAAGGAAAGATGAAGAGATACAAGTCTACGTCGTATCCATGGTGATCCCAGAATTTTTGGACGAAATTCGTAAGGAATATGCCAAGAATTCAAAGGTTTGCTCCATAATTAACAACATAAATCAGTATCCGAAGTTTGAATGGAAGAATGATCTCTTATGGTACAAAGGACGTATTTACTTAAGTTCCAATTCCAGTTTTAAGACCAAGGTGCTTAAAGAGTCACATGACTGCCCAGCCGCTGGTCATGTAGGATTTTTTAAAACCTACTATAATGCAAGGCAATCATTCTTTTGGAAGGGTATGTATGCCGACATTCACAAGTATGTTGCAGATTGTGACATTTGTCAGCGGAATAAAATTGAGAATATCTCAAGTTCGGGGTTACTCCATCCGTTACATATTCCAAATAAAAAATGGGAGGAAATTTCAATGGATTTCATTGAAGGTCTACCCATATCAGATGGAAAAGACAAAATACTAGTTGTGGTAGACAGGCTAACCAAATATGCACATTTTGTTGGAGTGAAGAAAACTGATTCGGCAAAAGAAACAGCCGAAGCTTTTTGTAAAAATGTCTACAAATTACATGGTTTTCTGAAGATTATAGTAAGTGATAGGGATGCCAAGTTTAAAGGGAACTTTTGGAGAGAGTTTTGCAAGCAAATTGGAATGTCTCTTAACATGAGCTCAGCTTATCATCCCCAAACAGATGGACAGACAGAAGTTGTCAATAAATGCGTAGAAACCTACCTCCATTTTTTTGTAACTGATAAGCAAAATAAATGGTTCCAATGGCTACATCTTGCGGAATGGTGGTATAATTCTACTTATCATACATCTACAAGAATGACACCATTTCAAGCCCTATATGGATATGAACTGCAAAAATGGAAGGATTTCATTACCAACCAAGCAAGGGTCGCATCAGTAAATGACCATTTAGAAGAAAACCAAAAGGTTGTCCAAGTACTTAAAGAGAATTTGAATACTGCCAGGAATAGAATGAGACAACAAGAAGATCGACACCGAATAGAACGAAAATTTGAAGTTGGAGATTGGGTATTTGTAAGACTACAACCCTATAAACAATTATCACTTAAACAAGGTGGAAAAAATAAATTGGCTCCACGTTTTTATGGCCCATATCAAATCAATAAGAAGATTAGTCAGGTGGCATATGCGTTGGAATTGCCAACTACAAGTCGCATCCACAATGTTTTTCATGTTTCATGTTTGAAAAAAATGATAGGTCAACACCAGAAGGCACAGACAATACTTCCCTTGTTAGATGAAGAAGGAAGAATCATATTCGAGCCAGAATCTGTCATTGCTACTAGAGAGAAGAGATTAAGAACGCGAGTCATTAAAGAATACCTCATTAAATGGAAAAATCTTCTCGAAGAAGATGCAACATGGGAATCAAAACAATTTCGACAGTTACATCCCTCATTACCATTGCTTTGAGGACAAAGCTCTTTAAAAGGGAGTGGCAATGCTATGAATATTAAATATTGTATTAAATTAATCATTAAATTATTAATTAGTTTAATTGAAGGGACGTAACCCTTCTTAAGAATGCTCAAACCTTATAAAAGGCGAGCTCTTGTAAAGCGTTAAGCATCTTATCAATTCAATAATATATATTTTTATTCAATATGGATCTCGTGTCCTAGTTTTTCTGTTGCAATGTTCTACAATTGCCCCTTTGAATGCTGACTCAATCCCTAAAATATAGAAAAATAGTATGAGAATAATTCCTTCAACATTAATGAGGGATTTCTTCGATGTCTAACAATTATTTTGTGTTGTATTAAAATTTGAAGGAATGCAATGTGTGGTCAAACAATGCCTAATAAAAGCATCACCCTTAGATTTCCCTTGCATTTTTGGCAAAAAATATATACAATATTGTTCAAGTGCTTGTCAAAATCTTTATTTCATGTAGCAGATGATACACAAGCAGGGTATTTTTTAAGGATTCTAATAATATACTTTTATGGTATTTTTGGTGTTTTTTTTGCAAAAATGATCGTTTTTATGTCAAGAGTTCTCGTTCATAGTATAAAGTTCTCGTTTCTTAGTATAAGTGGTTTGACTCAGTTATGTTTATTAAGTATCCTAGGGTTTTCCTGCAAGGTTGCTAGTTTTATTTTTGTAGATTCTCTATCCATCCATTAAACCCTCTTCTATGTTCTTTGATCAATATGGAATCTATAACACAATAATTTATTGTGTGAATTGGTGAGCATTTGAAAGAATGAGGCCAAGTTCTCGGTGGCAGAGTATGATATTTGGTTAATAAAACAATTCTATGTTTCTGTTTAGATTGGAATAAAACACCATATAATTTACTGTGAGATTCTTGGTCATGGATAGAGAGTTTTGGTTTCAAATCGTTGTTTGAAAATTCCCTATTACAAACTTTAGGAACCACAATCTAACAAGAAACTAAAATAATACTGAATACTTTGTAGAGAATCTGGGATCACTTTCTTTGACTGTCAACACATCATAAACCAATCTCGAAGCCTGTAATACCTTGATAATTTGCCAATCGTGTTTTCAAAATTTCATGTTCTACAATTGCCCCTTTGAATGCTGACTCAATCCCTAAAATATAGAAAACTAGTATGAGAATAATTCCTTAAGATATTCGACACCTTATATTACCTGACACTTATTATCATCTCTCTTAGAATTCTACAAGAAATTCTCTGTCACCATTGAATAATATGCCACCTATACTTTCGACTAGCAAAATATGCATATCTTCAATCTGGAGTTGATTTGATTGGTATCCAGGAAATATGAAGCTAATCCTGATACGGATCTTCTGAAGCTAATCTGGAAGTGCTTGATTTTGTGCCTGGAAATATGCAATTTATGATGATCTACCACCTGTAGTCATCAAATGCTAAAGTCCTGCTTGGGAAAACAATCCTCAATCTATTGATCCTTCTCTCTCTAACCTGGATTTGAAGAGATTCCCAAATGAAAGGATGATAATCATGAGGATTTTCAAGTATTTCATGTGCTTAATGACCCATGTGAGCACTTCTGGAGGAACTTCCATACATGCTGCATCATTGAACATTTGGAAGCCATGTATCGCCATGAGACTTGCACATGTTTGAAGCCTTACTATACTCCACTCTCCATGTATGAATTTCATAATATGAGAAACAAGAATCTTCAAAGCCTTTGATGACCAGAAACCTCCCATCCACATAAAACAACGCTCAGTAGGAACCTTCTAAATGCCTGTCATAAGATGGAAAAGGTACAACTTAGAAGTTGTATTCATATGAAATAGTTCATCATAATGAGCTATAGCACTATCCACAAGAGCTCAAAATCCGCTATCTATCAAATGTGCTTGCAAAGAATCCCTGAACTCATGGACTTATTTGTTTCGTTTTTCAACTCAACGTCCATATTTCATGTCAAATGCAACCGCCCCTCAATGCTTACATTAGCAGTTGCACAAAGAAACTTGAAAATTGCAGCAGATGGTTACAACAGTTTGTGGACTCTCACCTTTGCAAGTGGTTTTATTGACACATAAGTGCGTTTTAGACATTAGACGATGATTATGGTTCTTAGTGTCAATGATTTAGAGTGTTGAATTTGATGGAAAACCACAATAGCTCTTTGGATGACAGTAATTTTTCTTTGACACCTGGGAGCTCGGATGTTTGATTCTCTCTTTGAATTACTCTTCTGGTACCCTCCCTAGGCTATATGAAGGCTCTTGGCTTAGATGCCACTTGCTACATAACTTGACATTTAAGTGATGTTGTTTGCTTCTGACTTGTCTATAGGATGCAGTCAAACCTCTCTTGAGTTGTTGACATGAGACTCTTTACTTTTTTGTGACAATAAAATAGACTGCCACGCTACTCATGGGATCTCACATTACATTTGACGATGCCTGAATTAAAAAAAGAGCATTCACAATAAAGACATTATTATGAATGATTTCATTACCATAATCAGTTTTAATAAAACTGTGTAGCATTTAGATTGAACGATAGTTAGAGCTTGACTCAAAGTAGATAAAACATGATTTTCAGATTACAAGCCCCCAAAAAATGTGATAAACAGAGCGTGTCTCAAACCTTCAAAAAATGCACTCGACCCTTTACAATTATCTTAGCCTTTCGGCTGGAACCCCCTTCCCTTTACATTGCAAATTATATAAAAGAAAACCATTAACAACTATGACTATTTTCTAGGGGTTAAATCTTATCAACCAGCAATCTTGAATCTCGAACTGATTACAGGAAATATGGACCAGGGATTAAAATATCAGACTTGACATCTAACAGTATTTGAAATCTATAAGATGGTCCCTTGTTTGCAAGTGCTCTGTCACATGTTGAATACTCTGCCACTTGTATCAAAATTATTAAACACTGGCTTCTAGATGTTCTTGATACACTTGAAATCTGGGATTTGAAGTTGACTGCCTGAAAATGCTTATCAATCCCTTGATGTAATTTGACCCTTTGAATGCCATTAAATTTGGGATATAATCCATTATTGCGATAAAATATGGAAATAATTAGATTTGGACATATGGAACCTTTTTCAAACAAGGGATAAGTTTCTCAAGATTTGAAACTGCTCGATTTTATTTGACTAAAAATAGATATTGACAAATATTTTGAATAATCCATGCCATTTAATTACTGGATACTCTGCCACCACATTAGAACCCGAATTTATTGCAATTTATTTATAATCCACGTGTGATAAACCCGTTACAATAGATCATGTCAAAGAAGCAATCCACATATGCAAAAATTCCTTGCATCTTTACATCTTTAGCCGATGACTGAAGACGTTTGAATATGAATAAAAATAAATAAATCTCTGCAAACTCTACCTCCCAAATGCTGCATTATTGAAGATAGTTTCTGAAAAATCGTATTCCCAGTTAAAAAAAATTAAGTTTCCTTCATCTACTTTTAAGGTTACCCTTAGCCTATCTTCTCGGGATTGACCAAGTTTAAGCAGTGCCTGATCGCACAGTTCCCTGCACATGCTTGGAAACTCAGGCCCGGTGAGAGGGTACATGGAAGTTGTTTTGCAGAATTCCAAGAAGGCTGCATTCATCTCCCCTGGTGTGGCATATTTGTATGAGTCATGCCTTTGATTCCTTCATTGCCAATAATGTTAATCTAGCTCACGGTCGTATCATGTGAGAATTGGTTTGGAGGTTGGGCATATGGCTATCTTGTGAATGTTAGAATCAAAATTGACATTCTGTTGGCATCCCACCCCATATTTACTGAAGATATCAGACATGATTCTTAGCATTGAGTCTTCACCAATTGGACACTTGGAAATTTGCTTGACGGTGGAGCTACTAAGTGTCGTGTTCTGTTATGGAACACTTATTTGAGCAATCCATTTGATATTTGTTGGCATTAACGTATAAAATTTGGAGATATTTTGATGCTTGGTATCTTGAATACAGTTGAATTTGTATTCATGATCGATCCTTTTGACACTCGAGTAATCGCATAATCAGATTCTTGTAACATGCTCTTCAACTTTCTCAACGCTGAGCATTTGGAATGACACCATGACAAACTAAGCGATGACTATGACCTCTCACACTTTTGGATAATAATTGGCCCTCATGAGCTCTCCATCTGGATCTCTATATATTCACTGTCTCAACACTTGGGAATTTGTCAAATCAGCTATGGATTTACTCTTTGTACAAACGTAAATATACCACATGAGCAAGGGAAATTAAATATAATACTTTAAATAACCAACTTCTTTCACATCTCCTTGACGTGTGGTGCTAGATATACTGTCCATGGATTCTCTTCCCGGCGCTGTATGACTTGGTGCTTGGGGAACATGTGTTGTATGCATGGTTGAGCATGTGGTGGATTGTGTGACTTAAAGTATGGGTAGTGAACAATAAGAATGGTTTCAAAAAGTCGCCTTATTTTATTCGTCCAAACTTTACGAAAGGTATAAAGACAAAACACGTAAGACAAAACCCATAAAAAGGTTTTAAAAATGGTTTCAAAAAGCCACCTTATTTTATTCGTCCAAACTTTACGAAAGGTATAAAGAAATAACACGTAAGACAAAACCCATAAAAAGGTTTTAAAAACTTTGATAATTCGTCCAAATTTTATGAAAGGTATAAAAAGGTATAAAGACAAAACACGTAAGACAAAACCCATAAAAAGGTTTTAAAAACTTTGATAATTCGTCCAAACTTTATGAAAGGTATAAAGACAAAACACGTAAGACAAAACCCATAAAAAGGTTTTAAAAACCTTGATAGGATTAGACAATAAGGATGGTTTTGAAAGCCACCTTTTAATTTGTCCAAACTCCGAAGGTATAAATTCAAAACTCTTAAGACAAAACCCATATAAAGTTTTTATTTTTTAAATAAGGAAACATTTATAAGATTAGACTTTTGGATGAAGTTAATGTTTTAAACCAGAACCGTAAAATAAATAAACATAAAAATTTATTTTAAAATATTATAAAAATAATTTTAAAATAATATACTTTATATTTATTCATATGTTTGTTAAAATATGTGGATACCTTGATAATTCGTCCAAACTTTATGAAAGGTATAAAGACAAAACACGTAAGATAAAACCCATAAAAAGGTTTTAAAAACCTTGATAGGATTATACAATAAGAATGGTTTTGAAAGCGACCTTTTAATTTGTCCAAACTCCGAAGGTATAAATTCAAAACTCTTAAGACAAAACCCATATAAAGTTTTTATTTTTTAAATAAGGAAACGTTTATAAGATTAGACTTTTGGATGAAGTTAATGTTTTAAAACAGAACCGTAAAATAAATAAACATAAAAATTTATTTTAAAATATTATAAAAATAATTTTAAAATAATATACTTTATATTTATTCATATGTTTGTTAAAATATGTGGATTTAGGTGATAAACAAGGAGCAATTTATTTTTATGTATGAATAAAGACTACTTGGACAATGAAATACCGTGCCACTTTAAAATATAATCAAAGGAGAACATTTTGCAGGGTAAACTAGCTTAAAGATTTGAGATGACGAGAAAAATAGCAATCTTTGACGCAAAAGAAGATGAGTTAGAGAAGCTGGCATAAGATTAGCAAAGGTTAAAGGTATTTGAGGATAATTATAAGAATCATCGAGTTAAGGATTTGGCATAAGGATAATTGACTAGGCTCACTGGAATGCTCATGGTTTTTGCAAAAAATGCTAGTGGACTTTCCGACAGCAAAAATCGAGGCCTCTCTTTGCAGTTTGCATACGCGCTTCCGGAATCTAGAAATTTTTATGGGGTGGATTCTAGTACCAACAACTGACATTCCAAGGTAGATCTATAACAAAGGGTTTCCTTGTTTAATAGAAAATAGAACCCAAGAGAGAGAAAAAAAAGAATCTTGGGAGGAAGGGAACAATAGCGAAAGGATGGAGGACTCAGAATGAAGAAACGTGTTCATAGATAAGAGGATGAAGAGAATTTTGATCTTATCTACATAGAACAAATATTATCTCTCAGTAAAACCATTATGTAAAACTCCCGCCATTTAGTAAGAATACATGAAATCTCTAATTGAGAGTATGTAGGTCAAATGCGTAGTAACTCCTAAGCATAAACATAAACAATTAATTATTGGTTTTCCCATTTGGGTTTTTAGGGAAATTGTGCAACTATTGCATTTATAATTGCAATGTGGTTGTCTAATTGTTGTGTGCTTACCTCGGTTGGCGAATTTTTTGTGTGTATACCATTCAATACAAAAGAAAATTGCGGTTAGATACTTTAATTGAGTTGCTGATGCCTATCCATGTCCCATTTTCCAGCTTGTTTGAGTGTTGGAATGGTTTGTTGTGCAATCTCATTCAATTGCATTTTCTCCGACCTGTTAATTTGTAGCTCGGCATTATTTTCCCACCTTTGATCACCAAATCAATACACAACACTAAAAGTCAGTTCATTGCAATGATGGTTTGGATCACAACACCAACATCCACCTGAATGATTGTTGGTCTATATACAGTATGGAAGTAGAAATAAGTATCCAGTTACAAACATGCCCTAACCAACCACATTAACTTCTTTAATATGTAGAAGTAAAAGTAAAAGGGAGGGCCTTTCCAAAGGTGTGCGTATTCAACAATTACAAGTCAACAACAATAACATGCAACCATGAACAATACAATATACACACAAAAATGACAATAGAAAACCAAATAATTAACATTGATCATTGTGATCCAAAATTGATCTGAAATATCCCTTCCTCCGAACTTTGAAAAAGGATAATTCTTGGCAAAGTTTGAAATCTATGGTCAATGGAAATCACATTGAAGAAGAAAGTCCAAATGTCTCATTTTAACCACAACAAGATGAAACAAACCACTTGTTGACTGACATTCAAAGGTAGCTCTATAAGAAATGGATGCCTTGCTCAATAGAAAACATACCCAAGAGATGGAGAAAAAAGAAGCTTGGGGGAAGGGAACTGTTGAGGCCTTGGGTGTGCTGGAAGTGTTCGAGGGTAACAACGCAAAAGAGAAATCCCAATCTGAAGGCTTCAAATAACCCTACGCAATAATTATTCTATCCTTAGACTATTTGGTAGAGCTAACTCTAACTGTTATCAGGCCTCTTTGGCACTGTGTGAGTAATCCAATTGGATCTTTCTTCCTTCGAAGGAATATCTATAAGCTTTTTTGTGACAAAGAAAATAAAATATAAACAGAAAGAAGAAAAGTAAAAAAAATTAAGTTGATCTACTCAAACTAAACTAAACTTGGAAAATATGATTGTAGACTCAGAACAATCAGATCTAAAATATTAGGTAAGTGTTATACTAACCAATAAAAATATGGATAAGATCTTACATTACAAATTCTAAATAAAACAAAATAGTGAAAACCAGTTTATTTTATTCAAAAGATTAAAACCATGTGACTGTCATGTCAATGATATATCTAATTAAAAAATTAACTTATGATGATGATAATTGTTATGTAGTTGTAGAAAATGAAACAATATGAATCAAGTAAAGAAATTTACAGATGCATAACGTGCATATAAATCATATGATGATAAATCAAACACATAGATTTAATGCTTTATATGATTTAAGCAATACAAAACATAGTTATTTTATGTATGAAAAACCAATATGCATCAAGGAAACTTGATAAACATAACAAAAGAAAGGAAAAGATAAACTAATTGAAATTCTTTTAAATAGTTGGAACACATTACAATTCTTCAAGTACAGAGTGTCTCCAAGTCTTTCCTTCGATCGTTTTTCTCCCCCCCCGCTCCCTCATGAGATCTAAGTCTCTTTAAATAATAATTAAAAAAATTACAAAGAAACAAATCTTCCACAAAAGTAGGGATTACAAGCTATTGGTTTAATATTTGTAAAGGGCAGATTGCCACTTGGCAAATACATCTAAAACATCATCAAAATCTTGATAATTTGCATGCTCAAGCTGTAATTGGGCCTTGCAAGTGAAAGCTTCGATCTCCCTCTTCTTAGAGTTTGACCATTCTCGTAAGAAGAGATTAATCTTCATTCATGAAGCCACGAATGATTCAACTATTTCCTTGATATTTGTTATCTGGATATGCTCAAGCTACTCAATGCGCTCCTCAGACTTCAGATACTTTTCTTTGAATTGTGTTATCATAAGTTTGGGTGGAAGAGCACTCTCAATCTGATTCACGATGGGAAATTCCAACAAACCTAGCAAGCTATTAGAGGAAAACCATCTCTTTCTATAGACTTGTTGGCCTTCTTCAATTTTAGATCCGACTATGTCACAGACATTCTCCCAGGATTCTAAAGAAATATTTATCCTTCTAAGTTTGATTGTATCCATAATAGGGAATGTTTCAGGTTTATCTTTGATGTATTTTTTCCAATCAATTACATCTTCAAAAGCTCTAGTGGCATCATTTCTCCTTTGATTGTGATCACCAAGGATATCTAAAAAATGCTCAAAGGAATTAAAGATATCCTAAATTTCATTCAAGCCCTGAAACAATTCAATCAAAGAGTTCCTGAAATCATCATTAATCCTCAAGGTGAATTCTTTAGATTCTTCTTTAGACAATTTTGAAAAGCAAGAAACAACAGAAATGGACTATGAAGCTTCCAATTGTTGTTCAAGGGCTGTTAAATTCTTAGAATATTGCGCATTATGCCCTTGTGCTTCCACAAGTTGTTGTTTAAGACCATCATTCTAAGAATGCAATATATGAATCTGATCTTCATAATTGTCTCTCAATCCCTGCAACTGAGATTGATGTTGTTCATCCAATTGAATTTTTTTCTGCTTGAGGTCTTGTAATTCCTCTTCCTTTTTCTCAATTTCTCTGTTGAGTGAATCAACATAATCATAATTAGCACCAACGAAGGCTCCCTTAGTAGTAGCTGTTTCTAAGGCTTCCTGTTTGACATTCATGGAATCTCTCTTCCAAATAATTTGATTAGGAACAAAGCCCTGTACTAATGTCCCTTCTATTGAATTTTTTTCTGCTTGAGGTCTTGTAATTCCTCTTCCTTTTTCTCAATTTCTCTGTTGAGTGAAGCAACATAATCATAGTTAGCACCAGCGAAGGATCCCTTAGCAGTAGCTGTTTCTAAGGCTTCCTGTTTGACATTCGTGGAATCTCTCTTCCAAATAATTTGATTAGGAACAAAGCCCTATACTAATGTCCCTTCTATTTCTCTTTTGGAACCTTTCTTCACAACAACGTTTTCTGACTTACTCCAAAAATATTCTTCAAGGGAGACCAATGCATCTTCTCCAAAATCTACAATTTCTTCAATAGGGGATGAAGACACTCTCGGAACTGTAACCAAAGATACAGGTTGGGAAGTAGCAGGGGTAGGAATAGGCATACTTATATGAGTTATGGAAGTGGAAGGTAGTGCGGTAGTGGAGATTGAAGGTAAAGAAATGGGGATTGTATAAGAAGTGACAAGAACTGAAGATGTAGGGGAAACTTGCATTTCAACTGGATTGAGGGAAATCTCCATGGGAATAATAAGTTGATCAGATGATGGGGATGGAGGAAATGTAAGGTTTGATGATTGTATAGATGGAAAATTGGTGGGGATGGTAAAAACTAGAGAAGAAGTGACAGTAGAAGTAGTGGATATTTTTGAAAAATGAATTTTAGGAAAATAATCATCAATCAATAAATTTTCAAGTGGATCAGAAGAAGTCTGGGAAACTGAAGTAACCATTGTTAGGCTAGTAGGAATAGTAACTGGACATGACAAGTTGGTAAAAGACAACTCATTTTCCAAATCACTATCTTCAATATGCAGCAATGCATCTTTTGTCACTGACACTTTAGTTTTATGCTTCTTGTTTGGAGGAGTTGAAGTAGTAGGCTTCGTCTCGATTGCAGAGCTCATTAATGCTAGGCTCTTCTTCTTTTCCTCAGTTGATTTGATGAGAGTATTCAGATTAACTAGGGGTTGAGGATGTTGAGGATCCCCTGTAGCTCTGTGGTTGAGCTCACTGGCTTATCATCCTCCTCCTTTGTCTCTTGCATGCTTGATAAACCCAACTGTGTGTTGGCTTAGCATGATTGTTTGTGTGAAACTATGGCTATGAGTGAGCCTGTTTAGTTCCTCCTTAGTGGATACACAACCCAGCTCGGGGTTGGACTGTCAGCTAAAAGAATATAGGCTGGACAGAGACCTATGGTTGGGTGGAACATTTCTCTCACATAGCCAGTTTCTTGGACAACTTCATCTTAAAGATAAGTATTCATTGCAGTTTAAATTATGTCCATTTTGTGTTCTGCAATGTTTTGATTTGATGTTTGTTATTGATAAGCTGAATGCATGATGCAATTGTGTGTAGATAATTTTTTCATTCTGATGTGTTTAATTGAGTATGAATCTACACGCAAGAGTTTTATTTATTATTAATTTGTTATTCATGGATGGGGTTGAGTTTTCCAAATAAGCCCAGAATGTTAGTCATGTCCCCTTCCTTGCATTGGATCGAAGGGAGGGGACATGACATACCGTGTTGGTAATAGGGTACTTGTTGGTTACACAAATAAATATTATTATTATTTATTTATCACTAGTTATTATTATTGTTGTTGTTGTTGTTATTGTTATTATTATTTAATTAATATTAGTAATGATAAAAAACTTCCTTTACTATAAAGCACAGTGGATCAACTAAATTATTATAGAGATTATTGAGTGAAGTAATTATTAATAGGATTAATTGAATCATTCATAAAAAGTTAAAAAGGAATATTAATTAATTAATTAATTGGATCAAACAAGATAAGATAGGATGGCATTAAAATAATAATATTATTAATTTATAAGTTACCATGTAAGAGATCATATACAGATGGATAACACTTTTAAGACACCCACCACTACCAACTTGAAAAGTCAAAGATAATAAATATTAAATTATTATTTTATTCAAACAAATTTAATGTTTAAAATGGTGAGTGGGACTAGTAATTAACCCATCGGTGAAAATCCCAAATGAACATATAAAGAATTATCAATGAATGTGTATTCAACTCACTCAATTGAAATTAATTGGCATTAATGCCCTGCTCAAGAAAATAAGTACATAAAAAATATAATATTTTATTGTGATTGGGAATTCTAAACAAGAAGGGAAATAAATGTTTTGGGGTATTGGGAGGGATTTGACGACCCGACCATGGTTGATCATAGGACCTAGTCGTCCAGTCGACTAGGCTACTCCAACATCTACCAAGCTATATTGGAAAGCACATTATGATAACATGATCATCATTTAAATAACATATGCAATCATATCCATTTACGTCAATAGATATTTATGAATTAGAGAGTATGAACATGCCATGTGCTGCAAGTTATCATAAGAATCAACATATCATGAAATGCCACACGTCATCATAAAATAATCATGTCCTAACGTCATTATAATACCTAGATGTTAACGTATGTCAATCATAAGTTATCTTTCAACAAATAATCACATGCCATGTTGTCATGGCATATCATCATAAATAATCTCATGTAGTCAATGAAATATCATGAAATTATGGAATATTATCAAATAAATTATTGCTTTCTATCACTTTGTCATTTCATGGATATCACATCATTATATGATCATCAACAAGGATCATAGGAATTATTGCAATTACTCAACATATCAACATACATGTAATGGAGTAATATGTATTCCTAATACATCTTCGAATTGAGATTCATGTCAATATATAACATATGCAGAACCAATAAAACATCACGAAAAATCATATAATTAGATAAATAGAAATGTTAGAGAATGGCCTAGTCATTTTCTCCCCATTTTGTCTTGTGCTAGTTTCTTCTATAGTTTAACAAATGGAGCCATCCCAATGTGTGCGAGTCTAGATTATTATGGGTTTTCAATCCTATTTTACCTTAAATTCCATGAGATCATAAACACTTGAATTTCTAAGTTAAATAACTTGCATTGACCTTAGTCATCCTTGTATGAATATTTATGTAGGAAAATTTCTCTCTCTCTCTCTCTCTCTCTCTCTCTCTCCCCCCTCTCTCTCTCTCTATATATATAACTTTTTCAACTTATACTCCCTAATTGGTGGTTTCTGCGCACACAATCTTTTCATCCAAGTGATAGATAAATTTCAACTCTAGTCCTTCAACATTAATGAGGGATTTCTTCGATGTCTGACAATTATTTTCTGTTGTATTAAAATTTGAAGGAATGCAATGTGTGGTCAAAGAATGCCTAATAAAAGCATCACCCTTAGATCTCCCTTGCATTTTTGGCAAAAAATATACAATATTGTTCAAGTGCTTCTCAGAATCTTTATTTCATGTAGCAGATGATACACAAGCATGGTATTTTTTAAGGAATCTAATAGTATACTTAAGTACAATATTCTAAGTGGTTATTTTGGATTGGAAAAAACATTTATATAGATAGGTAGGAGAATATTAAATTTGAAACATACAATTTACTCTTGAAACTTGTAAAGTAAATCATATTTTATGTAAATATAGACGATATTAGAGACTAAAAATGACCAAATAGCAAATTTATTTTTTGAAAAAAATCCCCCAAAATAGCCAATTAGCGAAATTTTGCACCTAAAAATTTCCCTGCACACAAGGACAATATTTTACATCATGCATGAGTTTGAGGTATCAATATTATTCTCAAGTAATTATAGATATGTTTACAACCTTTAGTGTTAATCATTCACAAGCATAATACATGATGCAGCCATAATTGTGGCAAATGTTGCAACTAGGCACAAACAAGCCAAGTTTGGATGATGTGCAATTGCATATTCTTGGAATTATATATCATGTTATTTGCAAAGATGACCCACACATGTACACCATATACATTCTATAAGTATAGCATTAATGTGAAACACTAACAGTTAAAAGTTGATGGAAGTAGAAGTTACAATAAAAAGGTGGGCACATCATCCAATAGTCCTAGATATCTTGGGAATTATTAGAACCAAAATGAAATTAATTCAACAAATTATCTAAATTTGAAATGTGTTGTTATATTAGGCAATGATTGTGTACTTAGATTTACATGAATTGTATAATCAAATTCAATGTTGCTAGAGATACAGTAGTGTTTGGGAGGGTGTCATTCACTATGTTAGAAATATACTTAATCTCGTAGAAATGTTTCCACTTCGTTAGGGAAACTACATATAAATTGAATAGTGACCATTCAAAAGTTTTGGATATACATTCTTCTATAGTTTTCTAAATTGTTATGAATCCAATGATACATTGCAACTATCTTTAGCATTGCCTTCCTTTCTGGCCATAATTTTGCAAATAAGGAAAATAAATTGTACTAGTGAAAGTTAATCAAATTGATCAACAAATACAAAATGATAATTACAATGGCATTGGTTTATTGCGATATATATTTTGCAAGTTTGTATAATCCAAAGGATAAGAAACAATATTAATCTCACATACTTTCATGAGGCTTTGAAGACATTAAAGTTTCTCAACATTGATATTGAGGACATACCCAAGATGGCCATCATTGGAGATTAATAAGATGAACACGTAGTCACATATATTGTAGCTATGGCTATGAACGACAATAATTTAGTTCCCATAACTTGAAAGATATGAAAATGGTAGTTCCGGATTTAAGTAGAACTAAAATGAAGTTAAAAGATAAGGACTAAAGTAATAGTTGTATTGGATGAATCCCCATTACAAGGAACATGTAGGAAATGTATAAATTGTTGAAAAACAATGGAAATTACATTTATGGAAAAGATATCTAAATGTTGAATGTCTAAACTTAGGGACTTGACATTCAACATGGTCTAGAAATAAAAGCTTAATTTATTAAAGGTGATAACTAATTAATAAACTATATTAATTAATTAAAAATAAGCTATAAAAATTTAAACAACTTATTTATATCAAACAAATTTTACTTTAACATTTTATTTATAAAATGTTTTGCTTATCATCCTTCATGTCACTATCAATATAATCATACACTCAACCAATAATTATCATTATAATTACCATCAAATATTATCTTACCTTTAAATATTATTTTAATATCTATATGCCATGACAAGGTCACTAATTCCCTACTTCGTTAACAATACTTAAACCATATCCATATCCTGTTCCCACTCACTCATACAACATAAAGACCATTAGTGCCACCTTGTAAAATGTAAATATAATATATTATTCTTATTCTATATATCCTCCAAATATGTAAACCAATAATTTTAAAAGTTTTTAAATGAGTTATGTGATTCCTTTATAATGCAAGTCAAAATCAAATAATGATTTCTTTAAGTGTATATATTGTTTTTATATGCTATCATAAGGGTTTAGAAATGTTTAAAAAACCATGAAAAATCTTTAAGCATTTAGTCAGCCATATTTGTTGGGAGCTCTCACCAACCATATTTGCTATCTTTTCTTTTTTTCCTTATCATAGATAATTTTTCAGATTAAAGCATTATCAATATTTATCATTATTTCATGTTAAGTTGTGAATTAACCCATCTCGCTGTCATTATGTCATGTTAATTAGCCCAACTTGTTATCATTATCCGTCTGGCTACGTGTATGTCTTGTGAAGTTGTCAGTTAGGTTAATTATGTCTTGTTTTGTTTTCATTAGCCTATCATTATGTCTTGGATTAGCCCATACATTATATATTTAATATTAACTATTTGTTATGTTTGGCTTTATTATAAAGAAATTAGTCGATCTTGCTATCATTATGGATGTTTGTATGTTTGGTTCAATTTGATAAATTATATGGCATAGTTACCACATTCAGTCATATGGGATTGTATGTAAAACATTTTTCCAACGCTACAACAATTTTCTGGGATTGCAGCTTCTTTCTCCGACCACGATTTCTTTCTTGACATATTCATGATTCAGTGTTGAGGTTTCTCGGTGAAATTTTTTGTTTATTTTTGCAGAATTTTCTCACTGACATTATCACTCATACTAGCGATGGAAGTTCTCTAATTTTTTGGGATAGATATGGGATTTGGGATAGATATGGGATAACTGACAAGAACTAATGATCAAATGGATAAACAAAAAACTTAGGCTGAAGTTTTCATTGACACGCTGTAGAATTGATATGTGAGACTGGTGGTGCTAAAGCACGCTGTAGAATTGATAGTATTTTTATGGAGAATTTGAATTTGACCGTTGTAACATAACTATATTCTTAATCAACATCGTTGGATAAGTTTGAATCAAATGTAGTTAAATTTAAATAATTAACTATCTCTTTTGAGTTTGAAATCATCTGACTTTCTAACGGCTAGTTAACTATCTTTACGAGGGTGGCTTTTCTGCTTTGCTTTGTCTCATTGTTAACTCTATCAGGGAATGTTGCGAAGCGCTATGTTTTTGTGCATTTGTCCAGACTGGTGTTCATCCATGGAGGGTTGGTTGAGATGGTCGAGAATTTGTTATTGAAAGGTGAAACCGATCCGCAAAGCAAACGAGATCTGGCCCCATGGAAGCTATATTTGGGATTCAGGGTCTCGGCAGGGAGCTATTGGAAGAGATTATTGTGGCTGTATCGTAGGCGAAGATGCCACAGTTGTAAGGAGATGAGCGTTGCTTCTTTGGGAGCGTTTTCTAGCCGATTGTGTAAGGACAACGACAATGAGCTGAGATTGCTGTCTACAGAGGCCGCGAAGGCTGCGAGACGGTGCTTGGCATGGCGGAGAAGCGACGTCACGGTTTCGAATCTGCTCTCCAACAAGCCATGGTTGTTTCTATGCATCAGCTTGAGTCGCACTATCTCTGGATCATCGCTCGCCTGTGTTTGAAGCCCCCCGTGCTCTGTGTCGCTGATCCATATCGGAAGCCCTTCGAAATGAAATGATGGGAGGCCCTTCAAAATGAATAGATAGATCTGGGAAGAGACAAATCTGCTGACTTAACTGGTGCGTTTTGGATTTTAATATTTAACTCCTTCCTCCTTTGGTGCATTTGTATGCTAGGGTTTCCGAGTTCCATTGGAATATGAGTCAGTGTGGTCGGGTGTCTGAATCTGATTGTGGTTTAATGTCTGAGTATGGGTTAGTCTCTGTTTTAATGTCTGATTATGGTTTAATCGGTGTGTGAATCTGATTGTGGTTTAATGTCTGAGTATGGGTTAGTCTCTGGTTTAATGTCTGGTTATGGTTTAATCGGTGTGTGAATCTGATTGTGGTTTAATGTCTAACGAGGCTGGACAGAAATAGAGGCAAAGAATTTGGAGGCAAAGAAATAGAGGAGGTTGGACTGAAATAGAGGCAAGGAATTTGGGGATTCAATTTATGTTAGTATATTCTTTTATTATTCCCTCTTAGCACGTCGTTTAGAAGCAATCTCATTCATTTATGTTAATCTCTTGGGCATTGCAATGAGGGTTGGGTTTTTCTCTGAGTAGAATGGTTTTTTATTATTTTCTCTGAGTTCTGTTTTGCTCTGTTAATCACTTGGGTGTTACCATGAGGGATGGGTTCTGTTCTTGAGCTTTTCTATGAGGGTTGGGTTTTGTTCTGAATAGAATGGGTTTTTATTATTTTCTCTGAGTTCTGTTTTTCTCTAAGACGCCATAGCTTCCCTAGTCCTTGAAATAAATGTTTGATTTCTGCTCTTCTCAAAAACCCTAGAAAATCTAACGCAAATGTTTGATTTCTCTTCTTCTCTCAAAAACCCTAGAAAATCTAACGCATCTATGGTTTAAATTTTTTTGAACTTGTATAAGATTTGAGGCACAAACTTGTGATATAAAAGATTTTGGTTTAAATTCTTTTATAGTGGCTTAACCCATAAGAAAAATGGGTTGGTTTTTGTTCTGAGCTATTAAGCCTAGGGTTTTAGCCTAGAGGATTTGATATTTGCAACGACGTTCTTGACGATCCATTTTTCTTCGTAGTTCATTCAAGTGCATGGTCCTCAGAGGTAAAGGGGTCTAGGGCTTCCAGTCGAGTTCCTTGTTATGATTTCAGTCGAGTTCCTTGTTATGATTTCAGTCGAGTTTATTTTTTTATGACTTATGCAGATCTCTGATTCACGACGCGGTATGTTAATCTTTGATTCACGACGTATATGCAGATCTTTGATTCACGACGTATATTAATCTTTGATTCACGAGGTATATTTGTTTATGACTTATGCCGATCTCTGACTGTCAGTGCGTACATTCTCTATTATCACTTATACCCAAAACTGCCACACATGACCTCCATACATTTCAACTGCTCAATTGCTCCTACAATTTGGCAGTCTGCTCATAATTCCTTTGATTTTGCATTATAGTAGTAGGTCTTCGTCTAAACTCTGTGTATGGGCATTCCTTCGAATTTAATTTGTATTTTTGGATGAGCTTTTAGAAATTGTTATTTTTTTATATTAATTTTATTAATTTGTATTTTTGGATAAGCTTTTAGAAATTGTTGTTTTTTTATATTAATTTTATTTATTAAATTATTTGTTTTGTATTTTCTTTCAAATTTTTGAAAATTTGGTTGAATTAATTAAAAAATTTCTAAATTCTGATGAAATCTTTTAGAAAATAATTCAAATTTAAAATTTCTTTATAACATATCTATGTATAACATATCTATGTAGACAGTGGCTATTGCAATATTTAAGATTTGTATATTTTTTTAATGTATTCTCAATTATTATATTATATTTATAGATGTGTGTCTAAACTGTGTACCTGTATTGATTTAAATTTAATTTCTATTTTTAATAGAGCTTTAAAATTTATTAGTTCTTTTCTTTGTTATCATTATTTTATATTAATCTTGTTTATTTACTTTTTCATCTTTCCTCTGAATGTTTTTATAATCACCAACATTTATTAAATTATTAATTTGTTTTAATTTTAATATTATCTTAAAATATCGAGAAGTATTATAATATTAATGTAGACTAAAGATAACATTAAAATCCTTAAAATATTACTAACCTTACATGTGGTGATACTACACTATGTAATAATATTGATATCTTTTAAATATGGTGTTTCTTCAATAATGATTGTGCAATAATGATTAAAATTAAATGTGGTAAGCTATATTTTTTTAGTTATCTTATTGTGATTCAGATTGGTACTTTGCGGCCCTTTTGTAAGGGTGGGTTTTGTTGTGGAAATCCAAGAACATTGCCTATCAAGAACGTTTCCTATGGACTTCCCTATCTTCCAGCATTATTGCTACTTGGCAGCATTCTAAACCTTCAATAGGGGCATGGCAAGTTCTAGGCTAGCCTCCTACCACATAACATAATCGATTGAAAACTAATTTGTCATATATACATTTCGATTAAAAACTAATGTTCCATATATTGGAACTTTCTCCCTTTTTAATCATGATGGTTGAAGTAATATGTTTTAGCTCATACTTAAAGAAGCACCCCAAATGGCAATGGCATAGCCAATCTAGTGGAAACCATCAGATTTCTTCCTCGGGGTTGTTTAGGAAACCAAAGGTTCCACGTCACATCAAATTGCACTTCAAATGCAGGTCTCTCGGCTCCCGCGGTGGTTTAATTTTTTTAAAGTGGCTTAACCAAAATGGGTTGGGTTTTGTTCCCAGCTAGGCCCAAACCAAATCATTAACCGGCCCGTGTTTCAGGGTTTACACATTACTATCTTCTCTTTATATTTCGAATTAAGCCGCCTGTAGTATATTTAGATTTAGGGTTTTGAGTTTATTTGTTGCTATCAAATTCTCTTCTCCCTGGGCTAGTTGGTTAGTAGTATTTTATACATTATGAAACTATTATTTTATATTTATTAATTAAAAATTGGGAAAGGTCTTTATGAAATTCCGCACCTTAATTGTTTTTAGATTTGTAGTTTAATTTCTGGAGTTTCTTTGAAAATGGTTTTAGATTTATTTCACACTTTCTATGAAAATATTTATGTAGGTATCATTTAGATTTGAAGTTTATTGTTGGTTATTTACCATTAGCATCTCTTTATTGCATATCATTTCGATGTGAATTTTACTGTTGGTTATTTACAATTAGCATTTTTTTAATGAAAAATTTAAAAAATTATAATGTAAATTTTTATAAAAATAAAATATTTTAATTATATTAAATTATATATATATTTTTATAAAAATAAAATATTTTAATTTTATATGTGTGTGTCTGAGAGGGGGGGTTTATTTCCCTAAATCTTAGAACTTTTATGTGATGAAAGAATGGTCGAAAATCCCAGTTGGTAGTAGAGGTTTCTTCTTCATAGTTTATATATTTTATTTTTTAAAACAATTTTCATAGTTTATTATTTTGAAGTTAATTTAAGCTTAGTAATTAATTTTGTATTGTATTATGTTTAAGAGAAATTTTTAAAGTTTGAAAAGATATATACGTGGAAAATTATATTTCATGGAATATCATTAAATTATAATTATTTATATTTTTAAGTTGTTGTACAAAGAGTTGGGAGGTGTTTTATGAGTGACATTGTGAGAAATGTTATTAAGATGAACATATGAAGATGGTGGGTTATAAAATGAGTAGGTGGGGACGTTGGAAAAAGAAAAGCAAAAGGTAGGGAGGATACCACACAATTGAATGGTAGAGGAGACATGGGGTGTAGGAAGAGGTGGAGGAGTAGGAGAGGGAAGGGATGTGGAGTGGGTGAGGGTGCAAGGGGCCATGGGCCGAGAGGAGAAAAGAGAGAAGGAAGGGGAGGGTGAGGAGGGGGAAGGAGGGGAAGGAGGGAGGGTGTAGGGAGGGGGATGATGAGTGAGAAGGGGAAGGGGGGGGGAGAGAGGAAATGGGGAGGAGGAGAAGGAGAAGGTGGGGGGGAAGGGGATGGATGAGGAGGAGGAGGGGGGATGGGGAGTAAAGGGGAGAGGAGTGGAGGAGGAGGGGGGAACAGAGGAGGAGGAGGATGAAGATGGGGAAAGGGGGGGGACGAGGAGGAGATAGATGGGATGGGGAGGGGAGGTGGGGGATGGGGAGGTAGATGCGGAGGGGAGGAGGAGGAGGGGGAGGGGAGGGAGCCTGGGGTGGGAGGAGGAGAGGCAAGGGATGCAGAGGGGATGGTGGAGGTTGGGGAGGAGGAGGAGTGGGCGATTGGAGAGAAGTGAAGGAGGAGGGAGAGAGGGGGGCGGGGGGTGGAAGAGGAAGAGTTGGAGGAGTTGGAGGAGTTGGAGGAGGGGGGATTTGGAGGAGTTGGAGGAGGCTGAGGACGTGGGGTAGTGGTGGGTGGCGAAGAGGAGTAGTGGGCGATGGGAGTGGAGCAGAGGAGGAGTGGGGAAGGGGAGAGGAGGTGGAGGAGGAGGAGGAGGGGAGGGAGAGGGGGAGTGGGAGGAAGAGGAGGATGAGTGGGTAGAGGGCGAGTGGGAGGAGGAGGAGGAGGAGTAGGGAGAAGGGGTAGGGGGGGAGGAGGAGGAGGAGGAGAGAGGGGGGAGAAGGGGAGGAGGGAGAGAGGAGGAGGGGGGAATGGAGGAGGGTGGCGAAGGGGAGGAAGAGTGGGGAAGGGGATGGATGAGGAGGAGGAGGGGGGAACAGAGGAGGAGGAGGAGGATGAAGATGGGGGAAGGGGAGGGGGAAAGGGGGGGGACGAGGAGGAGATAGATGGGATGGGGAGGGGAGGTGGGGGATGGGAAGGTAGATGCAGAGGGGAGGAGGAGGAGGAGGGGGAGGAGAGGGAGCCTACGGTGGGAGGAGGAGGAGGAGGAGAGGCAAGGGATGCAGAGGGGATGGTGGAGGTTGGGGAGGAGGAGGATGAGTGGGCGATTGGAGAGGAGTGAAGGAGGAGGGAGAGAGGGGGCGGGGGGTGGAAGAGGAAGAGTTGGAGGAGTTGGAGGAGGAGGAGGGGGATTTGGAGGAGTTGGAGGAGTATGAGGATGGGGGCGGTAGTGGTGGGTAGGGAAGAGGAGTAGTGGGAGATGGGAGTGGAGTAGAAGAGGAGTTGGGAAGGGGAGAGGAGGTGGAGGAGGAGGAGGAGGGGAGGGAGAGTGGGAGTGGGAGGAAGAGGAGGATGAGTCGATAGAGGGCGAGTGGGAGGAGGAGGAGGAGGAGTAGGGAGAGGGGGTAGGGGGGGAGGAGGAGGAGGAGGAGAGAGGGGGGGGATGGGGAGGAGGGAGAGAGGAGGAGGGTGGAAGGGAGGAGGGTGGTGAAGGGGAGGAAGAGTGGGGAAGGGGAGGAGGAGGAGGGAGGTAGGATGGGGAGGGAAGGGGGGGAGGAGAAAGAGTGGGAGGGAAAGTGGGGGCGGTGGAGGGTGGGGAGGAGGAGGAGTGGCGAAGCGAGTGGAGGGGGATATGGGTACGGGAGAGGGGGGGAGGGTGGGCATTGGAGGGCGAGGAGGTGGAGGAATGGTGGAGGGAGTGGAGTGGAGGAGGAGAGAGAGAGCGGGAGGAAGAGGAGGGGGGGGGGAGAGGGGGGGTAGTGGAGGGTGGGGAGGTGGAGGAATGGTTGAGGGATTGGAGTGGAGAAATAGGGAGAGAGGATGAGGAGGAGGAGGAGGAGTAAGAGGGGGGGGTAGGAGGAGGAGGTGGAGGTGGAGGAGAGTGTGGGGAGGAGGAGGAGAGGGGGAGGAGGATGGGGAGGGAGGAGGAGGAGTAGGGGAGGGGGAGTGGAGGGAAAGGGGGAGTGGAAGGAGGAGTTAGGGGAGGAGAGGGAGAGGGGGGGTGGGAAGGGGGAGGAGAAGGAGGAGAGTGAGGGAGGGTTATGAGGAGGAGGGGGAGGGGATGGGGGAGAGAGGGAGGAGAAGGAGGAGGAGGGGAATAGTGGGATGGGGAGGAGGAAGGTGGGAGGGGAGGAAGAAGGGGGAGGATGGAGAGGGATGAGGGGAAGGGAAAGGGGGATGCTGAGGAAGGGAGGAGGATAAGGAGAGACTAATTCACTTGTGTCTTTTAGGTATAGACTAACAACTTGTAAACTTCCTTACCAAGTACTTGTATCTTGAAATTTGTTACAAGCGAGGGTGTGGGAACCTTGGTCATCTCACCCTTGACCAAACACAAATGCAGTAGCAAACAGAACAAAATTCTGTTGTTGGGTTTGGTTTTTACTACCCTAGTTGAAATTTTCCAAGTGTCCCTGAATGACATTCGGAAGTGAATAGAAAGTCACCATAATCATATAACCAAGGCTTGAATTGACAAATAGTCAATTTTTTTTAAATCATGACATCGATTTATCGCCAGAGACATCTCTCTCTAGTCACATCATGGACCGATAATTGTCTATAATGTTGATTTTTAGAACTAGGGTTTTACTCATTAGCAAGCAATGCAATTTCTACATTTTATACTTAGATCTTTAAAGTTGTGCCAAGCAATGCTGTGGGAACCTTCTGCTTATCTCCCTTGACCAAACACACCTCCAGGAGTGAACATAACTCAATTTTGTTGCTCGGTTTGGTTTTTATGTCGGTTGAAATTTTGCAAATGTCCTTGAATAACATTGGAAAGCGAGTTGAAACTTGTCATAACTAGATAAATGAGGCTAGGATGAACAAACTATCAGTTCTATTAGAATCAAGACATCGGGTTATCACTAGGGATACCCCACTCTAGTTAGTTCATGGACCTATATTTGTCTATACTGACAGTTTTCGCAATTACAGTTTTGCTCATTAACCAAAAATGCAATTTTTGCATTATATGCTGAGATATTGAAAGTTGTTCCAAGTGAGGGTGTGGGAAACCTAGCCATATTTCCCTTGACCAAAGACACCTACAGGAGGAATGAAATTCAATTCGATTGCTCGGTTCGGTTTTTATGCCCCCTTTTGAAATTTTCCAAGTGTACCTGGATGGCGTTGGGAAGCGAGTTGAAACTCGCCATAACTAGATAACAGAGGCTCGGATGGAAAAACATGAGTTCCATTGAATCAAGACATTGGGTTATCTCCAGGGACACCCCTATATAATCACTTCGTGGAATGATCATTGTCCATATTGAACCCTATCTAGTCACTTCATTAGGAACCCTGGCCATCTCACCCTTGACCAAACACACATGCAGGAGCTAACAAAACTCAATTCCATTGCTCGGTTTGTTTTTTATTCCCCCGATTGAAATTTTCCAAGTGCCTTGAGAGGGCTGTCCCTAGGGGGGATGGGGAGGTGGTGGATGAGGGGAGGAGGAGTGGAAAATGGGAGGGGAGCAGAGTAAGAGGTGTTGGTTGTGGAGCTTGATCTCTAGATTTAGAGATATTATTATTCAGCCGTGTCCGTACCCTAAGTTTGGTTATGATCCCGGCACAACCCTAGGGGGGTCCGGGGGGCGCAAGGGCCAATCGACCCCCGAGAAAGGGGGTTTGGGGGCAACATACCCAAGTTACAGGAGTTCAAAAATTTTTGGGGCTGTTTTCTCCACCAGTTTTTGGGCCCATGGTTTTGGGTAACCCGTGGTATTTTCCCATTGTATTTCCCTTATAAAAGAAAGACATTGTAAAATGACTAGGGTTGATGTATTAGGTTTTATGCATTGTAAAGATATCTGAGATCAAAGAAGAAAGACTGTGAGACAGTGAAGACGAAGTGCAGCAGTTGTGCTGCAGGTTGTATCCCTTCACTTTGCTGGACGGAATAATAATAAGGACTGGAAACTTCATTGTGGATGTAGCCTAAGTTAGGTGAACCACGATATATCTGTGTCTCTCTTGTAATGTGTGTGTGATTATATTTGCATTTCTGTTTATTGTTATTGCTCTGCAATCCTGTTTTTTCTAACAAGAGGGAGAGAGGGGGAGGAGGAGGAGGGGGGGAGGAGGAGGGGGGGAGGAGGATGAGTGGGAGTGGAGGGGGAGGGAGGAAGAGGGAGAGGGAGAGGGGTTAGAGGAGGAGGATGGGGGAGGATGGGGAGGGATGAGGAGAAGTGGCATTTTGTTGTGATTTTAGACAACTCCTTACCCCAATATCGAGGTGGTATGATAACCTAAACTATTTGTTCCATATTTGGTAGCCATTCTTCCATTTTCCCATGCCCTCCACAGACCTATGGGATAGACCTTGCCCCACCATTTTCATCGGTTTGGGAATCCTTGGGAACCATGCAGTTGAGAGCGATTGACTGTGTGAGCATATTATTTACAAATATTTGTTGTTGTCAAAGAAATTTAAATGAACGAGCTTAATTTAATGAATCTGGGTTATTAAAATGAATAGAATATCCGTACGAAATATCAAATAAAATGTACATTTTTGTGGCTTGATTTCCATGCCAGTTCCTTGCACTAGTACAAAATGAGAAATTAATGTCTAAAAAAATGACTAAAATTCGACTATAAATGACTATTTTTGAGTCGGTGACTAATAGTATCCGATTTTCACTATCTTATCTCTAGTCGTATTTCACTAGTCATTAATTAGTTAAGTTATTAGTCATTGATTTAGTCATTGATAGTCACTGATTAAGTCATTGATTTAGTCATTGATGCTCACTGATTTAGTCACTAGTTTAGTCACTGATTTAGTCATTGATTGTCACAATCAATGACCAAATATACGACTAAATAAACTACTAGATTATAACATATTAATGACTAATCTAAATACGAGTAAACGTTAGTCACACTATAAGATACTGGAAATTAGCTACTAATAGTCATATACATGCGAATTTAGTCGTTTTATTAGTCACTAATTTATGATAGGGTACGGAGGAATTGAACCACCAATCTCCTGCCTATAATTATGCAGGTGCTCTACCATTGAGCTAGAACCCTTTAAGAAGTTGTTATTGCTTGACAATAATGATATTCAAACAAATTTTGCATGGGAACAAAATGAATGTCAAACATATTCAAGAATAATGCTTCAAGTACTAAAAGAATTCTAAGATATAGCAGTTCAACTATGACAATGATGAAAATCCAAAGAAGAATGATCTTACAAACTATGCATGAGTACAATAATCCACGGTTGTACAAATTATCAGGAACAAAAGCAAGCTACTACCCTTCACAAACAAAAAAGAATACAAGATCCAATTTGCAATAAATTTTTTTTAATTGTTGATCTCTCGACAGCCAGAGACGTTTGCATATCTGAGATCCAAAATACATACAATTATCTTCAACATCACTTCTTCAAAACCAGTTGCATTAAAAATTATTCTAGAAATTGTCTTATGAGCAACAACCACTTTTTTGAACAACAGGATCCCCTTTCATTTGTACAGTAGCAGGTCTATTGCTATTCATGGCAAGCTGACTTGCCATCCTGCAATACAAAATAAATGGAGTTAAGTCAATAGTATTTCATAGAAAATAGAAAATATAATCTCCTTAAAAGCAATATGTCACAATGAGGACTCTATGTAGGACACTCTATTCTGGAGTATAGGGGAAGTCATTTTGTCGAAAAACCCTCTTTCAAGGCTATGCTGTATCTTAGGAAAGAATTCCATGTAAAAATAGAAACATATCAGTCTCTCTATGGTTTCAACAATTTCGTGAAAACAAGGCTTTGCTCGATAAATATGCTTTAGATGCTGGTAAGATTTTAAAGCCTAGAGCCTCAACAAAATTGTTACGAAGATGGGTTAGTGATGCGAATGCATGCAACCCATAAATTACAAATGTCCAGGCCTAGGCAAAAGCTTAACTGAAAATGGAATTATCATTGGCACTGTTGACTCTCAGAAATTGTTTAGAAACAATAAATAAAGTGTGGGATATAGTTCTTTGATGTCATGGATCAAATGCAATCAATGAGAGGTTAATCAAATTTGATATTTAAATTTTTGATGTTAAAATATCTGAGTCACTCGAACAGGGACAATTCATATGGTAATGTCACCACAAGTAAAGAGGCAAACAATAATAGAATATGGCTGAAGGTTCACTCCATATGCAACAAAAAATTCAAATAAATAAATGATGGGCATGAGTATCTATAATTTTATATGCTTGCAACATGCAAACTTCTAGATACAATTCACTTGGGCATGAATATCTTGAGCATATTGATAGATATGCTCAAGATGCTTGCAAGATTTTATAGCCTGGAATCCTGGAGCCTGACCAAAATTGTTATCAAGAAGGGTTAGTGATGTGAATGCATGCAACCCAGAAATTAAAATGTCCAGGTTCAGGAATTGAAAATGGCATAATCATTGGCACTGTTTCTCTATGGAGATAAGACATACAAGAAATTGTTTAGAATTAACAAGTAGAGTGTGGGATGTATTTCTTTAATGCCCCTTTTCAAATGAAATCAATGAGGTTTATCAAATTTGATGTTAAAATTTCTGAGTCACTAGAACAGAGACAAGTCATACGTTAATGCCCACACAAGTAAACAAGCAAACAATAATAGAATATAGATGAAGGTTCGATACATATGCAACAAAATTTTCAAATAAATACATGATACGAATGAGTATTTATATGCTTGCAAAATACAAAATTCTATATACAATTCACTTGGCCATAAAAATTTGCAAGTTCATCTACAGTGTTGATTTCAAAGCAATGAATGGACAAGGTATATAGTTACAACAATCTATCATGACCTGAAAAAACAAGTATTTTCCGAATATTATATCAGCTATGCCCAATAAAATAGACAATAGGAACGTGTCTCAAACCAACAAGATTACCAATAGTCATGACATGTAATTTGAATTATGTATCACCACTAAACTTTATCATAAAACAACAGGATCATAGAAAAAGTAGAATCTCAATCAGATTCATTAGGATTTTCCGGCACAGGTTTACCCCATTACACACAATTAAAATTAGGGAGTCAAACAAACATCTAACATCACAATTGTATAATATAGGCGCTTGTTAAAGGTTGGAAAACATCATAACAAAAAAGTGCACCTGTTCTTTATCTTAGCAGCCACGGTCATGAAATCCTGCTCCACATTTGTTGCATTCTTTGCACTTGTCTCCAAAAATGGAATACCAATATCATCGACAAATGCCTTGAAGAACAAAATACACAAAGCATGTCAAGAAAAATGTAGACTGAAAAGTGACAAAAAAAACTAACCCTTGAGATTAATAAAAAAAAGAATCTACAAGCCAAGTCAACAACCTTAATACCACAAACTACCATAGTGTTGCAATTAACAAAAAAACAGAGCACCAATAACTTCAAGGCACACTCATTGCATCGAGAGGCACTCTACAACCCAGTATGAGGGAGATCTTGTAACATGTGAGTGTTTGTCGAGTGATTGTCTAGTAACAAAATAATGCAAAGTAAACAAAAAAGAATAATACAAAGTAAAAAGAAAATATGAGACTTAAACTAGAGACTTTAGAGCTTAGGATTAGCTGATAAATATTATGTCGGTCATAAAAAAAAGGAATAATTCAAAGTAAAAAGTAAATATGAGACTTAAACTAGAGACTTTACTTTTTACTTTTAATAGAAAGTAAAAAGTAAATATGAGATTTTAGAGTGTTTGTCCAGTCACAAAATAATACAACTTGTAAACAAAAAAGAATAATACAAAGTAAAAAGTAAAAAATATTATGTTGGACATAACAAAAAAGAATAATACAAAGTAAGAAGTAAATATGACACTTAAACTAGAGACTTTAGATCTTAGGATTAGGTGGCTCAGGTATTGCACTCAAGGAGCTATTCAAGGAGAGGTTTGCACCTCAGGAGATTTGATCCCTCTCCGTGCTTGATAGAGCCTAGGATTTGGATCTATGCTAGTATATAAATCCTCATCAAGTCAAAGACAATGATGCTTACAGTGAAACAGATAGCAGTGCACATGATGCCAAAGCTACTTTTCATTTAACATTACCTTGGTTGTATCATAATCAACAGCTTTATTAGCAGTCAAATCACATTTGTTTCCAACAAGCAACTTGTTGACATTCTCACTCACATAGCGATCAATCTCATTCAACCATTGTTTCACATTATTGAAACTCTCCTGATCAGTAACATCATAAACAACCTGCCAACAGAAGAAAAATATCATTATAAAGACATAAATTTAAATAAATAATGAAGTATACCGAGGATACCAACAATCAACAACTACTTAGCATTCAACATTACCTTGGTTGTATCATAATCAACAGCTTTATGAGTATTCAATTCACATTTGTTTCCAACAAGCAACTTGTTGACATTCTCACTCGCATAGCGATCAATCTCATTCAACCATTGTTTCACATTATTGAAACTCTCCTGATCAGTAACATCATAAACAACCTACCAATAGAAGAAAAATGTCATTATAAAACCATAGATTTAAATAAACAGTGGAGTATACCAAGGAAACCAACAATCAACAACTACTCATCATTTAACATTACCTTGGATGTATCATAATCAACAGCTTTATTAGCAGTCAAATCACATTTGTTTCCAACAAGCAACTTGTTGACATTCTCACTTGCATAGCGATCAATGTCATTCAACCATTGGTTCACATTATTGAAACTCTCCTGATCAGTAACATCATAAACAACTTGCCAACAGAAGAAAAATATCATTATAAAACCATAAATTTAAATAAATAATGGAGTATACCAAGGATACCAACAACACATTGATAAGATCCCCACAAGTAAATAAGCTCTAGGCTACCACTAGTAAATCCAAGGATTTATTCATCGTCATGAATAGAAAAATTACCAATGTAGCACCAAAGTAAATATCCACTTAAGCAAAATAGGCACTTACAATGATACCATGGGCACCATGATAATAGCTTCAACTTTGATTAGTGGGAGAGGGCATATTATTTCTAGTGGAGGATACAACCCCAAGAGGGTCGTGGGACTCATTTCTTCACTTCTGTTGGTTAGAGCTTTGAAAATGAGGTCAAAAGGGGAAACTCACTATATTGCTGGGCATATTCACTTTCTAAATCAACTGATATACATTTCTATCCAACAAATTGAGTTGCCAAGGAGGAATTATTCCTCACTGGGATTGATTGTTGTGGCTAGGAGTTGTCCACATCATGTTTTTTCTACATTTTTGTGTGCCAAAGGGAGATGGTCAATTCCACACTAGAAAGTTGTCATCTATAGGTAAAACCTCATTAATTTATGCCTTATACGTGTGGATGAGAAGAAGAATCTATTATGTACCAGCATGCTAATAACCTACAGGCAGTTTCCAGGTTTGATTCATTTCAAAAATCCAATGTAATTGTATATGTTACAATTATTGCTAAAACAACTGAGAATTTTAGTCAATGTTCAGTACATGATTGATTGAAGATACAATAGTTCATATTTGTAAGTACGTGAGTATGTGTTTGTATTTTTCCTTTTTCAAGATTGAGGTTGAAACATGCCTACATAATGTTAACTAGGATACCGACAGCATTATTTGACTCTGATTACTTCACCCGTATGATATGTATAAATATCAACTATCTAAACTCTAATATATATATATATATATAAGGACATATCCATCTAGCTTAAGTATTCCTTATGGGCCTGGAAGACATGAGCCATGTCGAGACACATGTCATGAGATATATGCCATATAGGCCCACAGGGCCAAAAGGCCTGCATGGTATAAGTTGTACATTATCAGAAGGCACAAAGGTCAATCAAGGGATATACCATGCAGCTGGACTTTAATTCCTACAAGATCACTGATGTAGTTGGACTTATACCATATAAATATATACATTAAGTAATATATCCTTTCCATTTTTAATTACTTTTATTTGACACAAGGCCATACTAGTATAGATTCTTCCTAACTCACTTTTATATATTACGTATAGAAAAATATATTGTTTACCTTTATGAACTAATTCCTCCATATAATATCAGCATTCTTTGAAATATCTTCCCATTAAAATGAATGTTTAGGGTGCTAATAATCTCAGACCAAAATAACTTGTTCTGGAGATTCATGGAGTGTTCACAACATAGATTTTAATGAATCCAGAAATAACCACCTTGGCATTGATACCCGAATCATAAAACTAGGAATGTGAAACCTTAACCTCTATCATCCTATCAATACAAATATTATTGCAGTTCAATATTGAGTATGATGCCCAGTGAGAAAATAGCAAAATGTCTGTACAAAAGAATATGAATGCCTGCAAATACTCATATATCAACAATGTTATCTACAAATAGTACAACATGCAGAAATATAAAACAAACTGCTCACCATAAGTGCCATATTCTTTAATTTATTCATTGCAGAAAATTGCTTTAATCGGGATAATACGGCTGCATCCAAAGCTTGATCTAGTTCAAAACCATCTTTACAAATCCATGGATGACCTGACATGCATCAAAATCTTGAGATATAAGTACTTGTGACATTAAAGTATGATAACTGCCAAAACCTTTTAACATTATTACACATTCTGCAAAACAAGTTCATAGTTGTTTGCTATAGAAGTGTTCAAGGTTACTGATTTTCCTGCCAATGCAATGCCTCTTAAAGCATTAATTTTTTTGCCAATAAAATCAATTACAAGGTACATTTCCAGAGTTCTTTCATACATAGAACTCCATGCACGGTCAGGAGCTGGGCTAGATATGAAGTAAGCATCATCCTGATAAGATCCTTGGCACTATCAGAAATTGAGGGCTAGGGTTCTGAATCAAAATCAATATAGCCTTGTGGAACAGCATAAAAAATTCCCTATTGTGTTTCTGAAATATAAAAGTAAACACCCAATATGAGATGATACATTAATAATTACAATTGAACTGTTTTCAGAGGGGAATATCCAACAATGACAACCTTATTCAACAAAACCCAAAGATAAAAAATATTCATCATTTTAGGAAAGCACTTGCAGCAAAGAGCTTACAAAGGATCATCACTAGGGAGGGGCTCATAATTTAAAAATGCACGGCCCCACTATTTGTAAAAGATTGGATCATAAATCTGCCTAAATGCACCCATAATGTATCCATAGTTTGGAAAGCAATAGTCTTAGCCTTCCCCTAAATAGGGAATTGGCTAGTTTGGAAGGTTGGAAATGGTGAAAATGTTAGGGCTGGAATTGATCCACGTGTGGGATGTGGAGATTTTCATGAAGTACCAAACCATTTTATAAAATATCTTCATAGGGAAGGTGTTTTTAGTTTGGCTCAAGTAATCTCAACTGAGCAAACTATTGTATAGCAGCAAAAATGGAAGAGGGGTGAACAAATGGGTTGAGAAGATCTTGGAAAGGAGTAATGAGACGCCTATATAACAATCCTAAAAGTGAGTAGTGCTCATTTCAAAGACACTAAGGATGAGATGGTATAGTCCAAGAAACCTGCTTT
Source organism: Larix kaempferi (assembly GCA_027924585.1). Lineage (NCBI taxonomy): Eukaryota > Viridiplantae > Streptophyta > Pinopsida > Pinales > Pinaceae > Larix > Larix kaempferi. Next base: position 2,984,243 of record BSBM01000870.1, read on the forward strand.
GGAGATCTATGCTAAAAAATTAAAAAGCCTGATGATTCTCAATGGTGATGGAAGACACCATGAAAGATTAGATCTCTAAAATATCAGATCTTTATGTGGTTGGCTATCAGGGACCCCTTCCTTGGAAGTAGTATAGATAAGGAATAGACATGGGCCAAGTAGATGTCCCTTGTGTTAAGAAGACGTAGATACTATCAAGCCATCAAATCATCTCTTGCTCTTACTCTAGGTTTGTGTGGGTGGAAATTGACCTCCTAATTGGGTATCAAGGACAACTAACAAGGGGATTATGTTGCTGCCTCTTTCAAAAATGGCAAAAAAATACAGAACTTAAAGACTTTAAAGCCCTGCCACTAATTGTAACCTGGAGGCTGGGCATATGGTTGGCTAGGAATGTTGCCATATTTGAGGACAAATTCATGCCTCCTTTTCAGTTTGTTTTAAAAGCCAGATCCATTTTCACGAGCTATGGATCAATTACAAAGATCATCCCACAAAATATTTTATTTGACAACTTCATAGAAAAATCAAGGGTCATTTTGATAAGGCCGACTAGGGCACCCTACCTTGCTTTTTGAGCAGGTGGCATTCTATTCTTAAATGACTTTCATTTTATTAGCTTCAAAGCAGGCCTAGGTGAGGGGTCAAATAATTAACCTGAACTCCTAGTCATGGCTATAAAACACTTTTAAATATTGTCACAACCAAAGGAGTTTCGAATCTTCAGGTGTTTAGGGATTCTTTACTGGTTATTAACTGGTTAAAGGAATTTTCAGAATGCGAAATTCGGTGCTGAGCCCTATCATGAAGAAGTGAAAATCTATTTTTGGGTCTTTAACTCAATTTCCTTTGCTCATGTCTACAGAAAACTTAATCTGATGTTAACTCTCTTTCAAAGGAAGGGCTCCAGCGGGCAGTTGGTTCATGCATATGGAAGTGATGGTTCTACTGTTCGATTATCCATCCTTTCTATATTTGGTTGAGGGGCATCTTTCAATTTCAGGCCTCCAATCTATTTTCAGATCAGTTTGTGTTTATGATGTTTCTATTTAGGGTCTCCATTTCCTTCAAAGGATTTGCTCCTCTATTTAGTTTGATCTGTTAGATGCATGTCTAGTGCTAGACTTTTATTTGAAGATTCCTGGATGTACATTGGATAGACCTACCTTTTTGTATATTTGACAGGATCTTAAAATGACTGTTTTATTTTTGGCCTATACAAGTATCAAGTGATGGTTCTGCTATTCGGTTTTGTTGTTTGGCCTATACAAGTATCAAGTGATGGCCTATTTTGACAGTATCAAATGATGGTTCTGCTTTTCAAGTATCCATCCTTTCTGTATTTGGTTGAGGGGCAGCTTTCATTTTCAGGCCTCCAGTCTGTTTTCAGATTAGTTTATGTTTATGATGTTGTTGTTTAGGGTCTCTGTTGCCTTCAAAGGCTTTGCTCCTCTATTTAGTTTGATCTGTTACATGCATGTCTAACGTTGGATTTTTATTTGAAGATTCATGGATGTACATTGGAGAGACCTACCTTTTTGTATATTTGACAGTAGCTTAAAAGGACTATTTTTCTTTTTGGCCTATACTGGAGGATGCAATTCCTTAGTTTTGACATCCTTTTAGAGAAGGCTATAGGAATAGTTTTTGGAATACTCATTTTATAATCATCTCATTAATGTATCATACAATGCCTATGGCATCTATTGGTTGTATTTCTCTTCATGTTTTGAATAGAATATATAATTTTGTCCAAGGAAAAAAACCCTAATACAAACTTAAATATAACAATAAGTTGCAATAGAAAACATCCTAAAAATTTGTGAAAATTAAGCTCCATGTGGGCATACTGCATAACTCTAATAGTAGGAGGTGCATTAATGACACATTTGTACAAAGCATGGTTCTAATGATTTATTCACCTCATAATCCAAACTTCTAAGAAACACGGAAAAGATGAAATGTCTAAGATAAATCAATCGAATCATAACAATCATTAAATCAACCATAAATGAACTGTATGGAAGAAGATGAGAATCATAACAAGAATTAAATAGGTAATCCCTCAAGCTTATAATTTAGAATATGGGAAAAATTATATAGATAGGTGTTGGTCCTTCTGTGGGTGACTATTAATTACCTTAGTGTTCCATGTAGAAGATCAACATCATCATTATTTCCATGATATTTGGTTTATAGCCTTTTTAATACTATGTGACTCTTTTGAAGTACTAAAGAAAAAATATTCTTGGAAATCCTGGTAATATAATATAGTGCATCACTTCCCATAAAATCTAAATTTTTAGAGCCCCTGTTGGGTGAGAATATATAAAAAAAAAATGAATAAAGAGAGCATTAGCTCGTACCTCGCTTTCCCTTTCACTATTTAAATTACCCAACTATATATAATGCCAGGTTCATAGAGAGGGATGACTTCCTTGAAAGCTATAGGGGGATGACAGGGTTATTATAGTGTAAAAAGCCTTCTTTGTAAGCCATATTTTACGATAAAAAGCAAGTGTTGAAAGGCAGTTTTCTCTTATGGATCAATGGTTGTTAGTATCAAGGATAAATTTAACCATAGGATCACTCTATGTCTAGAACATATTTTATTTTAACCATCAGATTAAAAATATACAAATGCATAAAATACATACTAAAGAAACACACTTTACTTAAGACACACTAGATCAAATTGATCTTAGTTAACTCCAAAGTGTCTAAATATTCTAACACACAAGGTATTTATGCAAGATATCTTGATTGCTTCACTTCTTGAATTGTTACTCAATCCATCCAAGTGTTTCATAAACAAATTGAATAAGAGCTAAATGGTCCATTGTTGGGGTGATTGGTATCCTTTAACATAAAACCTATTGTTATAGGTCAAACTTGCACCTCTCCGTCAGTGATCACCTTGAGCTGTTGGTCACACAAAAGGAAAACTTGGATGGAGGAGCATGTTGACCTTAGACGATACTTTGACTTACTCCATTTCCTGACATTACTGGAAAAACCATGAAAATATCATTCTGAGATATGAGTGCTACTCTACTCAAAGAGACTAGCACCCATACGCTACTCCAGTGTATAAAAGTAGCACTCAAAGCCTTATAAGCGCTACTCCTTCTCAGCATAGTAGTGCTCACCATTTAAAAATCGATGAGCGCTAGTTGGTAAGCACTAAAGTAGCGCCCTAAACGCTACTTCACTGAACAATAATAGTGTACATCTTAAAAGATGATTAAAAAATAATTAATTTTCACGAGGAGAATTAGTTGTTGGTAGTTTCCCAACTTCCCCAACTTCCTCCGTAACCATACATCGACCTGAACTATTTCTCTAATCCTATAAATACAAGGACTAAAGAGAAAGGTTAGATGGATTAATGGAGAAACTTAGAGACATAGAGATCTAAAGAAGAAGCTTGCATTGGAGGAGTTGATGCTGAAGATATCCAAGCCAGAGAAGAGCAAGAGCCCAGAATCAAGTTGCAGGAGCCTGCCTCAAAGTCAAGTATACTTGTACTTCATTTTACATTTGACAATAAAGGTTGAAGTGTCTTTCTTGTTCCAACTTGAATGTTTTCTGAAATAACATCTTAATTTGGATCTGTTTTGGTCAATATCGAATGTTAAACATTGTTTTTGTTTCTTTCAAGCTTTATATATTTTCTAAGATACGCTGAGAAATGTGTTTGTCTTGCAGGTTTACTGAACAGAAGGTGGATTTGAGGACTGAGCGAGGGATCAAACAAAAGCTAGGATTGAACACCGGTTAAAAGGTATGTTCTCAAGGTCCAAACTCATTTCTTTTCATAATCATTTCTGCAATACATTTAATACACTTACCTATCACCCCATCCAAGTTGATAGCATTAGTTTCCTTGCTATAGGGTAGATTTGCCCGCCAACAGACTGGCGACCATACTGGGGAATAGTTGTGTTTTTGCTCTAGGAAACATTTTTCTTGTTTATCTTCCCAAAATTGTTTTGACTTCTTTGATGTGTTGAGAAACCCTGTAGGTATCCATTGCCTATTTTTGTCTGCTTCCATCAGTCTTTGTGTATCTTTCAAAGTCAGTTTTTAAACTTTTGAGATATGAGCGCTACTTTGTTGTACATACAGTAGCGCCCATACACTACTGTGCTATACATACAGTAGCACCCATCTCTGTAAGGGCGAGATTTTCCCTACTACACAGTAGGGTACATTTCCTGAAGCCTACTATTAGTGGTCTGCTTGAGTTTCTTAGCCTTTTGGTGGTTTGCTGACTTTGCTTTTAGGTCTCCTTGACTGGTGTATGAGGTTTTTAACTTTTGTTTAAGTCATAGAACCTTTCTTTGAGTATTTTTTCCATCTTTTGAATCACTTGTTTACTTTTGGAATGTTTAGACTGTTTATAACTTTTTGGAAGACTAGGTTGTGTTTTGTGGTGAGCACTTCCACTTTTTTAGGCCCTGACTGTATGTTGTTGGTTTACAAACCTGCATACTTTTGTATCTGCTGTTTGTGGCAACGTTTGTCTGCTCTTTACTCATCCTATCCTTTGTTTTAGGGTTTGGTCCGTTTTAGAGCCTCTAGGGTGTCTTCCGAACTTGTTGATTTCCAATCTTCCTAGACTTATTGTCTTTTCTGGTTTCAAGTGTATTTAAAGTGCTTTAGGTTGATTCATTTCTCAGTTCTTTGTGTTAGTAGGGTAATTGGCAGCTTGCTTGTCTACTTTTTGCTTGGCATAGTGGTCTTACTAGGGCTAGATGCTTTAGGTCAGTCCTTTTGTATCTATCTCCTTTGTTTTCTCCCACTTTGTTTCCGAGTCCAGAGGCTTTTTATTTGCAAAAAACTTGTAGGTCAAGTCATTTTTAAGCTAGCACCTTGATAGCTATAAGCTTAAGAACCATTTTTAGCCATACTTACACATTTGCACACAAGTCTTATTTTGCTTTCCATGTTTATAGTTCTTTTTCGTTTATGATAACTTAAAAAGCAAAAATTTGGTAGTTTAAGTTTAATAAGGCTGAATTTTTGTTACAAGACAGCGTAGGTTATTTTGTACAATTTCAAAAAAGAAAACAAAATTTTTTTAAGTAGATTTGCTCAGATTTTCAGTTTGGAAAAGAAGTAAATGAAAAAATAAAAAGAGCTTTGTTGTAGAAAGTTTGAATTTATGCACTTTTGTTTTCTTGTTGCAACCACGCCACACAAAAGAACTACCTTTTGAGTAATAACAGCCCTAATTTTTTTTTTAATAAAATGAAATAGATTTTTTTTTTCTTTTTTAGGGATACACTACACCAACTAGTCTTGGTTAGGATCTTGAGTTTAAATCACCTTAAACCACTCAAGATCACACATTACGCAAAAATCGTAGTTCGACTATCATAGGTAAATCCATTTCACTCAAAGCTTTCCTGGGATCTATGCAGTAGGTCATTGCGAGATCAGATTGTTGGGAATACTCCTCCTACTTTCTGTTTTGAGCATACGCTAGGATTGGATCGCATTTGGGGACTCTTTCGAGTTTCAGGATTAGTTACCCTGCCCACGCTTTTTGATTCGATAAGTGACTGTTCCCCCAGGAGTTTTCGGTGTTGTGGTATCCTTAGTATCTGACTTTAGGTTCATACACAAGTGACAGCAGAGGGTATATCTGCTGTACCTAAGACAGATGTGGGAGGAAATCCCTTGCAGGTCTTTGGGAGGGAGGTTGGGTGATTCCAGCGCTTGCACCCTTAGTCATTGTATTGTGGACCTCGAGTAATTGTCTTTCTTCCTTCATTGCTCTGTTCTGGGCCCTCATCATCCCAGACTCTTCTCCATAAGGCATCTTTGTTTGCCTGGTTTGCATACTTAGGAATTTTTAGTTGGCATGCTGTTTGCCCCCTAGTTGTAGTGGCCACTAGGTTCTAGTCTGTTATTTTATATATATAATCACGGAGAATCAAGAACTTTGTAGATCGAGAAGGTTTCAAAACCTTCCACCACTTAGAATAGAACCTTTATAGCCAGCTAGACGACAGTGGATAAACCCCGGTATTTCTTCAGAAACTACTCCTGAAACAGAATTTCCTGAGGAAATTCTTACAATAGAAAATCCTGAAATAGGAATTCCTAAGGAATTACCACCTGAAGTTGAGTTTCCTGAAGAACAACAAACAGTAATAGAAAACCCTGAAATAGAGGTTCCTGAGGAACCACAACTAGGTACCCTAGATCAACGATACTTTAGTTCAGTGGAGATTGAAGATCTTACTTCTGCGGAGTATAGCACTCCTTTCAATCCTCCTCTGACCAATACTAGAATTCCGTTTCTGTCACCTGTTGGTTTCCAGCAGCCCCATTACAGTGCATATAATTCCTTGCCCGGACATCTGATTTCTACTCTAGGAGGTGAATAGGGAGTTCCCCAAACTCCCACCTTAGGTATGAACACTAACACAGTAAATCCTTCTTTTACTGCTACGCCGAGTCAGGCACAGACAACCTCTGTGCCTACTCCGTTTTTGAGTTTTAATACTGGCACACTAGGTATGCCAAGTTCAACAACGATGGCATCTATCCCTACACCTACTGTTGGACTTAGCAGTACAACCAATTTAGCACCACCTCCTGCTTTTCAACCGTTATATCAGATACTTAGTACTTGGATTTCCACACCTGCTGTAGGACCAAGTGCTTCTACAACCGTGCCTGTCATGAGCACCATGACTACACCATCTACATCAGATACCACTGGTTTCAATACCTTTGCAGGTCCCAACATGAATCAATGTAATATGCCTGTAGGTAATGTCCCTTTTTCCTTATTTTCAGGGGGAGGGGGTAATATTTTTAACCAGCAATATGGTGGGGCTAACACCCAGCCACAGTGGACGAACCCACAGAGCACTAATCCACTTTCGTATGGGTGGGGGAATTTTAATAACTCTTTCACGCAACAATAGATAGCAGGGGGTAACCCCTACCAACAGGTAGCTGGGGGCAACCCCTATCAATAGATGGTACATGGAAACTCCTATCAGCATATGGCCGGGGGCAACCCTTATCAACAGATGGTTGGGGGAAACCCCTACTAACAGACGGCTGGGGCCAACCCCTACCAGCAGTTCATGGGTCAAACTATGGGTGGTTCCCCTTTTTTGACCCCAGCTTATCAAGTACCATCTTACCGGCCTCGTTTACCATTTCTGGCAACTTTAAATTTGCCAGATCTTTCCAAATTGACCAACGATCCAGTGTGTCATAATGCTACATGGCCATCAGTTCCCACCAAGTTACCCTCGGACATTCCAAAGTTTGAAGGCAAAGTAGGTGAAGACCCTGGTGACGATGTCACTACTTTCCACTTATGGTGTTCCTTGAATTCATTAAATGAAGATTCCATTAGATTGAGACTGTTCCAAAGGACTTTAACCGGTGCTGCAGCCAAATGGTACATTGAGTTACCTGCAGCTACATTCTCTAATTTTGGGGATCTCGTGACTGTCTTTTTGAATCACTTCCAGCTTCCTATTCGGTATGATGTCGAAATAGACCTTTTGTCTACATTTAGGCAAAATAAAGCCACTCATTTATTTGACCACATTCAGGAGTGGCGAAGACGGAAGAGGCTCATTAAGGCCAACATACCTCCATAATTCCCTCTTGAGTGGTATTTGAATAACTCCTTCCTTATATTTCTAAGGAAGTAGCTACATCTAGAGTATCTAACGAGGAAGAAGCCATCCTACGGACCCAACAGTTAGATCTCATTTATGCACAATCCGGGTTATTGTATGAGATTATACCTGATGCACCGCGATCGAATACCGTTATGAGTAGACCTAAGCCTGGATCACATGCTAACGGCATAGTGGGTTCAGTTTAATCTGCAGCTTTCGAAGCATTGACCAAACAGGTTCATGCCTTATCTGTCAAGAAATCGACTGCAGATGTTTCATCCGTCACAACCTCTCCTTCTACTTCTGAGCCTGTCAACCAAGTTCAAAATAATCAAAAGGGCCCTCGGCAGCCCAATAACAAAAATAAGGGAAAGAAAGGAGAGGGGAACCAACAAAATCCCAAAAAAGAGAATGCCGAAGAGGGTAACAAAGAGAAAAAGAAGGTGAAGTTCCCTTGTAAACTTTACAAACAGGACCACCTTACTCACCAATGCCCTCTGCTTGAAGAAGCCCAGAAGCTCTTAAGATAAAAGAAGCCTGCCGTACTAAAAGATCCATTCCCTAAGGGGCAGAGCTCAACTTATGGCACCTCCAGTACTGGGGGCACTACACATGCTACGGTTGATCAAACTTTTATTAACATGGTTAATTCGGACGCACTCTTACAAATGAGAGCGAGGAACTATACCCCGGATGCACCAAAAAAGGATAAGGAGATTCTAAAATCCTCCACTCCACTTCACACACCTGTGGACCCAATGCCCAAGATTCTGAAAGGTGTCTTGAAACGGGCATCGCACAATCCCAACACTTGGGCTGCTTCCAACTACAACGTGGTTGAAGATTTAGCCCATACCCCTTGTGCCATGTCTACTTTAGAAGTCTTGCAAAGTTGTCCTTTACAACGGAATGCACTTCTGGCAGCTATTGGGAGTATGGAATCCTCTAACATGTCTACGCGATTTGATATGACTGATGTCAAATACCGGTTGCCCTACCACGTTTCTCTTCAGATTGAAGTCGTTCATGGTCCAATGACCATCAGACGAGCTGTAGTAGATGAGGGCGCGTCGACTTGCGTAATGTCATTTTCCTGTTGGAAAGCTTTAGGCTCTCCCGAGTTAGCCCCTTCTAACACACTGCTTACTGCATTTGATGGCAGAACTTTCCATCCACATGGGGTTTTTCCATCATTTGCTGTCACATTGGCCGGTAAGATAGTTGCTGTAGAAGTAGAAGTTTTGGACACTCCACTTGATTACAATATGTTATTGGGTAGGAGTTGGACATATTCCATGCGAGCCATTGCATTGTCCATTTTTCGAGTGGTTATGTTCCCATTTGAAGGTAAGATCATTACAGTCGATCAACTTTCTTTCCCTCAAAGAAACAACCAGACTTCTTCAGAAACCACGGTTCCATTAATTGATCAAACCACCCCGGTTAATGAGAGTTTAGGAGCAGGACTGTATGGGTCGTTAATAGGCACTTTCGACCTCCCCTCCCCTGTTCTTTTTATGCGTTCTGATGTAGGTACTGCTACCGAAACATTCACGGTTGGTTTAAGAACTGATCCTTGGATCCTTCCTACTACGTCAGAACCTTTTGTGCCTCCATCCATTGCAGAAGTGGCCTATATGGAAACTCAACACACTACAATGGAACATATCATGACTCCACCAGTCTCTGTTGAGTCAGATATGGACTATGCTCCGGCATGGTCACTGAATTCCACTCACTCGTTCGATTGTTTAGATATGGTTTTGCCATCTGATGAAGCCATCTTAGAAGTCATGATGGGCCTAGACCAACCTTGGGAACATATGCATCATAGGTCCTACATGCTTTGAGATCTAGACAGGATTGAGAGAGGAGAATTCCCTATGAGACCCGGTGGATTGGTTGATTTTTCATCTTTTCCTTCTACTTCGAGAGCTATTTATGCTGAAGGAAATATGGCCAATATATCGAGAACAATTCCAATCAACATTTCCACCAAACCCGGGGTCATGGAAAACATTTTTATTGGTGCAGACTGTTCTCCAGAAGAGATCGCTCTGTATACAAAACTTTTTAAAGAATTCCATGACGTTTTTGGCTGGTCATATGAGGAGATGCCAGGTATTGACCCAACCATCATGGAGCATGTCATTACGACATACCCTAATACAAAACCTGTGAGACAAAAGCTCCGTCCCATGAACCCCAGAAAAGCGGCCGCCATCAAGGCGGAGGTTGAAAAGTTGCTTAAAGCCGGTTTCATTTATCCAATTGATATGACAGAATGGGTTTCAAACCCCATTCCGGTTGATAAGAAGCAAGGTACTATTAGGGTCTATATTGATTTCCGGGATTTAAACAAAGCTTGTCCAAAAGACAACTATCCCACACCATTTATCGATCAAATTATAGATGCTTGTGCAGGACATGAGATGTTCTCTTTCATGGATGGTTTTTCGGGATACAATCAAATAGAAATCAAACCCGAAGACCAGCATAAAACAGCTTTCATTTTCCCATGGGGGGACTTCGCTTATCGAAAAATGCCATTTGGATTGAAGAATGCTGGAGCTACCTTCCAGCGTGCGATGAATTTTGCTTTTCATGATATCAAACACATTGTAGAACCTTACTTGGATGATCTCCCGGCGCGATCTCGAAAGAGACGGGATCATCTAGCTCATCTTAGACAGGTGTTTGAAAGATGCAGAAAATATAAGATTCGTTTGAATCCGAATAAGTGTGTGTTCTGTGTCAAATCGGGATGTTTACTGGGCTTCATTGTCTCCAATCGTGGCATAATGGTCGACCTGTTTAAAGTAGAGGCGATTGTAAATCTGCCTCCTCCTCGCACCTTGCGACAACTTCAAAGTCTGCAAGGCATGTCTAATTTCTTACGACAATTCATCATAAACTATGCTAAAATTACCAAAGGTTTTATGAGGCTACTCAAACAAGGCTCCTACTTTGTGTGTGACGAAGTTGCTCAAGCATCCTTTGAAGCTTTAAAAAAGGCACTCCTTTCAACACCCTTGTTGAGCCCGCCAGATTACTCAAAAGATTTTCTTTTATACCTGGCAGCGTCTCTTAATACAATTGGTATAGTTTTGGTTCAGGAAGACGATATTCTCGAAGAACATGTTGTCTACTACCTTTCTCATGCATTGATAGCCCCTGAGGTTAAATACTCGCACGTTGAAAAGTTAGCACTTACCGTGGTCTATGCGGTACAGAGGCTTCGTCACTATATACTTTTATGAACTACTACTGTGATAGCATAAGTCAATCCTTTCCAGTACGTTCTCACCCGACGAATCATCAGTGGGAAATATAATAAATGGATTGTAATCCTATAGGAGTTTGATTTGGTCTTCCAATCAACCAAGTCGAAGAAATCACTAGTGTTCGCTGAGTTAATCTCAGAATTTCTAGGTGACATAGAATACGTGGAGGAAGAATCATCATTCCCAGATGAACATATCTTCCTCATTGGTTCCTCTGACCCATGGTATGGAGATATCTTAGTATATCTCTAGACTCTGATGTGTCCTACTACTTTTTCTCAAGAAGAGCGACGCAAGCTCAAAAGCCATGCAAAGAACTACCTTATCATTTCAGATACTTTATATCGACGTGGGGTAGATTCCATTTTACGACGCTGCTTAACTCGAGAAGAAGCCGAAGTGGTATTAAATGATGCCCACAGTGGAGCTTGTGGGGGACATCTTTCTGAGTTGGCAATAGCTCAGAAGATACTGCGTGCCGGATATTTTTGGCCCACGATCTTTAAAGATTGTGTGGAAGCAGTGAAATGCTATCGACCGTGTCAGTTTTTCACTAAAAAAATGAGGGCACACCCAGCTCCTCTTCATCCTATAATTACAACGGGTCCCTTCACAAAATGGGGGGTTGATTACATGACATGCAATCCAACTTTGGCTGGAGGACATCATTACATCATTGTTGCCACTGACTACTTTACTAAGTGGGCAGAGGCAATGCCTACTGTTAAGGAAGATGGAGAAACTGCCGCTTATTTTGTGTTTAATCAGATTATTGCACGGTTTGGCATACCTAAAGAGATAGTGACTGATCATGGAAGTCATTTCCAAAATCCAATGATGACTGAGTTGTATACAATGCTTGGTTTTCAACAAGAACATTCGTCTTCATACTATCCACAGGCGAATGGACAAGTTGAAGCAGTGAACAAAACTCTAAAAATTATATTGCAGAGAACTGTTAATGCCAGTTGAAATAACTGGCACATCATGCTGTACCCGGCTCTTTGGGCCTACCGAGCCAACGTTAACACTGCTACTGGTTTCTCTCCCTTCCAACTTGTGCATGGGATAGAAGCAGTCGTATCGATTGAATGCGAGATTCCTTCGCTAAAACTAGCAGTTCAGTTACTACCAGATGCTTCAATACTAGAAGAGCATTTGTTACACTTAGAACATCTGGATGAACAACGCCGAGATGCGCTCACAACAAACAAGGTCTACAAAAAACAAGTCAAAGGACAGTAAGATAAATCCGTCAAACCTAGGGTTTTCATTGAAGGAGACTTGGTCCTACTTTGGGATCAAGACAAAGAACCCTTAGGGCCTGGAAAATTCAAATCCAGGTGGCTCGGACCTTTTATAATTTCCAAAGTATTGAAGAAAGGTGCCTATGAACTGATAGATTACGAAGGTAATAAGTTGGCTGAGCCTAGAAATGGGCTCTACCTGAAGAAGTACTACACTTAGGTTGAAGTACTTTTTCTTGTAACATAGTTGTATATTTTTGTAAAGCTAGTTTTTGTTATGCTCGTTAGTTAATCTTATGTGTGTTTCGTTTCATGTAACAGATGTCAACCGAACATTTCTTAGGATTTGCTGATGGTACCAGTCGCCACACCTATCAGTTGGCTGCAGCAGCTTGGGTCATTTATTCACCCGCTAGCCAACTTGTCTCTTCGGGGGGGGTTTGTTTGGGTCCTACCACGAATAATGTGGCTGAATACAGTGCAGTTATAGAACTTCCCTGAGATGCTCTCAGTCATGGCATTTCACATTTGGAGGTAAGGCTTGACTCACAATTAATTGTATTTCAGTTAACAGGTGTCTATCAGATTAGGGATCCTGGATTGCTATGTCAGTTTCTACGAGTTAGACTATTGGAAAGACAATTTGATTCTATTAGATATGAACACATTCCAAGAAGTTTAAACACATTAGCTGATTCCTTAGCAAACTATGTGTTAGACTGGCATTTGCATCATACATTGTCATAAACAACATTGCACACATAAAACACATACACATGTAAATAACCGATACTGTATATAGCCAACACTGTATCAAAAAATATATGAGTTTTGGGTCACAAGTCTATCAAGTTAAGTCATAAAAGTACAAAAAATGGGCATAGTAGCCTCAAAAATATATACATAGAATGTATTCCTCTCCTATGGAGAAGGAGGGACCTCATCATCATCTACTGCATTGCGATAACATATGACTAGCCTAGCTATCTTCCGCAGCACCCTAAGCCATGCCGGGGGCACCCCAACAACATCTTCCTGCATATCAATAGGTATCTGATCCATACGGCATGCAGGAACTTCGTGAGTCAATCGACTCATTTTTCTCTCCAGGGTCCCCAACATAGCATCTGCTGCAGCAATATCAGCTAGCCTCACAAAGATGGTAGGATGTCCCTCAGGACAAACAGGCCCAACATCTACATGTGACACTTGATTAGAACTTCAAAATTCATTTATAAAAATAAAATACTTGAAAAAGTTTGAAAAAATTAAATAATTCTAAAAATTTAAAACATACCAATATCTCCCCAGGCTCCACCTGGAGGAAGCACCAGTTCTGGATCATGACGGAAATCCAATCCAGCATATGGAAACTGCTCGAAAGCAAGCACTTGCCTCTCCCACCACCCCCAGAAATCATCAGTATGATAACAATAGTGACTTTCCCCACCACCCTGGCAGAGGAATATGTCACCCTAACGGCCTAACCTGGGCTCACGGGGGTTAACCTGAGGTAGAGGCATCCCCAAACTGATAGCAGGAATCCTCTCAAAGAAGAAAGTACACGAAATACTACCGTACCCAAAATTCTTCATTGAGCTGGATTTGCAACCTGTCAATTGAGATTTCATGCTCGCCAGTAAACTAGTACACCAATCATAGACATGACCGTGTAAGCATTGTACACCAATATGCATAGAGTGCCTGGAAGCTAAGTGTTGTGAGGCACTACCCGCCACTTGGTTGATCATGCCCACTATCACTTTCAAAGGGAGGCCTTCAATGGTTGAAATCAAGACTTGGATTCCCGATTTCTCCTCTTCGGCAACACAATATGTATTCACGTACTCTTGCACAGATCTTACACCCACACGAGAAGACCCTTTCAGATTGATTACATCTCCTCTCCGTGAGAGACCAGTAATGAAATATATGTCATCAACTGTAAGCTCCAAAGTTTTCCCACGGATGACAAAAGTATTGGTATCCACATCCCAGTACTGAATAAGTCTTCGAAACAGTTTGTTTAAGGCCCTCATGTTTACGGTTCAGTAAAACTTCAATAAGCCGCACCTTCGGAGAGCATGGAGGGTGGCCGGATCTTGCATGGCCAACCTATCCATGTCCTCATGTTCTCTCTCCCTCCATTGAAGAACCATCCTGCACAAAAAGTGAAATTTTTTTGAGTCTTGGTGCTTGTATATAGGTTTTCAAGTATGAGCGCTACTGTGTATACTACACAGTCACGTATGGGTGCTACTCTGCTTGAGCACAGTAGCGCCCATCGCATTTATATGCTACTACTGTGGTTACACAGTAGCGCCCCGCGCAGCAACGCTTGTGAGCATCATGTTGCAAGCTATTTTTTGCTCAAAAAATGAAAACTAAACCATGAAAATGCAAGTAAGGTGAATTCTAACTTACTTGGTGGAGGAAAAATGACGTTTGGATGCTTGGTTTGACTGCCACAGAGATTTGAAATTTGCAAAAGGTTTCCCCAATCTTTGACCTATAAAAGAAATTGGAAATTGATTTTTTAAAATGAAATTATATATATGAATTGAAGTTTTATTTTTACCCACCATTGTTTAATTTTCTATAGTTTGAAATATTTTCAAAAATACCTAATTAATCAATTGGAACACACATATGGTGCATTACTAATCCAAGCTCATTTTCCCTTTAATTTTTGTAGGATCAATCTCCTGAGTTCAAAAACTCTTGATGTTAGACCTTGTCGACTAGTTAACTAGTTCAAATTCATATAGCATTCGAGATTTTTTTTGCCGGATCGACTAATATTTTGTTGAAGACCTAGTTTTGGCAGAGTATGAAGCTATGATCCTAGAAGCTGACCTTTAAGTCATTTTAAGCTCTTGTTTGGACTATTTAAACCTAAACAAGATCGTCGAGCAACCTTGTCCTCTTCGAGCTCGTTAAAGTAATCGAAGGCTCATCCACTCAGGTATAGAATTACCCCTTTTCCAGGCCTAGGTGGATTAACTATGGAAAAAGTATACTCTAGGTATACTTCTGTATGCGCTAAAAGAGTTCTTCTTCCATTGTTTTATACTTCTTCGGGGGAGGAGACTAATTGCACGAAAAAGGACCGTTTAGAGCCTTTCTTTAGGGTTTTTAGGAAAATACCAAGCGAGCATTCACCTACTTGGGATCGATGTGAAATCCACGAGAGGGTAAATAGAGGACTGTTTAAGTTTTTCAACTCCATAAACAAGAAAACACCGCCGAGCACAGACCAATCCGGGCTCGATATAAAATCCACGGATAGCTGAAAAGAGGATTGTTTAAGTTTTTTAGACTCTATAAACAGGAAAACACCGCCGAGTATTAATCTGCTTGGGCTCGATACTAAAATCCACGAGCAGATATATGGAGTTATTGTTTAAGTTTTTCAGACTCCTTAAAATTGAAAACACCGGCGAGCAAGAACAGATCTCGGCTCGATATTAAAATCCAAAGATCAGTAATATAGAGTAATCTTCTATTTCTTCTTCGAACTCTATAAATATTGAAGAAGGTCCTGAGTCTTTCTCCCATGGGCTCGTTAAACTTTTTACATGGTTGGATCCATTGAGTTTTCATTCTTTCTTGGACTCATTAAAACAACAAGAAAGGTATTCTTTTATCTAAAAAGAATAAGGGACGGGAAAGACGTATCATATCTTCCTTGTCAAAGGCAGTTCAGTCAGTTCTATCCTTGAACACAACACCTACTTGAGTCTATCTTATCGGTTGGGTTTAGTTTTTGACCTCAGGGTGAACCTTTCCTCCAAGTTGTTTACTCCCCTGGTTGGTTATTCTTCCAACCATATGGAGGGTCTGATAATGTCTCTTACATTTCAGACTTATTATTTACCCCATTATGTCAGAAACTGCCTGAGTCACCTTGTGTTGTGCTCAATGTTCAAGGATATACCCGGTGTCGGCCATTTTGCAGTTTACTTTGACCTCATGTGTTGGCCTTCCTAGCGTCAGTCTTGTTACATATTATTCCATATCGGCTCTTACCAGTTGAGTGTTCCTCGAGTTGGATGATGGAGGATGCCTTAAGGCCTCCCTTCCAACAAACTTCTTCCCATCGACATCAACTCATTTTACTCTGAGAAAGAAGTTTAGAGTTTCGGTTAGTACCTTGGAGATTGCAGTCACCAGTGGCAATTTTCCTCGCTATTGAATGATGAGAATACATCAATGTCTCTTCTTCGACAGGATTCCCAAGTGTTCGACTCCAAGTCCATCTATTCACATTTGGCGAATCGTACTTGGTACCTTGGACCCCATCATCATTATCGGTGGAAGTCCTCGCGTTTGTTAACGGTATACATCAATGACTGGTAATCAAACGATACCCCCCATGTTCGACTGTCAGCTCATCTATTCACATGGTTAGGGTTTGTACCTAGAGTTGTTTCGGATGAAGACCTTGGGATTTTGGATGACAATACCTCATTTTGTTATCACCCAAGTTGCGCAAGACTGAGCCTCACTTATATTTGGCTCTCCATGAGACATAGATCTAGTTTGTTGTTATGGCTATGATCTCTCAGTTTGACAAGGATCCACGCTTGTATTCCAAGTGGCCATGCTTTATATACATCTCCTTGTTATGTATCGGAGATCAAGTTGTACCACACTGCACATCTATATGATGTTAAAGATGTAATTGCTAGATGACCTTGATCTTTGTTGCAGGTGTTCTTGTAACTTGTTTTCTGTGGTTCTTTGCTCCTCCTCTAGCTTTGGATTATAATGTATTTCGGCCATCGTTTCCCTATGACCTCACACATTAGGGGGAATCTGTTATAGGTCAAACTTGCACCTCTCCATCCGTGATCACCTTGAGCTGTTGATCACACAAAAGGACAACTTTGATGGAGGAGCATGTTGACCTTAGATGATACTTTGACTTACTCCATTTCCTGACATTACTGGAAAAACCATGAAAATATCATTCTGAGATATGAGCGCTACTCTACTCAAAGAGACTAGCGCCCATACGCTACTCCAGTGTATAAAAGTAGCGCTCAAATCCTTATAAGCACTACTCCTTCTCAGCATAGTAGCGCTCACCATTTAAAAATCGATGAGCGCTAGTTGGTAAGCACTAAAGTAGCGCCCTAAATGCTACTTCACTGAACAATAGTAGTGTACATCTTAAAAGATGATTAAAAAATAATTAATTTTCACGAGGAGGATTAGTTGCTGGTAGTTTCCCAACTTCCCCAACTTCCTCCATAACCATACATCGACCTGAACTATTTCTCTAATCCTATAAATACAAGGAAGACTAAAGAGAAAGGTTAGATGGATTAATGGAGAAACTTAGAGACATAGAGATCTAAAGAAGAAGCTTGCATTGGAGGAGTTGATGCTGAAGATATCCAAGCCAGAGAAGAGCAAGAGCCCAGAATCAAGTTGCAGGAGCCTGCCTCAAAGTCAGGTATACTTGTACTTCATTTTACATTTGACAATAAAGGTTGAAGTGTCTTTCTCGTTCCAACTTGAATGTTTTCTGAAATAACATCTTAATTTGGATCTGTTTTGGTCAATATCGAATGTTAAACATTGGTTTTGTTTCTTTCAAGCTTTATATATTGTCCAAGATACGCTGAGAAAGGTGTTTGTATTGCAGGATTACTGAACAGAAGGTGGATTTGAGGACTGAGCAAGGGATCAAACAAAAGCTAGGATCGAACGCTGGTTAAAAGGTATGTTCTCAAGGTCCAAAACTCATTTCTTTTCATAAACATTTCTGCAATACATTTAATACACTTACCTGTCACCCCATCCAAGTTGATAGCATTAGTTTCCTTGCTATAGGGTAGATTTTCCCGCCAACACCTATTCCTCACTTATAATAATATACCTAGCACTTGTGTTAGGTTAATTGAGAGGTATGATGGTAGGGGATCCTTTGCCCCATTTCTCCAAATGCTTGTAATAGGTTTATGGGAACTCTATTTATCAAAATAATAAATTATTTTGAGGTAAAGTAACTTCTCACTTGATATACCCCCTTAGAAAAGAGTATAAAAGTTAGGAGTAAATTAATATAAAATTATTAATTGAGCAGCTTCTCACTTCATTCGTACGTGGAAAGAAGGAAGGGGTGGAATGCTGCTTGCGCAAAAGTAAATGATTAAAAGATAAAAAAATGGTTTGTTGTGGGGCTTTTGGAAGTAATGGAGTATAACATGGTGAGTGGAAAGGCTAGAATTGGTTAAATTCGTCGTGGCCTGAGGTGCCTTCTATGCTTGTTACAATGCCTACTAATTCTACTAGTACTTTCCTTCAATGACCTTTGAAGGTACAAATAGACCCCTCCATCTCTAACTAGATCGATCATTTGTACCAATACGTTACAAGAACTTTCCCCATACTCTGAAAGCTAGGTCTTGCAAAGTATGAAGTTCTAGCATATCAAACCATAACATGGATGGCCCTGATGAAATATTTTCAGTTGTTCATTAGGAAGAAGAATTGCTTGGCCGCATGAGACAAGGTGCCATAAGGCTGCTCTATTGTGAAAAAGAGGAATAATTGTGATACTTACAAAGGAAGGCGAGGTACTACCACCCTTGCTGCTGGATAAACCAGGTAAAGTTAAATAGATCTGCTGCTATTGGTATTCGATTTGGCTCATACATTGGACGAAAGATCCTAGGAACACTACCAAATGTTGAGCGGAACACCTAGCACATTATATTAAGTTGGGACAAGAGTAAACTGGTTCCACTAAAATTTCTAAAATTCAGCAGTTGTCTGAGGTGCGTTGGATTCAGTAAATGAAGGTAGGTTACGTCTCTGAATAACACTCTCAACAACTTTCCATAAACAATGGCATTTTCCACATGAAGTGTTCACATCCTTCTCAAAATATAAAAATAAAAGTGAATTTAAAATTTGCTACTGCCACATAATTGCATTATATTTCCTTCTCACTCATTCTTGGGAGATCAGCTGGGGGGATTTTCTCTCTTCTTGCTGTCATCTTATTATCTCATCTAATATCATTTGTATTCCTTTCCATCTTTCTTTCTCTTATTTTACTTTGTTCATGAACGTTATGAATTGAGAGGAATAGATTTGTAAATCCTGTAAATTGTTGTACAAAAACCTTTGATCCGTATTAAACCCCTCTTGCACCTCAAAAGCACATGCTTTAAATTCAAATAGGCTAGTCATGTCTACTTAATAGTGCACCACCTAATTATAAAGGGTGCTAACTCTCTTCTTGTACTTTTCTATATTTTTCACCATTTCATAATATTATATTCATTTTCCTACGTGCATGCAACACCTACAGAAGATACAAATACAGGGTTTGCATATATTTTGTCAATCATGATAGTTTCTGTGGTAACTATAAATTATTTATTGACCAACATCTGATAATGTTTGTGAGTTTTTATTACTACTTATTTATTCCTTATGTAAAAAACCAAATGAGTTAAGGACTGCTACTAGTTCTAGCTCTGATTGTGAAAACTATTCTAAACCTAACTCAAGAAATGGGATTTGACCTCCTGTAATTGCTTGCATTGAGGTTACTATCGGTGGCATGTATAGGGGGGATTATGTTTTTGAATTTGAAATTTATCATCCTATTGGCCCAGTTCTATTTCTATCCTCCTTTAATCTATACCTATTTATTCTTATTATTGCCTTGGCTTCTTTATCTTCTTCTTTGGCATCACCTTCTTGTACTAGTTTATTATCTTCAATTCTTTTACTTTCAGTTTCATTAGAGCTGATCTGGTTGCTACATTGTGGAGACATGAATTTAAAATGGTCTGATAGACACTGACATCAATATTCTTCTCACTCGGCTACAATGGGAGTTCCAGATAGGTTTTCTCCCTCAACATTTTATCAAATGTACCCCATTGCAAATTGTTGTAAGGATCTATCTTATATTTTGTATCTCCATAAAAAGGCCCTATGAAAAAGGCCTTATGACATCCTAAGCTTCCAGTTCTATTATATGTTTATCTATGGGTTATCCTCTTTAACTGTCTCTTTCTACTTGTGCTATCATTTTGGAGCTATATTTTTGTCTTGTAGCTCATTCATATTGACAACAACATAAATCAGTAGAGTCATAAAAGTTATATCTACAGTGTCCATAATCTCTTTTCCATTTGTCTCATCACCAAAATCTAGGTGGGTCTCTTGATAAATAAATATTATAGAGAATACTTTTAAATATATTTATTTCCAGACACCTAGCTACCCTGAATTGACTGTAAAAATTTATGTGCAGGTGTAGAATCACCCTCATTTTCAATGAATTTATGAGCAAGAGTAACATGAGAGTAATCCAAATGTACCTTGACTAAGGAAGTTGCTTGAAATCTCTGAATTGCAACATCTGTTCTTCCCCGAGGTGAACCAATTGCTGTCAAATTAGCCTTCATCTCTTCATCTCTTCTTTGGCAGCTAGGATTTGAGGTACAGGTTGCATTTATGCTCCGTTAATTTTATGACTTATGTAGGGTAATAGGAGAATTACTTCAAAATTCGATGACGATGATGCCATATACCAGAGAAATAGAAAATAAGCAAACTTTCTTGGTTGGTTGATTTGTAATGAAATATGTTATGTTTAAGGAGAAAACCTAGGAGTCTCAAAATGTTTGGGCATATAGGCTAGTAGAGCTAATGAAATTTGATTTAAATAGTCAACAATTTGTAAAATATGGTAAGGCACTAATAGATATTAATTATTGATATGAATTTTCTTGATGAAGTGGATTTTTTTTGTACAAGGATGTTAATAAGTATATAGGGGGTTAGGAGTAAAAATAAAAATAAAAAATGAAACAATTGATTTTAAAAGTAGGGGGGTTATTAGACATTTGCAAAACACAGATGTTTGGAATAAATTTTACTAAGTGATATCTTGAGAGCTTCCTTGAAGAAACTACATACATGAGTGCAATAAAAAAGTGCAATGCAAGAAAGTATGATGGATACAAAGTATTGCAAATAAGTGTGATGCAAATGCATGTAGGATAGATGGATACAAAAAATTGAAATGAGCATATGGGATGTCGATAATGACAAAGGGACATAATAGGAACAAGAGCACCACAATAAGCATGCACATGGATCCTACATGGAAGGTATGCACATTAGAGGAAAGTGTGTGATAGAAGTGAGGCAAGTCAAGCAGGTTTAAGCACATGTTAGAAAATTCCACACAAAATGGGCATGATAGCAATCATGCACAACAATGATGAGTATGGCAAGCACACATGATAGATGGATATTTTGAAGGGGCATGGAAAGGTTGTGGTGGATACCAATAGAGACAAAAATATGTCTAAAATTCCAAAAAGGATAAAAATTATGGTTTTCAAGTGAATTAGGTTAGCAATAAATAAAAAAGTATCTAGTAAATCCATAGCCAAACCCAAGGGATTTTTTTAGAGTAGAAAGGTGCATTTTTCAATATCTTTACATGTATCTTGATTCTTGGTAATGAGAATGAGGAGACCTTTTTCCAAGTTGTAATCTATATTTTAATGTTCTTTAAGTGACTAATTATACTAGGATCTAATATCATGGAGTGTATTATATGTTCTAATATAGATGAAAAACTACTTAGGTCTATAGAGTTTGAAGTTTTGGAGAATGGGGCTCATTGTGCTCCTGATTGCGCCACTAAGTTTAGTTATATACCTTTTACAACATTTTTTACCTGCACATAATTCAAAAATACAATATAGTAAGTGTTAGAAAATTATTACACCTAGGACCATAGTCCCATGATGATAATTTATGTCCAATGGTTCAAGCAAAGGTCAATGATGATTATCCAAGTTTGTTAGGCAATTAACGACCAATTCCCCTCATCTAGGCCCCCAATTTTGGTCAAATAGTCAGTAAGTCACCCTCATTTATGGATACCACCCTCATTTATTACCACTACTTACCTGAGGATCACCCTTATCCCCTGTTTTGTGGATATGAGTTTGAATTGAGGCACATACGTATTGAATGTGGTCATTTTTCCTCCTCTTTAGCAATTTTGGCCTACCCTAGGCCACCTACACCACCAAATCCTCCACCACTCATGTGATACCATAATTAATGTCCTACCATGTCATACCAATGTGAATATTAGTAATTTGTGATAGTTTAGAGTGATTTGGGAGACTATTGGCCAACCTAGGGGGATTGAGGCCCAATGTAAGCTAACCACTTGTAGCTCATTATGATGCCTCCAAAGGCTTATGATTTTTCCCAAATGTAATATAATGGTGTTCACAACTCATTTCTGGGTTCGACAGTAATAGAATAACCTGCTATTTGATCATTTGTGTGTATATTGTGCCTCTTTTACATTGTTTTCTGATATACTTAGTCAAATTATTGATTGTGAGGATATATTTAGCTAGTATATCCTACTATAATTTGAATTTCACATGGTATAAGAGCTATTGGAGCTTTTATTCAAACGAAACTGCTTCAAAGGTGCACCAGAAGCAGTGGAGCAACCACAAAAATTCCTGTAGCCATTGCTTTAAAGCCATTGGAGAGATCCTTTGGAGTCTACCTAAGGTGTGATGCGCTCCCGAATGTTCCCTCTATCAATGTAGGGTTCTGATTATATAGTTAAGATCCCCTCCTGAGTGATTGACTATTTAAATTGCATGTTTACAGTGTTCTTTGTCACCAAGTGCACAAGCTACATAATGGAGCAATCTCATGTCATATTGCTCAATACATTCAACTACTTTCAGTGGAAGGACGAAATGATAATCCAGATTAGATCCAAGGGTCTCTTCAGTGTTACCATGGGGACTGAGAATGAGCTGAATTATGCAGTAGAGAAGTCAAAGTTCTTCAATAGAATGGATGAATCTTTTGGCATGGTTTGTCTCAGCATCTCAAGAGACCTCTTGTTTCATATAAACAGTCTCACTACTCCAAATGGCTGAAGATTGAATCACTATTTGGAAAGAATGATGAGTTGAGGGCCCACCGAATTGAGAATGAGTTGATCTCTCTAAGCCCAAGCAGTTTCGAGACCATCCAAGACTTCTTCACCAAGTTCAAATCCTTGGTCTTGCAACTCAAGCAATGTGGCATTGACAAGAAGGACTAAAAATTGGTGTTGTCCATACTTTCAAAGTTGGGTCCTGAGTACTCTGTGTTTGTTTCAACATTCCATTCCACCAACATCACTGTTTGAAACCGGAGTATTTCATCTTTGGAAGAATTCATGGAGATTATTACATAAGAACAAGATAAGTTGGTCCAAATGGGTACCATCAAGCCATCAAAGGACCATGTTCTTGCAGTTGGTGATTTGAAGCATCAAAGGGGAAGCAGAAGGCCAAAGGTTTGAAGCAGCAAGAGAAGAAGAAAGACAAAGAGAAGCCCAGATCTTTCGAAGGGGTTTCGAATCCTAGAAAGGATAAAGGAAAGAAGAAGGAGAAAACAAAATGCACTTACTGTCACAAGGGTTGGCATCCTGAAAGTGCATGCTTGAAGAATACCATTGACATGATGGCTCATATCCTTGAGAAAAACAACATCCCTCTTCCTAAAGGAGCAAAGAAGAAGGCGGGTGGTTTTGAAGACAAGGAGAGATGCCATGCATTGATGGCTAGTACCTTTGAATCCTATTCTTTCATCATAGATTCAAGTGCCTCAATGAACATGGATTCCACAAGAGAAAATTTATATACCCTTTCATCATACAATGGTCCTCCTATTCTCATGGGTGACGACTCAGAGATCCCAGCGAGAGGCATTGGAAGGATCAGTCTAGATAATGGGTACTTCAACAATGTGCTGTATGTTCCTGATCTTGCAACATATGTCCTCTCTGTTTACCAAATTACCCATACTAGTTTGTCTAAGAGAGTGATTTTCACTCAAGAAGATGTGGAAATTTCTAAAGTTTCTACAAGCAAAGTGGTAGCAGTTGGTTTTGCAAATCATAAGTCAAGGATGTACAAGTTTTCACACATTCTTCCTTACTCTTATCCTAATGCTCTTCTATAACATGTTAATGAGGTCAGTAGAATTTGGCATGAGAGGTTTGGACACCTCAACTACAGATATCTTCAATCCTTGAGAAAATAAAACATGGTTGAAGGACTTCCAAGCATCAAATTCTCTAAAGGAACCTTGAAGGGATGCATTGTTTGGAAGCATGCAGAGAACAAGTTTGAGAAGGTGAAGGAAAGAAGAGATACTCAACGTCTTGATTTGATCCATTCATATGTGATAGGATATCTTCCTAAAACCTCCTATGGAAACTCAAAATGTGTCCTAACATTCATTGATGATTTTTCAAGATTTTGTTGGGTGTTCTTTCTCAAGCTAAAATCCGAAGTGTTCCATTCCTTCAAAGTTTTCAAAGCTTTAGTGGAGAAATTAAATGGGAGGAAGATAAATGTATTAAGGACTAATAATGGAAGGGAATATGTCAATAAGAACCTACATCAACTATTTGAATAAGACGACATTCAAATGCAACATTCTGTGCCTTACACAACAGAATAAAAATGGTGTGGCAAAGTGCAAGAATCGAGCATTGAAGGAGATGGCTACATGTATAATGGAGGCTATGTCCTTGTATCATAAACCATGGGATGAATCCATTAACTATTTTTCATATGTTTAGAACAAATTTCCACACAAATCCTTGGAATACGAGACTCCATTCGAGGCTTGGATGGGACATAAGCATGATGTGTCTCTTTTCAGGGTGTTTGGCTCAAAAGCAGTGGATAGAATACCTCTAGAGAAAAGGAAATCCTTACATACCCAAATAAAGGAGACCATTATGGTTGGTTATGCATAATATGAAAATGGATACAAGCTATTTTATCCATCATATAAAAATAATTTCATTGAGAGGAGTGTTCAGTTCGAAGAAGAGCCCATGCATGCAATTGACCAAGAAGAAGGGGAATGCTGAAATCCCCCACTTGCAGAGGATGTAAGTGATGCTTCATTTTATGATATTTCTGATTTTGATCATGAGGATGAATATGATTACATGCATGCATATAAATACCCTTCTACAAGTCCCAATTGGGCTAAGAAAACCATACAAGCAACTGGTGAACTTGCAGGTGATCCACATGAACCTAGGAAAACTAGATCATAGTTTCACAATGCATTGTCTTATTGTGATTAAAATATTCATGGGAGGTGATTTATTATGGTTGGATATAATCCTATTTCATATGAATAAGCATCACATGATCCAATATGGAAAGATTCCATGCAAGAGGAGATGAAGTCTCTCCATGACAATGAAACTTGGGAGTTGGTTCCTCTTCCTTCCAAGAGGAAGTTGGTGCAATGCAAGTGGGTGTATAGGACCAAAATGGATGTTTATGGTTATGATGTGAAGTATAAGTCCATATTTTTATCTAAGGTATTATCTCAAGTCCATGTATTGGAATACACATAAACATTTGCACCTGTGGCAAAAATGGACTCAATCAGGCTAGTTTTGGACATTGCAGCATCCAAGAGATGGAAAGTTAATGATATGGATGTGAAGAGTGTTTTTATTCATGGTGATATTCATGAGGATATCTATATGAAGCACCCTGAAGGTTTCATTCAATATCCTTCACTTGTTTTCAATTTGCAGAAGTCCCTCTATGGTCTCAAGCAAGCTCCTAGAGCTTGGTTTGCCAAGATGGACAACTTTCTCCAATCACAAGGTTTTGAAAGATGCGGATCTGATACAAATGTCTATATGCTACATATTGGTGACTCTATTTTTATCATTTTACTATATTTTGATGATCTCTTGATCAATGGTAGTTGCATTGAAGAAATAGGCTCAGTTAAAACTGCATTACATAGTGCATTTTCCACGTATGATCTAGGATTGTTGAAACAATTTCTTGGTTTGGAGATTGATCAATCTAATGCAGGGATCAAAGTTTAAAAATCAAAATATGATTCATATATGATACAAAATTTCAAAATAGCTGAATGTAAGGATGATAAGTTCCTCTTCCTTTTAGGGGTAAAACTTCATGATTTGGGTTCCTCAGCATTGGTGGACAGTTTGTCATATAGACAACTAGTTGGGAGGTTGTTGTATCTCACTCACTCTCGACCAGATTTGGCTTATGCAGTAGGTGTTCTTGATATATACATGAAATATCCTCATGAGATCCATTGGAATTCTTCCAAAAGGATCTTGCATTATGTGCAAGGAACCAAGCAGTTTGGGATACACTATACAACTGTCATTCATCACTTGAACTAGTTGGTTTTACTGATTCAGATTGGGATGGATATAGCATTGACCGAAGTGCACTTCTGGCTATGTATTTATGCTTGCACATGGTCCCATTTTTTGTTCTAGCAAGAAGCATCACACTATTTCCTTATCATAAGTTTAGGGTAAATACATAGGAGCAAGGAATGCAACTACATAATGTGTGTGGTTGCAAGGTATTCTTGGGGAGTTTGGCTTTGCATTCGATTCACCCACAGTAATTTGGTGTGATAATAAAAGTGAAATCAATATATCCATTGATCCAATACAGAGATAGAGGACCAAGCACATAGAGATACAAATGCACTACATCAGGATCTTGGTGCATGACTATATTATCGCCTTACAGTATTTCCCATCTGCTGAGAAAAATGTTGATATATTCACCAAGAGTTTCCCAGAAAAGACCTTCACCTACATTAGATCACTCATTGGGGTGGTTGATGCATGGTGGTATTCCCATGTGGTTTTCCTCCTTACCTTGGTTACACAGACTAATAAAATTGTAAGAGATGACTTGAGCCTGAGATGCCAAGGACTCATTTTTGTTTTGGATACATAAGTATAGCTTGAGGGGGGGTGTTAGAACACTATTACACCTACGACCATAGTCTCATGATGATAATTTGATGTCTAATGGTTCAAGCAAACGTCAATGATGATTATCCAATGTTGTTAGGAAATTAATGACCAATTCCACCACCTAGGCACCAAATTTTGGTCAAACAGTCAGTAAGCCGCCCTCATTTATTTCCACCACCCTCATTTATTACCACTACTTACCTAAGCCATGCCCTTATCCACTTTTTTGTGGATTTGAGTTTGACTTGAAGTGCCCATGCATTGAATGTGGTCATCTTTCCTCCTCTTTTCCAATTTTGGCCTATCCCAGGCCACGTCCACCAAATAATCCACCACTCATGTGATACCATAATTAATGCCCTCCCATGCCATGCTAATGTTCACATTAGGAATTCGTGACAGTTTGAGGTGATTTGGGAGACTATTGGTCAACCTAGGGGGGATTGAGGTCCAGTGTAAGCTAGCCACATGTAGCTCATTTTGATGCCTCCAAAGGCTCACGATATTTCCCAAATGTAATATAATGATGTTCACAAATCATTTTTGGGTTGGATAGTAATATAATAAACTGCTATTTGATCATTTGTGTGTATATTAAGCCTCTTTTACACTATTTTCTTGTATACTTAGTCAAATTATTGATTATGAGAATATCTTTAGCTAGTAGATCCTATTGTGATTTGAATTTCACGGTAAGCTACATTTTTTTTTTCCTAAGTTGAACCTTATTTGATTAAGTAAGACATTTGATGAAATCACTCCATTAATATAATGTTAAGCAATGAACACACATAGCTATAAGGAACAATAATAGCGAACATGAATTGACTAATGAAAGTAATGGAGAGAGATAGGGAAAGTGACATTTGTTCACTACAATATTTTAAAGATACCACCAAATTACAACCTATGTTTCTTGTTTGGTTTGTAAAGTGTTTGTTTTTATTATTTGAAACTATGAAAATGTTGATTGAAACATTCATTGTCACAAGTGAAACATTCATGATAAATTTATTGAAACCAAATAAATAACTACAATTATAAACATTTGAGCACCCACCCAAATGTATCTAAAAGGCCATATAAACATGTTGGAGAGTATGTAAATTTCTAACATTATATCTTTATTGACAACCTATGTTACCAAGAAAACAATCCATCTTTAATTTTTTCTTTATTATATCTTTTAGATGATAAGGTGGTATTTCATAATTGAAACCATAGAAATTTCTATTCAAACATCCATAGTTGTTACAACTAAAACATCCAATGAAACACCTACAAGTAAAAACATTTGAGTACCCACAAAAATGTATCTAAATGGCCATATAAACATATACAATGGAGACGATGGAAGTGTTTAACCTAATGTGTTTATTAAATTTTATCATGGAGTATAACAAAATCATTGAAACTAACGTTACATGTTGTTTTTTCATCACTGTCTTGTTTTGGACCAATTGCGATCATAGAAATGTCCATGTTTAGAGGTTACTTTGGTCTTATTTGTGGAAAAAAATGAGGACCAATTCGTCACTTAATATTATTATTAAAATCAAATAGTAATTAATGTTAAATTTTTAATCTTATGTTATCAAATTCATATTTTATTTCAATTAATTTTTTATATACATAAATTATTGAATGTAGAAATATATATTCAACATGTTTGTGAAATCATAATTATAAAGTAAATAAAAATCGTACAGTTATATATTTATAGCAAAAATGAAGGGATGCTTCCTTATATTTGTTGATAGCATCTTTAGTAAACCAATGGCATAGACTAGTGTACCTCACCCAAGGGGATTCAAATTGGGCACTTGCTGACATAGAACTAGCTAAATGACCAACAAGAAATTGAGAAAACCCCTTGGAATATATATTGATATGATCCCCTAGATAATTTTAAGTCCACAACATAGGAAGAGACTATATGTACCATGTTGTCTATTAATTAGTATTGATATTTCAATTTTTCTAAAGATAGATCAAAGTTACATTATTATTTGTATTTATATTTTTTTTTTGAAAAATTGTGTCCCGTTTTTATTGGATGAAAGTTATTGAAGTGACCATTTTTATTATTGCGAAGTATTAGAAAAAAATAGAAAAAAAAGAAAATACTTACCTTTACCTTAACCTTAACTATTAGCCTTACCTATTGAACCTCCCAATCTTCCATCCATTACTATTAAACCTAGAATCCATTACTATTGCTTAACATACAAGAAATCCTCTACATCATCTCATCTCAAGCCCTTAGAATTATGTCCTCTGGAAATTTTTATTGTATTGTGTGTAACTATGGATGCTCATGAGAAATTAGAGAAGGTGGGAGAAGGAACCTACGGGACTATGTACAAAGGCCAAGGATAAGAACACAGGGAAATTGGCCTCCCTTAAGAAAATGAGGCTAGAGTGTGATGAACAAGGTTTCCTCCCATCACTCTCTGTGATATTTCCCTTTTGTAGTTTCTTTCTCACAATATCCACATTGTCACCTATTAGAGGTGCAACAGATAATTATGCACATTCTCTCTGTATTTTATCCATTTTATAAGGAATTTGTATATAAATTTATGAACCATAAACCCAAAACTGTATATGTCGGTATGTATATGCATGTTTCTTCTAAAATCCCATTGTCTTTGTGTAGGCTGTTGCATGCGGAACTCACTGAGAACAAGGATAGGAATCCCCTTTTTGTACTTAGTTTATGAAGCCCCTTTTACTTTTTGTCACAGAGGTATCAAACTACAATTTCTGTGAGGGATTCAAGGGTATATTGTTGGCATGATTTGAACCCAAAACCCTTCGCATATCTGCTCCCTTGTAATCCGAACAGCTGCACGTCCGAAGGAATCCACTCCGTTGTCAGTTTTTTTCTCATTGTTTGTGGGTGTTTGTGCCATTGTCGTTTATGGCAGTGGTGTTGTTGGTGTTCATCCATTTTTTTCCATCCTTGTTATTGAATCATAGAATTACCTTTTCTGGGGTTTATTATGATAAAACCGTGGTGAATATTTCCTAATATTTGTGTTAAAATGACCCCTCATAGGATTCAACCAAGATTCCACAATTGAAACCATCCAAAGAATATGTGCATATAAATGTCAATGGGAAGGGTGGGAGATTAATGTAGCATCGTTACAAATAACAAGTACAATGATAATTATCATGGAAGCCACGCAAAAATGCCTCCCGATATTATCAAGGTAAGTTCCTTTGTAGTTTTGGATCTCCAACTAAAATTGATATTTAAATCTACTCTGTTGTATGATCAATCCATATAAGTGTGTTTAAACGAGGAATATTTAATTTTATGAACAATGTTGCAGTATCTGTTTAAGTCAAATCAATTAGTTTAAGTTTTGTTGAATCCCATCTGTTTGGGTGGTTAAATTTTAGTGTTGCTTTGATGTTCTATTAATTTTAGCTTTTACTTCTTGTGATTTTGGGCCTTTTGGGGCAACAAACTATTATCTAAACACAAAAATTGAGAATTCTTGGAAAAATTGGAACTATATGAATTATTTGATGTAAAATAATCTCTTGAGTCATTGACGCCCATGTTGCTAGCACCACAACCATTTAATTCTGCAAGGATTGAACTCGTGAACTACATTTTTTTTCTTTTCAATTTCATTTATTTTCTTCCATTTTATTTTAATGTTTGACATACTTTCTAGGTTTTGATCTAAGGGACTCAATATATTATGCATTGAGTGCATTAGAAACGTGACGAGGAATTTCTTTCTATGGTTTTAGGGTTTGATTTTGATGAAGAATAAAGCATGGAATATAGAGGTCGATATAAATAATTTATACTTCCAGCATAAAGGCTTATGTGCAAATGACATCCCATATTGTTTGCTCGAATCCTGTTGCTAGTTTTGCATATTTTGTTTTTCAAATTTAGCTCAGAGATTGAGCTTGTACCTCACCTTGTTGCTCTTTTTTAGTTTAAGGCTCAATTTGCATGGATATCTAGCTTGGAATTCACAATTCAATTTCCTCTTTTATGGTTTAAGAATATAATTTTAAAATAATTTTTCCAAATTTTATGGGAGATCAAATTTGGAATTTCTCTTCTATATTTATTTTCGTTTAGTTATATAATTTTGAGATTATTATGGAAAATTTGTGTGGAAATTTAGTTGTGAATTTAGCTCCCTGTGTTTTTATGGTATAATGCTGAAATTTTAAGATCATTACTACAAATTCCCTCCGAGATTTAGCATGGAATTCCATTTATCATATTTTTGGGTTTATTGCCAAATTATTCAGATTGGAGTTCCTTTTCCGATATTTTTCTGGTTTAATTTTATAATATTGAAATTATTATGGAAAATTGGCATGTATATTTATCTTGGAATCCATTTTCCTTTTCATTCTTGGTTTAAGGTTAAAATTTTGAAATAATTGCTGCAAATTTTCCTAAAGATTAAGCTTGGAACCTTCACATCTATGGCCTGGAAGTTAAATTTGAAGAAGTTCAGGAGAATTGCTCTTAATGTGCTTTGCTAGTCTCAAAGGACTAAAACCACAAAATTTTATTTTTGGTTTTGAATTTATTCTTCTCGGAGGGTTTTGTTAGAAGTTGAAAAGAGATCTGATGCAAAAGAATGAAAAAACTACTTTAGATTAGACCCAACCATTTGTATTCTCCTAAATTACAAATAATTGCTCATGGTCATTTTGCGTTCACTAGTAATACACCAATACAAAGATAACATAGTTAGAAGTTCAGTTCTGAGAAGTTAAATCCACACCTTTTTTGAGAGTGTGTGTAGTTAAAAACCTAGTTGCTAGTTTTCTAGATGAGTTTTTTATGGTGCATATGTAGCTTCCTACCTATGAGATTGCTAGTGCTTTTTGGGTAAACTGAAACATAAAACCAAAGACACTATCCTAAAAATAGTAGAATTGAATTTGAATAATATGGACTACGTAATCACTATTAAAACCAAAGGTTCTCTATATTGTGAATATTGGTTTTCTGTTATTCCATGCAATGGTAGATAGTGTGTGATAGTGGGGCATTTATCAAGAAAGAGTATTTGTGATAGTTTTATATCTAAAGTGTGAGTGTGGTGTTATTCTTGTAAGTGTGGATCTTTCCTTTCCTAGTATCTATGGATAGCCATGGTCTTTATAGATTTCTTTACTTATTGTGTTATCGGGGTCTATCATTAACCACCACTTGTTATTTGAGCCTATTGAAATCCCTTTATCTTTTGAATTACTTGAATAATTATAGTTCTAATTAAGAGACCTATTATGGACCATTTTGTGGGGGTGTTGTTGTATAACGTTGACAACAATTGGGGGCATAGGGTGGATGAATCCTTATTGGTGAATTAAATCCCTTGGGAGTTGTGGGTTGAATGACAAACCTCGTCTCCAATCTCTTATCCAATATAATTTTGAGATGGGTCACTTTGTCTTGTTTTGGGGGTATAAAATTATATTCATTATTATAAATGACCAAAATCGGATTCAATGTAAGAAACTGTGTAATTATTATTTCCAACCATCACCATGTAGTATCATTATTCATAAATGATGTCCAAACTATCAATTAATGGGAAGTATGAAGGGAAAATTCTAAAAAGGTCATATGAAGAATGGATCTAGCCAATGGGAGTTGGTGGCATTATCATTGGGGGTAGAAAATCAATGTGTTCTCTCATATGTGATCTCCAACCAATAAAGAGAAATGAACTACTAGTGGAACTAAAGAGGCTTGTAAGACAAGGTATTCACTTAATGAATCAAATTATTTTAACATACTTTTCGGCTATGATTTTGTTGTTGTTTTGAAGAATGTGAACCCTTTTTTTCTCTACTCATTTTACTTATAATGCTCAATCTTTAGCATAGGAAACCAAGATTGAATAAATTGTGTTCCATACTAAGTGGAAATGCATATGTACATGCTAACATACATATGATGGCAACAATAAGCTTTACCATTTGATCTTTTATGTGATTAATGTAGGATTATGCTTAAATGATCCGAAATGGTTCTAAACACGATCAATGGTTTGTAGATTTGAGTACACAAAATCAATTTAGAAATTAATGAAGGTTAAATAAAAAGAAAAGGATAGTACAAGTTATAAAAATTAAAGAAAATAAAAGAGACAAAAGTTCTTAAGGGAGAAATAAGTGAAAATAGGAGAGAGGACATATGGGAATGGGAAATAGAAGGTCAAGTCTTTTGGCCTTCCCATTACCCCATATCGTCCTCTATATTTTGGTAATTGCACTCACAAAGGGATTTTTTTGGTTGAGAGGTGAGGATGCAGAAGATAAGGATGGATGTGTAAAATGTTGAATGCCCATAGATCCATGAGCTGTGTTGTAAGTGAGATTGATTGTTGTGTCTATTTTTGTGGATTTCATGTATGATTGCATATATACGAATTAAACTCCATTTGTATTTCATTGTGTGAAATGTGATTATACACAGTAAAATGAATTCACTAACACTGTGGTTAATTACAACAACTGGCATATCTAGACCATTCATTTAAATTGCTCAATTGAGATCTATGGCTATTATTATTTGGATTTTAAAATTATTATCTAAATTTATATTTATGTCCTTGAATTCTAGATGCTTTCATTTTATTGAGGACATTGAGTAGTTTAAAAGGTCTTATCCCCATTGGATATACCCTACACATTACTAAGTGAATTGTAGGCACCTATGAAAGGCCACGTCTTTTTTCTCTTGGATATATGCTAAGTTTAAGCCAACACTTGAAATATTCATTTGATTTACAGATAGCAATAGTTTCATTTCTTGGAAATAATGTAAGGCAATGCATTCGATTAGTCATTAGTTTGGATTATGTTAAATTGTCTTATATGGAATGCTACTTGAATTTCCTTATATGCAATGAGTAAATGGATTTGTGTAAGATGGAATGTGACTCGAAGAGAGTTAAACAAATGGAGACGAACAATTCTAGCGGAGTTATGAAGATCGCTATAGCTCTTGCTAGATATCTGAAACATTTTTCATCCAACATTGCAGCTCCTGTGATAAATTTTTGAACATTGTGCCACAACTTTGTCACACTTTGATTGCATGGATTGAAGCTTATTTATTCATGCTTGATTGATAGAATTGCTTTCCACAGTTGAATCCACATATCTAGCAAAATACATTTTCTTGTATTCTTATTCATGTCATTGTTGGGAAACTTGGTTTTGAAGAAAATGCCTCCATTTGTTTTCAAAGACAAAGTCATATATTTAATGACAAAGTGATATGTCATTGAGGCATTTATGTCTATATTGTTTCGAGAGAGATATATCGTGCACTTTTGTTTGACAACATTGACCATAAAATCATTCTTCCAATCGATATTTCTTGAGTCATTCCTTTCTTTGTGAATATAAAAGTAACCCATTTCCGTGGGAGTTTGGATTAGAGAAATTCATCTTTGCAGGGTTGCACTATAGGAATATAGCTTATATATTTTATGTTAGAGGATAAGATTTTTCAAATTGCATTCTATATTTCTCATTATCATTTCTTTAAAATAATGTCTTGTATTTGCAATATTCTAAATTGGTTAAATTTTCAAGCTTAGTGCATTTATGCTCATTTTCTCAAGTTGACTAAGTTGATTTGACCAACACAATTTTGCAGTTGTTATTTTTGGTTTCCCAACAAAATGCCAGTTTTTTTTGATATATTGTTTGGATTTGAAAATTTGATTTGTAAAACATTTTTAAAATTATAGTTTTTAGAATATAGTGTTATGCAAGGTGAGATTGTAGGGGCTCAACCCTTAGTTGCTAGATACAGATTTCGACTTTTCAGATATGTTTCCCTGTATAAAACTCCTCTGAAGCATGGTTGGAATTTTTCAATAAAGTTTTAGATTTTTGAAATGTTTTATTGGCCATTTTGGCTTTGCATCATCTGTTTCAACTGGTTTTTTGGTCACATGAATGAAAAATAAAATGGGAAATAAAAGAAAAGCATGCTAAAACCAGATTCTTACAAATCAAGTCATAAATAGAGGGTATGGTCCTTGCTTAACGATAACTCTTATTTTTGGATTTATTTCCAAATTTGAAATTCATTAATGATATTCTACTTTTTTTTTGTCTTATGGTATATGTGTGTGTGTGTGTGTGTGTGTGTATTCTTTAAAAAAAAATTGTCATATCTTGATCAATATTTGGGAAACCTAGGTTCCACCTTAACAAGCTGAGATGAGATAAATATGTTCACAATGCAAGTAAGTTTAATACAAATTCATTCTCATTCTTTCAAGGCTACTTTGAGAGACCATATACATGAATCTAGTTCGAAAGAAAATCTGTTGGTTGTAATTAGGTTAAGTGGATTTTAATTTTTAAGACTGTAATTGTTTCAAAGCAAAACTAATGGACAAATTAATTAGGTATAAGTTTGGTCCATGTTTAAGAATTTATGTTGTGGTAAGATAGAAGCTGTGAATATTGGTATGTATCAACTATGTAGATTTGGTTGGGAAAATGTTTATTTATATTTGTGATCATAAAGTTTCAAAGGGGATGGGGATATATGGTTGATACATCAATTATCTATTGTAATATCGCATTGTTAATATTTTGTCAGTTATTTTATTTGCAAATAAGTACATGAGCAACATTCCCATTACCCCATATCTTCCTCTATGGGAATGGGAAATAGAAGGTCAAGTCTTTTAGCCTTCCCATTACCCCATATATTCCTCTATATTTTGGTAATTGCACTCACAAAGGGATTTTGTTGGTTGAGAGGTGTGGATGCAGAAGATAAGGATGGATGTGTAAAATGTTGAATGTCCATAGATCCATGAGCTATGTTGTAAGTGAGATTGATTGTTGTGTCTATTTTTGTGGATTTCATGTATGATTGCATATATACAAATTAAACTCCATTTGTATTTCATTGTGTGAAATGTGATTATACACAGTAAAATGAATTCACTAACACTGTGGTTAATTACAACAACTGGCATATCTAGACCATTCATTTAAATTTCTCAATTGAGATCTATGGCTATTATTATTTGGATTTTAAAATTATTATCTAAATTTATATTTATGTCCTTGAAATCTAGATGCTTTCATTTTATTGAGGACATTGAGTAGTTTAAAAGGTCTTATCCCCATTGGATATACCCTACACATTACTAAGTGAATTGTAGGCACCTATGAAAAGGCCACGTCTTTTTTTCTCTTGGATATATGCTAAGTTTAAGCCAACACTTGAAATATTCATTTGATTTACAGATGGAAATAGTTTCATTTCATGGAAATAATGTAAGGCAATGCATTCTATTAGTCATTAGTTTGGATTATGTTAAATTGTCTTATATGGAATGCTACTTGAATTTCCTTATATGCAATGAGTAAAGGGATTTGCGTAAGATGGAATGTGACTCGAAGAGAGTCAAATGAATGGAGATGAACAATTCTAGTAGAGTTATGAAGATTGCTATAGCTCTTGCTAGATATCTGAAACGTTTTTCATCCAACATTGCAGCTCCTGTGATAACTTTTTGAACATTGTGCCACAACTTTGTCACACTTTGATTGCATGGATTGAAGCTTATTTATTCATGCTTGATTGATAGAATTGCTTTCCCACAGTTGAATCCACATATCTAGCAAAATCCATTTTCTTGTATTCTTATTCATGTCATTGTTGGGAAAGTTGGTTTTGAAGAAAATGCCTCCATCTATTTTCAACGACAAAGTGATATATTTTTTTAATGACAAAGTGATATGTCATTGAGGCATTTATGTCTATATTGTTTCGAGAGAGATATATTGTGCACTTTTGTTTGACAACATTGACCATAAAATCATTCTTCCAATCGATATTTCTTGAGTCATTCCTTTCTTTGTGAATATAAGAGTAACCCATTTCCGTGGGAGTTTGGATCAGAGAAATTCATCTTTGCAGGGTTGCACTATAGGAATATAGCTTATATATTTTATGTTCGAGGATAAGATTTTTCACATTGCATTCTGTATTTCTCATTATCATTTCTTTAAAATAATGTCTTCTATTTGCAATATTCCAAATTGGTTAAATTTTCAAGCTTAGTGCATTTATGCTCATTTTATCAAGTTGACTAAGTTGATTTGACCAACACAATTTTGCAGTTGTTATTTTTGGTTTCCCAACAAAATGCCAGTTTTTTTTTGACATATTATTTGGATTTGAAAATTTGATTTGTAAAACATTTTTAAAATTATAGTTTTTAGAATATAGTGTTATGCAAGGTGAGATTGTAGGGGCTCAACCCTTAGGTGCTAGATACAGATTTTGACTTTTCAGAGATGTTTCCCTGTATAAAACTCCTCTAAAGCATGGTTGGCATTTTTCAATAAAGTTTTAGATTTTTGAAATGTTTTATTGGCCATTTTGGTTTTGCATCATCTGTTTCAACTGGTTTTTTGGTCACATGAATGAAAAATAAAAGAAAAGCATGCTAAAACCAGATTCTTACAAATCAAGTCATAAATAGAGGGTATGGTCCTTTCTTAATGATAACTCTTATCTTTGGATTTATTTCCAAATTTGAAATTCATTAATGATATTCTACTATTTTTTTGTCTTATGGTATGTGTTTGTGTGTGTGTGTATTCTTTAAAAAAAAATGTCATATCTTGATCAATATCTGGGAAAACTAGGTTTCACCTTAACAAGCTGAGATGAGATAAATATGTTCACAATGCAAGTAAGTTTAATACAAATTCATTCTTTCAAGGCTACACTGAGAGACGATATACATGAATCTAGTTCAAAAGAAAATGTGTTGGTTGTAATTAGGTTAAGTGGATTTTAATTTTTAAGACTGTAATTGTTTCAAAGTAGAACTAATGGACAAATTAATTAGGTATAAGTTTGGTCCATGTTTAAGAATTTATGTTGTGGTAAAATAGAAGCTGTGAATATTGGCATGTATCAACTATGTAGATTTGGTTGGGAAAATGTTTATTTCTATTTGTGATGATAAAGTTTGAAAGGGGATGGGGATATATGGTTGATACATCAATTATCTATTGTAATATTGCATTGTTAATATTTTGTCAGTTATTTTCTTTGCAAATAAGTACATGAGCAACATTCATTAAGGTTGTTCTTGGGGTGGTTGGGGGGTAGTATCAACATAATACATTATACTAGGAGTATTGTTTGGATTTCAATGGGCAATTTCCAATGAGTGATGGACATTCTCACGATCCTTATTTTAGTTCGATATGGTTTTGTTGCATCCCAAAACACCATTGGGATTTGATTTTACCCTTTAGTGACTTTCAGTTACCTCTTTGAATATTTGTTGATTGATTTACATAAATGTGAGTTTCCCATCCCAAGTCCTTGAAATCATTAAGATATTACTTGAATGCAAATTTTTTTTTGGGTTGCGGCTAGTATCAACATACTATAATGTACTAGGATTATTGCTTGTATTTCAGTGGGCAATGAGTGATCAAAATTCGCAGTATCCTTATTTTAGCTAGATATGTTTTTGTTGCAACCTAAAATACTATTAGAATTTGATTTTACTCTTTAGTAACTTTCAGTTACCATTTTGAATATATGTTGATTGATTTACATAATTTCATAAATTTCCCATCCCAATTCCCTGCAACCATTAAGTTTTATGATATGTTGTTTGTAGTGTGAAAAAACTCTATCTATGAATTAGCTCTATTTATAGGTTCTTGGTATTAAATATGAGATTAACACCTTGTGTTGTGCCCCTAGGTGGCCTTTCCCATAAGAAAATCAATAGGGAGGAATATGGTAAGCATTGCTTAGTTGAAAGTGAATATTTTTTGTGTAAGCATATTGTTTGTTTGGGTTAATGTTTTTTTATGTTTGGCTTTGGTTCAGACAACTTATTTTTTTTATCCAGTGATGGTGAAAAGCTTTCATATTAAAATATGACCTCTCACCCCTCACCCTCCTCCTCCTCCTCTAACCCCCTTTCCCTGCCCTCCTCCTCCACCCCCTCCTCAACCTCCTCACCTCCATCTCGGTACCCCCCCTCCTACCCCTCCCTACTCCCACATTGTCCCCCATCCTCCTCCTCCCCTCCTCCCCTCCCCCTCCCCCCTCCTACTCCTCCCCATATTCCTTCCACCCTTGCTTCTCCTCCTCCTCCCCCTCTCCCTTCCCCCTCCATTGCCCTCCCACCCTCCTCATCCTCCCCCCTCCTCCCCATCCCCCTCTCCCCCTAGCATTCTCCCCCACTTTCCAACTCCCCATCTCCCCCTCCCCTCCACCTCCCACCTCCTCCTCGTCCCCTTCCCCCCACTCCTCCACCTCATCCCCCTCTCCCTACTCCCCCTCGTCCTCCTCCTCTTACACCCCCTTTCCTCCTCTGCCTCCTCCCCCCTACTCCTCCTCCCCCATCCCCTCCCCTCTGCCTCCCCCTCCCCCTTCCCTTTTCCTCCTCCCCCTTCCCTATGCCTCCTCCCCGCTCATCCTCCCCAGATCCCTCTCCACACCCTTCCCTTTGTCTCCTCCTCCCCCTCCTCGTCCTCCTCCATGCCTCCCTCCCCATCCCCCCATTCCACCCTCCTCCTCCTCCCCCTCTCCCCTTCCCTTTCCTCTCCCCTCACCTCCCCCTCTCCTCCTCCCTCTCCTTCCCCATGCTCCTCCTCCTCCCTCTCCTTCCCCACACTCCTCCTCCTCCCTCTGCTTCCCCATGCTCCTCCTCCCCCTCCCCGTTCTATTCCTCCCCACTCCACTCTCCCCTCTCCCACCCTCTCCATCATCCTCCCCATCATCCTCTCCCTCTCCCTCATCCTCCCCTCTCCCTCTCATCCCCCTCCCATTACCCCCTCATCCTCCTCCATCTCTCCCTCCCCCTCCCCTACCCTCTAACACTCCTCCTACCCCTCCCCCTCTCATCCTCAGCTTAACCCCCTTACCTCCTCCTGCTCTCACCTGGCCACTTCCTCCACATGGTCGTCCTCCTCCCCCTCCACTCCTCTCCCTCATCTTCCAAATCCCATCCCCCCTTCATTGACCTCCTCCCCCTCCCCCTCTCACTTCTCATCCTCCCCCTCCTCCTCCTCTTCACCACTCCTCCTCATCACCTCCCTCACATTTCCCCTCCTCCTCCCCTTTTCCCCCTCCTTATCCTCTCCCTCTATCTCCCACCCCCTTCCAACTCATCCCCCCAATCTCCCCCTCCCCTTTCCCACCTCTCCTCCTCCTCCTCCACATCCCCCTCTCCTCCTCCTCCTCCTCCAAATCACCCTCTCCCTCTCATTCCTCCTCCTACTCCTCTCCCCTCCCCTTTCCACTGTCCACCTCCTTCTTATCTTGCTCCCCTTTTCCTCTACCTCCCCTCCACTTCTCCTTCTCCTCCTTTCCTCCCTTATGCTCCTCCTATCCCATCCCCTCCCCTCCCCCTCTCTTCCTCCTCCACCTCTCCATCCTACTCACCTCTCCCCACCCTCCCCTCACCCTTCCCTCACCCCCTCATCCTCCTCCTTATCCTTTTCCTCTCCCTCTCCTTCTCCCTCCTCCTCCTCCCCATTCCCTCCCCTCCCCTCCCATCCACCCCTACCTTCCCACTCCACTTCCCCCCATCCCCCCCTCCTACTCATCCTCCTTCCCTCCATGCCCCCTTTCCCTATCCCCTCCCTACCCCACTCTCCTTCTAACCCCTACTCCTCCTCCTCCCATCCTCACCCCTCCCTTACCCTACCACTCCATTCCCCTCCCTTCCCTGCTCCTCCTCCCCCTCCCCCTCTTTCCCTCCCTCTCCAATGCCCTCCCCCCCTCCTCTTCTCCCTCTCCCTCTTCCTCCTCCTCCTCCTATCCCTCTCCATCCTCCTCCTCCTCCCCATCTCCCTTCACCTCACCCCTCCCCATCCTCCTTTGCCTACCCTTCCCTCTCCCTCCTTATCATTCTCCTCCCCCTCTCCCTCTCCCTCCTCCTCCTCCTCCTCATTCTTGCTCCCCTTCCCTCACCCCTCCTACTCCCTCCCCTCCCCTCTACTTCCCTCCCATTTTCCACTCCTCCTCCTCCCTCCCCTCCCCTCTACTTCCCTCCCATTTTCCACTCCTCCTCCTCCCTCCCCCCAACCACCCCTCCACATCCTCCTCTCCCTCTCCCTTCCCCCTCCCCCTCCTCATACCCTCCTCTCTCCCTCCTCTTCCTCCCCTCGTCCCTCCCAATCCTCCTCCCCTCCCTCTTCCCACCCTCCTCCTTCTCCTCATATCCCTCTCCCTCATCCTTCACATCCTCCCCCTTCCCCCATCAACTCCCCCTCCTCTTGCCCCCCAACTCCTCCTCCTCCCTCCTATCCCTCTCCCTTCCCCTCTCCCCTTGACCCTACAAATTCTCACCCCTCCCTTTCCCTCCCCATCCCTTCCCCTCCCCTACCTTCCCTACTCCTCCTACCCCTCACCCCTCCCCATCCTCCTCCTCCCCAATCCTACTTGTCTCCTTCCACCCTCCTCCTCCCCCTCTCTCCCTCTTCCTCTTCTCCCCTCCCATAACCCACTCCTCCTTCTACCCCTCTCTCCCCATCCTTTGCTCCCCTCCCATCAACCACTCCTCCTCCTCCTCCCCTACATCCACCCCCCTTCTCCTCCCCTCCCCTCTCCCCCCTCTCCTCCTCATCCTCCCACTCCCTTTGTCCCTCGTATCTGCCTCCTCCTCACCCCATTCCCACCCCACTCCCCTCCCCCATCTCCTACTCTTCCCTCCCTCCCTCCATGTCCTCCCCTTTTCCCCCCCTCCCTCCTCCTCCTCCCCATCCTCCTTTCCTTCCCCTCCCTACCACCCCCATGCTCCTTCTCCTCATATCCCTCCCACTCCCTCTCCCTTCCCAAACCTCCTCCTCCTCCTCCCACTCCCCCACCCTCATCCTCCTTTCTCTCCCTCTTCCTATGCTCCCCTCCCATCACCCACTCCTCCTCCTCCCCCTCTCTCCCTCTTCCTCTACTCCCCTCCCATCACCAACTCCTCCTCCTCCCCCTCTCTCCTTCCTCCTCTGCTCCCCTCCCATCACCCACTCCTCCTCCTCCCCTCCCTCCACACCCCCTTCTCCTCCCCTCCCCTCTCCCCCCTCTTCTCCCCTCCCCTCTCACCCCTCTCCCCCTCATCCTCCCACTCGCTTTATCCCTCCTTTCTGCCTCCTCCTCCCCTCATTCCCTCCCCACACCCCCTCTCCTCATCCTCCCTACCTCTCTCCCTCTCTCCTCCACTCCCCCCTTTCCCTACCTCTCCCCTCCCCCTCCTCACTCTCCTCCCTCTCCCCTCCTCCTTACCCTCCTCTTTCTCCTCCAATCCCTCTCCCTCCACCTCCCTATCCTCCCCCTTACACCCTCCCCTCCCCCTCCTCCTCTGACCCTCCTACTCCTCCCCTTCCACTCTCCCCCTCACCCTCTCTCCCTCTTCCTCTGCTCCCCTCCCATCACCCACTCCTCCTCCTCCTATCTGTCTCTCCCAGCTCCTCTACTCCCCTCCCATCACCCATTCCTCCTCGTCCCCTCCCTTTACCCGCCCTCTCCTCCCCTCCCCTCTCCCCCCCTCTCCTCCTCATCCTCCCACTCGCTCTATCCCTCCTCTATGCCTCTTGCGTCCTCTACCCTTCAATTGTACGCTATCCTCATAAAACATAATTTTCCACATATATATCTTTTCAAATAACTTTAGAAAGTTTTCTAAATATGTCATAGTACAGTACAAAGAAGATTAAATTAATTTCAAAATAATAAACTATGAAAATGGTTTAAAAAAATAAAATATGTAAACTACCAAGAATGGATCTCTACTACCAAGTTGGATCTTTGACCATTCTTTAAAGATTTTAAGATTTAGGGAAATAATCTTTTTATATATATATAATTTAATTTAATTAAGATATTTTATTTTTATAATTTTTTTTATTAAATTTTTATAAATTTTTCATTAAGATTTCATTAAGGACAATGTAATTGTAAAACACTAACAATAAACTAAAAATCTAAATGATATTCACATAAATATTTTCATAAAAAGTATGAAATAACTCTAAAACCATTTTCATAGAAACATTCCTTAGAAATACTGAAGCAACATAAAACTAAAAATCTAAAAAAATTAGCATGCTCAAAAATCGTAAATCTAAATATAAAGAGAAGATTGTAATCTATAAACCCAAAAGCGCAAAAACACAAAACACAGGGCTGTTAATCTAAATATTATAAGCAGGCATAGGTGGAATGAGAGTGATGTAACATGGTTTATTGCGCCCAAAGACCTGCAGTTGAAGTGCGATGTGATATGATTTGGTTTGGGCCTAGCTGGGAACAAAACCCAACCCAT
This sequence comes from Larix kaempferi, assembly GCA_027924585.1. Taxonomy (NCBI): domain Eukaryota; kingdom Viridiplantae; phylum Streptophyta; class Pinopsida; order Pinales; family Pinaceae; genus Larix; species Larix kaempferi. The sequence continues at coordinate 3,027,653 of BSBM01000870.1, forward strand.
TTTGCATATGGGTTAAGCCACTATAAAGTCTTTTATATCCCCCCCAAACATTCAAACCACTCTGCAGAGGTGGAGGCACATACTGCTATAAAGATCTTATGGTCAGATGAGTGCATTGCACTATTCCCACATCCTCACCTGTTAATAGCGACACGAGGCCGCTTCGAGTGTTGCCACTATGCTATAATTATTCATCAATTTTGACAAGAGCTTGTCACGGGATCTTCCACTTGCAGCAAGGCATTAGGCCCCATGAAAGAGCACATAAACTTTTCATGGGATGGTGCACAAAAATCTACACTGAGAATCCAGATGTTTGTATCATGGCAACTAAATTTCGCCATGGTGAAGATCTAGCATGCCGATTGGACCAGTGCCCTTGAAAATTAGGGACAAAGTTGATAGAACCCAAAGCACATAATCCAACACACTTTCTGCTACTACATGAAACGAATTTTTTATTTTAGTGTACCTATCGCTGCCTTATCGGCTTCGGAGACGAATACGTTGCACCAGTGAAACCCTATACAAGTACGAAACAACTGATATTATCTGGCGTTAGATTTCATCCCGTGAATTATTGTGTTATTCTCTTATGTAGACGACATGAAACGACTAAACGAGCTGTTGCCTCTTACTTGTTCAGGGTTTGAGAGACTTAAATGTTTTATTGTTTCCATAGATGTTATTGCTTGCCATGAATTCTACGAGTTGCATCTTAGGGTTTCTCTGCTGGCACATAAGACAACGGTACATACACTAAAATTAAAAAAAGAAAAAGAAAAATCATGGCGATGTAGATTGCGTGGAAAAAGAAGCTTTATCATATTTGATCAGGGTACACAGAATCTAGGAAACCATGTGCTTTGTGTCTCTCCATTTTGCCACTTCTATTTCCTATTTGAAGGTCTCTGCCCATCATTTTCTCGGATATTCAGTGGAGAGTTCACTCATACAAACATGGCAATGGATTATCTTAACTTCTAAGATAATATAATAAGCATAAGCAGTAAGTGAAATAATCAGATGTAAAACTCTAAGTGTTTACATTAGTTTAAAGGGATAAAATAAATAGATGTAAAGGGCTTATGTCAGTTTCCGTTTATCTATTTGGTGGAGGGATTAAGTTATTAGACATTTACTTTTAATCATTTAAATTTACAAAAAGTTTGATAAGACATCAATTGAGATATTATTTTGTTGTAATTATATGTTATTTATTTAAAGGAGAAAATAAATAAACATAAATGAAATCACTAGCGTATGGCTTTTGAGAACAAAGCAAAACTCAGAGAACATAATAAAAAGCCATTCTACTCATAACAAAACCCAACCCACATCGCAATGCGAACAGAACCCATCCTGCATTGCAACGCCCAAGACTTGATTAACATAAATGAATGAGATTGCTTCTAAGGGAATAATAATAGAACATACCTGGAATTGAATCCCCACAATTTTTGAGAGAAAACATTGATGTCAGTTGCATCATCCTCCTTTCCACCATTCAAGTTCATCCAGCAGCCCAAATTATTTGCCTCTATTTATGTCCAACCTCCTTAGACATTAAACTACAATCGGACATTAAACCATAATCAGATTCAGACGCCCATTAAACCACAATCAGACATTAAACCACAATCAAACTAACCCATACTCAGACATTAAACCAAAATTAGATTCAGACACCGGACCACTCGAACCCGGAAACCCAAGCATACAAATGCACCAGAGGAGGAAGGAAGAGGTAAATATTGAAATCTAAAACGCACCAAATGAGTCAGCAGATAGAACCATTAGCACATGAATCATCTGGTAAATCCAAAATGCTACTCTCATGCTTTTCGTCAGTTATCACGGGGAGCTTCAAATATATGCAAGTGATGATCTGGAGATAGTGCGACTCAAGCTGATGCACATAAATCTGTCGGAGAACAGATTTGAAACCGCGACGTTGCTTCTCCGCCATGACAAGATCCCTCTCGCCCTTCGCGGCCTCTGTAGAAAGAAATCTCCGCTCATCGTTGTTTCCCATAATTTCGCCCATAGAGGAAAATGACGTAGCCTTGCAGAGGCCGCGATCAGGACACCGATATTCTCTGGTGCTTCGGTAAGTTATGGGCAGTACTTCATTAACTTGGAGATCGAAACCTCGCCGAAGCACTTCTTGTTGATAGCTGACATAGACAGCGACTTAGTATGGATGAATTGCCACTGCCAGTACCATGGCCGAAAGAGGCACTGCAAACGAAGAAGAAATACTGTCTCCAGGTGAGCTTTCAACACCTACGCATTGTCCACATTCCACCCAATCTCGTGCGCATTGCAAGAATGCCAGATGGTCCCGGGGCCGTCTTCCTTCAACTTACATCACCCAACGAACCACATTTACTAGTATTCATATTCGGACTTGTCAAGCAGCTATGGCATCTTCGCCGAGACCCCGAATCCCAAATATGGCCTTCAGTTGTAGCGCCGTAAAGCAACGCAATAGCTTCGATGGGGCCGACGGTGTTCTTGCATTAGGACATGGCCAGATATCATTTGCTTCACAGATTGATTTCACATATGACAATAACAAATTCTCATATTGCCTCATCGATCATCTCAACCAACCCTCCATGGATGAACACCAGTTTGGAGAAATACACAGATACACAAAAACATAGCGCTCCACAAAGGAGAAAAGCCACCCCATTAAAGATAGTTAACTAGCTGTTAGAATGCCAGACGATTTCAAAATCAAAAGAGATAGACATAGTTAAATATTTGAATTTAACTATAGTTAATTCAAAATCATCCATATTTGAATTTAACTATAGTTAATTCAAACTCATCCATATTTGAATTTAACTACAGTTAATTCAAACTCATCCAACGGTGTAGATTAGGAATGTCGTTATGTTCCAACGGTCAAATCCAAATTCTACAGAAAAATACTGTCAAGGTTAGAGTGTGCTCAAGCAACACCACTCTCGCATATCAATTCTACATGGTGTCAATGATAACTTCAACCTAAGTTTTTTGTTTATCCATTTTATCATTAATTTTTTTCAACAATCCCACAATTTAATTAAGTAAAAACACAGGTTCAACTTTTGTGGACATAAGCAAACATAGCAATTGTTTAGAGATTACACAAATCTTAGATTTCTTTTCTATCTATGTGACCGTGATAACCTCCTCTAACACCTTAGAAGAAATCCCAATGCAAATTCAAGTGCCATGTCACCAATACCTTGAAACAACTATATGCCATAGCTAGACATCTTTTAACAAACTTGAATAACTTGACCCATTGCTACATAAAAGGAAACCATGAGTGCATAATAATGATAGAGAATTTCAATTAGATAACACCAATAAGAAAGACTTCAATAAGAAAGTTGAAGATGGGTTCTATGTTACCCTAGCATGATGACAATTTTGAAGTAAATGGAAGATAAACCACAAAATTCAGTAAGTCTTAAATTGTAGATTAAGATTAACATATCTATTTTGCAACTCCCAAATTTACAAACTATATCATGTTAAGGCATTGTCTAATTTTTAATATATATGAATCCAAGGTTATAAGGAGTTAGATTGAAGATGGTGGATCAGACAAGAAATTACTATTTAGATTCAAAGTCCCAAGATTGGATAATGATAAAATTTTATCTCAAAATTATTTAGTAATGTTCCATGTTTGATATGGTAAGGCCCGTTTCCCTGACCTTGTTCATGGAGCTATTATTTCCTAAACAGAAGAAGGGATTCAATGGGATTTATTCTCTATCCTAGACCTTGAGATTTGAGAACCAACAACGTTTGCATCTTAATATTGAGAAACAAACTGCACCACACACAACCTAAACATCAAACTAATACCCAACTTTAATATATCTTTACAGATTCAAAAAATTCCAAGGCTAGGATTAATCAACAAATGCTCTAAGTTGTCGAATCCCAAATATCTAGTTTTCAATTAATATTTTTGTTATTAAACTCTAGATGAGTACTTAAAATTCAATATTTAGATTAAGGATATTGTTATTTTTAGTTAGAAAAATTCAAATTTAGTTTTCAATTTTTTTAAGGAATGTTGTTATTCTCTAAAAAGTTTAGTTTCAAATTTTAATTTTGAAATAAAATATGAAAAAAATATAAATAGATTTCAAATTTAAGTTAAGAATATTGTTCCACGGATCTAAATCCAAACTCATTTTAAAAGTAAAATTCTACTTTTATAGTTACAATAAATCCTAATCACCATTACTGAAAACCTCCATCCTTTTGTGTTTTTTTGTAATTCTAAGCTGGTGGTCCATGACCTTCCAAAGGAGGCACACCACATGGATATCTACTTTTATTTAAATTTAAACTTTTTGATATCACTACCAATACTCTTATGATTACTAATCTAAATAAAGCTATAAAAAAAAATTAAACATCTCCTCTTTTTTTTTGGGTGATGTAATTGACTCATATTATGACTCATCTTGTAATAGAATGTTTTGTTTTTTTATTTAATATTAATTTATTTAATATGTATATGCATTTTTTTTATAAGATGGTAAAACTTATTATAATTTATTTGTCTAATTAGAGAGGAGGAAAATCATTATTGACTCATGAAATAAATGTGAATTAACTTATCATATTTATTCAAAAAAATCATTTCATAAAAAGTAAATCTAGATATCCACTCCTAACGTCTTTGTGTATGTCTATATATACAACTTTAAAAAATAACATATATTTACATTTTATTTTAAATTATGTAATAAATATAATATGAAACTATATATATAATACAAATTTAGAATGTTTTAATTTATATACATATATAAGAGTTGTTTACTCTATTTACTTCCATATATATAACTTTAAAAAATAACATATGTTTACATTTTATTTTAAATGATGTAATAAACATAATGCGGAACGATATAAAATGCAAGTTTAAATTATGTCATAAATATAATACATAATGTGCAACCATATATAAAATGAAAGTTTAGAATGTTATAATTTATATACATCTTCAAAAGTTGTTTATTTATTTATTTTATGATTTATGATTTAGTTTAAAATTAATAATGTTAAAGAAATATGTAAATTGAATTAATATATGGAAAAATGTAAATTAAATTATTATTTGAAAGGATTATTAATATAATCAACACTATTTTATTAAAATTTATATTATTAAAATTTAGAAGTAGAGAATATTAAAGACAGCATTATTATTATTTGAAAATATAAAATAATATTTCCTTTATATTATTTAATGGTAAAAGATTCAATAAATATAATTTATTTTAATAAATTATATTTAATGACGTGACATATATTTATATCATTTTAATTTATTAAATAATGAAAATTTTAAATTCAATTTAATTTTTAGGAATTAATAAATTATAAATTTTAATTTATTATTAATATTTTGGTCTATTGGATTTTAAAAAGGAAATGAGTCTATACTAAAATAGCTTTAAGAAAAGCATTTCTAAATCATTATAGTTATGGTGAGATAAAATATTAGGAAAGTGAGTATCATGACACATGTTTCGAAATTATGCTTTAATGTGGGTACATATTACAATGATATTTAAACACAATCAAATTATATATATATATATGATCGTTTATATTTTTATGGATATTTAATTGTCTAATTTTCTTTCTTGTAAGAGGGTTGAATTTCACATTAATAGATTGGCAATTCATAAGAATGAGTTATCTATAATAACTTTATTCTCTTACGAGTCTTGGAATATCAATGAATTATTAAGGCCCAATAATAAATAAATATTCATTTTTTTTTATGTTTTTATTTTCCAATGTTTTGTGAGAATTATTTTAGGGATGATTCTTGTCACATTCATGAAATGAGGAAGCAAGTGTAATGTCTATAGTGTAGAAGATAATTCTAGTTAATAGACAAGAAATATTCAAGCTTGTCATAGGTGTTGTATATAAGCTTTGATTTGATGGAATATTGAGAAGATACGTCTCACCAACATACACTAAGAATTCAATAATGGAATTACATTATGGATTCATGTGAATACATTGCTCTATAACAAGCACACCATAGAGGATTTTTTGTTTAGGACTATGGTTGTTGGCTATGTTTGAGAATTGTTCCAAGTTGGTGAGGAAATGTGGGTAGTGTTATACTATAACTCACAAGCTACATGTAGGTGGTTTTCACACATTGAATCCCATAATGCCTATCTATACTTTTTACCATTGGGGATAGGAATTCATTTGCCATTTTGTGCTAGTAAATAGAATGAAAGGAAAATGCAAGTATATCATTATAATGGAAAACTTATTTATGAAGTGGAAAAATATGAGACCTATCTTTCATCAGTTTCAAAGTCACATGATGATAATAAGAAGGGGGCTCCCAAGAGGAAAACTTGAATTGATTCAAATTATAAAATTGATGTCTGATTTTTAATATGCCAATATACTAGTGTGCAAATATTCCCTTTTATGCCTAATTTGAATGTTGAAAGGATAGATATTATGGATGGATAAATATGGAAAATAAGGCATAAAAGGGGATAGGTAAATTAAGATACATATAGAGATAAAATTTGATCCAGATTTCCTTCCAAGCACTCATGCTGTATTTCCTCCTTTCATCTAAAGTGAAGTGGTTTTTGATGCGATTTGATCAATTATCTTTATGTTTATTTAAATGATGAAAATAATATTTATGGATACAAGTTGGATGTGATCGGAGGATACCAGTTGGAAGTGATTTGGTCTCAAGGGATCATGGTATCATGGTATTGGTGAAGGTATCAAGGTATTAGTGAAGGTATCAATGAAGGTCTCAGTGAAGGTATCAAGGTATCATGTGACTAAGAGAAAATATATTTCCAACTTTGGCATGATGAGGAGGAGCAAGGATGTGGGGTGAGGAAATATGTTTCAAATTATATTTTTGCACATTATGTTTTTGTACATCTCAATAGTTAAAAGTTGTATGGTAACAGAGGTTATAGAGCGAGTAGAGTTCTCATAGTTCATATCCAAACCCTTTCAGGGGAACCATCCATGTTATTATTGCCAACATATAAGATAGTCAATTAGGAATCTTCAATGAAGGAATTTTATTAGTGGGCATGTGCAAGCTAATGAGGGTCACTTTTAGCGTGTTAGATGCAATAGAAAACTGAAAAATCAGGCATCCCTCAACTTACATGGTTTTTTTGAGATACTTACACAAGATATATTGCATCAAGTAAAAAATATGAAACGTAGAAAATTGAGTCATGTTTCCGAATATATAAGTTTTAAGTATTGAAATTTTACATAACTATGTCAAATTTCATGTTTTCTAACA